>OX155952.1:7358891-7761388 GCA_944548615.1 Micropterix aruncella
TTATTTTATTTATTTATTTATTTATTTATTTATTTAAGTCCATAAAAAATATATTTGATTACAAAAACATTCTCTTAGCCTAATATTTCATAATTAATTAAACAGTTTTTTTAATTTACCTAACTCGGAAAGAGATTCAGAAATAATAATTTGTGGTTTACCACCTCACTAGGAATAACCTGTATCGAGGTGGTACCAACAGAAATTGTATATTGCCTGCCGAAAGAGCATGATATACCCGCTCTTAGGTTTTCATTTTATTTTAATATTTTTTTTAAACTTTATATTGCAATGGTATTTACAATTAATAATTACAAGATGGGGGTAGTTACTTTATTCTGAAATTTAAAAATTTTGAAGATTAAACAGAAGGTATTTTTGTTCAAATATTCATAAATAAATATTCTTACATCTAATATAATACATACATAGATACGATTATCGCATAAACTTTACATGAATTTATATTAAAAGTATATATAAATAAAAATTATTATAAAGAAGTACATACATATAATATGATAATTAAAAAAAAAAATAAAAAATAGAAAAAATATTATTATGATAATACGAGTATATATTTACATATGCAAAAGTGCCTTGATAACTATTTATCAAAGAAAATGACAATTTGCAATGCCAATTTATTATATAATATAGAAGTTAATTAAGAATTTAGGTACCTACTACAATAGAATACAATATAGCCGTAAATTTGCACAATATATATATAAATAGAAATATGTTCATTCAAGAGATTTTTAATAACGCCTCGCAGTCTTTCCTAGATTTATTTAGCAGCCAATTAAAGACTGATATTATTCATTTTAATATCTCACTATCACTCAAAGGGAAGAAATATAATGCGAAATTTATTTTTTCACAGTAAAGCGTCGTATTAATATAGAAACAAATATGTCGAACAATCTCACGCACGCATGTCCCGCTGAAGTTCTTGAAAACTTGATCAGCAACATGTTCGAGGCAATGCCCTCAAATGAATACGCCGATTTACAAAATAGCTACAATATAGATATATAATTTAGATAGGTATAGAGTAAATACATTCTATATGACACAATGAATGTAAGTAAGTAGGAAGAAGGGCTTGGATTTCATCTGGACAGACGCCTGACCTGGAAAACGCATTAAACACAAGAGGGATGAGGTGATTTTAACTACCATAATCTGCATTGGCTCATGGGTAGAAACTCATTCTATGTGTCGACAACAAACACCTTATCTATAACTATGTGTACGGCATTCAACTGTGGGGTGTAGCAAGCTAGAGTAACATACTCTCTCACAAGACCTGATGAAACTTGACTACAGATCAACTCATTCTTTTTGAGCTCTACAACTACATGCTCAGGTCACACGTATTGCATTTATTGCACTGCACTGCACACCAATGCACTGAAACCAAAAAAGGGATAGGCATATTTTATACCTGTGAGAATGACGGAGAGAGGTTGAGTTTACACGTGACTGTAATGATTCTCGTCGAAGCCAGCCGTTTAACGGTACAGTCAGACGATTACATAACTAATAGATTCGTGCGTTGTGATCGTGCGTTCGACTGTGCTGAATCCCAGGAGGTACAGTAGGTAAATAACTTTATTTTCTATTATTTCTTGTCGTGATCGTCGTTTAATATGCCGTTAAAAACAAAATTGGGAAATAAGACGCTGAAATCCCAGACAAGGGAATTAATATCAAATATTTACCATTTCATGAAAGATGAAGCGAAATTCGGAATAACAATTGAATTGCAAGCGGTCTTAAAAAGGCTTTCTGCTGCTAGTAAAATATCTATCTAATGTACCTGAAAGTCCCCACAATTGCCACAGAAATTGAGCGATACTAAACCTAATATGCTGAGCGATTAGCATCCCATCCAAATCCCTCGGCTGCGATAAGATTTGGATTTTAAAAAATCAACCAAAGCCGGTCGTTAGTCCGGAGCCTACCGTTCACCCCCCCCCCCCCCCCCCCCCGCTGAAGTGTAATAATAATATAATCGTATCGATACTACCCCAATAAACTTTTTAATCATTGCAATGTCCTGGACATCAGACAGCTGTACGTTAAATCAGACTTACTGCATGAACCGTTTAAAAGCCAACCAACTTCTAATAAGGGAGTGATGATATACAGAGTAAGTTTTAATTAACTGGCATCCTTCAAGGGGATGAATCTTTAAAAATTTGAAGTACTTGACAGTTTAATAAAAGTTTGACGAGGGTTTGAGCGCACTGCGCCATCTAGCAATAGGTAATGCATGGCGCATTGTGCACAATCGCATGGCGCATTGTGCTCGGAGCTTTAATGATTTTTTTCAAAAAAATATGTTTTCATGACATTATTGGCCTTTTAATGCGTTAAGGATTCTTTTTAATACATTTATATTATTTTAATGATTATTTAACCTACTCATTAAAATATCTTTTTTTAAACTTATTTTTATTTTCTGTAACTAGGTTTGATTATGTTACTCTATTTTTAAGCAATTAGGATTACTTACATACATCCAATTTGTACATCATTATATTTCATTATGATTATGCTATGGTTAAAAAACTTATATCTTTCACTCATCCTATATTTTAATTCCTATTTTTTTTTACTAACTTTTCATTTTAATAATACGGTTTGACTATCTCACACTATTTTTAAACAATTATGATTATCTAGCTAATTGCGCATATTTTTTATAATTATAATAATTTTATATTATCAATTTTACTATTATGTTATTCATTTTATATGCAATATCCAGCTTGTAAGAATTAATAACAACTCTTAGTTAATACATTTTCACAAGTTTTCTATATTCTACATGACTTAGTCTTTGATATTTGTTCATACATATATTTATAACAATTTAAATGTCCACCTTGGAACAGGCTATTGTCTAGTTATGTGACATTAAAATAAAATCACTGTTAACAGTTTCTGGCGTAACGTGTTATTAGTCTTTTCTACTGGATCTTCGTCTATGGTATTGTAACTGTATTATGTCCATTACACTTGTAAATTACTAAAATAATAAATAAAAATAAATAATGGGACTGATCCCAGTCTGAATTCCGTGACAGCTCCGTTGTATTTATTACGCGACTGTCCGACAAAAAAAGAGTGTAATAATGTGTTCAGGGTTCTTTATGTATGTTTTCCGTTTCTTTATTCCACCATAACTTCTAGGCGCATTTAGAAGTGTGGTGTTGTTAGAATCGTTGACATGCCGAGTGTCATAAGGTACCTATATTAACTATCCAGAGATCAAGTAAGTAGTTGTCTAAATGCCCAATTGTCATTATATATCGTGTCATTATCATAAATATATCGTGTTGTCAAATGAAAGGTCTGATTGAGTACATTCTGGTAATATACATGTATCTATATGGATAAATACATAAACCACAAACGTTTCTTAACTATGGCAAAATGTATACAAAATGTATATAAATTTATATAAATGTAAATATAAATATGCGCCGCTCTATAGTAATCCGCTCTATAGTAATGCTATAGCTCTATAGTAAACCCCGCTCTATGTAAATGTAAATATAAATTTATATACATTTTGCAGTAGGCAAACCCGAGCTAATCGCCATTCATTTGAGGGGTTAAGAAAAGCACTATAAAAATAATTATAAGATATTAGTTTACTTCCTGTAACGGCAGTCGTGTTTTTTATTCTATTTAACCCTTCGAATAGCGGCATAATTTCATTGCAGACCGCGGCAATTTATTGGAATTTCTTGCAATATCGCCGCGCTCGACAAAAAGTACAATAACTATGTTACTACTATCAATCTTAAAAATAATAGCTGTGCAATGACAGCATTGAAATTTCGTATATAGAATATTGAAATTTCATTTTGTAAAACAATTAGATAATTATGAATAAATATGTGAAAGTCGAAAAAGTGAAAAAAACTCGGCGTTTCCAACTTGTACTTGTCTTACGGAAAAATACGGAACCTAGAAATTGTATATACTGTCGTGATCTTTATTAGATTCTCTATCAAAGGTAATTCGTTTTGCTTATTTACATACAAAAATATTTACATATTAACTCATAAAAACCAATAAAAAAAATTGATTTCTCGAAAAAAAAATTATTATGTTTGACAATGGAATTTTACCAGAAATATCCGCAAAATGACGCGCGAAATTATTCTAGCGGCCGTCTATGTATCTATGGTAATAATGAGATATTTGGTATGGATTTTAGGATGCGTTCGAATTAGAAAATAATATTACTGTGCGCCCGGGAGCAAGTCGCCAATATTGGTTGTTACATAGTTCTGATGTCCAAATTTGGTCGTTACGTAGCCGAAGGGTACATTTACTTGTTACCATGTTTCTATTCACAGGAAGCATGAAAGAGGTGATTGACCTGGTGACGGAAGTAATAATGGAGTACGACTTATCAAACGTTACGAGAGCGCCTGAACTTCGCTGGGTCGTCGAATGGCTCACCTATCAAATACTCACCGAATTGAAGAAAGAACGTAGAGGAAAAATCATTGAAATGGACATAGATACAAAATAAAAAGAAAATGTTGAAAAAAATGTTTATATTTTAATTAAAATTCCTCCTACGTTTGTCTATGGCAGCTTACGTCGTGAGTTGCCTTACAGAATCAAGACAAAAACAAAAACTTCGTAATATCGTCCCGTCCAGCATTAATAGTTAATTAAATAGACACGAAACAGTTAGCAAAAATCCTTACAATGTACTCACTTACAAATATAAATCATAAATAAGATTTTTTTATTTTGAAATTGACGATGAGTTCAGGAATGTTATTATTTTAATGTACAATCAAAATATAAACGGTACAAAATTTTGTACAAAAACGTAAACGGCTTCCGCATCCTATGTACACAGTTTGCTTTCCCTTAGCGGTCGTTCATATGAGCGTGTTTTTAATGCCGATAGTAAAAGCGCTCGTGTGAACGACTCCTAATTCCTTTTTTTTAAGCCTAAGAGAGCGAATTTTACAAACAACTCATAGAAAACTTCAGTAGTATGTTATAGTTTATAGGATGAAAAAAGCTAGAGGCATTAGGGTTATTCTTTACTCGACTGCATTTAATATTTTATAAAATCGTCTCTTAATTCTAGTGGCATGGGACTGGAATATAAAACTTGAACTCAAATGTGTGAATTTTGTTTGTTTATAAGTTTTTATCTTCTGAGAAATGACTTTGAAATTTAGCTGAGCGGAGTATTTTCACGGGCCGGGTGTCTATTTGTGTGTTTTAATTGTCTTCATATTTATTTTATGTATATTATAACAGAGGTCTTTGTTACACTAATTTTAAAATACAAAAGTTCAGTGTTGGTTATAACCTAAATAACTCGGAAACTAGGGTCATAGTGGTTGTCACCTAATCTTACATGTAAGGTTCCGGGTTTAAAACCCGGTTGTGTCACCATTTTCCGTTGGGATAATATTAACAGAATTGCATTTAGATAACGCACACTTAGACATGCTATACATATAAACACTTTATAGTACGGTTGGTTGTAAGAGATTGCCGTATGATAATAAAGCCACCCGCCCGCTTATTGAGAATTTTCACAAGAATAGAAACAAAGTAACATTTGTATTTAGGTAAATGAAGTCAAATAAATAGCAAATAGCCTCTGTTACAGTATGCATGAAAGAAATGAGACTTTACTTTTTAAAAATCAAGTGGGTGCCGGTGAAAGCGCCGCCAGGATAAACTTTGAGGTCTTTTATCTCCAGAACTATGCTGCTTATAAACAAAGTAGACACAGAAAATTAAGTTTAAAACTACTCTTCAGAGCAGATTAATAAAAGAATGAAATTCTCTATTCGAACATAAAAAATAACTGAATAGTCTGAAAAAAACTATGACACTTTTCAGGTCGCTCGATACTACAATGCCTTTCTTTATAAATTAAACATCTGATATGAATACGATCCGCTAAACTGCAAATTGACAAAATCGTTGATAAGACGAGCGACTGCCTATTACTGTTTATACTCTTTAACAATTAAAACAAAGTATCTTAGAGGCGGTATCGATGTGAAAGTGCTATGACTCCAGGTGTAATGTTGTCAAACTGCATTCATTGAGAAAAGATAAAAAAAATAAAAACATTTACTTGTTTACAATTTAGAATTCCACCCTAGGTGAATTCCACCCTAGGTGAATTATAAGTAGTGAATCTTTTCTCTGTGAACAGAGTATAAATCAAGCCATGTGCATCTTATTTTCTCTGAAACAATTTTTATGCAGATTTTTGTTACTTGTCTCCCACATTTTATACGCTAAATTGGAGCAAGTTTAGTTCTGTAGTGTTGCAAAAGTTTTTAAAAAAAGCAGTTCCAGCAATTTTAGAGGTTTCGAATAATAGCTATTTTTATAATGAACAGGGATCGAACAGTACTGAATGGCATGGACCACCCCTCAAATCTAGTGGAGAAACACTGTCGTCATAAAATGTACTGAGGTCATTGAATACAAGCTCGAACTATGCTTGAAGATATTTCATTCATTCAAAAAAGTGTGTTTGACCCATAGAGTATTAAGTAGTTTTTTAATAATTTAGTATGACACATCTGTCTAGGGACTGACGTAGTACGATTATAGCTTACTAAGCAATGACTATATTTAGTCTGTTCAAAAAGTATCCAACTTTATAGTTTTTCTCGTAAACAAATGAAGCATGTTTTCAGTGCACGTTGTGCCACGCCTACTAAAAGTGTCAATCACCTACAATCGGACAACGAGCGAGGAGTGCGGCGAGCATCTGTCGGTCTGTCAAGGATGGTAGGACTTATTAGATTTTTTGTATCAAACGTTATTAAAAACTTGGCAATATCCAATTGGAAACTATTCATAAGATTTAAGGCTGTTGGGGGAGGGGAGAGGCAGAAGCATCTGATGGATAAAGGAGTGGTACAACCAATTCAAAGATGACCGCACATCAGTGGACAGCGAACCTCATCTCGGTAGTCTTTCAACGAGCCGAATAAACCAAGCAATGAATATGTTAATGAATCTGTTTTATTCCCAATGTACAGGAATAATGTTGTTTCAAGATTTCGAGTCGGCCAAGTCATTGTTTTGTATAATGCCAGCGACTCAACTCTCGATCGCTCGGGAGCCAACAGCTTACGGACGACCTTGCCATCAAGATGGCCCAATTAAGATTCCAATTCCATATCACTGCATATTGTGTTCAGCATCAGTCTCCAGAAATGTTGCAAAACTTCGCTCAGACACATCATACGCTCAGGGTGATCAAAGCGTATTAAAATTTCACTATATACAAAATGTGCCCGATGATGGCGTTTCTTAGTGAATTAAAATCGGAATTAATTTGTGCGAGCGAAACAGGCCGATACGTTAGAGCGGAATATCAAATAAATGATTGTTACTTTCTAGCATAAAACTATCAATCGTAAACGGCATAATCTAAGACTGGACAAATGGTTTTCAAACCAATTCAAATGGTTTTATGTTTGGCAGGTAGTTTTTGCATGGGGAAAATATACGATCGTTCATTTTACATTCCGCTTTAACACACTGCTCTGTCTCGTTCCCATGAGCTATTTTCTGATATTAGCTCACGAAGAAATGCAATCGAGCCCACAGTTGACGGATTTTGTACTGGCGCATATAGGAATTTTGTACTGACCGTCGATAATGAGCTTTTCGCACCCTACATATAGTCTGATCCATTCATATTTTTGATCACTTTCCCGGGTAATTGGTAATTCTAAGGATCAAGATTATGCAGTGGAAATTGGTATACATAGTTAACAAAGTATTTCGAATCAGGTACAGGATTATTCCTCAGAATAGTTTGAATTTCCTGATATTTTTTATATTATTATTAGTACAATAGACAAACAGCTTGACAGCTGGAATGCTAATGCCACCGATTGGTGGTTTTTCTGTTGTGACAATTCGCAGATGGCTAATCTCCATATTTATGCAATTAATTATATGTGGTAAAAGTCGCCTTTATTGAATAAGCCACCAATACATATTAGTATGTGTGCACTACCACAAACAAATTCTCAAGGGTCGAAAACATGCTGATGTGAGTTTCATTCCCATGGCTGGCATTCTAAGGGTTAATTAGTATGTTTTCAATCCCAAACATGCCAGTTCAAATTTCGTCAACAAGTTTTGACAATAATTAGTTTACAGTTACTTCAAATATCATTTTTTATCTCTAAACTAATCAGCCAAATTTGATCAATTTTTTGCTGTGGTAAACATTTAAATCGAGGAGAATACTTCCCAAAGTCACACACTCTCACACCAGGATTTCAAATCTATATTGTGTAATACTGTTGTAACGCAATGAAAATTTTCCAGAAAATAAAGAAGAAAGCTAAGATTCTAAAATTGAGGTTTAATTGAGCGTACACTAAAACATCCTCAATGCCTCTGTCCGCTCTCGCAAGTGCGTTGCCTACCAATAAAATAATATAATCTTCTCTATAATATTATCTTTTTACAGAGGTAAGTATTATACACATTTTCTTTAAAAAGATGTCACGGCAAAATATTCCTCTTTGAGAATACACGTTAAAAAATAAACATATAAACAAAAATAACTTCTCTAACTACGTTTTATTATAATATATATAAATTTTAATAATCCCGATGCAATATTCGTTTTGCACTAGACATAACGCGGTACATAGGTTATTATCAAATTTTTTTTGCTAAATAATAAAATACGTTTGGGGACTTGGCGCATAGCACAAAAAGGGCACATAAACGTCTGTTTTAGGTCCGTTCCTCGAAGCACATTTGTTTCAGGGGCACGAACGGCTCCACACACTTTCTACTGGTCCGACGCTCCGCACGCCTCTTCGTTTCGGAGTACGGCACTCGAAGACAGACCCTGGAATAGGAATGCAGAAAACAATTAACAACTAAAATCTTCTGGTGTTAGATTTCAAGAAATGAGATGCTCTTAGTCGTCGTAGGCATCTTCTGGCTATTGGCATAAGTATACTGCTTTCACTTTCATATAAATATATCTATCTTGAGTGCGAGAAATAAGAGAATAAATTGTTCCTCCAATGGTCGCCTATCGTATCTGACATTTTGGTCATTTTCATTTTTATCCACCATAAAATGTAGCTAAAATACTTCCTGCACAGATATACATATTCTAGCTGGCTGCAAGTTGGCATTGGATCAAGGACGGTAAACTTATCGCCACGACAAAGTGCTTGCTGTCATTCGCAAGGTACTTAGCCTCTCAGTGGCTCGTGCCAACAAGGGTTCCACAGTATCCTCCAAACCCCAATACAGTTTGTACGGGTTGGCTCTAAAGGCAAAAAACATCTCACTGCAAAACCTTTCTCAATAATCGAGAAAGCTTCAGATTGGATTATGGAGGTCGATTCGGTCTCTAAGCACTATAAATTCCCTGAAAGTCTCGGATGCACAGCCCTGCGTCCAGATATAACTCTTTACTCTCTATCTCGGAAGATGGTCCTTATCGTAGAATTAACTGTTCCATGGAAATCAAATATCCCAAAAGACCACGAGTACAAATTAAATAAATACCATGATCTCGCAAATGCCGTCACCCGGAACGGCTTCACTGTTCACCTTCACGCGGTGGAAGTAGACGCTCGTGGCCTGCCAGCTAAATCGTTGTTTCACCTTTTTAAAGATCTTGGTCTCTCCAGGAAAATAATCAACTCCTTTCTAGAAAAATATCTAAAACTGCGATTTCTGCATCTCAAATTCTATGGCTTCGAAGGGGGAGTGAATGGGTGGTAAGGTGAACGCTCACATGTGGCAAGACTGCTGTCCTAAACCTACCGCCGGTCGTTAGTCCGGAATCCACCGTTCACCTCCCAGAAGTGTAATAATTATATGTATATGATAGGGCCGATTTTTGGTCGGTGAATTCCATGGCAGCTCCGTTTGTATTTTATTTTTATTATAATGGCGGTAGGTGATGTTGAAACAAGACAGATATGCAAGGTAAGCAAATTGATATGTAGTCATAAAGTCGCAGGCACAAAAAAATCAAAACCTATAACCAAAACTGGCCAAGCAAGGCCACACAGTGCTGGAGCGCATCTCACAAATAAAAAAAAATATTCTGATTATGGATAAGATGACACTTTGGAGTTTACAACTACTGGGGCCGAAGCCGCCACCTCAGGCAGTTATAACGATATTTGATGATTCTTTCTCCCATGGGGCGAACGCAGAGACAACATAGTCCACTGTCTAATTACGCCAACAGGTCTGTGAGACAGCAACGCCTTGCCGCGAGGCACTGGGAAGTGAACTCAGCGGGCCGACCTCTCTCCATCACTACCAGATTTGGTTGGATTTGGATGCTCAAACCGCCCAGCAGCGCCCGAGGTCTTCCCCCAGAGGATCCGATCCCACCTCATCGACGACACAGCCGTGAAAGAGAACAGAGTCCTTTCCAGGTTTGTCCCTCTTCGAGGAGACTACTAGATGAGAGTTGAACCATGAGTTAAGCCGACCCAAGGTAACGAGCAGGTCATATGACCCAAGCTGCACCAAACCATTAGCTAGATAAGAAGACTCGGTGGAATTCAGGGAAACGAGGAAGCAGAAAGTGCTCGGAGGGAATCGCATTCGGACCTGAACCTATACCTCCGCTGGCATAGAGGTACACGAGAACGGCTCTGTGCAAAATGATGAGAGAATGGGTGAAGAACAGGGGAACAGCTAAATGCAGCCAGGCAAAGTGAGCTATTGTAAGACTCAACCTGCGACTGACGAGGTACTGCTTGGGCCTCTCTAGAGCAAAACTGTGTGTTCATCTTTATGCCTGCCAGCCAAATCTCTGTTTCATCTATTTAAAGAGCTTGGTTTGTCTAGGAAAATAATCAACTCCTACCTAGATTTTTTTCCACATTTCCACGAGTCAAATATATATAGTTATAGCTTCAAACAGGAAGTAAAAGGTGGTAGTTGAAATGTTTGCATGCGACAAGACAGCTGTCCTTAACCTACCACAGTTTCATCTAGTTTGGAGTCCACCATTCACCCCCCGAAGGGTAATAAGCCCGACCCTAATCAGTGAATGCCATGGCAGTTCCGTTCGTATGTATTCTTACTATTTATATACTTAAACAATGGAGGTTACCTAAAGTGTGTTGGCCTGCCCCGGCGCTCATAACTTGTGGTTAGAGGTGAGCCAGGTGAGACCTTCGTAGAGACCGTCCCCGCTGGTAGCGCAGGCTGGCTGCACGTACCAATTGCGATCCCGAATGCGCGTCAAGCCCAACTTCTCTTGGATCTCATGTGGCTTCATCGCTGGAATATAATAAGGAAAAATTAGCATAATCAGAGCCTTTTTGATATGGAACATCAAAATTTAAATCCCTCTTTAACCCCCATGTCAAATGTCAATGCAATCAAAACTAATTTGCAGTTGGCAAAATTAGCTTCTTAGCAATATTGTGAGATGTGTTAGGTTTTAGGTAATTTTAGGATACACTATGATTTTTTTTTTTAACTTTGTTGTATTTTTTCAAATGTATCTTAGTCCAACCAAATTATACCCAATTCTCATAGTTTTGAAAATTGATACAGTTATTCCTCAAAAAGTCCTGATAAATAATCTGAGTCGAGACCTGGGGGGGGGAAACAAACTAATCAAATTTCCGTAAAAAAAATATTTTATATAAATAGTCCTAGCGCTAATATTTAAAGTTATCGAAATATCTGTTTAGCCCCTTGAGTATGATACGACCAAATCTGGTTCTGAAACAATTATCCGTTGAATATGATACGACCAGATCTGGTTCCGCGTTTTTTTCACTTCTTTGACGTTCTCATATTTATTCATAATTATCTAATTGTTTTACAAAATGATATTTCAATATTCTATATTCGAAATTTCAATGCAATCATTGTGCAGTTGTTCTTTTTATGATTGGTGTAGTAGTTTCGTAGTTATAGTACTTTAAGGTCGATGTCGCCGAAAATCCTGCAAAAGAGACAGATGCATCCATGAAAATACCCATTTACTCCAAGGGTTAAAACTGAAGAAAGGAACATTTGAATACCACTCTCCCCACGACTCAACCCTTAAGGGTACTTTCAGTATTTCATCACGACATCTTGAGGAAGGGCTGTACCTATTTGCAAACCCACGTCAATTATTTCGGCTTGTTTAATTTTATCTGACTACTTGTTAAGATGTTGGTGTATTGATCATATAAATTGTATAAAATATATGATTATAACTTTATTTCCACAACGCGCATGGACCACTGCATTGTGATTAGGTTAGTTGCAAGATATTGCCAGGTAGCAATAAGGTCGCTCGCCTTTTGTCTTTTGGTTTCTAAGTGTAATTATTATTATCATTATTATAATGATTATTATTATTATTAGAATCAATATTTCCGTCAAAAATGTTTTCAACAATAATGTGTTTTTTTCCAGTCCCTTGAACTTACCTTATAAATGCCAAGGTTTTACACCAGACTGCATATGAGAGCTACCATACGAATGGTCTACTATGCAATATTTCGTTTTTGACGCCACGTATCTTGCTCTATGTAAAGATGCCAAGACACATATTGTGTGTACGAGTTACGTAGCTGGCATCTATGCAATACCGTAACGTATATGTCGTAATCGGTATACTGCACATTGGACATCTAAGACCTTGTCCAGAAGGGGCGAATTCACTGCGAATCGTACGCGTGTAACACACGCGTAAGGAGCGTACGACGTGCGAGCATTAGGGAGGTGACTGCTGTTGAGTATTTGACATGGAGTTGGACAAAGCAGTCTATGGGTAGGTTAGGTTATTATTGTGTTACAAGTGAAGATTTCTAAGATATTAAATATCAAATAATACTAGAAAGTATAATTCATTGTCTGAAAGTTGCTGTGAAAAATATGTCATTTTTTACACTACTTGAAAATAAAGCCACTATTTGTCTTGTCCGTTATTTATGATACCAGCCAATAATAATATGTCCCTATTCTAGACGTCAACCAGACACACAGCAATTTTCTTTAAATTTAAACGGAAGACCTATGTAATAGTCGGCACTCAAACCACCTGCCAACAATGCAATATTGCAAGATATGTTTTATTAAGCATTACTGAAATACTAATAAGATTGAAGAACAAAACCTTTTTTTTTTGCTGTGGGTGCACTGGAATAATGGAAAAACATTGTTTTTCCAATGTAATAACAAATTTGTGTAGGGTGTAATTTGATAAAAATAAGTAGGCACTCACCATCAGGAAGATCCTGTTTATTGGCAAATATGAGTATAATGGCATCTCTCATTTCCCTATCATTAATAATCCGATGTAGTTCCTGTCGAGCCTCATCGATGCGGTCTCTATCGGCACAGTCCACCACAAAAATGAGGCCTTGCGTACCTGAAATACACAATTAGTTGTTGTAAAGCAGATCTCAACTTCTAGCTACATACGTGCATGGTGTGATGCTATGTGTTCTCTATTTTGCTATTATCATTACCGTCACTGCCACCGTGGCACTATAGGTTTAATGTTAACTGGGACTGTAAAACAGTTAACTCCTTTTTAGCGCCCACCTGTTTCGAGAACTACAGGTGTGGGCCTGGGACGTAATGAGCAACTCGACGATAGCTTGTTGATATGGATATAATGTGAATTCGAAGAAATAAAACAAAACGGTTCGCGCACAAAAAAATCCAAAAAAATACAAAGATTAGAACGCACCCAGCCGCCTGTGTCAAGAGGTCGATCAGACTGTACTGTCGGGTCGCGCGCGCCCGCACTCCCCCCCTGCATCGCTCACGATGCATTTTTTTATATCAACAGACCCCGCTTCGGGCGTCTATTGCCATCTCTCTCAATAGCAGCTATTACAACTGCCTTACTCTTCCCACGTCTGCTACGGGCATCTACTCGTCTTAAGCCGCACAGTTCCTCTCTCTTAATGCTTGGATTATCGTTTATTTTTTATATAATTGTGTGTGTGTGGACATTCGATTACGCCGCCAGAGAAGAATGCCAAGAAACTCTGAACGGGTTTTTAACAAAGTTTAAAATATTACTTTTAAATTACAAATTTACAAGTTATAAGAAAGTTAAAATAATACTTTAAATTACAAATTTACAACTTATAAGAAAGTTTAAATATTACTTAAATTACAAATTTACAGGATTTGAATTTTGAATTTTTAAATTTGTCATCGGCGGCAACAGCTATAAAAGAAGAATTTCTGGTTCCAACGTTTCTACAGGCTGGAAGGCCAATTTGAAGTATTGGTCGGCCTAACTGATGGCTCAGCTCCGATCCGGTAGCCTCCTCAATGAGGTAACCTTGGAAGACCCCAGTGAGTCTGCTTGCAGTTGTTTCCAGCAGTTGTAGGCACTTGTTATCTGCAGTGCACCGGGGAGATCGCCTAGGGCAGCCTTGGGCAGTTATGCATACCAGGTTGTACTGTCTGTGCAACTGGTGAATTAACAAAGGAGTCTGGAAATGCATGTTTCCTAAGACAGGTTCATGCTGACCTTAGAAACGACCCGTTGCCCACCCAATCAAGTTTTATTATACAAGATGAGTTATTAGTGACATCCTTGCAGTGGGTCAATCAGTACAAAAAAATAGGCAACTTTTAATTTTTTTTTTTTAATCTTTTGTGAAATTTGTAAATCCAATCTATTGCAGAAAAGTTTTAGTGTTGAGCGTGCTGCGCCATCTAGCGGTAGGTAAAATATGGCTAATAAACAATATTAACAATATTTTACCTGCCACTGGATAGTGCATCGTGCTCAACGCTTTTTATGCTATTGAAAAAAGAAACTAATATTCAAACAAACAAAACTATTTAAAAAAACACTTTTTCTAAAAAATCCTATCAAAACTTGCTTAGTTAGTCGTATTGATTCACCCACTACAAGGATGACACTAATTAAAAACTCACCCTGAATAGATTATTTTAATAAGTATGATATTCCCAATTAGTTCCAATGACCTGTTGGAGGATTTAGGCATGAAATACATGACAACCCTGCAGTTTTCAATGATTTATTGGTCTGGAAATCTACCTATACCTCAATGGTAGATCAGGCCAGACTTCCGAATAACCCATAAATTGTCAATGAGATTTAAGTCCGGTGAATTTTCTTACCATTAGAGCCACATATTTTGGAATTATTCTATATTACCCTAGGCCCTAGACTATGGCATAGTAAAGTATTTTGACAAAAGATCGCTTTACCACTTCAGATGCAAACAAACTCACCAGACTTGATCATTTATGGGTTATTATTAACCCCTCAAGCCCCGATTGGCCGATATCGGCCACAACACGATTCAGCGTGACGGCCCCGTTTTAATTTAATTTTATTTTAATTTGTTTTATTTTATTATGTTTTATTATGTTAATATGTTTCATTTTAATTATGGATACAGTGGTTTGGCAGTAATTAATGTTTTGGTGAGACAGTGTCGTAATTCAATTATTTTACTAATTTTTACTATTTTTTTTTTGGAACAGCAACTTGTCAATTGTCTGAGGGCCGAGGCCTGAAGGGTTAAGTCTAGATAGGAAGAAATGAAAATGATATTAGCAGTAATTCAAGTAAGATTTACGGTCCCACAAATCATTAAAAACTGCAAGAAACTCATGTATTCCATACCAATACCTCCAAAAAGTAATTAAAGCTAATGCAATCAAACGAATTACAATTATTAATAATATGCCCATATTAGTTCATGTATGAGTAATAATTAATAGGTATTAAATATTTTTCTGAAATGATTACATCTGAAATAAATTAAATGATTACATTTCACATTAATGTGCACACTATAGTAGATATTTATAGAAACTGGCAACATCCACTCTTTGCGATGAGGAATCATAATGATGCACACGTCCACACTACACGGCATCGAACATACAACTGCTGCCGTTTTGGGTTGGATTCGATAAATTGGGCCGAATCAGCCTGAGATTATAAAATCGAAGACTATCGCGGTTGTTTGACATTATAAATAGGATAAAAACGAATTTACCGCATCAAATTTATAGCACTCGACGTTTACCCTGGATAACGACGGCTGCAACGTCACCGAAACGTCGGGTGCTACAAATTTCACGCGGTAAATTCGTTTATATCCTATATATAACCTGAGATTAGATCGGATGATTGGGTGGGATTATCTGTGGGGCCATTTAATGATTGGCTTTATAATCGCCAATGGTCTACATAGCTGGGGATTTAGTGCGATGTACCCTGCATTTTGTGATTAAAGGCTCATACTTGGCACAATTGTTCCTTAGGTGGTCCTGAGTGGATTTAGACCGGGAGCCATCTGTGACCACCCCGCGGGTGGCGGGGGGAGGGGGTGGAAGTTTGATTCCGCCGCGCGTCACTTTGAGCCCTATATCTCTCGGACTATAGGTACTACGGCAAGTGGGATATCATTTTCGGGCAACTGAGTGATAATGAATTCATTTCTGAAAGAAAAAAAATACCTATCCATAGAAAAAATATGAAATAGATGGTAAAATCCAAAAATTGTTGACATCTTTTTTTACATATACGAAGTTTACTTTTTATCCATAAGAGGTATCGGTATGAAAAAAATATATTCTGAAAGCCACACTTATCTAAATTACAGACATATATTTTTTATTAGACTGCTATTGTAAAATGTGAGTGAAAAAAATATAATTCATCGCACGGCAGACCGGCGTATTTCGTCCGTTACGTAGAGACCGGCATCGAACCAAGTTAGATAATTACTTATCGGATTATTTTGTTTCAGCGATTGGCCAGTGAGTTAAAAACAAGATGTACAATCGTTATTATTATTATGATAACTATATTATTATTGCTTTTTATATTAAAAAAAAATTATTCATCATTCACACACCGTACCTAACTGATATTTGTGCACCTACCTTAAATACCTAAGTATTAATTTGTCTGCAATCCCTACCACTTCGTTGAAAAAATAATAGTAAGTAGTATATATGATATAAGCACATACCTACCCATACTTACTTAATTGCTAGGAGAAACTATTAAAACACTGAAAATTGGCTATTCTTTTGAATGCCTATTTTCAAATTTTTCATTTCATTTCAGGTGAAACAGGGGCAAAACCTACGCTCTTCGTGGTCCTATAAGTGAAAAATGTATGGGCTATGACTTTACAAATTTTATATCAATTTAGATGATGAATTTGTACTTTTAGTTTTTAAATGTATGATTAACTTTAATCTCATTATTTAACACTTTACTGACTACTTTGTATAGGTATTACCTACTATCAATAACTTTTAATACGTTTTCGAACGTATTCGAATTATTGACTATTTCAATTATTAGGCTTCTACTTTGATTATTTAACTTTTTACTGGCTATTTTAGTTAGTATGATGAGTAACTCTTAGTAGGTACCCATTTAAATTCTTGACTCTTTTAATTAATAAGCCTTTATTTTGTTTTGTAATAAGATTTTACAATAAAATTAGTTTTAGTAGGTTCCAAAGTTTCTAAGATACTTTTTTCCAATCTAATAGCTAAATTCTTAACAACTTATGTATGTTAAGTAAAGATTAGAGCAGTAATTAGACTCACTACCTAATAATACAAATATTTTGCCACGTCCAAGAGCGGGTTTTAGCCACCAATTGGACAAGACGTAAATGTTATGAAGTGTTATATACCTAATATATCCTATCTATACTTACTTAATATAAAACATACATTTGAGTTATTATCTGAGGCAGTCGCAATATCATGACAGCAGAGGTACTGGTGGTGTTTTCCAGTACCTTTGTGCACTCACAGCTCCTCAAGCTTGATAATTGTTGTAATTTGCACTTCTGCTGCTGCTGGTCTGCGAAGTCAGTATCCACAGTCAGTAGCATAATTTTTGTCAAACCATGAGCGACATTGTCAGATACATGCACATCATGCGAGTGTCCACATCTTCGTGGTTACGTATCACGTAACCACAAAGAAGCGTACGCTTTGTATCACGTGTGATATTGGTTATAATATTTGGTCCACCCATATTGCAAAGGTCCTTGCCGTTGTCAGAGCATACAATTCTTAATTAAGGAATTGTTCATCATCAAATTAACCTAACCTTTAGGTAGTTTCGTCGTAGCAGTGACCCGTGTTCTTTGAACCTTTCCTCTGTTAATATTCTTTATGCTTTCGTTGTTATATGTCCCAAACAATATCTAATTTTAAAACCATGTAAGTTCTTTGCAAAGAAATGGTATACATACTGGTGTACCTATTCTCCAAAGTCTTTCTATGGCCAGAACTCAGCATATGGACTAATGTAGATCCATCTAGAATTTTCGATGAGACTTGTGGGGCGTTTGGAATGGTTGCAGTGCCAAAAATACTGGTAATCGATTTTAGTAGGTGTGACCTTGTTCCAGACCGCAATTTATGTGCTAGAATACTGGCTTGGTTTTCTTGCGCCAGGAATGAATCGAGATCTTCTACTATAATTGCTTTATCACAGGTTGCAATATAAAATTTTCTGAATAGACTGCAGTCATTCTCCAGGTCTCTTATCTTTGCTTTCATTTTGCTCTCACTCTTTTTTTACGTGTTTTAATAACTTGTATAATTATATTGTGTTTATACTTGTTGTAAAAGGAGAGATTACTGAGTTTGGTTGGATCCAGTAAACTTTTTTTTAGAGTTTGTATGTAATCTTCCTATACAAATGTTATGTATTTAAGAGCAATAGCTTTATAAGATCAATAACTCTTTGCCGCTTTTTCTATCTTTAATACTGCATTTACAACTTCAGTACATAGAAATCTGGAGACTGTTCGACAAAAGGATTTCCTGGAGTATTTATTGTAGCTACCGGTGATTGCAGGTCTAGAATAAAGTTCTTCCTTTTTGCGTTAGTGTCAGATGGCTGCCGTATTCATCTGTTGCGCTGTTCTCAGTATCAAAATACAAAAAATCCGGCTCAAGACTATAAACGGTATCTACCAATGCAGGTCCAGCGAGAAGCCGCTTAGTCAGGGTTTTCAGTCAAACCAATCAATTCTGTGATGTGTAAAATAATATTATGTTGTATAATGAAGAACTAATCACAAACTATTTAGCGTAACGATGAATGTAAGTGTAAAAATAGGTCCTACCTACGTGTAAAAATAGGTCCTATTTTAATATGGTATTCATTTGCTCATGTGCTTGGTCCAAAGCCATCCCCGTAAACTTGCGATAGCTTTTTCGATCCAAAATTTACACATTTTCAAAGAGCTCCGCACGGCAGACAAATTCTTTCACTGTTTACTACTGAACTGAGTCTGGAAGCAGTACCGTTTCCTATAGAGCGGGGGTGGTTGCGGACCTTACGGCGACTGCTCTTGAAAAGACCATCGGCTACCCGATCCTGGGTAAACAGCCGGGCAATGGATGCCGTGGTCCGCGATAGATTCGGTATACACCGTTTCACCGCTTCGTAAAGGAGAGGACCGTGCAAGCGACCTCGAACTTGTAACCAATCGAGCAAGGCGTTGGCCTCTTGCGGGCATGTGGCGGAGCTTGGCGGTGTATTCTTTTGTCCAAGTTTTCTGCGTTCACTTCACGGGAGAGAGAACGACTAATCGTTAAAACTTCCTGAGGTGACGGGTTCGCCCGTTGTAGTTGACAACTCTATATACTGAACTGAGTGGGTGGACCAAAAGGTCCACCCACTCAGTTCGGCGGGGGCACTTCAAAAGAGCGAGTAGTGCCCGCACCGCCCCGAAGCTTGACGGACTTCTCAAAGCATTATAACGTATGGTAAAATGCCCTCCCTTATGTAATCAAGCAGGTATGGGAAGGTACCTATGTACTTTTATATACTACTTACTATTATTTTTTCGACGAAATAGTTGGGATTACAGAAAAAATAATACTTACGTAAGTATTTAAGATATGTTAAGCACAAATAATCAGGTACGGTGTGTGAATGATAAATTATTTTTAATAAATAGGAAAAAACAATAATAATATAATTATTAAAGTAATTATAATTATTGTACTTGTTATTTTTAACTCACTAACTTATCGCAGAAACTAAATAATCCTAAAAGTACTTATCAAACTTCGCTCGATGCCCGTATCTACTTAGCAGGCGTAATACACCGGTCTGCCGTGCGATGAATTATATTTTTTTCACACATTTTTTACCATGGCAGTCCAATAAAATATATACTGGTGTAATAAGGATAAGTGTGGCTTTTGGAATATATTTTTTGAATACCCATACCTTTTATGGTTAAAAAGTAAACTTTGAATATGTAAAAAAAAGATGTAAATGATTTTTGGATGTTACCAATTATTTCATATTTTTTCTATGGACCGGTATTTTTTTTCTTCCAGAAATGAATTCGTTATTATTGAGTTACCCGAAAATGATATCCCACTTGCCCTAGTATCTATAGTCCGAGAGATAAAGGGCTCAAAGTGACGCGCGGCGGAATCAAACTTCCACCCCCTCCCCCCGCCCCCCGCGGGGTGGCCCCCGATGGCTCCCGGTCTAAATCCACTCAGGACCACCTAAGGAACAATTGTGCCAAGTATGAGCCTTTAATCACAAAATGCAGGGTTCCCATACAAACTGTTGCACTAAATCCCCAGCTAACAAAGAGCATAGGACAAGAGAAGAGAAGTTGTCAAAATAAATATTATTCTTAAATTAAAATTTCTTTGACTCAGCTGGTGACAGAAATATTCAGTGATTTATTACAGAACTATGCTGAATATGAGTCATTTTTGGCATAATCATTTAATGGAAAATTTTCACAACAAACATCAACCATTTTAAGGGCTCTCTAGATGATCAAGCATGCTTGTCAAGCATCGCGTCGCGGACTGGGAGGGGATCGTAAACCCAAGGAAATATGCAAATATTTTTTTTTTATATTTACGAAAAATACCTAATTTTGTAGTTTTATACCAGGGACACGTCATTCATCAATCAATTATGTCTAATTAACGAGACTCCCTGGTATAAACTACAAAATTAGGCATTTTTGGTAAATATTACAAAAAAATATTTGCATATTTCCTGCGATTTACGATCCCATCCTTGCCAACGACGCGAAGCTTGTCAAGCATGCTTGATCGTCTAGAGAGCCCCTAAAATATCTTTCACTGGACCTTGACACAAAATACTGAGTTATTTATATCTAGCAGCACTTTACTGAATATGACTAATTAATATTTTATACCATGAAATAGATTTGGGTATTTTTCAAGGAAACGATTCATGAAATAGTGTGTTTGTTAGATGTCCTTGGTTCTAAGGCAAATTGCACTGGTTCATTGGAAGCTTATTTTAAGCGAATAAATAATTCAACTTACCCGTGTAATAGTGCCTCCACAGGGGCCTTATCTTGTCTTGCCCCCCTACGTCCCATACATTAAATTTGACATTTTTATACGTAACCGTTTCCACATTGAAGCCGACTGTCGGTATCGTTGTGACTGACTGCCCTAATTTCAATTTATAAAGAATAGCTGGAAAAATTATTCAGGAAAAACATGTAAGTACCTTGACCCACAGAGCAACATAATAAGGGGAGCAAAAATAACACATCAAATAACCAAAATAATTTCTTAATTATGATAATTTCATAGATTACGAATGTTAAATAACATATCCCTGTGTCAATTTCTAAGTCAGTAAGTTCATATACTCTCTAAAAGAGTTTAGAATTGATCAGATTTAATTTGTTTTTCAGTGAAATTCAGCAACAAACAGCAAAAAGAATGTACTTAAACAGGGTATATTATGAAGATTTTTATATAATAATAATGTTTCCCACAGCCCCCCCCCCCCCCCCCGCCCCTTCCAGCAAAAGCACATCCATTTAATTATTATGTTACGTTCCTTGCCTTGAACAGACTCCTACAAGGACAAGATATGGTCAAATTAGAAACCAGACAATGATAGTGCAAGAGCCAGCGAGAAAAAGTGCAAGAGGTTTGGAATAGCTGATTTTTTTCAGATCAGACAGTATTTTGGCCGTAGAATGCCGGGAGGTGAACGGTGGATTCCGGATTAACGACCGGCAGTGGTAGGTTTAGGACAGCTGTCTTGCCACATGTGCGCGTTCACCTTTCACGTTTTAGATATTTTTTTCTAGAAAGGAGTTGATTATTTTCTTGGAGAGACCAAGATCTTTAAAAAGGTGACACAAAGATTTATCTGGCAGGCCACGAGCGCCAGCTTCCACCGCGTGAAGGTGAACAGTGAAGCCGTTCCGGGTGACGGCATTTGCGAGATCATGGTATTTATTTAATTTTTACTCGTGGTCTTTTAGGATATTTGATTTCCATGGAACAGTTAATTCTAGTGGGTTAATTCCTACAGTGGATGCAATAAAGAAGTCGAAAAATATGGTCAGACTGCTTAATAATCCAACTCGTGGCAACAGCATCTACATACATGTCACGCATCGTCTATGACACATCGGTCTACTGTGCTGCGCAATATAATGGTTGCAATGGCACAATATAATGGTATGGAGAAGCAGTCTGACCATATGTTCCGAGTAGTTTATTGCATCCGCTGTCTACTGATGAATCAGCTTTTCCATAACACTTTGAGGGTACTAATTAAAATCATACCTTTCCTAGTACGCCAGAGCCAGATGTCCCGGAAACTGGCCTGCTGACTGTAACCCGGGCATTCTATGACTGTCTGATCTGAAAGTATCAGCTTTTCCAAAACTCTTGCACTTTTTTGTCACTGGCTCCCCAACTATGACTATAAATTTGATGATTCGGTTGGCTAGAAAAAACTAAATTGGGTGCGACTACTCTAAGGTTAAAAAAAATACTCGGCACTGTCAAAGGATACTGGTCTTTCCGGCGGCGTCGAGGCCCAGCATTAGGATGCGCATTTCCTTGTTGCCGAATATCTTCGACAGCAGTTTGCCCATCTTGTCTGCTGAAGCGCCAGCGGCTCACCTGTAACAACAGAAAAAATACAAATAAATATTAAGTAGAGCAAGTGACTATATGGAATACGTTTTCAATGTGGAATAACAACTTTACAAAGGAAAGAGATAAATATTGTAATCCCCATACCAAAACTGGCAAAAAAAAAAAAAAACTTTGGCGCCACTGTAATTTCCGCTTTAAAAATCAATATTTGTTTCATCAAATGTTTTGATGACGGTAATTTAATTATATTATGACAAAAAGCATTGACTACTGTAACATATTTTCGACTGTTCAATTTATTTTATAAATTACAAAAAAAATATTGAAATTTTTGGATTTAAATTCCGTTTAAATATATATAATAAACACAATTCTACCTGTGACATTTCTTATTGTGGCAAAATGTTATAAAAGTCCTTGAGAATCGTTGAACCATTTATAAATTAAACAAAGTCATTCTATGCCTAATAGTTGTCGATTTCTGTTCAGCTTCTGTTACAAATAAATATTACGTTTTTGAGCCCTACCGGGGGGGGGGGGGGGGGGGGCTCCTTTATTTTCTGTTGCTTAGTAATATGTTTTTTCCTTGTTTATATTCAATGTAATAAATTATACAGGCTGTTCAGAACGATTGGCATTTCTTTCATGGGGTGATTCCTATACATTAAACTTACAAGAAATGTTTTTTTTTACAATAAGAGATTTTTGTCTATTTTACACGAAAACCTAAGTTAAAAATCTTGAAAAGTTGTACACGGTTTTCAACTCAGTTTTTCGTGTAGGATAATTTTTTCTGAACAACACTCATCGTGTCAAAAAACACCTTTCCTGGTCAATTTGATGTACAGAAGCACCCCTTAAAAAGACGTTCGAACATCTCGAAAATTCTGTATACTTGCCTAATATGTACCTATATTATCTTGTATTTATTCGCGCTCCTTAGTCTGATGTATCCTGTAAACCAGGCGTATAGTCTGAGGATACTCCCATTTGTGCTGTGTATTATTTTAACAGCCAACTCTTGCCAAAAGTTACCTTAGATTTCTATTTCGATTAAACACAGTTTTTTGCATTTTTTTTGTGCAAACAAAACCTATTCCGATATGTATCAATCACCCCTCGTATTTACGAAAATACTTCGCATTCCGTGACCCCAACCGCTAGAATAAGTATCACACCAAGAACCAGTTTGTCTAAGGTTTCGCTGTCATTAAACCAGTTAGTTCAAAGGTATTGCAAAAAATAGCCCGTTCCGAAATCAATAAAAACGATTCAATCTTCGAAATTAAAATTCTTTAATTATCCATTACATTGAAAACCGACTTTTCGAGATGACACGTTTATTCTGAGAAAATCGGAAGATCACGAAGACGAATTTTAATGAATGATTTTCAAATTACGGGTATATCTGCGAAGCAAATTGCGGAAAAAATCTAATATTTCACGGTTGCAAACAGACAAAACAGTGGCAGGTAAACTACAGCGAAAACGTGAAATTTGAGGCGTTCCGGTTAGACGATGACGTGCAGAAAAGTTTCGTATTTCAGCATGAAAATATAACTTCCAAAACGGATGTGGAACACGTGCGAGTATATCTGTACAAGGCGGTGTCCGTTACGACTTATTAAGTAGACAAACAAAATACAAATCAATACTGAACATCCCTTGGAGTAAATGGGTATTTTCATGGATGCATCTGTCTCTTTTGCAGGATTTTCGGCGAAATCGACCTTAAAGTACTATAACTACGAAACTACTACACCAATCATAAAAAGAACAACTGCACAATGATTGCATTGAAATTTCGAATATAGAATATTGAAATATCATTTTGTAAAACAATTAGATAATTATGAATAAATATGAGAACGTCAAAGAAGTGAAAAAAACGCGGAACCAGATCTGGTCGTATCATACTCAACGGATAATTGTTTCAGAACCAGATTTGGTCGTATCATACTCAAGGAAATACGCGGCGTACTGAAAATTCTACATATTTATTTCATTATTTAAAAAAGGTTTTTTTGCAAGGTTATTTAAGATTATCGATGAAAATAATAGTGCTCCTAAACGGGGGGAGCTCATGGGCCCTTGCTGAGTTGACCACGAAGACCCATTCTGTTCAGGGTTGGTCACACCCCTAGGAATCGAACTTCTGGCGCTCCTGAACGGTCTGCGCACCGTGCGCAGCCAATCGACTGTGCACTCTGACTAACGGTCGGGGGAGTCTGGAAGCAGTACTGTTTCCTATAGAGCGGGGGTGGCTGCGGACCTTACGGCGACTGCTCTTGAAACGACAATCGGCTACCCGATCCTGGGTGAACAGCCGGGCAAAGGATGCCGTGGTCCGCGATAGATTCGGTATACACCGTTTCACCACTTCGTAAGGGAGAAGACCGCGCAAGCGACCTCGAACTCGTAACCAATCGAGAGACTGGAGTAATCTGGTCGCAATTGGAAGTAAAAGCGTGAGTGTAAGCCTGCTGGGTAACACTCCTGGCTATCTCGCGGTTAAGGCATTGGTCTGTTACGGGCATGTGGCAGAGCTTGACGGTGGACTGTTTTTGTCCAAGTCTTCTGCGCTCACTTCAGGGAGATAGAACGACTAATCGTTAAAACTTCCTGAGGTGGCGGGTTCGCCCGTTGTAGTTGACAACTCTAGTTGCTCCTAAACGGGCTATACTTTTACGGCAATATGTGGCCGCAATATTGTCAACTATAGCCCGGCTATCACTGCAACATTTTAATGCAGCGTATGGCTGGAAAACATAAATCTCGGCCATTCTCTGCAATATTTCTGCAAAAGTATGGCCCATAATGTTGTCTCGTACACGGGCTTCACAATCGGGCAACAATAGCAGAAAATTTAAAACGAAAAGACAAGAATGTGGATTTGACCTTACTTCAATAGGCTTGACAACTAGATATCTAAGCCTGAATGTTTTTAATGATACGAATACAAATTGAAATTTCTTCTCCATATGAATTCTTTATTTATAATAAATTCACAAATACAATTATCTATCAATGATGTATATAAACATTTCAATACACTAATAAATAAAATCAATTATTTCACCCAATGTATATGACATATCAAAATATTTTATAGGTCAATTTTTTTTATCAGATAATATGAATACAAACTGAAGATCTAAGGTTTGCCGTGCGTCGTGCCTAGCATTCAAAAGGGACGCACTTATGCCGTAAAACGAAACAACAATAAAGCTGTCCGAGCAATATTGCAGCATTTTCGATTGCGAAGCGATCGTTCAGCAACCTGCCGGCAACACATAAAAATGCTCAGCTATACGAAACATATGTGGTTATATGGCCGTGATATACTAAAACTATTGCTGTCTATTGCTTAGTATAGCTGGTATTGCTAGCAATATTGCCGGCAACAGTATTGTAGCCAAATATTGCAGTGAAAATGTGGCCCGTTAAGGAGCACCATTTTACTCACACGTACACACTCACACATTTTATTTTGCAATACTGCGATAGTCCTGCGAGTCGTGTGGCGTGAGGTGGTAGAGTTGGCTGGCGGTTAATAATTCTTATTTTTTTTAAAGACATGGCGCTGGAAACAAGAGGTTCACAGTCCAACCTCTTAAGTCATTTTCTTGCTATGATAGTGCCATTCAAAACGCCATTAATGTTTAAACTATTTCGGGCTAGCGTCATATTTCTACTTTCTCGACTGAGGGAATTGTGAACGCATAAAAAATTGGCCAAATTTTGAATTCCCCTTTCACACTGCCAAATCAACAATTTAGATTTTTTCATCGAATATAATAATGTTTTCGATATAACGACTACTAAACGACAAAACTCATTAGTCTGCTCATCTTTGGTAAATAAAGTTTTTTTTATTAAAAACGCAGAAACCACAACAGGCCCCAGAAGTTGCTTCTTAAGACTTTTCAAGTTTTCCCCCCATTTAACCTGTAACATTTTCTATCATATCTTGACACATTTAGGGTCGATTTTGATTTACTATAGCATAAAAGAGAATATCTCAAAAAGTTTTGCGGAAATGTTATTATTTATTAATTAACTAAGTTCTTCAAAACTCTAATTAGTGAATTTATTATTTTGAAAACAAGCATGCCTTTTTGTAGTCTTTGAAATCCGCTCCGTAATTATCAGAGTCCGAAGCACCGAAAAATTCGAAAGCGAGTAACTAAATTAGCATAAGCCGGTAGATTTTCCCTCGTTAATCATGGCACGACCATAAAAAAAATACGAAAAAACATCTCGGCTGTGGAGGAATCATCCCAATCAGACGCTGACCCAATTTTACACGAATGCGCCCGGCAAAACGCTGGAATTACGAAACGATCGACGAAAAGGTGCCGCGGGTGTATCTCATAAAGTAGGCGTGACGTTTCACCATAAAGAAATGTCGGTTCCGCGTAGCTTGGGTGCTGTTGGCCAATGATAATGTCCTCGTAGAAGGACTGTAGCCTCCTCATCGAAGGACTTAACCTGTCGGGGCAGCTGTGAGCTTTAGTCATTACTGTAATCTGCAGTCACAGGCGGTTGGGATTAGATAGGCAGTTGGCGCAGTGTCCGGTTTGCTAGATACGCTGCCCATCCGGCGAATAATCGGAGGGGGGGGGGGGCTCTGGAGACGTGCGTTTCCTATGAGAGCGGGGATAGTTGTCGACCTGACGACATCTCTCCTTGAAACGATTCTTTGGCCACCCGATCCCGAGTGGTAGACGGGTAAAGGAAGTCACGATCCGCGATAAATTCAAACTGAATTACAGCTTACATTAGGTAGAGGCAGTGCAAGCGACTTCGGACTCGTGACGATGGAGGATGGAGAAATCTGGTCCATCCTGGTAGTGAGGGCGCGTGAATGCCCGCCTGTTCAACATCCCAGTGCCACACGGTAAGGCGTTAGACTCGCACGGAGAAGTTGGCGTAGCTAGATGGTGGACTGTTTCGTCCCCAAGTATCTACGTTCACTCCAGGTTTAAAGAACGATCAATATCTTTATATTTTCCTATGGTGACGGGTTCGCCCGTCGTAGGTGACAACTCTCCAGTGCTGCATTCACCTGATGACAATCGCATTGACAAGAGAGGGACTAATGATTTCTGATTGACAGTTTAGTGTTTGTTAGTCGCTCCAAATCCTGGTTCAGCTGCCATCCGGTAGCATCCTTGAAGGGGAACTACCTTGGAATGCCTCAGTGAACTCTGCATGCATTTGCATCCTACGGTTGTAGGCAGTTGTTATCTGCAGTGCGCCGGGGAACTGCCTCGGGTGACATTGGGCGGTTGTGGATGCTCTTGTACGATATTCTTAAGAGATGCCCGCGATCTCCGCTATTTCACAACAACAGACGGCGGTCGTCCAAAACGATTTGGTCACTCTTTTTTGGCGACCACTGCGGTGTGCGTCTTTACAACTCTTTCGACCGCGTTTCAAATCAGTCACCATAGTGTGAATCTTGCTAATCGAGAGCGAAGAGTCCTCTAAGAGTTCTTTGCTTTAATCCGATTTACCGATTTTCCTTTTAAAAAACAAAATTTTATGACGGTGCGAACTCCATGTTTTTACATTTTCGGAGTTTCGACGAAGCAGACGAAGCAGTGTCAGGCGTGGTCAGTGCTTAGATGGGTGACCGTCTGAGTACTGCAACGTGATTTTATAAAAGCCTGCTGTCTGTAAAATAATTGTCAATTAGGATGATCCGTTACCGAAAAGGTATTAAAAATATATGAATGACTTCCACAGTCTGTCACATAGGTACAATGGCTGACAACTGTTGTAATGTGTAAATATTTGACATTTGTTCCTGTGAAGGATGAAACGCACAGACATAATAGAATAGGCCACGCGACCAGTCTGAGAAATCGATAGAGGAATAGAAAGAGAAAGCTGCATATGAGCCCCCTCTAACCTTGTTTAGTCGCGCATGTGCGCGACATGATTCGGAAATAAAGAATTCTGAATTATTATACTCAATTAAAGAATGATAAACGCGTATGTGCGACTAGACAAGGATAGAGAAGACCCATATGCAGCTATCTCTTTATATTCCGCTATCGCATTCACTCACAGCACACCTTCGTACTCCCGCGGTCTATTCTAGCATGTCTGATGAAATGTGTCTGTGGTAAAATGTATATGAAGCTATTTACGCCATGTATTCCTCGTTTCGGATACTTAACAATCAGCTTTAGTATATATGCAGGTACTTACATAGATTCTTACGTACTTACTTCGCCGAAAAACACTTTTTAAAAGCGTTGGGTTTATTAAATTCATTTTATAGAGTAAATCCAGCGGTTTAAAACGAGAATAGAAGGCAGACTACGGCAGTCTGGCTAGATTAAAAGCGCTCCAGGCAAATTCCGGGAGAGAGGGGGGCTATAGCTTCATTAGCTCGATAGCCGTCTGATAAACTACTGGCCTTATAAACTAGGCGACCTACTCTGTTGTTCCCAGTATGACGGCACATTTATAGATAACACTAGATACGGTCATTAGAATACGTACAGAGAGTCGATCCTCTAACTAATTTAAAGATTATTTCTTTCTTTCTGGTAAGCAGCTTTCATAATTGGTATTGGAATAATAATGTGTATTGGAATCTCCGATTGATGAAGTCATCGACGATTTCGAAACACTATATAGTGTCGGCATCTGAGAGTTTACTTCTGAGAATGATGATGCTTTACATGTATTGTCGTAAAATTATTATTATTTTATTTTAAAATCAACGAAATTCAACCGACAAGAGATAACCTTCGTTACGAAGTATTATTAGATATTTTTTGCCCAGCAAGTCCATTTACTATGGGAGAATTACGACATAAGGAAATAAAGTTGAATCACACTTATCTCGCATCACAGGCCTGCAATAACATAGGTATAATAAAAAATAATCGTTATTCATTTTAAATACAGACGCTATGAAATAAGACTTTTTTAACACTGACTAATTATAGTATTTAATGATTATTTAGATTTTTAGTGACTTTTATCATATTTGTTTTTTAAATTTGAATATAAGGGGCTCTCTAGACGATCAAACATGCTTGTCAAGCATCGCATCGCGGGCTGGGAAGGGACCGTAAACCGCAGGAAATTTGCATTTTTTTTTTTATATTTACCAAAAATGCCTAATTTTGTAGTTTATTCCAGGGAATCACGTCATTCATCAATCTATTACGTCTAATTAACCTGACTCCCTGGTATACAACTACAAAATCAGGCATTTTAGTCAATATTAAAAAATATATTTGCATATATCCTGCGTTTACGATCCCCTCCCAGCCCGCAACGCGATGCTTGACAAGCATGCTTGATCGTCTAGAGACCCTAACAATTACATAACCATTTTGATCTTAGATTACGAAACCATATGTTTATAAAATTACATATTAAATTGCTATTATATAACATTTGTGTCTTTATTGGAACAGGCGCTGCCTAGTTAGGAGTGACGCAACATCATTTTAAAAATAATTCCTTTGTATTTTCATGGATAAAATAATAATAATGTATGTAAATACAACTATAAAGTAGTACCAGATACGAGTAAGTACAGAATAAGCGACTACTCTCCTCCCTTTCGCAATTTCTATGGGAAAAAAATCTTAAAGCGGTTAATCCTGTATATACATGTAATCACATATCCCTTTAAAGTAAAAGCATTTAAAAAAATAGGCTTTAATATGATAAATGAAACCGAAGTGGATTTATAAAAAGTGATAAGAAAATATTTTTCTAGCATTAGTACATTGTCTTAAAAAAGTAAATATATTAAAAAATATACAAACATGACTGCCGTTACAGAAAGTGAACTGTTGTATTTATAGTTATTTTTGTTACTTTTTTTTTAATGAAATATGTGTAGTTTATGAATTATCCATATAGATAGATATATATTTCCGGAATGTAATCAGACCTTTTATTTGACACTAAACACGATATATTTATGTTAATTTATTGACATTTTAACCAACTACTTACCTACATGATATTTGGACGTACCCTATGACATAACGATTTTAACAATGCCACATACTTCAAATCAGTTCAAGCGTTTAGAAGTTATGGTGGAAGAAAAAAAACGGAAAACATACATACATGAACCCTTAACATATTGAACTCCTTTTTTTGATGGGCAGTCGTGTAAAAAAAGTGATTTTTAGTGCGGACTAATCTCAAGTTACCTGCAATTTACCTACCAGTAAACCGTAATTAATGAAAGTTCGAGGCCTAGCCAAGAATAAACTTTTATTTTAAGAAATATTTTTATTTTTTAACACATTCACCCTCGACTTCGACACATTTCTTAAAGGCCTTTGCTGCTTGTCAAGCTTCGCGTCGCGGGCTGGGAGGGGATCGTAAACCGTAGGAAATATGCAAATATTTTTTTTTATATTTATGGACTAATTATCCACAAAACTGTTTTATTTATAGAGTATGTAAAATTTATAATACGCAGCTCGGCGATATTGACGTATTCAATTCGTCATCCATCGCTCTTAAAAAAGCAATTATTAATTACGGTGTTGACGTATCATTGTAATCGCATTATATAATATAATACTAAAAATATGTATTCAAGAATATATTTAAATAATATGTATGACAATAATATGTATAGATTATGGAACGTGTATTCACATAAAATTGTATTTACTTATATGACTCCCCCCTTCCCAATTCCCACCTCCTTTCATGTGAGTGCATTCTTCATAGAAAACTGTTAAGTGTTGAAATTATTAATTTATTAAGCTATTAGCATTATCTTTAGAAATTAATTAATTATTATTAATATTAATATTATTAATTTATTAAGAAATTATTAAGTTATTAGCATTATCTTTAGAAATTAATAATTTGTACCCAATGTTTTGTAAAAGCGGTTTGTTTCCTTAACAATAATAAAATAAAATAATAAAATAAAATAAAATAAAATATTTACCCAAAATGCCTAATTTTGTAGTTTTATAAAAGGGAGTCACGTTAATTAGACGTAATTGAATGAATGGCGTGACTTCCTAGTATAAAACTACTACATTACGCGCGACGCGAAGCTTGACAAGCATTCTTGATCGTCTAGAGAGCCCCTAATAACATTGACATAACAATAATAATTTGTTATGTCAATGTTATTATAGAATGTCAATGTTATTACTGAATCTGCATCACACACTCGAAATCCAGTAGCCACTAGCAGTAATAATTATGCATTTACTGTTTTTTTACTACACAATCAGTGCTTGTAACAATAATTCCTGCAAATAAATCGTCAAAATTACCGTAATGAATAATAATGATATAAAATAGTATACCGTACACATGTTAAGTACGATAATGACATAAGCCATATCTTGCTATGTCAAAGGCAGATAATATATAAAATGACGGGCTATCAATAACATTAAATGTCTGAGCACATCAAAAATTGCTATCCCTTTGTTATTCGTTTTGTAAAGGTCTACAAATTAATTAATGTCACAAGAGCTGTCGCAGTCGACTCTTGATTATATTTTTGTCAGAAACTTTAAGTGTTTTGATTTAAATGTATGCTATAAATTTTATTGCTGGTTTCACAACGATTAATTTAGTTCCATATAGCTTTTGACATCAGCTAAATATCATAAAAAACATGTCCACTAATCAATCTCAGGTGCACTTGCTACTTAAGAAAATGTAAATTAGCCTTCATGTTAAAAGTTCATTTAGTTAGCTTTCGAGACAAGGGGCCCGGGCATTGACTTTGCCATACTTAGACGTATCCTAGGAAATAAAAAATAAAAAGCAATAGTAAAATCGGTTGTGTCAAAGCGACACTTTCCCGGCAAGTAGCCTAGGACTTATAGAAGGATTTTGAGCGTGATATCTCTTCAGGAAGAAGGCTGACCTGATTAAAAGGGATAGTCGGCGAAGAGCGCGGATAGTGAGAATAGAGCGCGTTAAAACGCGTCCGATTCAATTGTTTACGCAAATATACTGGCACTTAGCGTCGGACACTAATAGTATCTCGACAAGTCGCGGCGCGATCGATACAAAGACGTAGGAAAAGGAAAAGCAATAGTAAAATCGGTTGTCACCACGAAACTTTCCCGACAAGTAGCCAAGGACTTATGGAAGGATTTTGAGCGTGATGTCTCTTCGGGAAGAAGGCTGACTTGATTAAAAGGGATAGTCGGCGAAGAGCGCGGATAGTGAGAATAGAGCGCGTTAAAACGCGTCCGATTCAATTGTTTACGCAAATATACTGGCACTTAGCGTCGGACACTAATAGTATCTCGACAAGTCGCGGCGCGATCGATACAAAGACGTAGGAAAAGGAAAAGCAATAGTAAAATCGGTTGTCACCACGAAACTTTCCCGACAAGTAGCCAAGGACTTATGGAAGGATTTTGAGCGTGATGTCTCTTCGGGAAGAAGGCTGACTTGATTAAAAGGGATAGTCGGCGAAGAGCGCGGATAGTGAAAATGGAACGCGTTAAACGCGTCCGATTCAATCGTTTACGCAAACATACTGACCGGCAAAAAATCCATGTGTCTAAATATCGCACCCTTTTCACCCGTCTTTGTATCGATCGCGCCACGACTTGTTGGGATACTATTAGTGTCCCCCGCTAGCAGCCGTCCGGCGTTAGGGGACGTCCCTCTATCGGCTCAACAAGGCATCTGTATTCCAAACTACAATTCGATAAGTAAAATATTTTGAGAATGAAACATGACTAGTGCTGAACTGATTTCAACCAGGTTTTTAACTCTTGCTATGATCAAATGATGCCTGCATGCCGAATTTCAGGGATTAAGTGCTTGGGCGCTATCGTAGAGAAATACGCAGTCACACAGAGAGACTTCTATCTGGAAATGGTCTTTAAAGAGGCTTAAAATATATACTTCCATCTCGAAAAATAAAAATGCGCGTTCATAATACTTTCCCTCCCTGTTAGTTGGTGGGCCGGCAAAGCCATAAAATTGTAAATAAACAATAAGTAATAAAATTGAAAATTTTCAAAAAATGTCAACGTAGGAAAACAAAATCATAGTTTTGTTATTTAAATAAAATGTTGTGAGTGTTTTTAAACCGTTTTGAGCAGCCACATTATATTCAAATTCAAATTCAAATTCAAATTCTTTATTTATCAATAATATTACATCATTTTTTAAAATTCAAAGCCATCCTAACTAGGCCTCGCCTGTACTAAGGTAGGCTTAATATAAAAAAAAAGTATAGTGGTTTACGTAACTAGCTGTAATACATCTTTGTATATTATTATGGTACATTTGAGAAGTTAAAAATAGAATAAGAAAGCGTAATAATATTAAATTTTGGGACATACATATATATATACATACATATATAAATACATATATACTTTATAGATAAATATATAATAATACTATATATATATATATATACTATATCTCACAAATCGTGCACTATTTTAATATATATGTTATTAATGTCTCCGTTTCTTGTCGACCCATAGTCAAAAGTGACTTAGTTAGGTTTTTCTTTACGCCGTGACTATTCCTAGATTTCAGTCCTGCAGGAAAAACACTATTCATTTTGTTGAACAGTCGAGGAGCAATGTAAGAGAAGTGTTTTTGTGCTAAACTTGTTCTCTTTTTTGGATTAAGTGCTGTCTGGTTGTTGTTACTCGTGTTCCTTTATGGTGTGTTGAATATAGATGATAATTGTCATGATTATAGTAGTAGAGTAGGACTACCTTAGCGTATATTTGACGAACGTCAAGGACTTTAGATTCATTGTACAAGCTCTCAGAAGAATACCGGAAGGGTTTTTTGTGTATTACTCTTAATAGCGACTTTTGGGCTTTAATTAGAGGATCAAGTGCTTGCAGCGAGGCTCCACCCCAAGCTATGATTCCGTATGCTAGTAAGTTATGGGCCAATGCGAAATATATCGTTCGTACTAAATCTTTGGATACGGCATTTCTTATTAACTTGAATATATGTACAAGTTTTCTCAATTTTGTTGCAGTGCACCTGATATGATCTTCCCACTTCATTGTATAGTCCAGAGTTAATCCTAGGTACTTTATTGTATCTACTCTTTCCACCTCCGCACACGTACAAGGCTTGCCGTCAGCGACCGTGTTGCAAGTGTGGATTTTTAGTTTGCGCTGGGTTTGTTTGTCGTAAGTTTTCTTCATTTGAAAGGTCATATATTTAGTTTTAGAGTCATTAAGAGTCAGTAGATTATAATTTAGCCATACTTTGATTGTAGATAGTCCGTTTTCAGTATAATTGTATACATCGTCCCAGGATTTGCCTCTGAATACAATAACCGTGTCGTCTGCAAAGGAGATAGCTTCTCCTCCCTCAAAGGTCACATTGATCTCTATACACATCAAAATTAATGAAAAAACAAAATGGCTGACTTATAGTTATTTCGCTTTATGCGATGCAAAGACAAGCTTTCAAAATTCACCAGTTTCGTACGCGAAAGTAAAATCCGGAGCAGTGAACTGGAACGACATGCGGAAGCCGTACCGTAATTTTCGCCTCATTTGACAGCAATATACGAATACACTTTCCAGCGAGTCCCAGAATAAACTTACATCTCCCTGATGCGAGCCCTACTATTTCTAAAACATCAAACATAAAATCCCATTTTCAAACTCTGTACTTATCTTTATTTTGAGGCTATTCAAAAAGATGCATTTTCATACACGTCTGGAATAATATTAATATTATTACTGATAATACTCGTCGTCATTAGCGCTAAGACTCATTGTGAGTCCTTCAAAATTCTTATTCGCTAATATATTTGGTGAATGTATAATACCTGTAACATTAATCAATGAACACCTGATATGAACATACATTTTGTTCATCCCTATTAATTTGCACACCACTGTACTGTATGCAGAAGAAGACGCATAACTGCCTGATGAGTAACCGTACGCAGTAACCGTACACGCAAAACTAGAATCTCCGGATTACATCGGAGCGGTCTGGTTCCATCTTTACCTATCGAGATAACCACTGTAACCGCAATTCGGGTATGATGCGTGATTTATATGATAAGCGTACTCAATAATTACACTCGCACAAGCAGCACGCAATCATCTACCGTTCTAACCGGGCGGCTCGCTCTGTCTCTGACTCTAAAACTGAATTTAAAACAAGTTATCCTCTTAACTGCTCCTCTAACGGCGCCCCGAGATATCCGCTTCTTCTATTTATCGAAGACACGCTTCCATCGCATAAAACAATTGAACTCGGATCGAGGATTTCTCTTATTGTAAAATCCATCTGCTTTCGAAGGTACACCTATCTATTGGAAGGATTTTTGATACACCTCTCTATTATCATAGTGAATTAACCCGCAGAAAGAGCATACAGATAAGTATTTATTTCCATTAGAACTTTACAAATGTGTAGGAATGACCAAGTATATTAAAATAATCTTAAATTAATAATTTTTAAAAAAAATAAATAATGATATACAGTAAATAACTCCAAAATTGTTCCAATTATCAAAAAGGACTATAATATAAGAATGGACATAACAAATTAGTAGATACATTAAATTACATCAGTAAGTGTAATGTTGATTATACAGGGTATTAGATTGCTTATTGTTATAGTACGTTTTGGCAGCTCTTTTGCGCTGGCAACATGCAGGTGGCGCTGATAGCATAATCTGAAAAATCTAATCTAGCATAATCATAAATCTGCTAATAGCATAATCTGAAATAATCTAAAAATAAGCACAAAACGAAGTGATTAAATAATAATATAATCACTTCGTTTTGAAAATTAACGTAAAGGTTTTTTAAATGAATATTTTTAGATTTAATGTAAGAGTATCTGCTTGTACTTTTATTAGTGTTTTTTAATGAATTTTCTACTACTTTTTAATTTTTTGTGGGAATGTATATTGTACAAATTTGAGCAGGCTGCTACCGCATGATTTAAGCATCTCGAAATTAGTTTTCCGATAGAGGGAAAGTATTGTGAACGCGCTAAAAAATATCGAGATGAAGACGGATACATGCATTTTGACCCCCTCCCCCCCCCCTTCCTCCCCCGAGATGATTAAGACCATTTCCAGACTGAAGTCAGTCTGTAATTCTGTGTGTGTGTCTGTGTGTCTCCGCAATAGCGTGCAAACGCTTTATCCGATTGAGCTGAAATTTGGCATTCAGGCATCATTCGGTCATGGCAATAGTTAAAAAGATTGTGGTTGAAATCGGTCCACCAGAGGGCGCGCTAGTCGTACCTACTTCAATCTCGAAATATTGGACTTAGACTTGAAATTCGGTACGCAGATGCATTGTTGAACCGAAATCACGTTGTGAGAGTTTGGTTGGAATATCTCGTATACAAGCGTGACAAATAATATTTAAAGTCCGCCATATTTTAAAAAATACTACAGGTCACGCAATAAGAGCTGGCACGTTCACAGTACTCACACTAATGCAATGTCACTATACAGACCGCGAGCGAGAGAGACGGAAAGACTTTTTATGATGCGCATCAAGTGAAAGTCACGTCGCGCGTCACGACATTGCATTAGTGTGAGTACTGTGAACGTGCCAGCTCTCGCCGCGGGACCTGTACGTCATTGAAAAAAAAACATTTTAATAACACGGAAATAACTACAAAGATACTACGAATTGGCGCGCGTGGGAGGTTGGGTTGGAGGTCGGGGGTTGACGAGAGTGCTTGTCTACTTTCCGGGAAAGTCTTAGGATGACACAACCGGTTTTTTATTATGTGATCAAAATGCAAGCGATCTGCTATCTCGCGCGCAAATGGAAGTTAAACAAGGACAGCAATAATATTTGAATAGATCAATTGGACAGAATTCAAAATAAAAATCATGACCAGTGTAGTAAAGAAAAGGTTATAGTCTGTCCGAACGCTCCTGGCACGCAGTTATAAAACTTAGGAACCGAGTAGCGCATATTGCGCGCTCCCTTGCACTTACGGGTCTTATGGCGGGAGTATAAAGCAGGTACCTGAGCTATTAGGGTTATGCGCCTGCCATAAGACCTGCAAGTGCAAGGGAGCGCGCAATATGCGCTACTTCGTTTCTACGTTTTATAACTCCGCGCGCCAGGAGTGTTCGGACAGATTTTAGTAAAAGGAGCATGCGGGGGGGGGGGGGGTCGTCACGGGTTTACATGAGGAATTCATATTTATTATTAGCAATAACGGTTAATATGCTTACCGTATCTTATCACATGAATCAATGTTAAACACCTAGTGCCTATATGTAGTTTTAAGTAGATGCCGTGTATCGGTGGAAAAAAATGTATAGTACAGGATAAGAAAATATCAAACGACGTTGAATCGTGTGGTAGTGAAAGTCTAAGCAGACATTTATTTGGTTGATGCAAAAGGTTTATTTTTATATTTTTAATTTCCTTGTTATTATTGTTTATAACGTATTGATTTTTTCCTTACATTTGTTCATTCGGTCATTTTTGCAGCAACTCGCATTCTTATCTGATTAATTATTTTTGTATACGATATGACTACAATATATACAATACAATGACCAGGCCCGTTTCCAACGGGCTGATTAGTTCGTTAACGTTAAAAATGTAGGCAAAATCAGATATATGTTACGATATGTAGGTTCAGTCTGCTATGCTCTATTACGCATCAGGAGTTGTATGGAGAGATCCGAGGTGATATCAGCCTATTACGCACGGTTGAAAAACATCTGCGCGTGTCTGGTATTCTATGGTATTCTTTTATGGAGTACTACAGCGCACCTCATAGGTGTATTCACTGTGTTGTCAACACTAACAAAAATTAGGGATATTGTCTGTAAATGCATTTTTTGCTCAAGGAGCTTTATGCGAATTCTATTGCAATAAGAGCTCGGAAATATCACACGAGAAAGTACATCGGCATGACGCCAGGAATAAACCCCATTACTTCCAACCGATCATACCAAGTACGGCCAAGAAGTTCCTAGTTTCTACAGTGGTTTTAAACTTTTTAATAAATTGACTGATAAATGAAAGACGATTAAAACATTGATATTTTCGAGAGTGCCATCCGTATGTATCTGTTTTAAATCAACATTTTAAAATACTTTGAAAACAACATTGCACTTACTAATGTAATTTAATGTACTAATTTCTTATTGTCCATTCTTTTATTATAGTCATTTTTGATGATTGGAACAATTTTGGAGTAATTTGCTGTTTACAGAAAAGAGCCATACGTGCGACAGTGGGTGTTGATCCATGGCAGTCATGTTGTGAACACTTACAAAAACTAGGGATATTGTCTGTATATGCATGTTTGCTCAAGAAGCTCTTTGCGAATTCTATTGCAAAAAGAGCTCGGAAATATCACACAAGAAATTACATCGGCATGACACCAGGAACAAATCCCATTACTTCCAAGCGATCATACCACGTACGGCCAAGTTCCTAGTTTTTACAGTGGACTTAAACTTTTTAATAAATGGCCTGATAAATGAAAGACGATTAAAATATTGATATTTTCGAGAGTGCCATCCGGATGTATCTGTTTTAAATATACTACATATGGCAATACAGCAGCGGAGCGCTTATGACGAGCAGCAGCTATCAATTGATGCGAATAGGATTTCCGACATTAGGTAAAAGCATAGTAAAATAACATCAGTAGGACATCTCGAGCCCGTTTTAGAAATTTCCCGAACCACCAGGGTTGCCACAACAAATACACAATTGACAAGTTGTGATCCCATTAAAGCAGAAATGCAATTCTTTATAATTATTATATAGGTTTATGTATTTTTGGTTTATAGATCAAGAGTCGGTTCCCGAAATTGTACAGAATATATGAGTTAGTGCTGACTTTGTGTGACAGCATTCATCATTTGTTGCATGTGTTCAAAATACCTACATTTTAGTAAGTTAAAGTAGGTACTTAACAAAAACGCATCTACCTACCTACCTACGCACTTACATACCTATGCACCTACTTACCTAGACACATACTTACCTACGCAAATGAACAATAAACGTTACCGTACACTTAGCTGTCGCGCGACATCCCTGACTGGCTAGCACCGAGGCGTAAGAGAATCTATGTAGTGGTAGCGTACGGACAACGGGCGCTTGTATGAATGCGAAATCTGAGCGTACTATGGAGATGTTATACTGATCTTATTTTACTATGGTAGAAGTTTTTAATCTCGAGCTCGCATTATTTTGGTAAATTGACTGTGGCAAATACGATACACATTGTCTTACTTGAGCCCCTGCTAAGCGAAGTACGTATCAAAACACCCCAGCTAAGGAAAATACTAAATACCTATATCATGCACTAAGCAGATTAATTAATGGCGACGTCATATGAATAAGCCCACTATCTATCGCAATAATCTATCGTATTAAGCTGGTGTCCAGCAAGACGCGCGGCCGCGCTGTTCAATGAATGGGGTCCATTACGAGAAGTAACTACTAGACGACGCGTCTCGCCAAGCCATTTCGTTCCGAACAGCGAACATAAATCGTCGAAATTCGCAATAATAAAATATATGGGCGTTTGGATCTGCACTATGTCTAGGCTTAAAATTTTATTCAATAGAAAATAGTATATTTACATAGGTAGGAATATACATACACGTCTTAATTTATATCTTTTATATGTTTAAAAAATATTTATTTCATTTTATTGTACACAAATTGATTATGTTTTGTGGGATTTTTCTTTTGTTTGTCTATTTCTTCTTAGGTATATCGCAATAAGATGGTGTTGTAAAGGTGAAAATAATGTTAAATTGTGATATTGATAAATTGTGTAATTAAGCAGACATTTTAATATGTATGATACTAGTTTTCCCTTAATTTGACGAGGAAGATTGTGGGATTATATTTGAAAATAATATTTGCGGGTGAAATATATAGTCTCTTGTAGCCAAGGTAATATTTAAATATATTAATTGATTGATACTGGTTGTTTCATACTGTCGATAGATTGTCCTCAATGTGTAGAGTGTGAGAATACAATTTATTATACATATCCATCTGTATGTACTATATTTTATCATAATAATTACATATATCATAATCGTAATAAACAACTGAACTGAATTTGAACTGAACTTGAATTGAATTTGAATTAAACTGAATTTGAACTGAATTTAAACTGAACTTGTATTGAACTGAATTTGAATTGAATTTGAACTGAACTGAACCATTGGATTTGAATAATAATATCGAAGTACCTAAGACGAAACATTTTAAACTAAAATAGTAGAATATACAGTGATTATGATAATATGAAATCGAAGACCTTAGCGTTTGCTTGACATTATATACCTTCTGTCTAAAAAGTTCAGGGAATTTAGAATTTAAAAAGATTCTGTCAATGATTTCAAAAAAAAAAATTCTTAAGTTGGAAGAACTGTCTTTATTTACTCTATGCCTAGAATGCGCGCGAACTGTCAGCCATTTTGATTAGAACAGCAATTGAATTGTACACCTTAGTAGTGCGTCACGATTTTCACAATGAACCAAAGTATTGAACAAAGAGTTTGCCTTAAATTTTGTGTTGCGAACGGATTTTCGTGTGCCAATTCCCTAAAAATGTTAGAAAAGGCTTATGGTGAATCAGTTCTATCCAAAACACGGATCTACGAGTGGTACAAAGCATTCAAGGAGGGCCGAGAGATCGTCGAAGACAACCCTCGTTCCGGGTGACCTTCGACCTCTTCAAAAGACGAAAATATCGAAAAAGTCAAGGAAATTGTGCTCCGTAATGGCCATTCCAGCTTAAGAGAGATAGCACGTGACCTGAACCTGAAGTCTCATGAGTCCATTCGCTCGATTTTGGTAGAAAAATTGGGCATGAGACGCATCGCCGCTCGGCTCGTTCCAAAGGAGTTGATTTTTCTACAACAACAGTACCGCAAACAAACTTCTTTAGACATGCTGGATCGCGTCGATTCTAATCCCACATTCATAGAACACATTATAACTGGCGATGAGACATGGGTCTATGAATTTGATATGCAAACAAGTCAACAGGCACCAGAGTGGAGTACAAAAAACGAGCCAAAACCGAAAAAACCACGACAAAGTCGTTCAAAAGTCAAGTGATGCTCATTGTTTTCTTTGATATTCGCGGTTTAGTCCATCACGAATTCGTTCCAGAAGGACTAACGGTCAATAAGGAATATTATTTGACCGTTTTGAAGCGTTTACGTGAGAAAATCCGTCAAAAACGGCCTGAATTGTGGATCAACAATTCGTGGATTTTCCACGGCGATAATGCACCGTCGCATAGAGCAGCAATTGTGACCGAATTTAAGGCCAAAAACGCGACAAATACAATTGATCAACCACCGTATTCACCAGATTTGGCCCCGTCAGACTTCTTTCTGTTCCCAAAACTAAAATTGCCTCTTCGTGGTACCCGTTTTGAGTCCATAGAGTCCATTAAAGAAAATTCGTGGAAGGAATTGAAGGCTATACCGAAAAACGCCTACAAATTGTTTTGAAGATTGAAAAAAACGCTGGCGAATGTGTGTTGCATCAAATGGGGACTACTTTGAAGGTGATAAAATAAACATTGACGATTAAACGAAAATTGTGTGTTTTATTTAATAATTCCCGGTACTTTTTAGACAGAGTAGTATAAGATAAAAACGAATTTAACGCGTGAAGCTTGTAGCACCCGACGTTTCGGTGTTGATTCAACCGCCGTCGTCTAGGGTAGACAACGCCGATTGAAACATTGCCGAAATATCGGGTGCTGTAAAGTTCACGCGGTAAATTCGTTTTTATCTGATTTATAATGATCACGATAATGTTATTAGGATTTTTTACCAAATCCCTAAAAACTTTTCTTCTTCTACTTAGTGGAAAGACGTTCTAATAATACATTAAGAAGTATAAATATTCTATATTTGACAATAATAAATTCAAAGTCTATGTGTAAAAATGTAAATGCTAAAAAGCAAAACATTTTGTTAGAAGCATACATTTTTTTACTTAGCAAGCTACACCATCAGCTGTTACCACTAAGAAAGACAATAAAAACGCTGAGAACCGGCTACAAAACTCACGACTTCTGACATAATCTTATTTCCTCCGCTAACCCTCACCGGGTTAATTAGGTTAACTGTGATGGATTTTATAAATTAACTGCGAGAGCGAAAGCTTCACTCAGCCGTCCGCCCGGCGGATCCGCGGCTTTGTTTTTATCTTTCGTACAAGGAACATCGGTCAAGCTAATTCATTTTATTCAACCCCTAATCAGAAAAAGCGAAAGCGGAAAACGAAAATGTATTTAAATGTGTAATGGGCCGATGGCGGAGGGTGAAAGAGTGCACATGAAAGTAGAAAGAGAAAGCGACCCATCGCACTACACTGAGAAAAATATAACGATGTAATACACGGAAATATAGTCAAGAGGCAGCGTCAAAAAAGTGCAAGAGTTTTGTAAAAGCTGATACTTTCAGATCAGACAGTATTTTGAGTCAGCAGGCCAGGCTCCGGGACACCTGGCGCTGGCGTACTAGGAAAGGTGTAATTTGAATTAGATATATCCCCAAAGTGTTTTGGAAAAGATTCATCAGTAGACAGTGGATGCAATAGACCTCGCAACAAATGGCCAGACTGCTTAACAATAGAATGCATGGCGTCAGCACTACCCATACATGTCACAAAAATGAAGTCCATTATATTGAGCGGCACATAAAACCGATGCGTAATAGTTACTGACAAATACGTACCGGCGTATTTGCAGAGACTTCATTTTTGTGACATGGAGTAATGCTGACGCCACGCATACAATTGTTAAGCAGTCTGACCATTTGTTTCGAGTTCTGTATTGCTCTCGTCGGGAAGACATTTCAGATGTTTAACTATATTACAACTCAATTATAAAAGTTTTACCGTAATTTAAGACTACCTGTATTTTCTCAGTGTTCTATTTCTGGAACAGTCGATTGTCTTTTGGGTAGACTTAATGTGAAGAAAAAAATAGACACATTGTGGGTATTATAGACTTCTTGTGGGTATTCTCGTGGATATATGTAGGCAGCTTGTGGGTATTCTTTGGATGATTTGATCCCTATGGGAAACTGAATCAATTTGCACCAATCTTTGTTTTGTTGATAAAATAAGTTTTTGTCACCAAATACGATTTTCAAAATTAGGCATTTTATATTTTATTATGCCATTTTTGATTTTATCAAAATCGATGTCACATTTTCTCTATCTGCTATGATTAAGGATGTTCCGACAATGGCCATTTTATAATAAATCACCTTATATAAAGGGTGAAGTAGATAATTTCTAATAATTATAGGACCTTTTCATCGATAATCTATAATCAATAGAATTTCTATTGATTATAGGAATCTATTGAATAATCAAAATTTCAATATTAGCTTTAAAAGGTGATGACTTTTGAGAGTAAACAAAAAGAAATATACGAGTATATATACAGAATTATATCCAATCTTGATATCCAAGAATAGAATACAGAAATATATCAATCTTGATATCCAAGAATACCTTTTAATCTTATTTTGTTGATCAGAATAGTGCGGTCGTCAACCTTTGTGATTATTAAAAGAGTATTTTATGGAGAGATTTATTGCCACGGACGACCGTATCAGGAGATTGATTCGAAATCGATAGGAGCACGCCCGCCAAACTCTGTTGTGAACAGCTGATACTAGTAAATTTGAACTGCTACTAGTCAGTAGCGTTATCTTTGAGGCCTGATGGATGGACTTTTGCGGAATTTTCGCAAGAGTAACAGGGAAGATAACAAGAGTTGTTTCAGGGAAGTAATTTATCAACATTTAAATTTTCTATCTTGAGGGTTGGCAACATGTGGCAACAAAAGCGAAAAACATATCTTCGGACTATCCAAATTTGCTGGAATATTACGATACGAACTTTAAATTATATGCGGATAGGTCGATACAGGTCTAAAGTACATTCTGATTAGTCTCATATTGTTAAACAGAATTTGTCAGTGAAGGTCAATGAAAAAGTTCCAAAATGCATTTACTGGGATTATACATACACTCACCCATTTGAAACGTTGGTCGACAAAACATATATTTTTTTTAAAGATAATTAGTAAACCTATTAACATTAATATATAAGATCTCAAAGATACTTTCAAATATAATACTTTCAATGATAAATAAATCACGTTCCAAATTAGTCGAACCCCTTTTAGAGTGTACAATGTTTTCATTACAATTCAACAAAATCTATTATTGTACTGAAAAAACCAATTGAATCTGATTTTTACACTCTATTAAAAGATTCATCAACTTGCTGACTTAGGGGACGTTCGAGTATTACGTAACGCAATTTGGGGGAAGGGGGTCTTGTAAAACGCTACAATGCATTATAGGGGCGAGAGGGGGGTACGAACGTTACGTTACGTAACATTGTTTTATTATTTTTTTATTTTAAGAGTTTATTATTTTTGTTTTAAAAGTTAAAAAAGGAGAATGCATGAGAAGAACAATGGTGGATGAAGCCAAAATTGTATGTAAGGAAAAGGCTTAAGTCAGGAAAACGGCATAATTTAATGTAAGATCAGTAGTAAAAGTTTATTAGGACAAATTATTTAATACACAATCATACATTATGCGTGATTGTGTATTAAATAACAATATAATATAAAATAAACAATACAATGTATTGCGAGTTAGAAATCTATTAGTTTTAATTATTATTGCCGCAAACGAGATTAAAACAATAACAAAGGTATTTTAGCGACTTACCAGTACTTTGCGCAACATAATTGTGACATTAACCTATTTACAATGACCGATCGTTATAAAGATCAAGAAAAAGTACGGGGAAAACACTCAGTTTAAAAATATTAACGAGCAGATAAATTTTGCTTATTGTTTACCAAGCCGTAGTGATCGTTTGGCAGTGTTTCGGTGCATAGATAATTATCTTATGATCATAATTTTGAAGTGCTTTTCTATTTTAATTCGAATTAGCGTAATTAACTTTCACTATGTCTTCAAAACGGTAAGTGTTTACAAATAAGCTCGCGATTGAAATTTATTTTATGCACGTTTTTTATAAATATATGACCTAGATAGATATCGATTATAAAGATAGATATAGATAGATAGATAATAAAGCCTTTTTCATAGTAATAACTGTGTTTCTTTAATTTAAAATAGGATACAATCGATAAATTATTAGTTATATGAGCGTTAACCTACCTGCATATTACTACTGATAAAACGACCGCATTTTCCGAGCTTTCCTGAAAACTCAGATTTTCTTTGATATTTTTCCATGTTTACTTTATGCATCAAGGTAATAATACTAAAAAACTACTGTGATATGAGATGAAAAAAGTTTCAGTAACAACTGGGTTAAGGTAAAAATGGTCTTTTGGGTGTTTAGGTAGGGGGAGGTGGGTACAGAAAAACGTAACGGCGCGTTACATGGGGGAGGAGGGTCAAAAATCTTCAAAATTTGCGTGACGTAATACTTGAACTCCCCCTCAGAAATCAGCCATATGCTAACTATCCTTCCAGGTAGTCAAAATTGCTGCCGATAGACACATTTCATACAATTACCTATTTAACAGCCGCTACAGTGTCCAAACGCAATAAACACTATCATGCGGTATTCTCCGGACGTGTATATAAAGATCGTTGGCAACATTACAACCACACGGTGTTCCGCCGGGTGGGATTTACAACGCATGTCGTCGCGATTCAACCGTATTTTCATTTATTATTTCGGCTTAAGCCGCATTGTAATCGAATATGCGCTACGTAATCCGTATCGAATATGCAAAGGACCGTAGAGAGAGCCACGTTGGACATACATCTGTGGATCACATCCGCACAATTTGACACAATTTGAAGTACTAGAAAATAAGAGTGTTCAGAACGGGCTGATTGTCATGAACGGATTTGAATTTTTGCTTAAGTTTATTGACCAATCCAAAACAGGCTAAAGAAAACCTTTGAAGCGAATTGTGCGAAAAATTACAGACGAGAGGGGAAATTATAAAGTGGATTTTATCAGAAGCGTGTTTCAATATGATCCGATGTAGCCTCATGATAATCGAAAAGAAAAATAAAGTCATTACATGATCAATTATCTATTAGCGGATATTTTCAAAGAATCACATGAGCCAGAGATGAATATTTTTTAAGAGTGAGATACAGACACACATAAACACAATATCACATAAACACACATACATACACACCCTTACACACGCACACACACCCTTACACACACTCTTAGACATCCTCACACAAAACGCGCGGCAGGCACGCACGCACGAAAGCGCCGCGGCACGCGCCGCAGGCGATATTTTACGCTTATTTAACGCGTATCAAACTTTTATTTATAAGTCATACATTTCAAATTTAGCACAAAAAACATATTTTTCCAAAAAAAATTTTTTGCGTTTTCCAAAATTTACTATTTAAAATTGCTTATTTGCTAGTTCTGATTAACCCTCTTCAAGGTGTCGCTAATTAAAAACTCATCTGTATAATACTATCCTGTTTTCAGCGTTTCTGATGACCGATCATTTTTCCAATCATGACTAACCTTTTAACAGTTACTGATAGATAGACCCAACTTCATGCGGGCAGACCGGCGGCGTCCTCGTCGCAGGAATAATCTAATTTTTAAAGAAATATACTACTAATTCAGCCTTTCTACCAATAGTTACGAAAATTACGTATATCGATATGGGACGTACAATACCACCGATGCAACATTATTACGTCCAGTAATTAAATATCCCGTTCCGGTGGCCATACTGCACGAGATCCTACCCCTCGCCCTCGAACAGTCTCCCGTGACGTCACGACTTCAAAGCTTTCGCGGGGGCGGCACATCCATATCCGCCCACGTCACTTCGTTGGGCGGGAAACGCTGGGACGAACTTTACTCTTTCGATATACTCGGGCGCCCACCGCCCGCTCTCGTATCCTAACTTAGTTATACCCGCGGGTTGTGTTATGAATAATATAGGTAGGAAATAATAACAAATAATTAGACCCTCAAAAAAGATCTAAAAAGGTGGTGGGCTGGCCGTTGGCTTAACGGGAGAGGTCTAATGGTACGTTTACACAGCCTTAGTACCTGTCACTTAGTACTTGTCGCTAACCTGCTTAGTGATTGCGAAAGTAACCGTTTACACGTTGGTATTAGTGGCACGTCCTCCGTTTGAAATGGAACACCACCGACGCCTTATTTTTTATAGGATTTAAATTCGCGGATGATTTTTGCTGTTGTTTCGGAATTCCACCTTTCTGCAGTCATAATCACAAAATAAACTAACCAAACATCACGTAAAAATATAAATGCATGTGTTCACTTGTCATTTCAATTTGTCACTAACCACTGTCGCAGCTGTTCACACGAGTCAGCAAGCAACGAGTGCTTAGTAATTTGTCGTAGGAGAAGTCACTTGTCGCTTAATAAATAGAATCGCTTTTTAAATAATATTCTATTCGCTTGCACTGGTAGATTCACTAATACTATTGATTTTATTACACTATAAAATCAATGCTAATACTAAGCACTAATGCTAAACACTAACATGCTGAATCAGCATGTTTACATTAGTTTAAATGACAAGTACTATGCATTAGCTACTAAGCTCGTGTAAACCTAGCTTAAGGCAGACTGTCAATAAAATCACTTTTAACACGCATACCATACGCTATTTTCTACGACCACTATTCAAATTTAAATACAACAAAACACCGCTTTGGAGCGTTTGTTGCTGCAAGCCAATGGTAAATAATAATCTCTTTATTTGCACTTAAAAATTAGAACCAGAAAGGCGAGCTTATTGCCAAATAGCAATATCTTACAACTAACCTAATTACAATGCAGTGGTACACGCGCGCGTTGAGGAAATAAAGATTGTTAAGTTTATCTGCATAAAATACAAAGTACGATATTTAAAACTATTAACTCCCGAGGAGAGAAAATTGTGAGAGGAAGTAGAGAGATATGGAAGAACTGGTTATATCTCAGAAAAGTAGTAGTTTTTGAGGTGAGTCTTGAATGATTGTAAAAAAGGCGAGTTTCGTATATTATAATTCTACATCACAACGATCGTCTGTATTCTATATTGTCCATCGGCTTGGACTCGGCAGTAGGCTCACGCGCCGCCCATTCACCGCGCTCGCCGCCTCAACTTTGCAACGCTCCCGAAACCGTCTCGCTCGTTCGGCGCCGAACATTGGGGTATCATCGCGTGGCCTAGATACTCCTCTTTCCAACGAAGTGTAAAACTGTATTTTCAACTTGATTTGACAATTGATTTTTTAAAAGAACTTTCCACACTTCTTTTAGGTATTTTACTAAGAAATAATGTATTGACAAACTTTATACACAGACGCCCGAATTCACCGAGTTACAATGAACGAAAACAACCGAGAGCGATGGTTTTGATCAATTATCGCGATAGTGTGGATTATACAAGATGTTAATCGAGTGGATTGCGAAAGATTTAAATTAACGATTGGCTAAGCCGTCTTGTCCACACATGTTTTTGTTGCCGTGAATATCCACGGTTAATTCGCTGTGTTGTCAGTGGGGTATTGATAACTATGGAAACTTGTCTACGGACACTGCGGAAACACGGCACGGCGCCGCCGCCGTATGCACTGTATTTCCCCCTCGGCACGACGTATTTATTTACGGCGAAATTTGTATCAGTGTTGTATGGCAATGTATGAGAGCTCGTCTATGAAACCGCACGTTTACCCGGCGGACAATTATTGTGTCACATTGAAGTTGTTGTACCTAACACAAAATGTATGTACCTAACGCGTCGTACGGCGAAAAAACCGTGCAGTGGACAAGAAGCCTGACGGTGCAAAAAGGCTACTTTAGACTACCATGTTTGGGGAAATCGGCGACTTTCGTTCACAAGATGGCAACTCTAACAAGAATAAAAAAGCGCACCCTTCCGTGTTATTTTTGTCAAAAAAAGGCGATTTTTGTGGGCGATATATGTCGTAGAGGAAGTAAGAAGAAGAATTTATTTTCAAAAACCCGATCTGAGTATAGAAATTACATATCTAATAGTATTTGTACAAATAAGATTACATTTCCAATTACAAATAAAGTTATAAAAAAGTCTATAAACAAACTAACTATTGAAAAAAACATAGAAATTCAGAAATTCAATAACAAAGATATAAAAACTAGAAAAATAAAAAAAACAGAAATAATGAGAAATCAGCAAGAATTATAGAAAATCATAGAGAATCAGCAATTGAATAACAAAAATATATAAAAACTAGAAAAATAGAAAGCATCCAAAGAGTTCTACAGAAACTACATTTGATAAGGATCAAACTAACATTAAAAAAATACGAATAAAATTATCAAAATATAAAAATCAGAAATTATCAAAATATAAAAATCAGAAATTTAAACTACAAATATAAAATCAATCAAAAAATAATAATAATAAAAAAAATATCTAAAACTATTCAAATTAAAATAATCAAATTAAACAAAAATAATCAAAATCAACGTAATGAAATAAGAGTCAGAAAATTAATTTAACAATTAGGAAAAAGAATATACAAATCACAAATAAGACTATATTATACACAAATAGATTATATTATCTTACAGGTAATATAATCTACTATATACATATATATTAAAATTATGGCCATATAAGCATTTCTCAATTAAATATTTTTTCGTCTCTCATAAATTTGTCATAATTTTGAAAAATTTTTATGTTTTCTGGTAATGGGTGCAAAACGGCTCCCCCACAAACGGCAGCTTTCGTTCGCAGATACCTAGCATCGCTGACAAGAACCAAAAAAGTACCTTTCCGCGTTATTCTTGACATAAAAATACATGGACTATTCACTATTCGGTGCATCACTCATCATTCCCGTGATTTATTATGTAAATTTTCGATAAGATATACCGCCTTTATTTGAAGAATTTGTAAAACTATCGTCATGCCCACCCACGCCGAAGTCCCTAATTGGACAACATAAGCACGATGAGACCAACTATCCCAAATTAAAGCAATCACGAATCAAAAAATAAATCGCCCAATGCTATTACTGCGTAGCAATTATGCACCGTCAGAAATGCTATTGTAAGAGCTCAAATCGTTTAACTATTAGGCCGATTACCCGTCGTCGTTTAAAACTTAATGGAAACAAACTCGATAATAGGTTTTCTGCCCAGATTATGTTTTTTAATAGTTTGTTCGCACGATTGAGTACACGGGTATTGTAATGTAAGAAAGGTCTATCACCGCGTAATTATGATTTATTACTTAATACAATTGATGGCGATAATACTCGTTGTTTGATTCATGAATCGCCATTATAGGTTAAAAAAACGGTTGTCACCCTAAGACTTTCCCGGCAAGTAGCCAAGGACTGATTTTATCTGAATAATTATTTAATTAATAAAATCGACGAGCGCCCTCTCTCGCTATGTACCAAATTTTAAATCTGTGAGTCAAATATTTCAAGATTGAAATATGACTAGTGAGCCCCCTTGGTAGACCGATTTCAACCACAACTTTTTCAACTCTTGCCATGACCAAATGATGCCTGCATCGAAAATTTCAGATTCATCGAAGTAAGCGTTTGGGTGTTATCACGATATTTCTACGTTTAATATCTATACAAACGAACGTCCGTTATATTATCGCACGAACGCAACAAGCCGTAACCCGTACGCTCAAGTACAAAAAAACGAAACCCACAAGTAACAAAACGCACGTGACGTGATACGTCAAATTATTACTACGATTTTATAAATTCAAAAAAGAGTCATAAATGGGTCTAATATGTAAAAGTTTTCTGGTATATTGTAAACAAGTATTATTATTAGGAAATCATTAAAAAAACTTTTTAACTATTATTTTTTACCTACTTTTTGACTCAAAGGTAGGGCTCGATTGAAAGATTGAATAATAACCAATAGGTTAGACTCGATTTTTTTTTTGCTTTTTAGGCAATTAAATGGCACCATTTTGATAAATGTTTTGGTATTACAGGTCAAAAACGACCTACTTATTCTATTTTCATTCTCAATTTAGCTTATGAATCATCTATTCGTTTATTAGAAGTTTAACCTTTCCTACACGATTAGTTCTCCTTGTCACTAAGCAGCTTGGTACTGAACAATTACTATTAAACTCACTTTCTGCGTTTTGTTAATCTGAAGTGTCTCGACAAAGAGAGTGGTTTTTCTATAATTCTGATAAATTCTACGCGTATCCGTACGGTCAGGCCACTATACGGATTAAGTTAAAATCAATAATGAATTATTAGCAAAAACAATTACTTATCCGCCCTTTCCGAATTACAGAAATCCTAGGAAGATCATTCCAATATTTACGCCCTTTCATTATGTTGCGTAGAGCATCATCAAAAATACATCACTTTTGAAAAATACAAAAAATACATCACAAATAAAAAATCACTTAGAAAAATATGTACTCAGGTACGCATGTAAAAGTATGTATCCATGTAAATATGTACTTTTGTACCGGACGCCCTCAATATGTACAGAAAATATATCGTAAGGAAAATTATGGGATATTAGGTTTTACAAAAGGAACTCTAATGGTAATAAAAATGGTTCTTAATATTTTTATCAACGGGATAAAATTACAGTTATATTTTAATATTTAAATTATCCATTTATTGAACTACATCTACCTACCATCATCTACCTACCTACATCTACCTACGATGGTGGGGTACCTACCATCATTCAATCCCTGTAATACTCTATAAAAACATGTAATCTGGGAAGTATCCACGTTATGGTCTAGTTTACAAAAAAATTAGATGCGCAATTGAAGCTAAAAATATATCAAAAATCCCTTTTAAAGTTTGAAAACATATGGATCGGAGAAGATAATTCATCTTGGATTTTACAAGATGACAATGACCCCAAGCATCGCAGCCAACCGAATGGAAAATTAAAAATGACATCGAAACTCTAAAATGGCCTACACGGTCACCCGATGCCAACCTTATCGACAATGTCTGAAGTGTTGTCAAGCATTATATCAGGGAAAAGCGTATATATACTTTAAAGCAATTATGTTCACAAATAAAAAAGTTATAGTGATCTTTACATGTGCAATATGCAAAAAACCTGGTGAAAAGCATGCCCAAACGTTGTGAGGCTATTAGTCAACAAGTAAATCTATTAAAAAGAATAAAACACACGACTACCAGTACAGATAGTGAACTATTGTATTTATAATTATTTTTATTACGATTTTTAAAGTAAATATTTGTGGTTTATGTATTTATCCATATAGATACATGTATATTTGCGGAATGTACCCAATCAGACCTTTCATTTGACACTAAACACGATATGTTTATGTTAATCTATTGGCATTTTAACATTTGGACATTTAGACAACTACTTACTTGATATTTGGACAGCCAATGTTTTCTATGATACTCTGGATTCTAACAATACCACACTTCTAAATCGGTTCAACCGTTTAGAAGTTATGGTGGAATAAGGAAAAGGAAAACACATATATGAACCCTGAACACATTACACTCCTTTTTTGTTGGGCAGTCGAGTAAAAAAAATGTGATTTTATTTTATATTAACCATAATGCGCTGTTATAAATTAAACAACATTTAAATTTGTATACGGTTTTTTCAGATTACCTATTTTACCAGATATCATTCAAACGTTCTTGTGTGATAGGCTGTAGGTGATATAATTTAGTTGTCCTATTATAATCGATGAATTGTTTATGCCGAAGAAAGTAATGAATTATTTAGTCGCCTTAATGACTAACTTCTCTATTGTATCTTTTAATGCAATGAAGTGTCTCATTCTTTGAGTCATTCGTTTAGCGGGGGATTCTACCTTTGTTTGCATTTTGAAACCAGTTTTCTAGACTGGTTTAGGAGAGGCTGCATGATTCATACACTTTCACCTGTCTCTGAGAATTCACAACGGTATGCAGGGACAATAATGCCATATACGTGCGCACCAGCGCTATTCTCATTGTGATTTTTTTAGCCGAGGAGCCGTATATATGGACAATTTAGCGGTAACAACTATCAAAAAAACATGTTGGATTGGATAAAATCATGTCCTCAGTCCTGATATGACGGGTTCGCACGCAGTAGTTGACAACTCTCTTAAATTAAAAAAATGGCTAGGTCGAAGGAAATTCTCGAACAATTCATTGACGCTGTAAATCAGTGATTCCCAAAGTGGTCTATATGGACCCCCAGGGGTCGATTTCGATCCGCAGGGGGTCCATGTCAGCGAGAAATTAAAATCGGGGTGCACGAGATGTAAATGGGGGTCCACGTTAGTGGACTCTATCTAGGCAGGTCACCATAAGCATTCAGGCGATCCGTTAATGTCGTATCACTTCCTAAACAGATTTTGTATACAGCATAGTATTTTAAAATTATAATAATAGCAATAAACAAACGCGCGCGTCACAAGTATCACGGAATGAAATCAACACTCAACTGAAATTGCATCACTAGTCGATTGAAGAGGCCAGCGCACATGACTAACGAGGGAAGGTGCGAATGAGATATGTGAAAAAATTGCGCTTCAATGGGTATCCGTGCGAGCGAGTAGGATAAACGCGCCACATGAATGAGCAAGCGAGATAGTGCTACATGTGCACTTATGTGTGGCTTTCCCAAATGATGAAAATATGTACAATTTTTATTTGTTTATTCTTAAGGACGCCTAGGAATAAACAAATAAAAATTTTACATATTTTGATTTTTTTACAACTGTCCACATTACCAAAAACCCTATATAGGCGATCAGTACTGTTCCAGCTGTCAATAAACTTTTAATGTTCTTAAGTTCAGGAAAATTCAGGCAGGGGTCTACGGAAAACAACAAGGGGTCTACGAGTCAAGAAAGTTTGGGTACCTCTGCTGTAAATGGTTATTTTGAGGAGCTTAAAAGTTAGTTCCTAAAAACGGTATAATGCGTTGGAGTTGGTATAATGTGTCGAGAAGTTGAACAAGATCATGTAGAAAAAAATGTTATTTCCTAAAGTTGTTGTTTTCCTTTCGGTTTCGCAAATTAATCAATCAGCATACCTAAGGGGCGAGTGTCTTAACTTGAAGATCAATGAGCTAAGTAACTAAACGGATGAGACTTTTCTTGATTGAGGCGCTAAGCGCCGGCTCATGAATGCAAATTGCCGCATCAAAGGTTTGTGAAAGGTAAGGAGAGCGCGTACGTGCAACATTCTTGACGAGTCGTGTTCCGCTCGTGTCGTATGCAATTATCATAATTCCCACACTCCAGCGAAAGCACTCGACGCGACACGGGGCAAAAAACCCACACCCACATACGGAAGAGCGACGGCGGACACTGAACACTACAATAAATAGAGGCTACGGCTATATACGAGTGACTCGGAAAAAGATAGGCTAGAGCAAAAAGGGTTCGTTTAGGTTTAATTTTCAATTCAGAGGGATAATTAAGGGCCGGCATCATATAAACAAAAAAAAAACAAGGTTGGATGTCACTGTCACGAGAAAAGACAATACTCTCGGACCTACATTGTATCGGAAGCCCACACATAGACGGGTGTTACAAGTTTAATCTGGCATCAGTTCAGTCCGTGACCTTTAACATGAACTGACTGATGATACTGATAGAAATTATCAAAATGTTTAAAAATCCATCAGTTCAGTCCATCAGTCAACGCGATAAACGACCAGTTTCCCGTCAGTCCCGTCATCGTACCATCTACGCTCAGTGCAAACGACCTATACGACGCTGAACAGAAGTTGGAACACGTAAATTATGTCTAAGGAAAAATGGATACGGAAGATATGACACACGCACACGATCCAATATGGAAAAAAACACAGAAACTGAGCAGGTCGCGAGCGTCGCGGTCGTTACAATACGTCAAGGGCGTGACTGGCGGATCAAATAAGTCAAATGCTGAACAAATTCAATATAAAAACGATCTTCAATCCGACTTACAGTACCTATGGCTCGGTCTTTGAGAGCTGTAACGGATGTAGCACCACTGCGAACTTGGGTGCGATGAAATTAAGTGCAAAAACTGTTAAAAGCTTCGATCTGCGAACACATCTTCGACAGTGGAACAGTTTGTTTGGTGCAGATTCAAAATCCCATGATGCTATTCAATGAAAAATTTTACTTTCCCTGTGTGATTTCGTTTTTTTGTTTGTTTGCATTTTTTATTGTGAAATTTCACAATGGGCGGGTTTATTGTCATATGACAATCTCTTACAACCAACCCTACTATGTGTTAATGCAGTGTGCGTTTAACATGTATGTAAGTGTGTGTCTTGTTATTGCATTCGATCCACATAATTGAAAATGCGATTCCGTTAATTTCATCTCAACGGAAAATGGTGACCCAGCAGGAAATCGAACCCAGGACCTTACAATGTAAGATCAGGCGACCTAACCACTATGCCATGGTCCGAGTAGCCACTGAATAAAGAAGAACCTCATTACAAGCTTTCCACTACGTGGAACCCTCTTCTTATAATGTTTGGGAGTCTGTCGCCAAGTGCAAAGACGCAAAAAAGACAGTGTTGTGTGCTCGGCGCAATTTCAAATTTACCCGTAGAACAACAATTGATGACAACTGACTGCAATCAGTCTACCCTGGCCAACGACGTTTGCAACGTCGCCGAAACGTCGGATGCTACATCACAGACACGGTGTGTCTGTTTATTTGTTTCTCTCTTTATTGTGAAATTTCATAATGGGCGGCTTTATTGTCATACGACAATCTCTTCCAACCAACCCTACTATGAAGGGTTTATATGTATGTGTGAGTGTAACATGTGTGTAAGTGTGTGTCTTGTTATTGCATTCGATCGACAGAATTTTGCCTTGTTTATAACGTCAAGCAACCGCGATAGTCCGATTTCAAGGGTGCACAACTTTTTACAAGAGAAAAAAATTATCTCCGGAGAAGCAGTAAATAGCTCCTCAAAGCATTTATTGATTTCTGTCCATGAATGATTTATACCAACGCATTAACCAACTCCCATTAGAATGGCAAAACTATATAGATAATAGAGATCAATTAAATACATATTATTTTTAAAACACTGTTGGCCCTAAATTTTCATTATACGAAGGCTGTGTAAAAAGTAAGTTTCCCTTTTTTTTGGAACTACCAAGTAATTTTATAAAACAAAAAATATTTTTGTGCTTAGTAGTTCAAAATTACTTCTCAATACAATCCCCATCCATTTCTATACACTTTTGAAGTCGGGGCAAAATATTTTTAAAGCCCCTGTCGTAAGTCCCTCCCTTCCACCTCCTTGAGGAATTTCGATACTTCGACCTTGAGATCGACGTCGTTGGTGAAGTGACGTCCGCCGAGGTGAACCTTCAATTTCGGGAAGAGATAATAGCCACTTGGGGCAAGGTCGGGAGAGTACGGTGGATGGGGTAGAATGTGGCAATTGAACTAATCCAGGAATTCAGTAGTCTTTCTTGTTGTGTGTGATCGCGCATTGTCGTGAAGCAAGAGAACAGCCTTTTGACAGCAAACCGCGTCATGTATTCTTGATGGATTTTAGTATTTTTTATAACCTCACAATACCTATCTGCGTTGATAATCTCCCCTCTGGGAAGATAGTTCACAAGCAGGATCCTTAGCATTCCAGAAGACAGACAGACAGAGCGAAGCTCGACGGAGGAGTAATTAGCAAGAGGTGTCTCCATTGTTAGATCAGTACCGACACTAAGCAGGTCTAGACAGGGTGAGGAAACGAATGCAGTGTTTCAATGTTTGTTCCGATCCTAAATCTCTCTCTTGATTTGAAAAAAATAAGGAAACTTACTTTTTACAAAGCCCTCGTAGATAGGTAAATTCATAGGTAAGTACCTAATACTTATAGGTTATACCCATATGAGGTATAATCATCCATGTTGCAACAGAACATCCACGGTATACCAGTCCATACTAATTCAATAGGACTCCCTTCTGGTGCGAGATGAAGTTTACTTCCAAAGCAACACCATGGCACAGCACATACACAATTAACACTTCACTAAAGAATATTTACAGGAATATCGTCCCTGACCTCACGACATTCAGACCCAACAGTGCAGCAGCTTCAGACAAATAAAACAGAACTCGTGAGAAAACACGAAGACGCGAGAATGCGACTACACGGCGAACAGTGTACGCGAAGCGGTCGGCGTCGCCCGCTGCCGATCGAAAACTGCCACTGGCCATACCTAACCAAACCAACCCACCTACCCACTCATCTGTCATTATTCATACGGACGACACCAACACGTGCGTCGAGTTAGCGCGACCAACGTTTGCCGATAAGCAACTATCCGGGTCACCAACATACCATAATATCTCGAAAACTAATCATGCGAGCTTATTCAAATAAAAAGTATTTCATAGACTATTTAATGCTACTCAAATAAAATTACTCAAACTTCTTGATCGCTGTAAAGCAATGATTCCCTAAGTGGTATATAAGGACCACCAGAGGTTGATTTCGAATTGCAGGTGGTCCATGTCAGCGAGAAAAAAAACCGGATGCACGAATAGTAAATGGGGGTCCACGTTAGCGAACCCCATCTAGGCAGGTCGTCATAAACATTTAGAAATTTAGACGATCCGTAAATGCCGTTTTACATACTTCTAAAACAGATTGTGTACACCATAGTATTTTAAAAGTATAATAATAGCAATAAACAAACGCGTGCATCACAAGTATCATGGTAGGAAATTAACACTCAACTCAAATTGCATCACTAATATTGAGGAGGCCAGCGCACATGACTAACGAGATGAAAAAATGCGATTCAATGAGTATCCGTGCGAGCGAGTAGGATAGACGCGTCACATTAATGAGCAAGCGAGGTAGTGCTACATGTGCAGTTATGTTCGGCTTTCTCAAATTCCTCCTACTTCAAGGTCGTGGATGCTTAGAAATTAACAACTACAATTTTACATGTTTTTTATTCTTTTACAACTGCCCACTTTATCTAAAACCCTTCGTAAGTGATCAATCCTGTGCCAGGTGGAAAAACCACATTTAAAACTAGTAAGTTTAGGAAAATTCAATATTTTGTAGGCAGGGGGTCTATGGAAATCAGCAAGTGGTCTACGGGACCAAAAAGTTTGTTTACCTCTGCTGTAAAGTAATGCCATCAAAAAGGCTAAAAACAATATAAACGATTTATTGAAAATCGAACTACCAATCCACTGCATTTTTTTTTGCTTTTGTTTTTATTGTCACAAATAAAAAAGATTATAAGAAGCGTTCCTCGTAATTATTAGTAATGTGGTATTTATAGAATAAGGTAGCATTCTTAGTTTCCGAGATGTTACGGTTAATGTTGGTGACCCGGATTCATTCCTTCCGAGTGTAGTACACTGAAGCACTAGAAATGGCGCCGAAAAGATTCCACGGCATTCATTCTTGGAATAGTCAGCTGCAACTTCCTTTAGAAACCGAGATGGATAATCCCAGTCCTCGAAGGTAGTTTGAATCGATGATTGTTAAAAGAATATATTTTCGAAATACATTTTGTTTCTCGTTGTCTATGCATATATCTTTCAATTGAGCGCAAAAAAACAACACAATGTTTAGGAGATATTTTATTTCAAAATATACCTTTGGTGAAAACATGTAAAATGAACACTTATGTTGTTTTAACATTCAACTCGCGGTCCGGGTTTTGAATTCGTCAGATTCCTTTTAATATGTTTCATGGATGATTTTTTTATTTCATTAAATTGTATTTCTTAATGTATAATACTGGGCATGATGAGTGTAAACAACACACATAGTAGGAACTCATTTGTTAAAACAACATATGTTTAAAGGTACTCCATCACCAGGAGTATTCGCCTGTAATGTAACATTTTAGATTTGATTTTGAGCATTACGTTACAATACTGCCACCCTGACTGGCGAGCATTCACCTGTAATGTAACATAGATTCTAATAAGCATAATAATTTATTACGCTTGGCATTACAGTGTGCACTGTAATGCTCGGATCTCCCCCCTCACTGATGTAATACTCTAATCTGTATCGTTACATCAGACGAATTCTCCCGGTGACAGAGCACCTGGAATTTTTATTTCTTGACTAACAGGATAAAAATGTATTATAATTGCAATATTTTATTTGGCAGGGACTCGCTGGATCCTTATTGGAAGAATCCAATGTAAACAATTTAAATAAAAATCCTCTCTAAAAAAACTGTACTTTTATTTGTCTCCTGTAAAAAAAAATATTTTTGGTAATTAACAGAAACTAAAAGCAGCTGAGTGTTTCCGTGCCGAGCGCTTAGAAGATCGAAAAAATGTCTTGCTGTCTTGATGTTTTGTGATGTTCACACAGACCACGGTAACAATTTTTAACAACACGATAACAGTTTTCAGTTCCCTGTAGATGCCCACCAACGAAGTAATAGTGTCTGCAAGGCACAGGAACTCGGGCAGGAATATTGAAATGTGCGCGAAATGCACGCTACGCCGCGACGAATTAGAAAAGTAGGCCTCAGCAGCAAACGCGTGTTGGGGCGGATGGTAAACAAACTTCCCGACCCACCTCTTCGAATTAGACCACCCCTACCCTCGGCCCACCGCGTCTCCACCTTACATTTCGTTGCCACACACCCTGTAGTTTGCCATGAGTTTGCAGAAAATCGTAATTTTTGATTTGGGCGTGCTGACTCGACGGACGTCGCGGCGCGTCACGGTGTGTCGACGTGACGACACACCAGCTATGAACAATTGAAACGGTTAACCCATTCCGTATCGTTATCTATACACGTATATATATATCCATCCTCATATAAATGTAACTTCAGTACATTATTATTCAAGATGTTAAGAACTACAATTTATGGAAGCTAATACGTCAATGAAAAATGCGTCCTCCTTCTGGAGACACTGGAAATCCGTTGCAAAATTTTGTACTTTACAAAAATATAAACTTTGGTCCGCAAAAGTGTGGTCCTAGAGCGGGATCAGTAAGAGGCGCCAAGGTGTCCATTTTAATTTTATTTATAATAAAATTATTATAATAATTAATGCCAAATCAGACAGATTGTATCAATGATCGAATACGTATGTGAGGCAAGGACAAGAGCAAGTCTGGAGATAATAATATGGTGCATAAATAAAGAAATGAAAAGGTCTCGTTATGGTGATATTTTCGGACTGCAGAACAGGCACTCGCGGCTGTGGACGTGCAATAATATTTTATTGGTAGCGGCGCGTGCATTAGGCTAAGCGTATGCTGAGACGCAGGTGACGCAGTTCCACGCAGCGCAGGGCAGGGCAGATTTTGTAATGCATAAACATGCTGAGAGTTGCGTACACTGCGGCGCAGGGACGTGAAACGCAGACATGTGTATGTCCTGCTCTGCGCCTCGTTGCAGTGCCCACGCAGTACCAGCAGACGCGTGCACGGCGAAACGTATTTTTAGCTATGTAGATTTAATAATGTTGCTGCAAAAATGACAGAACATTTAATTAAATTCTTAAGTTGTTTTCAGATAACTCTCTCGAGAGTATACATTCTCCATTAGTAGAGCGTTTTCCCAGATAATCACTTTTCAACATAGTTTTTATACAGTTTGACAAACTGTTAAGTAGCAACAATTCATTAATTTTATAATCAGACTCTGAACTCATTTTTCTCTACAAACTCGAAAACTGTCTATTCTTTGTAATACGCGAGTGAACGTATCTGTGTCATTTAGCTGCGTCGCAGCATACGCTAGTGAGGTTAGCCTTTAGCGTTGGGTTTGGTTGGTTGAGGTTAGCCTTAGCGTTGGGTTTGGTTGAAGTAAGGAATGGATATGGATGGTTAAGTTGAAGCCATCCCTAATTCTATTTTCCTACTTTTGAGTTATAATGCTTTTATTGTTACTTTGTTATGAAAAATTTTAATAAGGTGTAAAAATAAAATTAGAAAAATACTCTATTTTGGCGGTTTTGCATTTTTTTAAACTTTGGGTTTTAAGACAGGGTAAGGGAATAAAATGGACGTTTCCTCAATCCTTAAGCTTTAATGATTTTATAACTTGTTTTCATTGGACTTAGGAATTTCTTGTATTAGAAAGATGGACTTAAAACAAAGCACTACTGACATAGGCATTGGACTGATCTCAATCATTGGACTTAGGGATTGTATAACATGTTATACAGTTTTTTCAGACTTTCGCATGGATTCTTCACGTCAAAAAGATGGACTTATAGTAAAATAGCATTATTTAAAAGGCACTTTTATTGTTTTAAATCAGAGTAAGTGCAATCGATATATAAATAAATTTCGGCCTAAACAGTGTTGCCAACTTAACTGTCGAAAATAGACCTAGGAATTTACTGAACTTATAAAGCTTTAAAAAATGCATTGCTGTTCCCAACCTATCTGAGAAAGGTCGTTCAACCTTTATTTAAGGGGGGGGGGGGGAATTAATCGACCAGTATACTAATGACTTAGAGCTGATAAATTAAAGTAGCAGGATAAGGATCTGGGATTGTGAGAACACTAAATAGTAATTGTTTTCTTTGTTTCTATCTTTCGCACTTCTCTCACCCATATTTAGTATCCCTATGTCGTGATTAAGAGAATCTCATCAGTATCCCTATGTCATTTAAGAGAATCTCATTAGATATTATATCAGCCTTTCTAATCTCATGTGACTATAACCGCTAACAGATAACCCGTAACCATAGAAAGAAGCATATTTTTCAGCGCTCAATCAAGTTCTTTTTGTCCCTAATCTCGGATTTTTGTGATGGCTTTATTCGTCCCCCTCTCTAGCCACGGATTTCCGCTACGTTCCAGTCAAGATAATACCCTTTCAAAACCGTTACATCGGTTTTCTATATTCAAATTCAAATTCTTTATTTTACAAAAAATCATAGTATCAGTTACAAATGAATTAAACCTAACCTAACTGGATCGCACGAGACGTCCGCACTAAGGTAGGCTCAGATTCGTATAATTAGGTACTGCCTAATGCTAAATAAAAAATTACGTTGAAGAATGCCGTGAAAAATAAAATCAAGTAAAGTAAAATTTTAGTAAAAAATAAAATTTCTAATAATCTAAAAAGGTATGTGATAATAATAATAATAATATATAATAATCATAAATAATAATAATCATAAATATATGGTAGGTTCATAATAATGTGTTAGGAATGTTAAGTTAGATAGGAATAAAGCAAATTAATTTTTCGGTTTCTTTCCTTCCCTGGGTGATCAACCAGTGGGTTAGTCTTAATATATATATGCTTATATATGCTTAATATATGCAAACTCTTTTCGAATCCGGGCCTCCCTTTTATGGAATCAGCTCCCATAGAAGATTTCAAGTGCTCAGTCTCGCGTTTTAGTGTATACATGTTAAACATTGAGAAATGTTTAAATTTAAACATGTTAAACATTGAGAAATGTTTAAATTTCAAAATAAATAAAATGTTATTAAATAAAAATATTATTAGCATCTATTGGGTTAAGAAAGAGGAGAGGGCAGTGGGGCAGCTTCTGAATTCATAGAGATAACCGACCGCAATAGCATTCCAAATTGTTAAGTAACATCGTGATTATTAAAACACCAGTAACCCAGCATGTATTGCGGAAGTTTTTGTGAGAAGTGGGTTTCATTCTTAAGATGGGGATACAAACGTGTAATGTCTTCCCTAACCTAACGCCCAGGTCAAAAGTTGGCGCGAAAAAGTGTTTGACTACCTTAAGGTAAGTGCATAGAGTGTGAAATTAATTTCACACTCTATGCACGGCGATAACCCTAGCATATCCTAACTACAATGAGCGCACGCATATGACATTCATAATATTTCCATATCCGCAATCGCTATTAATCAAAGTACACGTGTGATTAAACTGTTACCATGCAACAAAAGGCGCGATCGTGATTGGATTATAGCCGTAGCCGTAATTATATTTAGATAGTTCGGAGTTGCAACAATAGGTTGGAACCTTTCAAGATTGCGCGTCTGAAGTAGTGATGAGCGCGAGACGAGACTAGTCTCGAATCTCGAAAATTCGAGACGAGACTAAGGGCTGGGTCTCGTCCCGACACGAGACTATGAAGATCGAGACTCGAGATGAGACGACAATTTCGTAGACATGATCGAACGAAATTTTTGCCAATCATTTCGCCAAAATACATCTGGTTTCTGTACTCAGGCTACTGAACTAAATTAAACTGGAAATAATGAGCGCCAGTTAACGTTAAGGACGATGCTTTTTATTTTAGCCCTCTTTATTTTATTGCAATTTTTGCAATATACATTAATCTATCCTTATAATCCTATGTCACGATTTTAGTAAAAAATCAAAGTATTATCTATAAAATTATAAGGCGGCGGGGCGGGCCTCTCCTGCATGGGCTTATTCCGATATTTATTGCAGTCGCAACTTTGACCTTTTCGCATAACGTTGTATGTTACTTTTTTTTAAACATCTTAACAAAAGCAGTATAGTTATTGAAATAAAATTCTCTATTCAGAAAAATATGACTTCTATAAATTAGCAGTTTTCTCCAACAAAAGTTTTAAAGGCAACAACTCCGTTACAAATCAAGTTCAAAAAATGTTTTTAGAGACAAATGATACTCAAGATATTTCCTTCTTTTTCCAAGTTGTATTAATACGACTAAAATGGAATGGCTGATGTTTGAAATTTTAATTGTTCATTATTTCAAAACAACTATTTTGGATTAGTAACCCTTTGAAACTGAGGTATCGATATTGCATCTTCTTGGTTAGTGCAATCGTATCCATGGGAAAATTTAATGTTTCGCACGCATTCATAATAATATCTCTGTGAAAAGCAAATAAATATAAAATAATCATATGACGGTTGCTCGGTATTATCAAACCTGGTTGGTCTGATAGCGTCGTCGCGGTGATGGCGGTATAAGAGCGGGACGTCGCTTTATTTCCGCTTCGGTATTAATGAATAATCCAGGCACCAATGTATAGGCGAGCGCTTACGATTCCTTATTAGGGTGTGCATGAATCCCGGTTTCCCAGGATTTGACCAGGTTTAAAGTCGTCGACACTGACCCTTATAGCGGTAATAGTTTTCGAGATGCTCATTTAAGTTTGTTGTTGTTAAGGAAGGTTGCCAAAAGAGTCCACATTTTAAGTTTTTATTTTCGAAGTTGCAGATTAACGTCTAGCTATACGTCCGATATACGTACGCTTTTACATTTTTTACAATAATTCGTTATTAAATTACGTGAGTATGATTTTTACAAACTCTGCAAATTATTCATGAAAATGTTGACTTATACTCAACTCTTTTGGAGAAAAAATTGCATATACTTTTTAATGACTTTTTTATTATAAGGTAGTTTTTATTAATAAGGCATAATTCTACATCAAAAGAGTCGAAATTCATTTACAAGCTTTTTGATGTAGGCTTTTGCTACTGGAGAAAAAATACTGAATGATGCTTACATTTTGCGCAAAGTAAAATTTTATGTAAAAAAAAATGGCAATAAAAATCCAAATATTAGGTTTGCTGTTTTCCTAAGAGAAGTATTTTATCCTACCTGACCATGTGAAGCGGGGCATTTTTTGGACCCACGTCTTCGTCTAGCATTTAAAAATATTACTTATTACGCACGCAGTTCCTTCCAATGCCATATAATTAATGCTACCCTTCTGTCTCATCTTTGATCTTGCTGGCAGAACTTGGTGGCCTTTCTCGTGCATCCAATAAATCAGCAAATATCATTATAAGAAATCATGGAGATGATGAGAAAGCCTATGTCACGCCATCAACACCGTTTGTTTATTTCTACTTTTTATTGTGAAATTTCACTATGAGCGGGTTTATTATATACGACAATCTTAATCAAATAATTATCATACGACAATCTCTCACAACCAACTCTACTATGAAGTGTTTATATGCATATGTATGTGTAACATGTGATTGAATGTGTGCCTTGTTATTTGCATTCGATTGACAGAATTGGAAATACAAATCCGTTAATGTTATCCCAACGGAAAATGGTGACCCAACCAGGAATCGAAGCCGGAACCGTATAATGTAATATCAGGCTACCTAATTACTAAGCCACCGGGTCGTGTGTATAGCTGCCTGACGTCCTCCGATTCGTCAAGTTTGAGTAGCTGCTTGACGTGCAAGAGAGGTAATGTCCATTATTGGTGATCAACAGTCCGAAAATGAAGACATCGAGTAGCTAGACGATTCGGAAGTGGACGTCAACGGCGAAGCGCATAGGTAATACGACGAACGAGCTGTTAGCTCAATACGTTGACTCGACTGTTATAGAAAGCATAGTCGAGTAGATAAACAGACCTAGGGCTTTGGATGAACGGCGGTTGATCACGTTTTTTTTTTCATTCTCCATACGTTTTCAATATATTATAGTTCTAATAAATTATAGTTTAATATATTATGTCTCTAAAAAAACAGCTGTGTCACTCCAAAACTTTCCCGGCAAGTAGCCGAGGACTTATGGAAAGATTTTGAGCGTGATGTCCTTTCGGAAAGAAGGGTGAGCTGATTGAAAGGGATAGTCAGCGACGAGAGCGGATAGTGAAAATGTAATGCATCAACCCTTTGAGGACCATAAGCTTAGCGGTAGAGTACAAAAATTTTAATACATAAAACTGTTAAAGGGCGATATAAATAACATGTAATAGCAAGTTTTGTGAAATGGTTCAATAGATTTTGTATAAATTGATGGGAAATATGTGTCCATGTGGTCAATAATATATGCAAGTTACCACTTTTTCCGAAATTTTCATAATTAATTATTAGCCAGTACGTACTAAAAAAATTAAATTCAAATTGAAAAAGTTGTAATAAATATTTTATTTATTTATCTATAATCACAAGAGTTCGTTGGTAATTTAAGATACACCATTTTTTTGCCAATATTAAGATTCTGATGTCTCAGTAACATGAAGAACATACAATACACGGTGGCATAGTGGTTAGGTCGCCTGATCTTACATTGTAAGGTCCCGGGTTCGATTCCTGGCTGGGTCACCATTTTCCGTTGGGATCAAATTAACGGAATTGCATTTTCAATTCTGTCGATCGAATGCAATTACAAGACACACACTTACAAACATGCTACACGCAAACATACATATAACACGTCATTGTAGGGTTGGTTGTAAGAGGTTGTCATATGACAATAAACCCGCCCATTGTGACATTTTCACAATAAAGAGTATAAACAAAAAAACAAACAATTTATAAACTATTCGTATTCGATAATTTGTAAAATGCTTTTTGAATTTATGGGACACATGGGACACATGACACATTCCATGGTCCCTAATAAGTTATACACCTTCGATTCAATCGTTCACGCTTGTATATACTGACTGGCGAAAATTCAATGTAATTACGGCTCAACAAGGCAACAAGGTCTGTGTACTGTGCGATGCATTCTTTTTGAGCTCTACAACTACATGCTCAGGTCACACGTATTGCATTTATTGCACTGCACTGCACACCAATGCACTGAAACCAAAAAAGGGATAGGCATATTTTATACCTGTGAGAATGACGGAGAGAGGTTGAGTTTACCCGTGACTGTAATGATTCTCGTCGAAGCCAGCCGTTTAACGGTACAGTCAGACGATTACATAACTAATAGATTCGTTTAGTGTTAAGTTGAATTGGGCTGTGATAATTTTTCAGTATATACGTGATTGTCTCAGCGGCCCGTCGTTTCGCGGTACAATCAGAAGAGTAACAAATAAATACGTTTTGTGTTGTATTTTGTCTTCGTGTTCTGTGTTGTGATCGTGCGTTCGACTGTGCTGAATCCCAGGAGGTACAGTAGGTAAATAACTTTATTTTCTATTATTTCTTGTCGTGATCGTCGTTTAATATGCCGTTAAAAACAAAATTGGGAAATAAGACGCTGAAATCCCAGACAAGGGAGATATATCCATAGCAGCCATACTACTCCTAAATCATGGACATGTAGTCCGACAAAAGGCCTTAAAATGCCTATTTCCAAGGGTCAGCGTTTGATAGTAGTTCACGCTGGAGGTAGTGATGGGTTTGTACCCAATGCAATGCTGATATATAAATCTTCTCAAAAATGTGGTGATTATCACCACGACATGAACTTCAGTAATTATGAGAAATGGCTTAAAGAAAAACTTATTCCGAATTTAAATCCTAATTCTGTTGTAGTGATTGATAATGCCCCATACCACAACGTGCAATTAAACCCAGCACCAACGTCCAACTCTCGAAAAGCTGTTATGCAACAGTGGTTACGCGATAAAAATATTCCATTCAATGACGCCATGTTGAAGACATCGCTTTATGAGATTATTAAAATTAATAAACCCCGATTTAAAAAGTTTAAAGTTAACGCTTTATTAGAAGACAATGGTCACACAGTACTCCGATTACCACCATACCACCCTGACCTTAATCCCATAGAGGAAATATGGGCTCAGATAAAGGGATATGTAGCGAAAAAGAACGTTTCTTTTAAACTGGACGATGCTATGACACACGCCATAGATAAAATTGAAACAATGTCAACCAGAGACTCCCAATGTTGGACTAATGTTTGTCGTCATGTTATCGATATAGAAAACAAATATAGGCTAACCGAACCGGTGTTAGATAGAATTTTAGACAATCTATCATTTGTAGTAGGTAAATACGGGAAGTAGTGATGAAGAAATGAACGCAGTTAATTTAGATGAAAGTAGATCTGAAAACAGTGACAGTGATTTAGAAGGAATATATCCACTTCAATGAATAATACTATGTGTCTTACTGTGTACTGTAAAATTGAGGCACATATAATTATAATAATAGTTTGGACAGTGAAAGGTGATCGTATTGTGTTGTAAGCAGAGTCTATAAAAGTATTGTGTTTGAGATGTACTGTTATAATTGAGGCTCCTAATATAAAAGTGGTAATAGTTTGGAAAGTGAAACATGATTGTTTTGTGTTTTTGTGTCACAATCCTAATGTTATTTTCCACATAATTATATATTACACCGTATTATAAACCAAACTAATTATCGATATTACATCATGGACGGTTATGCATGTAATGCATGTGTTAATCGCTAATGAACTTATAGTACAGTCATTCTCTAAAACAATACTGTTAGGATGGTTAGTCGATTTTGTACGTCGAAATTAAGTTTTTTTTATTTTGTATTCATCACTTCAATATTTATTTATTTTTTTATTTTATTTGATTAAAAAAATTACACCGTTTGTAGTAACAAATGGTTGCGTCGCTCCTAACTAGGCATAGCCGATCTATTTTGAATATTTATATTTTATTGTGAAATTACTTGTTTTCTGCCTGCCTTTTTTCTTTCTGTTTCATGTCTTCAATTCACGGGGACATCGATGAAGTAAATACATGGACCGGGGACATGAAATATTTTTGAATTATTGATTATATATAAATTATGGACAATAATAGTACCAAAAAAGTGGTCACTGGTTTTCTTTGGCGGTTCTTTCCAGTGGAATCTTACTTGTAGAACTCGCCGGAAAAAATAGGAAAAAGTACAATTACTGTCTTTTGACGTTCAGTATGTGTATATTATGTATTTACATTGAATAAAAATATTTGAAATTGAATTTGAATTTGTTAATTAGACTATAAAAGCCAATTTTAAATTTTCAATACATCATCACGATATCAAATATTCTGTCGTTGGCTGTACATGCCTTGGTTTTAATGAAGACGGCGAAGTCCGTTACATATAGCGGCTCTAGTCTAGCACGAGGCCATTTGATTTTCTTTCTCATGTGCAGTTTTGACGAGGTTGTGTTTAATCTGTGTAAGCATTTTTGAGACTGTGGTCGAGAGCTCAAAAAGAATGCATCGCACTATACCAAATTTCAAGCTTATGAGTTCAATATTTGAGATTGAAATATGACTAGTACGCCCCCCTGGTGGACCGAATTCAACCACGGCCTTTTCAACTCTTACCATGACCAAATAATGCCTGCCTACCAAATTTCAGCTCAATCGGACTAAGCGTTTGGGCACTATCGTGAAGGAATACAAACTGACGCACAAGACAGACTTCCATCTAAAAATGGTCTTAGTCGTCTCAGGTGGGCTCAACATGGATATTTCTGTCCATCACAAAAAAAAATGCGCGGTTACAATATCTTCCCTCGTTGTCGGTTGGTTGGCCGAGAAAGCAATTTACGAAAAATTTGCATTCCGCGAAACTAATCTCACGAACCGCGGCGTTTTGAAGTGTTTCATTTTCAACTCCAAAAATTGACATTTAAAAAAGAACGCCAGAAATTTACTCTAAAAAATAATAATTAAAGACTTTCAATCGTTGCAAAACCATAAAATTTGGTGTGCCGAAAGCTAATTCCCGGCGGATTACTTTCCCGGCGGAAGAAAAGTATTGTGAACGCGCTAAAACAAAAAATTGAGATGACCGCGGATATATACATTTTGACTTCCTTCCCCCCCCCCCCCCTTCCGAGACGATTAGGACCAATTCCAGACTGATGTCTGTGTGTGAGTGTTTGTGTGTCCTTTGTGTGTGTGTGTGTGTATTTCTCCACGATAGCGCCCAAACGCTTCATCCGATTGAGCTGAAATTTGGCATGCAGTCATCATTCGGTTATGGCAAGAGTTGAAGATTGTGGTTGAAATCGATCCACCAGAGGGCGCGCTAATCATACTTCAATCTTAAAATATTAGGCTTAGAGACTTGAAATTGGTACACAGATGCGTCTAAGGCCCGAATCCACATTGTGAAAATTTGGTAGTAATATGTCATATAAATAACGCAAAAAACATACCGGCGTATTAAAGAAATACTACATCATATAGGAAAATAACCATTTTAAACCCCGGAAATTCCACAAAATACTAAAATATACTACATTTGCTATCATAGTCACATAGCTATCGGGGAGGCGGGCGTTTGAGGGGTTTGGAGCGCGGGAGGGAGGGGGTCAGGGTTGGCTTGATTTTCCCCAACCCGAAAAAACCCACTGGGTTAAATTGGGTAAAACCCACCTGAAAAAACCCGAGGGTTTTTGACGAATGTGGGTTTTTGAAAAAATACTTGTTTATAATAATTAAATCAAAGAACAGTTATAGCATTTATATTATATTTTATCAAAAAGAAAAAAGAGGATGTAATTGTGAGTCTGTTCCGTAAGTACCTACCCAGTCTGTTCCGTAATTTACTACAGACCATTCCAAATGTTAAGAAGTCTTTCAATTGATGCAGAACTGGCCGGACAAGTGTAATGCCGACTACTTTTGGCATGAGCTATAAGATGACTTATGGATAATATTGTTACGTGGATAGGCAGCAGAAGATGCAAAAACACAGTAGAACACTCAACTTGATTTATTACAAAACTATTACAATACTCTTCAAGCGACAAATACCCTTCAAATACACACTTCAATTTAAACTATTTAGTTCTAAAATCGTTTGCACTACTACTCAATACTTTCGCGCCGAAACAGCACCACTAGCGGTTGTTAGTGTTAACTCTTATCCTGTTGTAAAAATAAAGGGAATCTCCCCGACAACTGACAATAACGATTTATTTATTTATTTAGGAATTAATTACTATAAAACATTGATTGCGCTTTCAAAAATAACAGGAACCTAATGGCAAAACCTTAACCTTTTGCTTATTTGTTTCTGTCACCCAACTGGGACTAGCCCGTTCTAGGGTGGACAGGACTCCAATATTACAATCAAGTTTGCTTGATTGCTTGGTTGCTTACAAATGTACAAGTTTTAGTAAAAAGCTAATGACACTAAATTGCCCTAAAATGTGGTATTCAGAAAAAAATAAAAAAAAAATTATAAAAAATAATATGATAAATAAATTGCAATTCCATTATTTAATCGGCAATAAATATAATATAAAATTCGATTAAATAATATAAATAAAGTTATATGTGAGAAAAGAAAGAAACAGTCATTAATATTTAATATATGTTAAGTAATATAGGATTTAATATAAAAATACCTCGTCTAAAAAGTATAATTCATTGTCAAAGTCAAATAATTTATTAAATTACATAACTGCGATTTTCGGAGGAATTCCCTTCATGGTAGTGTTACAACTTTATTCAGTAGTAAATAGATTTGGATTGGGAGAAAAAAATGCAATAAAATGGTAATAAAATAAAATTTAATGTAAAATTAAAATATATTAATTTAAAATTCTCATTAACTCCGAAAAAACCCGAAATTCCCCAAAACAGCCCGAAAATCCCCGATAAAACCCGAAATAACCCAGTGGGCAGATATTTTTTGATAAAACCGGGTTTTTGCCAACCCTGGAGGGGGTTGTCTACTTGCCGGGAAAGTCTTGGGGTGACAAACCTTTTTTTTTAAGAAATGGTTTATGAAACTATAATATAATCCAAACGTATGGGAAAACTATAAAAATGAGTCTTCGTAATACTCGTATTAAGACTATTCGTTCAACTTATATGCACACCGTCCAACTTAAATATATCCACCCGTAATTATACCTTAACACTCTTACCAATAAAATGATCTTATAACCGCGTTAAACCCTTGTTATTGTTATACCCGGTATAGCCGAGTTATAACGAAGTTGTAAAATCGTGACCAATAAAACAGTTGTAACGCGGTTATAACTACTCCCTGAAACCAAAGACAAGTCATATTTCTAGCATGGCAACTCCCACTTGGAAGCAGTGTGGCCAACTGAAGCGGCATGAAATGCACATGAAATGTCACTTTTTGTTGTCAGAAAGCCCGTGCCCATTGTTTTGTTACGCGAATGCTGATCGAAATAATAGTGGTATTTCCATCTCAATCGCTAACAGTTGCCGTCGACATTTTGCAGGTCAGCTCTCATAGGCCGTTTACACTCTCGCGCGAGGCGCGAGGCGAGACGCAAAACCATATCAGTAAACAAATGGAAGAGGCAAAGCTTCTAACGAGCGTACAAAATGTTTATCTACTTGCTAGAAGCTTTGCCTCTGTTCTGTTTGTTTACGCACATGGTTTAGCGTCTCGCCTCGCGCCTCGCGCGAGAGTGTAAACGGCCCATCAGGATATCGATGATTCTTGCGGCGTATGGCTTAGGGAAAAGATATTTAGTTTTAAAATTGTAATCATCCAAATCGAACGGGTTGTATCGCAATTTGTAAATTTTTGGTCGCCTATCACGACGCATTTCGATTTCTTCCAATAAATCCAGATCGATCATATCATCCACGTCGTCAAAATCCATTATTAGGCTAAAACGCAGGATTTCACAGCAGTATAAAAGGCGTATCCTCGTCGTAACACGGTTATTACAACGAAAGCGCACGATTCGCGAACGAGAAGCTTCACGTCCGCGGCTGTCAGGTGGCTGTCAGTTTGAAACAGCTGTTACGCCGCCGCGCCGGTCGGCCATTTTAAAGTTAATACTCCGTTAAACCGCTGTTATACCTGGCCTAGGGGTGGTATAGCGGAGTTATAGTGCGGATGGAAATCCAGTACCACTATTCCATGCTTATACCCGAGATGATCAGTGGTGTAAGCTATACCGCGTTTATTGGTCACAGATTTTCTTATACCTAGTAATAACAGAGGTATAAATTTTACAACTCGTTTATTGGTAAGGCTGTAAGAGTAAAATTGTTCTTATTCCATACACAGACACAGGAACACGATAAAAAATAAGTTACGTTACGTAAATATCAAGTAAGCATGGGGGATACCCAAATGCTATGTGTTGCATAGATGGGAGGTGAGCGTTTAAAAATTCACCAAAAATGTGGTTACTGAAGGAATACTTGAATGCTCCCAAAGTTGTAGCTTATGACCAATGAGTGCAATTTCTTCCAGACGAGCGTGCAGTAAAAATCTTCCGGGATAATTATTAAGTAGGTTAGGCTTCATTTTACAAAGACATGCTCTACACGTATAGGTATCTAAAACAATCAATATAATCCCCTGGGGATAAACATATGGACACCCTACTCTCTCCCTGTCTCTATCACGCACTCTATCGCACTACCTGAGATGAGCTAAAGGCAGTAAATAGAAAGAGCGATATTAGAGGGCTTTATCGATAAAGCTTTATCGAAAATTTCTGCACTACATAGAATATAAATGTCGTATACGTGATCCAGACTACTATTCTCTTTGTATCCGCCATCATTTAATTTTGCTGCCATTGGCTCTGCGAAGAAACATAGCTGACATCTCACTTTTACTACGAATTTTAAATTGCTCGATTAATTGTCCTGAACTACTATCTAAAATATCTCTCCGCACTCCTAGCCGGGCACTCCTTCTTGTACCTGGCCTTAGAGTATTAATCTAAGTACCTGGCTTTAAAACCAAATACAGGCGTAATTCTTATGTTATAAGAATATGCGAAACTTTCAACACCCTGAATGCTGACATTGATATTGACCCCTTTTTCACGAATATAGATACTATAAGGAAGCAGGTTGTAGGACGATTTTGTGATGACCAGGCTTAGCATTTTCTTCTTTTATTACAGTCTTGTTTATGTCAACATGTTTTCTACTGTACAATTTAGTATCTTCTTGTTTAATATCTTCTTTATTCTTAATATCAGTTCTAAATTCACGTTATTATTATTGTCATTATCAGTGGTAACTTGTAAATGGCTATGCTTCCTATTTTTGTTCACTACAAAATTATTAGCTGTAAGTTATCCTTAAGAGAATAAAATAAATAAATAAATAAAATAAGGTAGAAAAGATTAAAGGTCATAAAGTGGGCGATGATGCATCGAGCAATAGAGAATTAATTATTGTTATATAACATTTTCAATCTGAGTAATGCATATAGGTGTGTACTCCGACAAAACACAAACAGTTGTAAGGACAACCTTTTTTATTTTCTTTGTGATTAAGAGAATACGCCATTTTCGCTCTTATAACATTTTCGGTCGCATATGTGACCGCTTACATATTTGTGTTCATAATGTCGCTATTGCATACAGATTATACAACAAATCGCCCTTATTGTATTTTACATTCAGAACGGGTAGAGGACCTAGAAGTGTCCGATTGCTATGAAATTAGCTGTGGTTTGAGCAGTGATGTTCCGAAATTGCGGTCGGTGCTCATTTCGTCCAAAAAAGTAACGCATTACTCGATGCGTTATTAAAAACTCGTTTAAAATACAAAAAGTACAACAATTAACGTAGACATATTATATCATGTCGGTTTTCAATGACGAAGAATTGTAAGCTGTTAGCATGATCAGTCGCAAAGGTTTTCAGAGTTACAAGCCGAGGAACACAGCAGAATCACGAAGAAAACTCGCGATAGAAATGCGACGAACTGCTGTCTCGAAATTTTACATTACTTTTACAGACCATCTCGCGGCAGTACCAGTTACCGGTAAATTAACTATCAAAATCAAGTGGAGAAACAATATTTGGTGGATTTAGCGCTTATTTTGTCTTTGGCCCTTATTCCATTAGCTTTTAGAAAAACCGGCCCGCGCTCGTTCCGCGGTCTCGTATGCGACGAAACCGTACAGGATGAGGGTGGTGTAAAATGTACTACAATCTTGTACGATAAATCCAATCGCGGCTGTACTAAATTAAACCCCAACCACACTGCCGCTGATCTACTGCCAATGCATTATTCCAAACAGACCCTTCCCGGGGGAAACGTATTACCCTTTTCAAGAATGAATAAACGGGGAAGAAACCTCCGTCTTTTGAATGTTTTATCCTTCGATCACTAATTGAATGATTTAGAAATGAGATTGGCCAATCGCCTACACGTGTTCGAAGTAAATAGATAATAACATGTAGTTTTCTCTGTTGCATACCGAAATTACTTTTAAAATATTTTTCAGACCCCAGAAGCCATAAAGGTGTGAAATAAATGGAACTGTCATTAGATCAAACGGATCTCTGACAATGAATCTAGTTAAGACCGCGTTTAGAATTGATATTTTCTGCGTAAACGTAGTTTAAAGAAAAAATTACAGAACCCTAATTTGGCATCAGGAATCCCCCCTTTATTGCGTACACTCATGCGATTCTGGGACAATACAAAGTTTCAAAGTATGGGACAAGACAAATTCGTCATGCACAACTTTTTATGAAAAGGCCCATAAATATTAAAATTTTACCGATGAATGAATCACGGCGGCGCCTTCTGGTTTGTAAACGAAAGACTAGAACTGGTAAAGCACTCATTTTTTAGTGTTGGCGCAAAGATCGTGCCCCGGCGGTGCACCGAAAATGCGAAAGATCGCGATGCAACGCGACACCGAAACACGCGAAAAATCGCAATGCGACGCGATACCGAAACGCGTTAAAGATCACATCTCAACGCTGCACCGAAAAGCGCGAAAGATCGAAAGGCAACACGGCATCGCAACAAGCTAAATATCGCGCCTAATCGGTGACGTATTACATACTATAGAACACTAAACCACGCGAAAAATCGTGGTGCGATGTGGCACAAGTCAGAATAAGCCATTATACAACAGTCTTTTTTTTATCAGGAAAAAGTCAATGTTCTAGAAACCTAGCAATACGACCGGGTCATTTGCTATTGCATTTGCAACTTTCAGCAGTCGGCGGAAAGCTGCTAGGTTTGCCCATAAACTAGTAAAAGATAAATCTATTAAATTTTTCAATCGACTAATCGATCATGATTAATTTAGTCGTGACTAACGTTAATCACGATTGAAGTAATCATGACTAAATCAATAATCGTTGATCATCCAATCGTCAATTATGGCTCTTTAAATGCCCTCGGAGAGACCGGCCGGTCGCTTGCAAAATTTGAAGTTGACTGTCGAGAATATCAATTGCAATTTTTTAGTCACGATTATGTTTGAAACTAATCAATCGTTAGTCATGATTGACGATTAAACGAATCAATCGTTGGTCGCTAATCACGATTAACGTATTCAATCGTTAGTCGACTAAATTCTGCCCAACACTACACGGTAAATCAGTTGTAAATGTAAACATCTACAATATCTTAATTGGACTGTCATAAACTGTATGTAGTGTCCAAATACTCGTAATTGTCGATTATCATGTGTAATAATCGCAATCGCTAAGTGGTAATCGTTCTATCACTAGTTTACAGTTATCTTCGGGTGTACCCATTTGAATTGGGTGGCTTAAGAATGCCGAGGTGCACTCAATGCCGCGCTCGTTCGCTGGCAAAGCTTCCTGGCCGTAAATCGAGCGATTTGCTTCCGCCTTTCGTGCTGCGATGGCGAATGGCTTGTGCGCCGTGCTGCAGCCCTTGATGGAAGCTAACGGGCTTGCCCTAGGATATCCGATGTTCCGTGAAAGTATCCGATGTTCCTATATTATACCAACGACATACAACTTTTAGCAGTGCAACAAAAAAAATACGTGTGGCACTCGGGGACTGCCGCGGTAAAGCTATTGCATAGCATTTTTAGCAACTTATGCAATTATAATTATTTATTAAGCTATTGCATAGCTTTTATCGCGGGCCTAGGCCAGCGCGGCGACCAAATGAAGAAATTTTTTAACGAAAATTAATAATTTTAAACTGATAATTACGTCTAAACGAGTACTGCTTACGATTCGAAAAAAATATATGTTAAACAAGAACATTTTCCTAATATTCATAGCTTTGAATATTTTAGATTTTGTTTATATTACATAGTGTAATTAATTTGTAAAATTAGGTCAAACCGAACGCAAAAACGACTACTACGCAAATACTATCTGGCGTATTATTATGAAACCTGCACCATTTTAAAGATAATTTAATTATCTATCTTTTTGTCTACGAATATTTTCGAATAATCCGTTTTTTTGCTTTACCGAATAAAAAATTTGTGCGCGGCGCTCTATCGGAAGACGTTTAAATTATTCCGAATCATTTGCTTCCGCAGCCGCAAATGATTCTGAATAATTTCAACGTTTTCCGATAGAGCGCAGTTATCTGATATCAGAAAAAATAAAATATATAAAATAAATAAATAATTATAATTGCATAAGTTGTTAAAAATGCTATGCAATAGCTTTACCGCGGCAGTCCCCGAGTGCCACACTTTTTTTTTTATTTTATTTTTTCTGATATCGCAAAATCAAAACTTTTATAGCAAAATCAAAATGTTCTTTATTCATATAGACACAATTAAATATAATTTTTAATTTATGTTCTTATGATGCGTCCAAGCCTTACTCCCAAGCCGTTTTGTCATTTACATAATCAGATATTGTATAGTATGCTTTTTTATATAATTTTGCTTTGATGGTAGCTTTAAACTTATTTACAGATAGTTCTCTAATAGTATGAGGAAGTTTGTTATAGAAGCGTATACATTGTCCCAAAAAAGAATTGCTTATTTTGTGGAGACGAGTAGCACGTACAACAAGGTTATGCTTATGTCTAGTATTAACATTATAAGTGTCGGTTTTTTTTAAACTTGTCAATATTCTTGTGGACATATAACAGATTTTCGTATGTATATATTGTGATGCAACAGTAAGAATATTTATCTCTTTGAATTTTTCTCTAAGTGAAACGCGAGGACCAAGTTTATATATAGCTCTTACAGCACGTTTCTGGATCAGCATCAGCGGATTATCAGCATTGGTTTCAATATCAGCATCTGCATCAGCATCCGCATTTATCAATGCTAATTTTATTGTTTGCTGATATTCTGCTCGTGACATGACCTTGAAGGGCGGACCTTAAGCTCTAGCCGAATGCACATACTGTCATCTGCGCCGGCAAGTGTTCCTAGCGAACAATTATTCAGCAGTGCCGGAATTATATATACGCCTTCCCTTAATCGACTGCAATCTGAAAAGGCAGCTCAGCTATTGTTTTTAAAATATAACACCTTTAATAAAATTTCATGTTGGGTGCTCAACCGCCTATTCTATGTAATTAGTGTATGTTGGTAATGGCATTTTACCTAATCAAAATCTAAGATGATTGTTTTTGATAATTAAAAGTCACAGAAATATTAGAACTGACTTTTCATTTAAAATGCCTAATAATATTATCTCTTTTAATTACAATTTCATAGTTGGATATATTTTATTTGAGTAATTCATTAAAATCAGCATCAGCATCAGCATCAGCTGAATTTATATAAAAAAATAAGTGTGGCACTCGGGGACTGCAGCGGTAAAACTATTGCATAGCATTTTTAACAACTTATGCAATTATAATTATTTATTTATTTTATTTTTTTCTGATATCAGATAACTGCTCTCTATCGGAAAACGTTGAAATTATTCCGAATCATTTGCGGCTGCGGTAGCAAATGATTCGGAATAATTTAAACGTCTTCCGATAGAGCGCCGCGCACGATTTTTTTCTTCGATAAAGCAAAAAAAACGGATTATTCGAAAAAAATCGTAGATAAAAAGATAGATAATTAAATTATCTTCAAAATGGTGCAGGTTTCATAATAACACGCCAGATAGTATTTGCGTAGTAGTCGTTTTTGTGTTCGGTTAGACCTAATTTCACAAATTAATTACACTATGTAATATAAACAAAATGTAAAATATTCAAAGCTAAGAATATTAGGAAAATGTTCTTGTTTAACATATATTTTTTTCGAATTTTCGTTAAGAAATTTCTTCATTCGGTCGCCGCGCTGGCCTAGGCCCGCGATAAAAGCTATGCAATAGCTTAAAAAAATCAGCATCAGAATCAGCATCCGCTGATATTAAAAAAACCTGCATCAGCAACAACCCTGCTACATACGGAAAAACAACCAACCAGCAACAACCCTGCTACATAAAAATACGGAATTCACTGACTTTGATATCTTGCACCTGAAGAATAGATGGGGAGCCAGCGGCAAAAAAGTGCAAAAGTTTTGTAAAAGCTGATACTTTCAGGTCAGACAGTATTTTGACCATAGAATGCCAGGTTAGGTTGGAGTGTGACATGTATGAAGTAATGATGACGCCTCGCGTTACCATTTGTTTCGAGTTGTTTATTGCAGCCAGAGTCTACTGATGAATTTTAAGCTTTTCCAAAACACTTTGGGATACTAATTAAAATTACACCTTTCCTAGTACGCCAGCGCCAGCAGTCCCGGAATCTGGCCTGCTGGTTCTACCCCAGCATTCTATGGCCAAACTACCGTCTGATCTAAAACTAGAACTGCCTCTTGAACTAGAAGAAGAAATGCATACAATTTGTACAAGCAGAAGTCAAATTTCACACACTTGCACACACTCAAACACCTACTACTCCCACACCTACACAAAATTCAAACACAATCGATCACACATTGTTATTATGTATTTTTCTTCTCGTTTAAGCATGAAAAAAAAACTATATATAAATAGGATAAACACAAATTTACGGCGTTAATTTTGTAGCACCCGATGTTTCAGCGATCTTACAACCGCCGTTGTCCAGAGTAGACTGAAGTGGTCATTCGTTATCTGCGAGTAGACGTCAAACAGCTGCTGTTACTGCGCAGATTATAACCGTGGTGGGGCGGCGGGATCGGCGTGCGCGAGTTTTTAAAAAACCGCCGTGCTCACAACACTCACAGTATCTTGTGTTATGTCCTTGCGCTCGGCGATGGGTATTGAAAACGGCGGTTGCAACCTTACAGCGACTGCTCTTGAAACGACCATCAGCTACCCGATTCCGGGTGACCAGCCGGGCAAAAGATTCCGTGGTCCGCGACAGATTCGGTAGACACCATTTCACCCTGATGTAAGGGGGAGGAACGCGCGAGCGACCTCGAACCCGTAACCAGTCGGAAGACTTGAGTAATCTGGTTGCAACTGGCAGTAAGGGCGCGAGTGCCGGCCCGCTGGGTATCTTACCTGGCTATCTCGCGGTAAGGCGTTGGCTTCTTACGGTCATGTGGCGGAACTTGACTGTGGACTGTTTTGTCCTAAGTCTTCTGCGCTCGCCTCACGGGAGACAGAACGATCAAATCTCGTTAAAACTTCCTGAGGTGACGGGTTCGCCCGTTGTAGTCAACAGCTCTAGTTATAACGGCAATCGGTCGACATCTTTCGATTTCAATTTTCGTGTTATGTAGACGAGTATAAATTGATGATTTTGGGCAAGGTATTATTTACACTTCTTATTAGTTTTTTTTTTCAAAATAATATAATAAATAATATACTCAGCAACAGCACCATGATCTCCCAAAGGCGACAGCCGAGAATATTTATAAAATTAGGAATAAGTTGTCAAACAATGAAACTAACATAACTTCCGAATTATCAAGGATAGCGTCGATGTTTTACAGCTGCAATATATCTCTCGCAGTGTAAACGAATCAACTGACGAGATGACGCATAAAACTAGATTGCAATAACGTCTGCTATTCTCGTTCACTCGTACAATTTATCGTCATTCGTCACGCTCCCAGCAATGTGTATGGAACCGACCTAATAAGTAGTTGAAATTCCTTCATCATAAAATTATTATCAGATTTTACTGCCGTGTGTCAGTAACTAAAAACGTCCGCCCACTTACTGACACGAAATGACTAAAACTGATGGGAAATGATTCCTGTCGAAATGACTGAACTGACAGGAAATGATTGCTGTCGAACAACTTTTCTTATTTCACTTGTATCACACGCGAAAGAGCCAAAACAACACATCGCATAATCAAAATAAAAGGTATGTTCACAAATGTTTTCACGAGAAAGGTCATATAAATCAATAGACAATGGCCTAAAGTTTCATGTGACCAGTTTCATTTAGTGATCTTCCATATCTTAAGAGAAATATCGTCAAAACAAGCCAAAGTGATTGTAATGGTTTTCAAATTCCGATGTTTAAAATAACATATCCCAGTATCAATCTATTATAATAATAATAAATCGCTTTATTCTTTAAAAAAAGATATATAAGTCAATAATTAGAGAACTTTCTAAAGAGCATGAAAATCTTTAAAAAGTCATTAGTTGTTCAGTATATATCAGCAAAAATTTTCATCCAAAAATAACTATAAATGTTATACGAATAGTTATATGAAGGTCTAAAGCTTCAAGTGATTAAAATATTATTTAATAATCTTTTCTTATTAGTAATATACAGAGAAGTATCGGCGAAAAAGAGCCAAAACGACTTATTATTTTTAGTTAACGTTTTTTAAATAACACAGCTGTGCCAATCTCAGTAAGTTAATTAACGCTCTAAAAAATTAAACAATATTATAATAGTTTTGCAATAAATATCAGAAAAAAAATATTTTTGCTGTTTTGTTTTATGAAAATCTTGTACATATAGAAATGGTTTCGTTTAATTTGAAACGTTCTTCGACTAGTTTTTGAAAATTAAAATGGTACGTTGTGGACCATTTCAAAACTTGAAAGTATATTTTTTTCAAGTCGAGGAAAAAGAAAATCAATTTATAGACCACAGGGAAAAATGGGGATCGATTTTACTGAAAAAAAAAACGATTTTAATAATAGCATTTCAAAAGAACGTCAAATCACTATAGAATGGCGTATTCAAACAGACATTTTAAAAACAAAGATTGAAATATTGCAGTCATTGTAAAAACAAAGATTGAAATATTGCCTACAAAGAAAAATCGAGGAATATAAGGAAAGACCGCTGTCACTTTTTAATTGAGAGTAGTGCTTAATTCGTTTAATGTTGTTCTCTTGGTTCTACAACTAATGAAGATTATTTTAAAAACGGTTTTTGGAATCGTTGATTATATATTTGTAGACTTAGACGCTTTTATTTAAAAAGCTGAATTTGAAGATAGAAAAATACAGGAAAATGTCTAAAGGAAGTACTTTAAATCACTTACGGAAACACTTCTGTAAAAATGGTACTCGATAAAATATAACCTCCGGCTCCATGTTCCCCAATGAATTTTTATTTATTAAATATTTTTTTTAAGTAAAGTGAAATGAAATGAAAATGAAATGAAATGAAAATCTCTTTATTGCACAATAAAATAAGGTACAATGGCGGACTTATTGCTACACTACAGCAATATCTTCCAGTCAACCAACATGCTGGTGTAAAAAGAAGAGTAGGCAACAAATTATAGCCTAAAATTAAATTTGAAATTATAGCATATAATATACATTGTGTGTGTATCTAAAGTAAAATGTAAATATATAAATAAATTTTTGAGTTTGACATATTATATGTATGTATATGTATACATACATATTTTGATATATTAACAAATAAATAAATAAATAAATAAGTAAATAAATAAACTGCCAAAATAAGGTAAGGAAAGGGAGGGGATAACGGAAAGGTTAGAATTTATGATTAATATTTATTGTGAAAGGAAGTGCTTTTTCAATGATTGCTTAAAGGTGAACAGCGAGCTAGCGCCTCGAATAGTTAAAGGAAGCTGATTCCACAGTCGAGCTGCATGTACGGAGAAGGAGTAGGAAAAAAAGTGGTATTGTGTTTTGGGATACGTAGGATATTATTCTGACTTGAACGAAGTGGGAGACCATGACTTCCTAATCCGGTAAAAGCCTCGTTGAGGTAGGAGGGAGATGTAAGACATTGCCATGTGGCAATAAGCTCGCCTTTTTTGTATACTTTTGTTAAGTGCAAATAAAGAGTTTATTATTATTATTATTAGATGTAGGGTTGTGTAGGACATTATATAGAAGTGAAAGGATATGCAAATTTCTCCGGTCCCGTATACGAAGCCATTGCAATTTTGATCGGTACTCGGAAACATGGTCATACTTCCTCAGATTGAATATGTACCTTATGCAAACGTTCTGTAGGCGCTCAAGTTTATCCAGTCTGTTTTCGGTGAGATCCAAATATGCGACATCGGCATAGTCTAGTAACGGCAGAAGCAGACTTTGAATTATGGTTTGCTTAGTGCTTACAGGGAGGAATCTCTGCAACCTCCGAAGGCTATGAAAGCCATTATATATTCGCCTGCTTACTTCGTTGACTTGTGCTTGCCAAGAAAATGTCTCGTCCCCGAGTATGCCTAAATTCTTTACAACTTTAGAATACCCAATGACGTTGCCCTCGATTTCTACTTGACGTAAAGATGATAGAGAAATAGGAGACAGTAATTGTTGACTGCCAATTATAATTGATTGGGTCTTAGTAGGATTTAAGACAATGCCATGACTTTTAGCCCAAGAAGATATATGGGCAAGAACCGAGTTCATATCAAGTATGGCAGAGTCAATATCGTCCGGTTTTGTGTGGATATAAACTTGTAGATCATCAGCGTAAAGGTGATACGAGGTGGTAAGGTTCTCGGTTATGGGGCTGATAAATATAGAGAAGAGAAGAGGGGAAAGGACTCCTCCCTGGGGTACGCCGGCAGTAAGGTCGATCAGATCGGTGGAAGTGTCGGCTGATTTAACACACTGTCGGCGCCCCTTCAGATAAGAGTCAAACCACATTACTGCATCATCTGAGATTTTGAGAGAGTGCAACCGCTCCAGCAATAGATCAAAATCGACCGTATTAAATGCGCTACTGAAATCTAAGAGTGTGAGAATTGTGAGTTTTCTATTGTCCATAGCGCATCTAATGTCATCGGTGACTTTGACCAGAGCTGAGGTAGTGCTGTGACCAGGGCGAAAACCGGATTGGAGAGAATTAAGTAGTCCATGAGAGACAAGAAAGTGGTAATGTGGTAAACAAGAAAAGTGGTAAACAAGAAAACCCTGAAAAAGTCTATAAACTACTCAAACAAGTTTTTTGCTCAGATTCTTTTCCTAAACAACCAACGGCATATTTCAAACGCATCATTATCGTCATACGATTCATTTTCTAATATAAAAACCGGCGCCATAATTAATAAAAAAACACGAACAGAATTACAACTAAAACGATCAGAAAAAAAAATCTTTCTGGTTGCAATACGACGACCATAAAAATAGCGTTATGTTACAAAAAAATGTAAATGCAACTTTGTATATATTTAAAAATAAATTTAACGCCCGCTGGACCGCTTGGTCTTATTAAGCAGGTAGTAAACAAAGATAATCTATTATGTTGTTGGGGTTGGTTAGACAGTTGTCTGGTATCCCGCACTTGACAATCCATATTTCCGAAAATTTAACATAAAAACGCTATAAACTCAAAAACTTTTCGAGTTTGATTTTTTTACGAAATTTTCTTATCTTTTCTTATCATAAATTTACCTAAAAATCTAATTACATTATAACATCAAAGTAAATATTATGAATAATTTATTAGTTTAACAGTTTGATTTACCCGGCGGCTGAGCACCAACCGGGCGCGTCCCCAGGTGGCGGATAGGAGAACGCCCGAAGAGCACCCGGCTCGAGGGATGATACCCGAGGCCGGGTGCTCTTCGGGTAGTGGTGGCTAATACACTGTGTGTGGAAGGCCCCACCGCTGACCAACTCTCCAAGCCGAGGTGTAAGCTACCGTGCTAATGGCTGCATGGCGCAGGGAGTGTTGCGTCTCTTACGGTGCCTCCCGGATACCGGGCGTCCTCCGGGTAGTATAAGTCAAGCCCCGGTCATACGCGGCTCTGTCCGGGTGAAATCGCACTACCGCGGTACTCGTGGGAACAAAAATGGAACCTACAAACAATAAAACTAACCTAATTGAAGCACTCCAAGGGGTGGCTTTGTCTCAAAGCGAACCACAGGAGGTACCCAACGCGGGGGCGGGCCCATCAAAAAGCCCACCAAAAACTCGCATTAGATATAACGGCGCCGCAAGGCGTCGCTACAAAAAACTGATGAGAAAGGGGCTAACTGCTAACCCCCGAGCCTCCAGTGCTAACTCTAAGCCGGAGGACGGGACTGCAGAGGCCCCTGGGGCTCCTAAACGCCCCAGACAAGGGCCAAACACCCCAAGCCCCTCCCATCAGGCGACAGGGAAAAGACCGAAAGTCTCCGACCAAGGTTCTTACGCCCAGGCCACAAAAGGACTCCTCAGGCTAGCCCTCATAATAAGGGGCTACCCTGACAAAAAACTTGAAGCCGGCGACATAGAAGCCATCCGGGACAAGATTGTGGACGCCATCATGGAAATTCCTGTTGGCACTAAAACACCATCTTTTACCGGCAGCTGGGAGAGGGACGGTGCAATCGTCTTCTCGTGCGCAGATGAGGAGACGGGGAACTGGCTCAGAAGCCTTTCCACGGACTTACTCGTCCAAGGGGAATCCGTGTGTGTGCTGCCGGTCGATGAGCTGCCCAAACGCCATCGAGTGGTGGTCCACGTGGAGGAGCCCAAGTACACTGTCAAGAAAGTACTTCTACTCCTCGACAGGCAAAACCCAGGTCTGAAGACCGATGGGTGGGCCGTCGCTAGGGGGAGCACGAAGAAGGATGCCTCGAGCGTCCACTTCGCCTGTCTGGTGAGCGACTCCTCATTGGCCACTCTCAGGGCCTGCAACTTCCGACCCTACTGTGGGCTAGCACGGGCATCCGTAAGGCTGCTCGATAATAAGCCTAGGAAGGAGTCGGACGCAGTGGAGGGAACGGAGGGAGGTACAGCAAAATGAACCACCTAAAAGTCCCCATAATCCAGATCAACTTGCACCACAGCAAAAGCGCCTCGGCGATATTAACCAGGAGCATGGCTGTGGCGCAGACAAGTATAGCACTAATCCAAGAACCTTGGATTGTTAGGGATACTATAAGTGGATTAGGAGGTTGCGGAACCATTCATAAGGCCCAACCGACTCGGAAACTCAGGACCTGCGTGGTCACTAAGGGCGTCACAGCCACTTTTCTGCCACAACTCAGCGGCGATGACCTAACGGTCGTTTTAACAAAAATCAACTTGACAGGAGACAGGACGGTGGATCTACTCATTGGGTCAGCATACATGCCTTATGACTCCACTGACCTGCCACCGCAAGAAGATATAACCAACCTAGTGACATATGCGAAACAACGCGGGCTCCAACTCCTTCTGGGTTGCGATGCGAACTCCCACCACGTGTGCTGGGGTAGTTCAAACATAAACCCGAGGGGGGTAAGCCTGCATGACTTTATCCTAGGCAATGAACTCACCATCCTCAACAGAGGAACAGAACCTACCTTCATAGACTCAAGAAGACAGGAGGTACTGGACATCACGATCTGCACAAAAAAAGTGGCCGACCTGGTTCAAGACTGGAGGGTCTCAGATGAACCCTCAGGCTCGGACCATAGGCAGATCCATGTAACGCTTCGGCACTCATTGGAAATTCAGTGGGCTCACAACCCTAGAAATACCAACTGGGAAGGATTCGAAAGGGACCTGGCTATCAAGCTCACCACGGTTCCGAATCGATTCCACACCAAAGAGCAACTAGAAACAGCTGCACTATCACTGTCTAATGCCGTTATAGACGCCTACGAGCAGAATTGCCCTTTGAAACAAAAAAACCTCTCAAAAAAGGTCCCATGGTGGAACCCAGAGCTGACCAAGCTCAGGCTTACGCTGAGAAGGTGTTTCAATAGGGCAAGAAATCACAACACTAACTCGCAACATCTTTGGGAGGAATACAAAAACGCCCGAAACGAATACAACAAGGCCATTATTAAAGCCAAACGAAGAAGCTGGAGGGACTTTTGTGAGAGCGTGGAAACAGCTTCCGAAGCTTCCAGGCTCAACAAGATCCTCAGCTCTAACAACCGCCCCCAGCTGGGATGCCTTAAACGACCAGAGGGGGGACACACAAGCGACACCAAGGAAACCTTGAAGCTCCTAATGGAAACACACTTTCCGGGCTTCCAGGAATCCTCACACCCAATTGCCGCAGCGGAGAACTCCAAGAGGCTCCACAAGCCCAGGGAGTGGGCACTTGCAGCCAAGATAGTTAATCCAAAAGCAGTAGAATGGGCCGTGAGCACCTTCGACCCCTACAAATCACCTGGACCGGATGGAATATACCCAGTCCTACTACAAAAAGGGCTAAGCCAGCTGCTGGGCCCTCTAACAAAGGTACTCAGAGCGAGCATAGCCCTCAGACACGTCCCTCATGCCTGGAGCAGCGCAAGAGTCACGTTCATTCCAAAGGCAGGCAGGAACGGCCACATCTTTGCCAAAGACTACAGACCCATTAGCCTCACCTCCTTTCTCCTGAAATCACTGGAGAGACTAGTTGACGGCTACTTGAAAACCAACCACCTAGCTCTTCAACCGCTTGCTGATGCTCAGTATGCCTATAGGGAAGGCAGATCTACGGACACTGCCCTACATCACCTGGTGAGCACAATAGAGACACAGTTAGCGGCGAAAGGTTACGCTCTGGGAGTATTCCTGGACATCGAAGGAGCATTTGACACCACTTCATATGCAACTATAAAAAACGCTATGCACAGACGAGGAATACCAGAGACCATTATTGACTGGACATTGAGTATGCTATCAAATAGGAATCTGACCGTCTATCAAGGCGACACCTCCATCACGGGAATCCCTGCCAAGGGCTGTCCACAGGGTGGAGTCATCTCCCCCCTCTTGTGGAGCATCGTTGTAGACGAACTCCTAACAGATCTACAAAACCTAGGCCTCTCTGTCTACGGCTACGCTGATGACGTGGCCATAGTAGTCAGAGGAAACTTCCTATCAATACTTAAGGAGCTCATGGACAAAGCACTTAAGACCACCCAAGACTGGTGCCAGGCCAGAGGTCTATCCGCTAATCCAAGCAAGACTAAGGCCATGATTTTCACCAGAAAATACAAACCCGAACCCGTTGAGTGTCTCAAGCTCTGGGATAAGGAGATAGAATACGCTACAGTAGTCAAATACCTTGGAGTCTATCTAGACCCAAAGCTCAATTGGAAGCACCACCTCGAGCGCAAGAGAACAACCTTCTATGCCTCGTTGTGGACGTGCAAAAGTCATGGGAAAAACCTGGGGGTTCAAACCCAGGGTCGCCTTATGGCTCTACAGGGCAGTACTGCTGCCTAGACTAACCTATGCTGCAATAGTCTGGTGGTCCAGGGTGAAAAAGCTTGAGACAGTAAAAATGCTTAAAAGCCTTCAAGGTTTTGTGTATAACCCTAGATTTCAAAAATTTGAAATCTAGGGTTATCCACTGTTCGGGTAATATTAAAATTCTTTGACCAAAATTAATTAATTTTCACGTCGGTTTGTGTTAGTATTTCCACATACAACAACGAATTATTATTGCAAATCCATTCGGCATGTTGTTTTATTTTCAGAATATTGGAATAGCTATTTTTTGTACAAGGAAGTTTTTAGCTCATTATTTCGTTATTTACCAAAACTAAGAAGTTTAGTGTAATCTGTAATTAAATTTATACAATAGTTACTCGATTTTCGAGTCGCTTCACGTATATCAGGATCTTGATAATCCACCACTAACAATGACGCACCTCCTGGCATGAACTCCTAATACAAATCCAATAATTTTCATTGATAAAACTAGAAAGTATAAAAAATGTGAAACCGGTTCGATTTTATAGCCTTTTTGACCTGCATTTTTTATTAATCATCATTATATTATGAGTGTAATTAAATTATGCAATATATTATGACGACATTATGAATAGTGGGGCTAACAATTTAGTGATGCTGATTTAATTTCTGGCTTAACTACCTAGTCAGAATAAAAAATGCTCTTGGTATAGAGCAAGCCAGAAGAGAATTCACCAAAATTAAAACGATCACAACTAGCTGAACCTTCTTGAATGAGATTGGTTATATAAATGTACTGTTATATGAAATATTGTCTAACATTATAAAATAAAAACTAGTTTCACCACATGAAGTTGGGGCCACCAACTAGACACGGTAAAATCCCTTTTAAATTATTTCATAAATGCGCTGTTTTTGCAGTTCTTCTGTTCACTCATGAAAGTTGCTAATAGACCCTAAAAGACCCTAATTGAATCATTCGCTGTGAATGTAATAAATTCAAATTCAGGCATTCTATATGTATGTATACATATACATACAATGTGTATACATTGGGCCCGATTGCGTTTCTTTGTGAACTAAAACTAAAATTAGTCCAAGCGAACGAGACAGAGCGATACGTTAGAGCGGGATATGAAACGAACGATCGTCGATAAATACTACCTGTCGAACTTATAAGCGTCCGAATAAATTCGAGCACATTTCGTGCGGTGTAAGATTTGACCTTGGCGGGCAGTTTTAATGCGAAAAAGTGACAACCGGTCATCTCACACTCCGCTTTAGCGTATTGCCCCGTCTCGTTCACACGGACTAATTTCCGAATTTAGTTCACGAAGAACCGCAATCGAGCCCATTATATATGTATACATGTACATAATTACAATTACAATTTCAATTCGGCTTAATATGTAGAAAGGTGGTAGTTTTAAAACTTTTTATTTTTAAAAAAATCTTATAACACATTGTCCGTACGTTCGTTTGCAGCTGGATCTCAGAAACTTTAAGTCCAAGGGAAAAATGGTTAACGGCAAATAACTTGTATGGTCTGAAACCGATTCCCGCTTACTGAATTTTAATTATATACTTTTTAAAGTAATTCATTAATTTGTTCAATTTTTTGTTGCTTTCGTAAGTGTTGCCATTTTGGAACACTATTAAAGCAGTGTGTGAACCCAGTTAAACGGGCTGTATGTATGGTGCCGCAATGATTCTATATGCATGGTGAATTGTTAAGGTGAAATAGTCCTCAACAAGCAACGAGCCAACATAAAATGTCAGATTATTTTTTTATATAAATTATGATTCAGAGAGTCGCACTGGCCTTTGTTAATTTTTTCCACTAGAGGATGCATGAGCTTGTGCCAGTGTTGCCATATGTACAATTTATATCCTATTAGTACAATTATTTTAGCAGTTGTAAGATGTCCGATCGTAAGATATAGGAACTAATCATACAAAATTAATTAGGTATTCAATTTCTTTAATCCCTTAAATGTGTTAAAATATGTATTTGTAATATATTTGCTAAAACTGATGGGGTCTCTTATAAGATCATACATAATAGATTCATCTGTCTGGCGATTTTAGCAGCCATCCAGATACGGTCATGGGCACCATTGATCTTGTTAATGCTGAACGCCAGGCGAGTAATAAACTGGCGAATTTCGAGGAGCCAGCAGCTAACGGCAAGGACGCTCCCCGTGACAGCTATTGGATTATATAATTTGCTGCGCGGGGCCGGAGCAAAATTTATAATTAAATAAAGATTGGATCATAATCGAAATTATTAAGCGAGTGACTGTGATTTAAAATTTTGTGTGTATTTAAATTAAAAGAAGAAGAAATCTATAATATACTAACACAGCGGGAAGAGCAACAATGATCAACTACGGGTCAAAAGTTAAATGATTACAATTAAATTTACTGATTCACCGTGGAAGTCTTTGTACCAACAAAATGACAGTGTCACAGGTCTCACTCGCTAGCCAAATCAGTTAATTGCATGTATACATACTTGTTCCCTGCTATTTTTGTAATATTATAAGTGGCACGATTTCCAGTCATAATACTGTCAAAAACAAAAAATGCCCAAGACTCTCGTCGATCTATAAAAAACAGCCAATTTGGCGGGTAAATTTGCAGGTCACTATTGATTGATTTTAGTATTGAATCCTACAATTTGAGCTTCGTGCGAATGCTCCCTCGCATGGTGAGTGCTCACTTCGCAAAGGATTGCCATCTTTGTGAAGAGTCAGTTCAAAAATCACCGAGATGAACTCAAGATAAGGGAGAGGGTGCGCTTGCACTTAAGCTGGACGCTGCTGCGCCGTCGAACGGATCGCCCGCCAAAACGAATATTAAGTAGGACAACATGGTCGTTTTCGAGCAGACTGTTAGTTTTAGAAATTAATTGTTCAGGTCAGGTTGCTAACCGCCGATTGGGTGCAATTTGTCCTGTCAGATTATGTTTAGATAACGGAAGTGTACGTGATCTTTGAAAACCTACAAAGTGAAATCGTCACCAGAAAAAAAAAACAATTCTACGGATCCAAGGTACAACATTGTCGAGACTTTCTTCCGAAGATTGTGTAACGTAACATGTCATCTAAAATATAATTTATATGAAAAAAATATATAAAAAATGTTATATTTGCAAGTTGCTTATTAAGGACTGTCTCACCATAATAATTCCACATGCATTTTGGAAGCATTTCGGCACCTTGCATATGACTGATTTGGCGTTGGAAATATTCGATTGCGACCCTTGCGAAAGCAACAGAAAATTCAAGAAATTAAAGAAACAGATTAAAGGGTGAATAAATAACAAAAAAACGACCGTATTCGCTTTCTCTTTTGCATGCTTGTTTGCATAATTTACAATTCTATATCATGCAAAAACTATTATTGCGATATAAGAAAGATTATATAGACACTTTCTTTCCTAAACTTTTTATCTATCCTATCTGTGTCGTCTTGAATGCAAAAATTGAGTATCGCACAAAACGCTTGATTTTCACACCTTTGCCAACGGGAATAACTCCAAATAAGAAGCGGGAAACTTTTTCACACTACACTGAGTCGTTTGTCGATACTTATAGTTTTGGAGATCCAGTTGTGAAAAGACGGACGAAGACGCTTATCACATTGACTAAAACTCAAAGACCAGAAGGACCTGGGACTAGCGCAGACCAGTCAAGTATAAGAAAAAAAATCCAAAAAAGCAGCCTATGTGGGTTTAGTTTTATTGTGGGTTTAGTTTTTCAAAATCACTAAATCCCGAAATCTCTTTAAGATGGTTCAAATTATATTTGTAGTTCCGCCTTCAACTGCCTTTATTCGATGAGTATTCAGTATCTTGAAAAACATAATAATATAGCAGTGCAAAAGGAATGGTCTGAAAGTTCAAATGATGAAGGCAGAATTAATGTATTACAAAGGTTAAAAGTGAGAGCAAACAGAATTTTAAGAAAAAAATAAGGGTATTATCCTAATATAGATACCTTGTCTACATTGTTGATGTTTCAATGTCATCAGACTATATTCACCACGCTCATTCTGAAACTGCAATAATCTTTAATAGTCAAACCTAATAGGTGAGATATAGGCCTTTAAAGAAGCTTCAAACCCATACATTTTGGTAGAATAAGATTGGGTTAGGTTAGATTAAATATTTTTTTTTAAGTGTGTAAATTTTATTTTAAAATGCGTGTTCGATGCTATATTCTATTATTTAGCATTAAAAAGATCGGATTTAGTAGTGTTTTTTTCTTTTTGAAAAATAGACGAGGTATCCAAATTAAAATAATTCTAAAATATGTAGGTTATCTAATTATACTTAGTTTGTACTTTTTAACACCTTGTTTATATATTAATTAAAATAAATTGGTTTTCTTTTCAGAATCCCAGCAAATATCTAAAAGCAAAGCCTAAACACACATTATTTATTATTATTGACATGGAGGCAGTCATGCCTAGCATTTTCACTTACAATTATTTGGTCGTCTAGGACAGAGCATCGAAAGCTTCTGATGCATTTTGACATGCATTGTAATAAGTACAAAATTTGAATGAAAAAAGCTTCGGTCGCGTAAAATTTCAAGACAAAAAAAAAATATTTACATACAAAAATATATTTTTTTTAAAACTCAGTTTTTAAGATTGTTTAAAAAAAACTAATCTAACCTACTGCCAAATAGGTGTTTATGTAACATTATTTTTTTTTAAACTAACCTAAACTACCAAAATGTATGGGTTTGACGATTCTTTGAATGCCTATATCTCGCTTATTTATTGAGACAAATAAAGATTATTGTAGATTCGGAATCAGCGAGGTGAATATAGATGGGTGACGTTAAAAAACCAACAATGTAGAACAGGTTCCTGTAATGCTGTAATAATGATATTTTTCTAACTATATGCAAGATTCATTACCCAATTTAATACAGAGTTTAACACACCATATCGAACATGATAGCTAAAATTTGGAAGATGCAGCAAGTTATAAAAGACTTTCTCAACAAAATTTCAGCCTTGCAAAAGTCACTTATTTTTGTAAACTGTAGTTTAATTCTCATTCTGAATTCGGATTCAAATACAACATTTTCGTACCTACGATGATTGTTCTCGGGAAAAAACGCATGCAGACCCGAAAAATCAATGTCGATAACAGTACCTACGCCCCCGCCAAATGTGAACATTAAAATCGAAATAAGTCCACAAAAACGTCAACGAGCCGCCCAAACCAAAGACAGCGCGAAGGGCGGGCATAGTTCCGCCATCGTGCAATTAAAAGATAATGAAATTCACCAAAACAGCGGTCCTATACCGAAATATCAGCGCTCCGCCAAAACGTCACTTTTGAGGTTAGCATGTCCTCTTTTTCAGCGAGTCCACGGCGATGCCCCAACAAAATTATTTCAAGATAAATTTGTCAGTATTATCTAAATAATAAAAATATTCGGGTTGAAGCGCCAGGACAGGCGTATCTCATATCGCTTGGGCGATGGCGGTCAACATAACGGAAACTGATTCAGCGCATTTTAAACTACACTTAATCCCGCGAACAAAGAACGCAGGCTTCAGAAATACGCGCTAATACATAAAGAACCTTTTAACAGCAACAAAAAGTCCACTTACCACTGTACATTGACAGAAAAATCCGAAAACTCACAGCACACACGCACTGACAAACACAAAACACCCTCACTCCATGTTTTAACTAGTGATCGCCGAGGCGGACGGACGAAGCGCGGGTTACAAAGTCGACAAGGCGACTTGATAGTCGACTCCAAGTTTTTATTTTTCCTCGATTACAAAGTCGATTCTATCGTATATTTTTAGTCACGGTTACCCGTCAAAATGATAAAAATCTAGTTTTAAAAACTGCCAAGTGGGAAAAAAAAGAAATCGGAAACACTTCCGACCACGACTTGAATCGGTGCGCTTGTATCATACTTCTGCCCACCGCTAAGCAAGTTTACACACTAGCGCCAAGCAGCGTTAAAATAACTTACTATTCTCAGAAAGAGACAGTTGGATTTCGAATTCAGCGTACAGCGCCATCTACAGGGCGGCTGCTGAACTATTCTGAACAGAATGCCTCCAACGTTCAACGAACTTCGACTCGTTTGGATCGGAGTGATTTGATTGGCGGAGAACCATTTTTTAAAATTCAAGTGTAGACACTGGCATTGATTTTATTAGAAAATCAATGACACTGCTAACAAATTATTTTGTACCTAACCCAACCAGAACCTACTAGTGAACGCAGGTACCTGAAATGTTTTTCATTCGTAAAGTGGTCCCCTAATAAGTCTGGTAAAGTGGCAGATGTGGATAATCTTGTTTTCCTTTTCCTTATCGCGTGCTTATCGGTTTGATTGACCGGCTCAGTGACCGGGTCCACAAGTCTGTCGGTTTGCTCGACCTGCGTGCAGACGTCTTTTTCTTATGTGTTTACTTGGTGTTTACCACGTGTTTACGTGTTTCTTATTCCGACAATGGCTCTTCGCTGGGGTATCGTGAGTGCTGGAAAAATCAGTTCCGACTTTGTAAATTCGCTATCCGGGCTAAAAGCCGGCGAACATGAAGTTTTGGCCGTGGCCGCCCGCGATCTGAACAGGGCGAAAGAATTTGCCGCTAAATTCGAAATTAAAAATGCCTATGAGAGCTATAGCGAACTGGCGGCAAATCCACAAATCGGTGAGTATTAATTGCATAATTATGCAACGACACACACATATACAGGTAGCGTTACCAGATGAAAAATTTAAAAGTCCTGACAAAAAGCCTAATTTCCATAGAAAAGTCCTGATATTTTGTTGCAAACGTAATTAAACACTGCGTACTTACTTAATAAGTACAAAGCTAAAGCATAAATAAATATTTGAAACTAAGTTGTGTTTCAAATATTTTTCTATGCTTTGGCTCGCCCGGCCCGGCGAGCGGCGGCGGCGGTTTCCGATTCCACCCCCCGCGTACCTACAGGTGAGTTTGTATTAACCGGTATCCTTGAAGGAAGTGTATCAGCACGAGCAAGTAAGCAACTTTTAATAAAAAATAGTGCAAAAATCAGTACTTCAAACTTTCAAATAAAAAAAAATGTTTTTTTTTATTTTTTTCAAAAAAAATGTCAAAAGTTGCTTATATGCTACTACTGATTCACACGTTTGAAAAATGCCGGTTAATTAAAACACCTGTATATCCACATGTTTTGTTTCTATAATTTTGTGTTCACCGACCTCCGATTGACGAACTGGTATTATTGCAGTATTGGAACCTCTTCTAGACACCTGACTATATTCACTACGCTGATTCCGAATCTGCAATAATTGTTATTTGGTCTCAATAAAAAAGCGAAATATAGGGATTTCAAGAAGCAAACCCATACATTTCGGTAGGTTAGGTTAGTTTTTGTTTTTTGTGATACATAAACACCTATTTGGCGGTAGGTTAGATTAGTTTTTTTTAAAAGAATCTTAAAAACTGTCCGAAGCTTTTTTCTTTCACAATGATGGAATCTAATATGTAGGGTGACTTCGCCTGATTCCGGCCAGTTAACGGAGTTCTGCTATTTGAGGTCATTAAAATATATGTTAAGTAATTGCAACATGGACCAATAATAGGAATTTTGATTACTTATATAGTCTATAATTCGTGTGATTTAAAAAAATAAAAAATAATAAAGCCATAATTTTCTAAAAATTAATCATCGAAAAAAATGTTAAATTACCAATTATCGGCCACCAATGCCAGTTTTCGGCCTTTTGCCTCCCATTTCTCGGCCGTTATTATTTCATACAAATGGACATAAAAAATTAACTTTCGAAATAAATTTAAAAAATTAAAAACTGCATGATTAATACACATTCATTTATTGAAAAGTTATTTTCGTGCCCAGTGCCTAAAATTAGTGAAAATATGGAGTAGGTAGGTATATCAAATTAACATTCAGTATACTTATATTGTTTGTTGGCTACTTCAGAGTACACAAGTTTATTGAATGAATCTAGTGCATTTGAGGTGAAACCACCTAGAGCTACAGAACAATATATACTCCTTAAAATTAGTGAAAATATGCAGTAGTTATATCAAATTAACATTAAGTACAATTATATGGTTTGTTGGCTACTTCAGAGTACACAAGGCTATTGAATGAAACTAGTGCATTTGAGGTGAGACCACATAGTGCTATAGAACAATATCTACTCCTTAAAATTAGTGAAAATACGTAGTAGGTATATCAAATTAACATTCAGTACACTTATATGGTTTGTTGGCTACTTCAGAGTACACAAGGCTATTGAAACTAGTACATTTGAGATGAAACCCCCCAGGACAGTGGTCACAGCCTATGTTCTTTTCAGCATCTTCTTCCACGTCACTTACGAGTTCTTCGGTGCATTTTGAACACTTTATTTTACTGTTCTTATTCGTGTTTTGGTTAATTTTCAAGGCTCTCTTCTTTTTTGGTATAATTCTTTGCTTTGGTACCTTTCTTGTTTTCATTTCAGTTTTTCTCTGTTGTCGTCGTTTCATCACTTCTTCTGCCTTTATTTTCTTTAAATTTTCTTTATCTTGATAAAATTTACGCCATGCAAATGAAGAAATTGCAGCAGGAGTACGAGGCTTGACTGGCTTAGGTTTGTCTGTTTTAGTCTCCGGCATGTACAAGTGTGTTTCGAACGGATCTTGAGCAAAAGCAGATACATTAATTTGCGGAGGTATAACCACAATGTCATCAAGAGATACTACAGAACCTACTTCTAAGTAGCTTCCCGATAGGTGAAGAGTGGATAGTGTTGGGTCAGACTGCTCAGCTCTGGAAGTTGACACAGTTGTCTGGGAATGAGTTTGAACGATTTTATTGTGGTTATGGTAAATGGTATTTTGTTGATCTTTTGCTGCTTCTTTCTGCTGAATATATGTCGGGGTATGAAATGGCTGCTGCACTACGGGTTGTTTATTTTGCGGGAAGTCTTCATCCGTTATAAGTGTAGGTATCGAGTCAACAAGTGTTTCCATGGACAAGGAAATATAATTGGTATCACTGTTTTGATGCTGCGGCGTAGATGATGCTAAAAACTGGAAGTAGCTCCCTTGCAGATGATTCACGGAAAATTCGTCAGTTGCTTTAAGGCATGTTTTAGCTGCCTGTAAATATGAAGTCGCATCTTGCTCCTGAGTATGAATGGGAATATCAGTCAAATTACGTTCAGTTTGGTCTTCATCCATTCGAATGTATCGAGTCGGATTAATTTCAGCAACTGTTTCTATAAATATTGCACCATCGCTTGATTCAGTGTTAGGGATTGCTGATGTAAATACCAGTACATCTTCAGTCGTTTGTAGACCTTCATCGGCCGTTCGAGTGCATGATTCCCAAGGCACATTAGGGACTGCTTGTAATTCTGCGTACATATTATTACCCTGGTCTTCAACACTGATCTCATTACCAGTTGGAATTGCGTCAAGATTTTGAATTATTATCTCTTTTTCTGGCATATAAACGTTTTCGTTGTGTACTAAAGGCTCTATTATTTGTGCTCGAGGATCAGATTCGGTTCGAATTATGGATACACCAGCATTTATTGCGTTATCTTCGTATGTTGTGGTATGAGTATTCATAGATGAGTTTTCCATTGGCAAACTTGTGTGTCTGGATTGGACTGAATTAGATAGATCCAGCTGGAGCGTTGATCCAGTAGCATCATCCGTTTCAGTTTGATACAGCACTTCCACAGAACTGTTATTTACCGCCTCTTGTTTATGTCGCTGGGCAGGTTTCCTCAGTCTTTTTACTTCGTTTAAGACAATCCTGACATCTATGTTTTTTTTCTTAAGACTGGTTTCAAGTGGTTAAGTACCTTTCTCGTGGAAACAAGATCGGCATTGTTAATGTGTGCAGGTGCATTTTTGTGGGAAGTGTTTCTTTGGGTTCGTTCTGTTTGTGCAACTAACAGAGTATTTTGAACGCACTTGGTGAAGTCAATTGCGTCAGGATTGAATGGATACAAACCACACTTTTTAAATCCACTTATTATGTACGACTTCATGTCTGATTCGTCAAGTGATTCTCGGAAGAGTGAGCAGAAATTCGTCTTTGTCACAGATTTATTCACATTTTCAATTTTAGATAAAAATTTCCTAACAGTTTTTTTCCATTGCTCTTTCAGGGGTTTAAAAACGCTCACGTCAGCGGGTTGGAGTATGTGAGTTGTGCTAGGTGGAAGGGCATAGAGAATTATCCCGATCTCTTCACAGAACACACTCAAGACAAGGGACATATGAGATTTGTGGCCGTCCAGAAGTAGCAGGATAGGTTTTGAAATTTCATTACGTTCAAGCCAGTTATTGAAGTCATTGGTTATGTATTCAAAGAATACTTCTGACTTCATCCATCCGGACTCGCTTTTTCCTAGACACCAATCTGGTGGCATGCTTTCTACGATAGCTTTTGGGGGGCGTACATATGGGAAGACCACAAGAGGTGGACATACATTTCCAGCTGCATTGAAAGTAACTAGGACAGTTAGATTGTCTTTTTCACTGCCGGGTTTGACTTCGTAAAGGTTACGATAGCCTCTAGGACCCAAAACTTTTCAGTCTTGGGGCACAGCGCGAATCCGCTCTCGTCTCCGTTGAATATGCGACCTGGGTTTTCTAATATGTCTAGTTTGTTTATGTCAGTTAGGTATGTTTTTAGATCCATGAACCATCCTCTTATGGACTCCTCGGTAATTTGTGCCCTGGCTTTATTTATAGTCTCGGCGGATCTATGCGATACTTCGGGGTGTCTTTTTAGGAAATTCGAATACCATTTTTGACCAGGGCGATTATTTTTGAATGGATTTGGTTGATTTGAGTCTTTTACAATCTTTTCAACTGTATCCAATAATTATTGTTTTTTAATTGGAAAACCACACTTTGCTATTGTAATAATCCAGTCCACTATTTTTCTTTCTCCCATTTCTCCGAGAACAGGATCTGGTCCAGGTTGTTTTATTTCGTCTTCAGCGACTCTTCCGCTTATGCGATCTTGTACAGTAGCTCGGGGAACTCCATACTGTCTACAAGCCTCTCTAATACCGGTCTTCCCATCTCTGATATCTGAGAGAGCTTGTTTTAGGGATTCTTCAGAATATAGTTTCTTTTTCTTCAGCCTGGACGCCATCTGAAAATAATAAAATCTCTGAAGGTGACCGGAGAAAGACGGAGACTTTTTTCCTACCTCTTCTTGGTCCAGTCTTGAGCAAAAGTATTTGACCTTAACCATACATACTTTTTGGGAACAAATATTTTAAAAATATATGGAGAAAGTTATTTTTTTTGCTTTAAAAAAATATTTTTCGCAAAAGTTACAATTTCACCAACTAAAATCCCGCGAGTCAATAAAAAAAAATACCTTGTATAGGGGGCCGGTAAATGGTAAACACGCGAAATTAGTCTAAATATTACATTGCCTGTTCCCGGCCGTACGGATTTTCCAATAAAAACACGTGGCCGGCAATAGACACGTGTCTTCTAGATCCCGGCCGTCACATTAATTGTAATTGTCCGATAATTAGGTCACGCATTCTAGTTTTCGGCCTAGCATATTCCCTATACAAAATTAGGTGGCCGGCAATAGGCACTATATTCTAGATTTCGGCCGTCTGATAGTTAAATTGTCTTATCTTGCGATTAAAATATTATTTCGTGGCCGAGAACTAGTTGTATTCATAAACCAGTATATGTCTCCTAAACTGCACGAAAACATATGACTTACGTTGAACGTCAGAGTGTTAATGCAATAATCATGTTTCGGGTCTTCTGCGCCTGTTATCCGGCCGGTGGCCGGTAATAGGCAGTATGATAGAATTTCGTATCCTATTCTCGGCCACTCCGTTTTTTCAAAAACTTAAGTAAATATGCATTATATTTTATCATAAAACTACTGTTTAAACCAATGATAACCAAATAAATCCGGTTTCAATAAATTTAACTAGTATACTAATGAAAAACTTACCTCCGAACCGCAACCGCGTCACTATTTTTTCCGTAACTTTAGACACAACCAAACTGCTCCAGAACGGACGAGAAACTAAATGCGCAAACTGAGGGAGTAGTGTGAGTAAATCGTTCAAATTTGACTTGGAACTTATTGCGTAATATTTTTACTTGTCTTTCAACAGAAGTTATTTTTAAAATCTATCTTGTTTTCACTATTATAAGGTTTTATATTACAGAAAGACGACCAAAGGCCGAGAAAAGGCGAAGGCCGACGATCCGGCGAAGACACCCTACCTAGTATTTCTTTATTTTTTCGATTTTTGAGAAAGTTTCCTACACTGCAATAATTCCAAAACATTTTCTGTGCAGAAAAGCATCAACAACAAAAGAATACCTACCAAAACTATTATATTGATTACTAACTATTATATTGACTAAACCGTATCACATCCTGACGGGTCAAATAAGAGGGATGTGATTCATAAATAGTTTTATTAAAAAAGTAAAAAAAGACAAATAAATCCCATAACCACAGCACCTAGTAAGTTCACTCAAGAGCTACAAGGCAATGCGGGAAGAGGGTGCGACGGAAGTGGGGCGAGGGGTAAGTCATGTCGCGTCCTTAGGCCCATAGTTACGGTGCTGTGGGCTGTGAACGCTGTGGGTGCAGTTTGTGTCTGCGTGCAGATTTACGAGCCAAAGCCATATGGTATTCTTAGAACAAATCGGTGGCATCTGTGTCGCCGGGGCACCGTAAATGTGGCCGGGACAATGCTTCAAAAAGAACATAAGTAATCCTATTACGATTTCTGGTAGCCCTTAAGATTCCGGACGTCACGCTTCGATTTCAATTTTGTACTAAGAGAAGCTACTGTCGTAACTGAGGAGTCTGCGATAATTGAGGAGTCGGCGAACAAAATGATCTAAATCGGTTTTGGACCCAAACATGATTTTTTTTAATCGGTATGCCTTGGGTCATTCTGTCGATTGGTAAAACTATTTACTACCAAAATAACAGAAACCTTAGAAAAATGGGACAGAAATCACCAATTTCGTTCAAAACGATCTATCGCTAGTTGAAAATGGTTGATTATTTGGAATTAAAATTAATTTCTTTCGAAATTATCTAAATCTCATACTAAATCATAGACCGTAAATATGTTTTTTTCAAAACGGTCTAAACATATTTTTTTGACACCTTTTCTTGTTTTTGATGTGGTATCCCTAATTTACATAAGGCGACATTCACATTTGAGCATAGTTTCGGTAAAGCTAGTTACTGTGCAAATTGGTTTGGTTTGGTGTAAATGGTGAAAAAAATGTCATCTGGTACGGTTGCGGCACTCAACGCCGTTCTAGGAATATATTCATTAAATTAAGAATGTTTTAGATATTCATTAATTGAGGATTTAATAGATTGAGATTAACGATGTAGAAATATAAACATGGAATAAATGCCAAAATGTTTTAACCCTTCAAGCCCCGCGACTTCGATGTAGAAGTCAACTGAACGCGTCCAGGAAAAGTGATTTGATTGGGTTTTTGTGTCATTCCGTATTCAGTTGTATTTTATTTAAATGCACGATGATATTTGTATCATCGTGCATTTAAATAAAATACAACTGCATACGGAATGACACGAAAAACATAATCAAATCACTTTTCATGGATGCGTTCAATTGACTTCGATATCGAAGTCGCGGGGCTTGAAGGGTTAATTTCCTGTTTTTATAACACCAGTAGCAATCAAAACGGTATAATTTATGAATACAGTTGCGATCAAAGCGATCTAAATATTCCGGTTTCAATCAAAACGATCTAAACGATAATTAGTTTTTTTAATTATGTCCCATTCTTCCACTGAAAAATTACTTGCAAATGCTAGATCTTATACAAATCAGCCAAGGTATCGAGTTAAAAAATCAAAATATAAAAATAAACAAATGAAAGTTTGCTATTAAATTTTTTGCCTCTCCTGTAAAATTGAGTTCAACGCTTTTAGAACGTTTTGGTCGCCGACTCCTCAACTATTATATGGATATGTGCCCTGTGGGCACTGGCTAGATAACACACCCACACACATACTTAATTGATAAGATTTGAGCTATTTTAAATAAATAACAATATTATTATCCGCAGCGACATTTAGTTGATATGACGTGATAACCTTTTTTGGAAAAAATCCCGCTTTTTATGCGAGATGCCATTTTTTAACAATATTGTGATAACATATATATGCAGTTATTTATCCTGTTTTCTATCGGCTATTAAACAAATTCAATTCCAGTCATGCCCGGGCCACACCAACGGGAAATGCCGTTAATTATCGCGATAATTTTGGTGTGGCTGCAGCAAAAACGCCCATCATCGCCGTTATTAACGTCATTTAACGGCGTTAGTGTGGCCCGGGCATCATAGAAATTAACATGTAAGGGGGCTCTCTCTCTAGACGATCAAGCTTGTCGCGTCGCAGGCTGGGAAGGGATCTTAAACCGCAGGAAATATGCAAATATTTTTTTTAATATTTACCAAAAATGCCTAATTTTGTAGTTTATACCAGGGAGTAACATTAATTAGACGTAATTGATTAATGAATGACGTGACTCCCTGGTATAAACTACAAAATTAGTCATTATTAGTCATTATACAAAAAAGGTGACAAGCTCGCCGCAGCCAACTATCGTCCAATCAGTTTAACAAGCATCATCTGTAAAGCAATGGAAAAAATCATTACAGATAAAATAAGACGCTTCCTAGACCAAGAGCACATTATCATTGAAGAACAACACGGCTTTGTGCAAAGACGCTCGACTATAACTAACCTGCTCTCATGCTTAGATAAGTGGACAACAGAATGGAACAATCGGCACAGCATTTGATCGAGTACCAATTAAACGGCTAGTTATAAAACTGTAACATTTTGGTTTCCGGGGTAAGCTGTTGCTGTGGATCATAAACTTCTTGACAGGCAGAAAATTTCGTGTACGAGTCGGTGATGAGCTCTCGGAACCCCATCCTGTCCTAAGCGGAGTTCCCCAAGGATCAGTCCTTGGGCCTGCAGCATTTGGGATCTTCCTTACTGACTTAAAAGCGATCATAAACCTCGATTTCATGTTGTTCGCAGATGACACAAAGTTTTTTGCTGACCCCTGATCAGCTACGTAGAAATACAAGACTACCTCAATCGCATTGTCCAGTGGACAAAAGACTGGCTCTTGTCACTCAACGCGGGAAAATGCTCCGTGTTGCATGTGGGTCCTAAAAATCCCCTATTACCTTTCACCATTGACTGTACACTAGTGAACCCGGTGACCTCGCAAAAGGATCTTAGCATCATCTTGACTAACAACCTTAAATGGGAAGCCCACATAGTGGAGATTGTGAAAAGAGCGAACTCTCTCCTATACATGATAAGGAAATCCTTTACCTACATCACTGCCCATCTGTTCCTCAAGCTGTATAAAACGTATGTGCGTCCACTTCTCGAGTACGGTTACCAGATCTGGAATCCCTACTTTCAAAAAGATATTTCTCTACTGGAAAGAACTCTGAAAAGGGCGACAAAGATGGTGGACTCTATAAGAAAATTATCATACGAGAACCGCTTAAAGGCCCTGGGCCTTACAACACTGGAGGAACGAAGACTCAGAGTTGATCTGATAGAGACCTATAAAATCCTATCAGGACAATATGACGTAGCAGATCTCAAATTGATGTATACAATGAACACAAACGATCATTTGCGTGGACACTCCTTAAAACTAAACAGAACCTCAAGCAAATCAAACCCACGGAAACACTTTATATCCAACCGTGTAGTCGACGCGTGGAACAGACTCCCAGAGGACGTTATTGGTGCAGCTTCCGTGAACAGTTTTAAAAACAGACTCGACACCTTCACAAAAAACAAAAAAAAAACAAAGTGCACCACCACTCCAAACTTTGATGTGCGCGCATCAGCTTTAAGCTGCTAACGTATCTAAGGACTAATAATAATAATAATAATATTAAAAAAAATATATTTGCATATTTCCTGCGGTTTACGATCCCCTCCCATTTCGCAAAGCGATGCTTGTCAAGCATTCGTGATCGTCTAGAGCAGTGATTCCCAAAGAGGTCTACGTATATGGACCCCCAGGGGTCGATTTCGATTCGCAGGGGGTCCATGTCAGCGAGAAACAAAATTCGGGGTGCACGAGATGTAAATGGGGGTCCACGTTAGTGGACTCCATCTAGGCAGGTCACCATAAGCATTCAGGCAATCACTTCTTAAACAGATTTTGTATACAGCCTCAGTATTTTAAAATTATAATAAAATAGCAATAAACATACGCGCGCGTCACAAGTATCACGGAATGAAATCAACACTCAACTCAAATTGCATCACTAGTCGATTGAAGAGGCCAGCGCACATGACTAACGAGGGAAGGTGCAAAAGAGATATGTGAAAAACTTGCGCTTCAATGGGTATCCGTGCGAGCGAGTAGGATAAACGCGACACATGAATGAGCAAGCGAGATATGCTACATGTGCACTTATGTGCGGCTTTCCCAAATGATTCGTACATTCAAATAAAATTTCAGCATCTCTGCCTTCCAGTCATAAAGCATTACCTTCCAGTGCATTGGAGGCGGAATGCCTCCCTTTTAAAAGGGGTGCTTTGGTGCCGAAGCCCCCAGGGCCAAAAAAGTCACATTTTGTTAACATTTTTAAGAAATAAATCATTTTTAAAACTCAATCAATTTTTATTTTCCAATACAATAAAATGTAAACAAGTTATATCTAAGGCTAATTGGGCTACTAACTAAGCTCCTCCCGTGCTAATATGTATTTATAGATTACCACATACGAGGTGAGTTTTGAATTGGGTGAATCAGTCGAGCAGATAAGCAACTTTTGATAAAAAAATATGGAAAAATATTTTTTTATATATACCTAGTATAAAAGCGCTGAGCACGATGCGCCATCTAGCGGTAGGTAAAATATCCTTGATATCTTTTATTAGCTATATTTTACCTACAGATAGATGGCGCAACGCGCTCAAACGCTTGTCAAACTTTTATTTGACACTTAAGTTCTTCAAATTTTAAATTAAATAAAAAACAAAAAAACATTATTTTTTTCTTGTAAATGTTTTTTCCCCAAAATTTTATCAAAAGTTGTTTAGTTGCCCGTACTGATTCACCCCCTTGAAGGATGCAGGTTAATAAAAACTCACCCCGTATATAAAATCTCCGTAGGGCTAATGTTTTAAATAAGTAGAATTTACTACAATAATGTAGCGACTATGTTTTATCATATTATTCCGTATGTATTATAATAATATCCCAGTTTGTATTTTTTTCTCAGTATTATTATTTATTTTCATTCATTACTTTGATTATGTTCTGGACTATTCTTGACTATTTTTAAATATAAATTTTATTAGATTAAGTTTAAGGTAGATTTTGACTATTTTAAACATTTATTTTTATTATATTTTAATATACCTGCTTTGTATTGATAGTTAATTGATATTTTTTGTTAAATTGTGTTTTTGTGAAATTTTAAGGTAATTTTATCACAATTAAGTACGATAATGGGCCCAATTGCATTTCTTCGTGGACTAAAATGGGAACTTAGTTCAACCAAACGAGACAGAGTAATACGTTAGAACGGAAAATGAATTAAACTATAGTAAATTTTCCCGCTAAACTACAAAACTACAAGCCGCAAAACTACAAGCCGAATTTATAGACGCCTGAATAAGTTTGAGCACATTTCTAGTGGTGTTAGATTTAGCTGCTATATCTTTGTTGGGTAGTTTTAATGCGGAAAAGTGACAACCGTTCATTTCACATTCCGCTCTGTCGTACTGCTCTGTCTCGTTCACACCCCTCAAGCACGTAACATCCATTTGGGGACATGTATGGCGGCCGCCTAACAATCCGTAACATCCGATTTTGGATATCGCGCTCGCCGCTGCGAAAAATGCAATTTACGATTCGAATCGTCGTACTTTAATGCTTTCTGACCGCGGGACGACATGGCCAAATAATCTTTCATTCGCCGGCCAACGACGATAACATCGACCGCCGATTTAAAAACTCAGCATTAGACGTCAAAACAGCATTGTCGATCGGCCACCCCGCGGCGGCGTATAGTTCCGCGACGTGTTTGTTTTGTGAAGTGTTTTGTGTATATAAGTGCAGTGTATACCGGATAAAAGTAAGTAATTTCCCTTTTTAAGTAGTTTAGCCATTAGGATTATTCAATTTCCACAATCCATTTGCTGTTTTTCACGAATTTTCGAAGAAAACACTTTGTCAACAACACACGGCTCGCGAAAAAATGGCCGTTTTTATTTTGTAATGTTTGTGAAATATCCCTATATATCGCGAAACATGACGTAATGTCGCTTTAATTTACTAATAAAATAGGTATTGCTTCATTTACATCCTAAGTTATCACATAATTAGGCGTATTTTGAACATTATATGTTGTTTTTCTAATATGGCTCGCGAAAATGAAACTTGTTTTGATAATTACTATGAGAGAAAAAAGTGCGATTTTCCATAGTTTTTCGATGAAATGTGACTCTTTGGAGTATAGTAATTAGTTATTAGACATATAATAAGTCTATGATAAGACAATATAATTGAAAAAATCTAACGAATTTTATATTATGGGCATTCAAAGTTTATTATTAGGTTCGGAAGCGGAAACTCTCAAAACTTTAGATTTTTCTATAATATCAGACAAAGGTCAAAGTTCTGGTGTGATTTCTAAGAAGAAGTGATGTAGTAATAAAGTTATTTTGAAAGAATTTCATATAAAAAAATACCATAAGTAGTCACAAATTAAAAATTAAAAAATTTTTTTTTTACGAGAATAAATAAAATTTTTCTTGGCTGAATAAATAAATATTTTTTCCGTATTTTTGTATGCAAATAAGTAAAAAAAAAATATCGTTTTGGTAAAGCATTTAATAAAGAACATAACTGTATTTACAATTTTTGATATTTACAAAAACTGTATTTACAAAAAAATCGAAATGATTTTATAGGCGAGTTTTTTTCAGTTTGCCAATTTTGTAATATTTATTCATTATTATCTTAATTGTTTTACGAGATAAGGTTATAATGTTTTATATGTCAAATTTCAATGCGATCATTTTTCTCTTTATCTTTTTTTATTCTGTTTAGTGGTTTATAAGTTATGATCGTTTTTCTCAAGGCCGTTGACTCGCGTCGATTTTTTGCGCGCGAATATGTCGCGCGCAAAAGTGATAGGTGTTTTTACCTCGCAACGTGAGGGGCCTAATTTCCGATTTTAGTACAAGAGAAACGCAATTGAGCCTAATGTTAAATAGATAACGATTCAAATTAATTGTCCGTGTGAAACGATTCAAACCTTAGAACAAACGGTAGCCTAGTTAGGTTTTGACTATAGTAAATTATAATTACTGTAAATTTGAAAATGAATAAATTAATTTTAATTTGAATGTCTGAATTTCCTTCTTTTGCATTATTTTGTTATGAAATACAAGTAAAAATATAATGATATGCAATATTACTATTATCATTTATATATTCTCTAATGATGTTCATGTACATGGATTAAAGATAAGCATAGTTTTTTCTTTAGGTTTTAGTAATGTTTTGCACTGTCACTCGAATATTCATTTTGAAAATAAGTAGCGTAAGTATACCAAGAACTATAGTTCTTCAAAGAACTCTATCAGCATTAAAAAAAATAAAAAATGTATTATAATGATTTGTTTATTTATATATTTTCTATGCCTGAAAGGTTAATTAATCACAAAGCACCATTTTGCATTTATTTATTTTTTTAATCCGATAGCCTGGTAGGTTAGGTAACCTCCTGATTAATTTCTGGGTCTCGCCACTGTTTTTTTTCTTGAATGGTATGATATTGAGTCTGACTCCTATTTCAATAGTTTGTCCTATCAGTCCCACAGTCGAAAGCTTTTGCAACGTCTTTTATACTATATTTTTTTTATTTTTTTATTTCAGAAATCGTTTACATCGGCAACCTAAACCCTCAGCACTATGAAGTGGCAAAGCAGATGCTGGAGAACGGCAAGCACGTCCTCTGTGAAAAGCCGCTATGCCTCAACTTCAAACAATCAAAAAGTCTCATCGACTTGGCCGAGAGTAAAAAGCTGTTTCTGATGGAGGCTGTATGGTCGAGGCATTTCCCCGCGTACAAAGCTCTCCAGAGAGAAATCGAGTCGGGCAGCATCGGAGAGGTGCTGAACGTGATGGCGACGTTCGGCGTCCACATAGCCGGCGTGGAGCGGCTGTACAAGAAGGAACTCGGCGGCGGAACCATTTTGGATCTTGGGGTATACCCGCTGCAATTTGCCCAGATGATCTTTAAAGATCTACCCGAGAAGGTGACGGCGGCTGGAATCTTGAATGATGAGGGCGTCGATTTCACTTCGAATAGTATTCTGTCGTATTCGGGTAGAAGGACTGCTGTCCTCTCAACGAGTGCTTTGGCCGAGCTACCGAATGAAGCTTACGTCATCGGAACCAAAGGCAAAATTAAGGTAATCTTTGATTTTTACTCATTTTCTGGCCTTTACAAGCAAAAATAGACATTTCCCGCTTATAACGAATTCCCGCTTATATTGAGTTTTTACTCCGACCCCCTAAAATTCGATATAAGCAGGTTTTACTGTATTATATATATAAGAAAAAATGATTTCGCAGTGCTAAAAGCTATGGCTACCTCAAAAAAAAATAGGCATTTATTTCATTTCAAAATAACAATAAAAAAGGAACCGTTCACAAAAATATTCATTTATTTTGCACTCGTGGCAAATTATATCATCCGTTGAGGATCTTGTACATCTCAATAAGGTCACCTCTGATCCGACGATCCTTGAGTGTGGGAACTTGCAATCTGCGGAGTGTTTCTAAGTATTCCAACTTTTTAAAACTCATTTGCATGTTGGCCGCTCTGCGCTGGACTTTTTCGGTGAGATCCTCAACTTTCACAAAGTAAGAATTCCAGATCTGGAATCCAAACTCTAACATCGGTCTGATGTAAGTTTTGTATAATGAGAAAAATAAGGCTGGTGTGGAATATAGTGGCTAGTGATATAGTGGAATGATTTGCGAATGAGATACATAATTGAGTTGGCCTTTTTCACAATCTGTGTAACGTATTACAATTCTGTGTAACGTATTAACAAAGATCTGTGCAACGTATTACAATTCTGTGTAACGTATTAACAATGATCTGTGTAACGTATTATAACAGTATTATATATCTCATCCGCAAATCATTCTACTATATCACACCAGCGTCACCAGCCTTATTTTTGTCATTATACAAAACTTACATTAGACCAATGTTAGAGTTTGAATTCCAGATCTGGAATTCTTACTTTGTAGATAATAAAGATGAGAATCACCCAGTTCAGATCATTCACTATCGTTACGCCCAGATTATTTTGCTTTGTGATTAGTACTTTGTAATGGCACTGGCCCTAGACAGTACTGACATTTGGGGTTGTTCTTGCTGAAGTGAAGGACCTTGCATTTGTCTGCATCTAGCTTCACCAACTATATACATATCTATTTTTAATTACAGGTGCATGCGCCTTTCTGGTGCCCCACTAAGCTGACTACTGCCGATGGGAAGGAGTTGGATTTCCAGCTACCGAAAGCCAAGTACCCTTTCAATTTCACGAATAGCAATGGGCTGGCATACCAAGCCGATGAGTGCAAGAGGTGCATCCGAGCAGGTCTCATCGAATCTCCGGTCGTCTCACACCTGGATAGTTTGAATCTGGCTAAAGTAGAAGATACGATACGCGGCCAGATCGGAGTCAAGTACTCTGTTGACGATTAATGTAAAGAATTGTTCATCGTTCTTCTCAAAGAAACAACTATATTTTAACACCGTTGAATTTATTATATTTGTTAATGCCAGAATGAGATCTTTTATTACACGACTGTCCAAAAGGAGTGTTATGTGTTCAGGAGTCATCTATGTATGTTTTCCGTTTCTTTATTCTACCATAACTTCTAAATGCTTGAACCGATTTAAAAGTGTGTTGTATTGTTAGAATCGTTTTGTCCTCTCGAGTGTCATAGGGTAGGTGCCGCAACCCCTTGCTTTCATATAAGGAGAAATCACCGTCTTTAATATTATTCGCCGTGTAACGCAGTGCGTGACATTCATCAGTTGACAGTTTTTTTTTCATTCTTCCTCTTCGCGGCCGTCAGGAATAGATCCGGTAGGCCTAGTAACAAAAAGAAATATTTGGAATACTAATTTAGCAAAATAAATTATACAAAGTGTTTAATTATTACACTTCACAAAATATTACCGATTTTTTAATAACTGTTTTTGGTTCTTACGAATTTATTCCAATCCACCGTCCTACTACGCCAACATGCCCGTGAGAGTTCAACGCTTCAACACGAGGCACTAGAAAGTGAACCCATCTGACGGGCCTCACGCTCTCACTACAAGATTTGGCCGGATTCCTCCGACCTCCAGTTTGATCGCAGGTCTGAAGTCGCTTGCGTGGCCTCTACCCGATGTTAGCGGTAATTTAGTTCGAATTTATGGCGGACCGTGGCGCCCTTTGCCGGACTTTCACACGGGATCGGGTGGCCAATGGGTCGTTTCAAGAGTAGCTGACATCAGGTCAACAACCACCACCGCTGCTTAGGAAACGTATACAGTTCAAAGTTTATTTATTCCAAAAAAACCCGGCGAGGGTATAGAACTTACAATTAATAAATACACTTTTTATAATATTCATATTTTAAACATATCATATATCTGGCAAAAATATAATTAAATCACATTAGAAATCTCAAAGTCAATAAACTATACAAAATCAACCATTACATTGTCTAAATATTAAAAAGGGCATGAAGAAATATCAAAAATAGAAATACCAAATCCAAAAAAAGAAGAAAAAAAAGAGTATAAATCTATAAATAAAACAGAAAAATAACAGAAAGGCAAATCCATTGAATGATCTCGCAAATACATAAATCAATAATAATAATCAAGGAGTCCAATTTGGAAATAATCAAATAATAATCAGAGTAAAAACATAAAAATAGAAGCAATAATTCCTAAATCATGTTACATAATCAGTAAGTAAATTGTCTATAAAATGAAGTGTTCAGAATAGGATTAAAATGGAAGTTAAAAAAATAAAAAATAAATAAAATAAACAAGTAGTCAATAGTGAATATAAAATTTTAAAAGTCCGTGCCATATAGACATTTTTGCAATAAAAATTATTTGGTGAGTTTTTTAAATAGCACATTTTTATTTATTTTTTATTTATTTATTTAAGTCCATAAAAAATACATTTGGTTACAAAAACATTCTCTTAGCCTAATATTTCATAATAATTTAAACAGTTTTTTTTAATTTACCTAACTCGGAAAGAGATTCAGAAATAATAGTTTGTGGTTTACCACCTCACTAGGAATAACCTGTATCGAGGTGGTACCAACAGAAATCGTATATTGCCTGCCGAAAGAGCATGATATACCCGCTCTTAGGTTTTCATTTTATTTTAATATTTTTTTAAAACTTTATATTGCAATGGTATTTACAATTAATAATTACAAGAATGGGGGTAGTTACTTTATTCTAAAATTTAAAAATTTTGAAGATACCAAATTAAACGGAAGGTATTTTCTTACATCTAATATAATACATACATAGATACGATTATCGCATAAACTTTACATGAATTTATATTAAAAGTATATATAAATAAAAATTATTATAAAGAAGTACATACATATAATATGATAATTAAAAAATAAAAAATAGAAAAAATATTATTATGATAATACGAGTATATATTTACATATGCAAAGTGCCTTGATAACTATTTATCAAAGAAAATGACAATTTGCAATGCCAATTTTATTATATAATATAGAAGTTAATTAAGATTTTAGGTACCTACTACAATACAATACAATATAGCCGTAAATTTGCACAATATATATATAAATAGAAATATGTTCATTCAAGAGATTTTAATAACGCCTCGCAGTCTTTCCTAGATTTATTTAGCAGCCAATTTATCACCACTCTTCGAAAAGTAGGGTATGGTAAGTCGGTCGTCGGTACGTCCATTCTCAATTTATTGTATAGTCTCGGAGCTAGAAAAGTATAATGTCGTTGTCCATATGTCGTGTTCATTTTTACCTCAGGTTGTCTGTAACGATGTCTAGTCTCATGTCCATGGTCCCGAAGTTTAGATATCGCAGTCCTGTCATTCCTCTGGAAGTACATTAGAACCGCTTTTAGGTACAACTGTCGGATGTCCATTACGTTAAAGTCTGTGAATAATTGGTCGGATGGGAAACGGAGCGGTTTTTTATTAATAACCCTAATGAGGGCTTTTTGGGCTTTTATTACCGGGTCAAGAATTGATTTAGCCGCTCCACCCCATCCTATCTGCCCGTATGTAATTAATGACTGTGCGAGTGCGTAGTAGGTCGTTTTTAGCATAGATGGACTAAGCACGTTTCTAATATTTTTGAATACGTATATTAGTTTTCTAAGTCGTGACGCAGTCTGGTCAACTTGATTGTGCCAACGCAGGAACCCGTCTATTAGAATACCTAAATATTTGATACATGACGTACGTTCCAGCGGTAAGCACATGCAGTTTCTTCCGTCACAGTCGTGTAATAGTAGCTGTTTATCTATTCCAGGTTGGTTTCGCCCATCTATGCTAAAGGTGATGTATTTCGTCTTGTCACGTCATATGTTTGTATATTTTTTAATTCCTCTGTAACCTGTTATAAAATGTTATGCTTCTGTATTGAGTTGTCCTTTGAAATGGTGATGTTGCAGGTATAGAATTATGACCATACATCGATTTGTGCCTTGTATTGTGGGAATGTATGTGGGCAAGAGTTTGGTGCTTTCTGTTACTATAAGACCGTTACTAGACCCTCCCAGTTATTCGCCGGAATGCACAGTCGATTGGTTAACGACCGAAGACAACTACTAACTAACCAAAGAGACTGGTTAACAATTAACCGAAGAGGATTCGGACCGTATGCCGTGATACAGCCATGACAGAGTTCTTTCCAAATTCGTTTAAACAGAGTCCTTTCCAGGGTCGTCCCTCTTCGGGATGCTTTTGGATGGAACTTGGACCGGTCCAAGATAACGAGCGGGTAATAATGGCTCAAGCTGCACGGAACCGGCCTGTGGAACCGTATTTTGTATATATCTGAAAAACATACATTTTCAGGAAAACGTATGTGACCTCTGACCGACAGGGGAACATCCCTGACCGCCCGTCTTGCCCTAAGTACCCGCAGTTTTATCAATATTTATATTTTTCCGTTTCAGAAATTGTTTACATCGGAAACTTGAATAACCAACATTATGAAGTAGCGAAGCAGATGCTCGAGAGCGGCAAGCACGTACTCTGCGAAAAGTCGCTGTGCATGAACTACAAGCAAGCGAAGGCTCTGGTCGACATTGCCCAGAGTAAGAAAGTGTTCCTGATGGAAGCAATACGGTCGAGGCATTTTCCGGCGTATGCAGCGCTCAAAAAAGAAATAGAATCAGGCAGTATAGGCGATGTCCTCAGCGTGTTTGCGACGTTCGGCTCGAAGATATCCGGCGTTGAAAGAGTGTACAAGAAAGAGCTAGGAGGAGGGACCATACTGAATATCGGGTTATATACGCTGCAGTTCGCTCAGATGATCTTTAAAGATATGCCAGAAAAGGTGGTATCTAATGGAATCTTTAACGAGGAAGGCGTCGATTTCACTGCGGATAGTATTTTATTATATTCGGGCGGAAGGAGTGCTGTTTTGTCGTCCAGTGTCTTGGTCCAGTTCCCTAATGAAGCTTATGTTATTGGTACGAAAGGAAACATCAAGGTTTGTTGTAAAAATCATAGTAAAGCATTGTAAACCTTACTATGTGTGGAGGGGGGAGGGGAGGGTTACAGTCCCCCCTCCCCCGAATCGGTTACCGTGGTCACAGGTAATTAAATTAAACAATATACATCGGTCACATTGAAAGTTTCTGGTACTGGCTACTTACAAACAAATTTTAAATATAAATACGACATTTAAAAATGTAGAATAAAGTGTGTGGTATCAAATTGCTGTTTAATCGTCTACCGGTTGAAAGAACGATCTATATATCGTTATAACAGGCTGAGATCTCGGGTTCGCACGTTGCAGAATACATTTCCAAATTGTCGTTTGTTAGGTAGCGAACGGTTTCTTGCAGCTTGGGCCATAAGATCCACTGTGTTTTCGGGTCGGTCCAACTCACGATTCAGCTCATATTCAGTAGCCTCCTCGTGTGGAAGTCTATCCCGGGTAGGACTCTCGTCCCAGCGTTTGGGTCCACAGCCGTGAACACATCGATTGCCGGATCGATGCCTATGGACTTTTACTAAAGACGAAGTGTTTTCGCGAGAACGTGACTGCAAATGAAACGAAAGTACGGCTACATAAAACGCTTTATAAACTATGTGAACACTCTGCTCAAGATGTGAATTTACTTCCAAGAGTGCATCTAGAAACGTGTGGGTGTACACTAGATCAGCGCGCCCATCCAGAAATAATAATACTTTTTTAGTCAGTTATGGCATTGTTTATATATGGTATTAGATTGCTTAACTCTATAATACAATTTGGCAACCCTTCTATGCCGGCGAAATGCATATGGCGCTGATAGCATTGACGGCCAATGTAATAGCAATTTATTTGGCCATCTATTGGTAATTAATGTTTTTCTATAAAGGACTGACTGATTATAAAAACCCAATAATTTAACCAATTATAACAATAATATCATTCAATTATTAGTGCCATCTATTGCATTTTTATATAAGCGATTACATCACAGAAATAAAATGGAGAGACAGAATGCCGTCTATTAGTATATCTGAAAGTTAAAGTGCATAATTATTACGTATGGGAAAACTGTAAACCGAATTAAAAATTGACATCTTTATAATAAAATATTAAAAGAATAACAGCTATATTTCAAAATTTGTTTGTTATTATATTGTTATTTTTTTCCGCATAAGAAGATTAATCAATTTATGGAACTATGGGTGGAATTTATGGAACTATGGGTGAACAATTTATGGAACTATGAACTCATGCACACGTTGCGTTTCCTAGTAAAATCAATGGTTATGTGTACAGAATCGGCGCTTGAAAATATGCCTGTCCATCCCAAAAACACTTTATATTTATAATATAAACCTCAATACGCAAATACGAAAAAAAAGTCTTTTTGCACCTGTATGTCACCGTTTTTCGAAGGAAAGTGAGGGTAGGTGAGAAGGCATCGTGTAGACCTTCAAAGCGCTCTCTTTTCCCTATCGTAGTTATCATTTTGATGTAGTAGTGTTGGATTTCCTCTACCTGTTTGGAAAGTGGTCTTTGTTCCGAATGTATACGTATGTAAGTTACTGTTGTCATATGTATTTAATAGATTGCTAAAATTCCAGGTGCATGAGCCATTCCATTGTCCCACCAAGCTGACCACCGCCGATGGAAGAGAACTGGAGTTCCCACTTTCAGAAGTCAAGTTCTCGTACAATTACATTAACAGCAGCGGATTGGCCTTCCAAGCGGATGAATGTAAGAGGTGTATCCGGGCAGGTCTCCTCGAATCTCCGCATATGTCACATTTGGACAGCTTGAATCTGGCGAAATTGGAGGACACGATACGAGCCCAGATCGGGGTCAAGATCTGAATCGACGAAGACTGCGGGACTTTACATCATACCTGCTTTTCAGTGAAATAAATGCATTTCAACATGATCCATAGGCTGTTTTCGATTTGTAAACTTATGAGAGATGAATAGACTAAGAGACGAGGGCCGTCAAGTCATGTCACTTTCTCACAAGCACTAAGATCAGTTCTTGACTCAGTCAGTGAAACTCCAACCCTCTACATGGTATCAGACGCCATGCTTCAACTCCTAAACTTTGTAAAACTCTGTACAGTGGAACTGCCGCCTAGAGACTACTGGCTAAAAATCCAACTGCACTGGAAGGCCGGTAGCCTTTAATGGTACACTGATGGGTTCAAATCGGGATTTGACTTAGGCTGCGATATATATGGAGAGCGACCAAACTTCGAAAGAAGTGTAAACTTAGGGAAATACGCCTCCATATTCCAAGCGGAGGTATACGCCATTAATGAATGTGCGGATATCAACCTCCATAAGACTACGCCAACCACCGTATCTATATCCACTCAGATAGCAAGGCAGCTCTTATGGCACTAGCCTCGAATACCATTAATTCAAAGCTGGTGCAAAACTGCGTATCACTACTGAATTCCCCGGGCGAATAGAACAAGAAAATTCTAAGATGGGTTCGAACACGCAGGAATCGAGGGAAATGAAAAAGCCGACGAACTTGCTAAGACGGGAGCAAAGGGAACGTTATACGGCCCTGAACCTTGCTGTGGCGTACCAAAAAGCCTTGCAAACCTAATGCTCAAACAAATATGTTTAGAACAATCCGTCAACCACTGGAACAACACGCCAGGGTTGAATCAATCCAAAGAGCTAATTAAGGCTTACGACCCTAAGACTGCCCGTGAGGCCTTATTGCTAAATAGGATCAATCTACGCATACTGATGAGGGCACTCACGGGGCATTGTGTCCTGAACAAACACATGTACAACCTCAAGCTTCGGGACACAAAAATGTGCAGGCTCTGCCATGGGGCAGAGGAAACTCCCCTGTCCCTCATGTGCGAGTGTGGCCCGTTTTACGTATCGTTTCGATAAAAACTAGCACTTTTATAATTAAGATAATAAAGAAGATTTGTATTTATAATTATCACTTATTTGTTTAATATAAATCTACTCCGTATAGGGTATGATTATCCATATTAGGTAACATTTTATGAATAAAAACGTTCATCTTGTAAAAAAACATTTTTGCTGATGTATCACTTAGAGAAAATGGTCCTCAATTAGTCTTATTAGTGAATAAAATGCTTGAGCGGATAGTTTCCTTCTAATGCTAATATATATGGGCTCTATCCAGCTCTTGCGTATAAGAATATATACATGCACAAAGCATTTCGTCGTTATAGATTCTATGTTTGTAGTCTTTAAAAAAAACGGTAAAATTGCAGTACCCATAATGAGAGTTTCAGTTTTGAGAAATGTTTTAACTATCCTATCAAATTATGAGTAAACTCAGGTTCCTCCGCCACTTAGTCTTCTGACGCCCTGACGTCAGTCCATATTCCATATGGTACGGTATATTCATTGGTACCTATATTCATTTGATATTGATAAATACTCGTATGTGGTTAAGTTGTAGAGTCAAGTTATTTTAATAGAAGAACCACTTTTTGGAGCTGTCGGCTGCAATGGGCGAACCCGACACCTCGAGCTGTTATAACGATATATAGATCGTTCTTTTAGCCGTAAGGTGATTACACAGAGACTTGGGGACATCACAGTCCACAGTCTTGCTCCGCGAAATGTGCCCATAAGAAGCCGACGCCATAACGCGAGGCACTGCAAAGTGAAACCAGCGGGCTAACCTCACGCCCTTACTACCAGATTTGGCCGGATTTCCCGTCCTCAGGTCTGGTCACGAGTTCGAGGTCGTTTGCGCGGTCTCTACCTGATATTCAGTTTGAATATTTTACGGATCTCGACGCCCTTTGCCCGCCATGGTCACTCGGGATCGGGTGGCCGACCGACCGATTCAAGGGTTGAAGACGTCAGGTCGACAAATACCCTCCGCTGTCATAGAAAAATACATCTCCAGACCCCCCTGGTTATTCGCCGGCTAGGACGGCCTTTTGATCCCAACCGCCTCCGACTGCAGGATTACAGCCGTGGCGGAAGCTCACAGCGCCCCTGAGCCCCTCTTCGAGGAGGCTACCAGATAGTTAAGTGAACCGTGAATTGGGCAGGTAAGATGACAGAAAGAGTTTGGGCAACACCACCCAAGCCGCACGGAACCATTAGGAACCGAAAATTATAGAACCGGAAATTCCTGCCTGTGGGCACATGAGGACATTCTCTAGATCAACACAGAGAACCGGCATGGAACTCTCCACTCTGCCGTAACGTCTCTCGGTTCTCTTTAGATCTCATTCGTTTGCAATACGTACGACGAAGTAACTTTTCCGCTAATAGTCTTCCCTCATTTGCCAACCGATATTCATTACACGTACCGTACCTATAGAATTAATTATACCAGGGTATTAGATTTCTCAAAGACATAGTACGTTTTGGCAACCCTTCTGCACCCGCGACATGCTGGTGACGCTGATAGCATTGTCGGGCGAAACTAATATAAATTTATTTGGCCATCTACACAATGTTTTTATGATAAAGAACTGATTGATTATAAAAACACATTATTTAACCAATGATAACAAAAATAACATCAAATTATTAGTGCATTCTATCGCATTTTTATATAGGCTTATAACATCACAGAAATAATTCGAAGATATTTAAATGCCATGTATTAGATTATTTGAACATTAAAGCGCTTAAATATTATGAAATAAAACCCATGTCAAAATTCTCTTAGTATTACATTATTGTTTTATTTCGAGATAGAATACCATATATGCATGTTTAGAACGCTATCTATTGGGCTACTGAACATAAGATTAATTAATGTTTGGAGCTGTGAGCAATCTAAACGTTGCCATTCATAGTAAAATCCTAGCTGCCAAAGCGTAGTATGGCATTGAGTAATTTAATACCCTATATAATCAATGCTTTTAGTTTTCTTCGGTGGAAATAATAATTCAAATTTAGTCAAAATATATGCTTATTTATATACACTCAGCTTAGAAGATTTGCATCCGGATCCGTGCACATTATTAAGTCATGCATTTTTATCATGGCGTCCAAGAATTTTTGGGAATCTCATGACACGGCAATAATGGGATTCAATATTTTGAAAATTTTACATGCATGCCATTCTAACTAGCCATCTTGTGCCTGATTTGCACATTCAAATCGATCTGTGGTAGGTATTTCGTTTAGGAAAGATAAATCTGTGTTGAATATGTGCATTATAAAACTAGTCTTTCAGCCCACTGTGAGATCTATACCTAACACGAAGTTCCCAGGAAAAACTTTTTACAACCTAGATTATTTATTATTTATTAGTTTCAAATATTATTCAAGAGCATTACAGACGAATCCAATTCGCCCTTGAATATTAAAGCTAGAGTGTAAGTCTAAAAATAAATGAATTACATAACTAAATTAATGCTAACACATAATTACATAACTAATATTGAACAAAAAAAAACATAAAAATATAAAACTAAATAAAAGACAGATTATGATAAACATCAGATAGCATGAAGTTGCCTTTTTAGCTGCCAAAGGGATATACAAAAGATGTCTATTTCTGTGGGTAAGGAATTAAGAAGAGCTATAATCCTTCCCACTGGCCTGTCTACAAAAATATTTGTACGATGGTACGGCACATTAAACAATAGATGGATTTTACATCAAACATTAAACAATAGATAGATCTCACATTACTTTACTTATATAGGCTATTATTAGATTTTTACACCGAAAAGGAAAGTCACGTAAAATTTAAAGATATACATAACAAAAACCCCAGATACAAGAATAATTTCATTCTACCATGCGTGCGTGGTTTTAAACGCTGCTAGGCAAAGTACCCATTTCTCAGGGCCTTATTATTTTAACCGCCTACCATGTAACATAAAAGACAATAGCAACCTCAGGACGTTCCAAAAACTTTTAAAGGATTTTTTTTACAACAAATACGTTTTACTCTATTGAGGAATTTATAAATTTTACAAAATGACTTTTTTTACAGCCCCTTTATTTTAATGTAATGCAGCGGTCGGCAACCGGCGGCCCGCGGGCCGCGTGCGGCCAGTGGACTATCTCGGTGCGGCCCGCAAGCCTGAGGTCCGTAAGAAAAAATACCAAAGCAAAAGGCCATATAAATTCTCTAGAATTTATACGGCAATGCTGCTGGGCCATGAGAGTATTCTTGAAAGTTCGCTCTTACGCGGGGTGATAAAAATGTACCTATTTCATTTCCTAAGAACTGTTTATCAAGACTGTGATGTTATGTATTGTTTCTACCGAAAATAAAGATTTGCAGTATGCAATTCTTAGCAATTTCTTTCGCGATTATCCGCCGCATCTTGCCATCGGCGGCGGCGCAGCGGCTCCCTTGAGACAATAGGCGGCGGCACTCTTTGATTAGACGCAGGTGTGCGGCGGTGAAAAAATTCAAAGCGACCGGCTTTAGTTAAAATCACACCCGCGCGCAGCTCTCGCCTCATTCCGTTGTGTAACTTCGCCGGGAAATCACGTCTCATCTGGTTGCCAGCTACGCGTTTCGTTTCACCTTTCTTCCCTTCGCTGATAGCTTACGAACGACGTATGAGGTAAGTAAGTTGTCTGCACTCGCGAGCAATTTGTTATATTTTATTTACTGCTTGTTTATGTGAACCTTCAGATTGATGGGCAAATATTATAAGGACCGGGATAGTACTAGACATGACATGAAGATAGTTACATAGCGAGCATTTTTTATTATAACTGGAAGAAACAATATTTATTATAACTGGAACAAATTTATTTTTAATTTTACACCGAATTTAAATTTCTTCATTATTGTTACAGAATAATTACATAAACATGGCTTCAAGAAAAAGGAAGCTAGAAGAAGAAAAAAGAGTTTTTAACGAATTATGGACAGAATTATACTTTTATATCGAGTTTAAAGGAAAACCATTATGCTTGATTTGTCAAAAGAGTATTTCTGTAGTAAAGGAATATAACCTGAAGCGACATTACGACACTGAACTCAAAACTAAATTTGACTGTCTTGAAGGAGAAATACGAAAAAGTAAAATTTCCACTTTGAAATCGTCATTAAAAAATCAACAAAACATATTTAAGGTTGTGGCCGACAACAGCGAATCGAATGTTCGTGCCAGCTACAGGGTAGCAGAGATTCTAGCAAAAAGTGGACGTCCTTTTACCGATAGTGAATTAGTAAAAGAGTGTGTCTTAGCTATCGCAGAAGAAATATGCCCAGAGCAGAAAAAAATGTTTGAAAGTCTTAGTCTCTCTGTCAGAACTTGCACCCGACGTACCGAAGACTTGGGTGCTAATTTGTGTGAACAACTCAGGGATAAGGCGCAGTCTTTTGACTGCTTCTCTTTAGCGATGGATGAAAGTACGGACGTGTCGGATACAGCACAGCTACTCATATTTGTACGCGGCATCGACGAAAACTTTACTGTTTACGAAGAGCTTGTGAAAATGTGCAGTTTGAAAGGTACAACTACGGGAGAAGATTTATTTCACCATTTGGAACAAGCTCTGGATTCACTGCAATTAAGCTGGGAAAAGTTAACAAGTGTCACTACCGATGGAGGCAAGAACATGAGCGGTCAAAACAAAGGTGTTGTTGGGAGAATCATTAGCAAAGTGAAAGATTCTGGATCTACTGTGCCATTGATTTTTCACTGTATTGTCCATCAAGAGGCATTGTGCTCCAAGGTTATATCCTGGAAAGAAATAATGGATACTGTAACATCCACTGTTAATTTTATAAGAAGAAATGGGCTCACACACCGTCAGTTCCAAAAGTTTTTGGAAGATCTGGAAGCTGATCATGGTGACGTGGTTTACTACTGTGAAGTGAGGTGGCTTAGTCGAGGTGCCGAACGGTTTTTTAATTTGAGGAAAGAAATTGGCAACTTCATGGAGATGAATGGAAAGCCAGTGGAAGAGCTTACTAACAAACAGTGGATTATCGATCTTGGTTTTTTGACTGATTTGACTATGGAACTGAATCAGCTCAACAAACGCTTGCAGGGAAAAAATAAATTGATTTGCGATATGTATTCAGATGTAAAGTCATTTGAGATGAAACTGAAACTGTTTATCAAGCATATTGATGAAAAAAAGCTTGACCATTTTCCTAATTGCAAGAAAGCCGTGGAAGAAGCTGGAGATAATTTTGAGTGGCAAAATATTACGATGAGAAACGCGTTAACACAACTACAAACCGAGTTTGTAAATCGATTTACCGACTATAAAAAGATATCCCTTAATATGAAAATATTCCAAGACCCTTTCGCAATTGATATTAATGATGTACCAAGCAATTTGCAAATGAACATAGTAGAATTGCAAAGTAATAACACACTTAAAACGGCATTTACGGAAAGCACTGACTTGGTACAGTTCTATGGAGGTTTGAGTTCTGAAAACTTCAAAGAATTGAAAAAGTTTGCTCAGCAGATAATCACTATGTTTGGTAGTACATATTTGTGTGAGCAGACTTTTTCAATTCTTAGCTAGGTACCGCAAAAGTAAGAATTCTTCGCGGTTAACGGGTGAACATTTAGACGCGATACTGCGCGTGTCTACGACTAAAATGAAAGCAGACGTTAAAAAACTTGCAAGTCAAATGCAGCCGCAAAAATCTCACTATGTAGTTATTATTTTTATGTTAGTATAGTAATTCAATTTAAATAGACATGATTGTATGAATATATATGCGTGTTATTTCAAATATTAAAAAGACGTAAAAATAACCGAACATTATATAAATAAGTGCGGCCCGCACTGATACTCTGGCAACATTATGTGGCCCTGCTATAGCAAAAGGTTGCCGACCCCTGATGTAATGCGTATACTGATTATTTCATTTGTTGATTGTTTTAGCTTTTATTGATTGTTTTAGTTATATGGTATCTTATATTTAAATATAATTACATTGTATTTAGATTCTTCTTGGACAAAACATAAAAAATAATTTGATTGATTACTTATCTGATTATTGATGATTATTGCTTTTGTTTGATCATTTCTTATGTTGATTATTTTAATTGTTGATGGTTTTAGTTGAACTGCTTGTTGATTGCGCCTTATATAGCTTCTACTTTATGAAGTTTCTTTTAAAACGAAATGTTGTATGCTCTCTGGGCAGTTTGTTATTTAAACATTGTATATTTTTTTAATAATTCACACAATAAAGAACTTGAACTTGATGCGATCTCCTCGCTGCGTAATTTACCGGTACGTACAATTCAAACTTACATAGTATCTCTGGCAAATAAATAGTTCCTTGAATTAATTTATATGCAAATATAATTAGGGAAATATATCGACGCGTTTTAAGACTGCTGTATCCTTATAATTCAACATACATATTATTAAATTAATAATTAACATATTATATTATTAAACATACTGAGCAAATACTGAGACTAAAAGCAATTTTCTTATATGGCGCCTTACACTAGCAAGACATGTTCTTGACTAAGATTTTTCCACCGAGTATAAAGACGTTAAAATGACATGACATAAATAATTGTTATTATGAAATATGGTTTTTTAAATTTAGTAAAATTAGTTTTATGGATTTTTTTGCTTTATAAAAAAATGAGGTCTATATTTTTTTTATTTTCTTTAAGTCCCATCGTTTGATGTAAATATTGTTTACCCAATGGGTATATTATACGAACACGGAAAACCTATTGTTCCACCTCGTGTGAGCCATAATTGTCAATAAAAATATCACTGATTTATTGATTCATTTAATACTCTTTTAATCGCCGTATATTTCATTTCATTTATTTATTACTTTAAGTACAATAAATATAACTAAATGTACCTACATATAAATTACATATAAAGGCAGGAGTTCTCACTGTTCCTCTCCACGGTTAACTAAGCTGGTCTGTCAGACTTCGGCGATTCCTCTCATGGCCTCGATTATTGTTAGATCCAGGAGTATGATGACGGTGTAATTATGGGCGCCGCCGGTCATACGTATATTCCAAACTTGCGAATCAAACAAAGTTTCCATGTTATATAAGAATCTGGTTTTAAATCATCATTTAAGTGCCGTTACAAGTTATAATTATAAGATTTATAATTAGGTACCGTCCGTAGCCAAAGAGGACATTAAAATTATCTCCTCGATTACTAACTAGGTACACACCACTATAATTTCAACCCATTTAACAATAATACGAGTTGTTTAATATTCTATCTAACCACAATATTTATGAACGATTTGATTCATATCTTAGCTTAACAAGTAAGTACTTATTACCAAAAAGTCAAGATATCAAATATTTGCTTTATCCTAAAAAAAGCATCCGAAAGTCTCCATACTCCTGGTTCGCAATTTTGCGTCATTAGGAAGTTCGTATTTAATTTAAGTTTCCATGTGCGCTAAATATTTATAAATAATTTGATTCATACCTTAACTTAACAAATAAGTACTTATATAAAAAATCAACATTTTTAATATAGAAAATAAGTTTAATTTTAAAGACCCCTAAAAAGTATCCGAAAGTCTCCACACTCCCCTAGCTCGAAATTTCGCAATATTAAGAAGTTGTTATTTGGTTCTATCTGACCAATATATTTATAACCGACTTCATTCATATCTTAACTTAACAAGTAGGTACTTATACCAAAATCAAAGTTTTAAATATTGAAAATATTTGCTTTATTTAAAGGAATTCTAAAAAAGTATCCGAAAGTCTCCACACTTAGTTCGCGTATATAAAATAATCTAATCGTAGATGAAAGTATCTAATCGTACTAAAAAAATATCTAAGTAAAGAATCCTTGCAATTTTGCATTATTAGAAAGTTGTTAGTTCCGGTGCACATCCTTTAAGTGGCGGTTAAGGTTAGACTTGACGGAAAATGCGCGATCACATTCCGAGCAAGCAAACTCCTTAATTTTCCTATGGACGGAATTTACATGTTTTCTTAGATTTTCTCTTTGGGCAAATGTACGATAACATTCAGTGCATACAAGCTTCTTTAATTTCATGTGAACGGAAATTAAATGTCTTTCTAAATGCCCCCGTTGTGCAAAGGCATGATCGCATACCGAGCAAACGAACTCCTTAACTTTCCTATGGACGGTATTTATATGATTTTTTAGATATTCTCTTCGAGAAAATGCACGATTACATTCGGTGCAAACAATATTCTTCAATTGTATGTGAACGGAAGCCAAATGTTTTACTAAAACTTCTCGTTGCGAAAATGCACGATCGCACTCAGCACATACAAACTTCTCCAATGTGCTATGAACGGTATCCAAATGCATAGTCGAATTACATTTTTCATTATACGCTTTCTCGCACTCCTCATATATAAATTCTTTCAATTTCCTATGAAAAGAATTCGAATGAGTCTTTAAACTCCATTGCGTTGGAAACGCACGACCACATTCACCACAAACAAATTTCCACAGATTCAGATGAGCGAACTCTAAATGCTGATTCAAGTATTGCTTGGAAGAATACGCTCGGCCACATTCTGAGCAGATGAACTTTTTTAATTTCAAATGAATAGAATTAACATGAGTTTTTAAATTAGACCTTTGAGAAAACACTTTGTCACACTCCTCACATGGAAAGCATCTACTCTTGGCTCTGCTACTCTTCGCTTTTCGGCCAGTCAGTACTCTTATATCGCCACTGCTGGTTGGGTTGCTCTCGTTCTGTTCCAGTTTAATGACCTTCGTTTCTCGTTCGTGGAAATGGACGGCATTTCCTTCGCCGTCTGCTAGTGGAATATCTGAAGCATTGTCCTCCGTTTCAATTGCGATATTCTCTTCTATCTTCACAATCACGCCGCTGTAATCCTTATTAAAGTGCTGGTCCATCGTCGCTTCATTCAAATGTTAATAACGTGTCAAAAATCACATGTGATGCGCTAGATAGAAATGCGAACTATTACACACCTCGCGATGGATGTTAAAATAGCCTGCTGTTTGATTAAATAAATATATTATGCTGCAAAAACTGACAGCCGTTGGCTGGGCGGCCCAATAAATGCATGGCAACACTGCAGAGCATTTACTACATCCCTTTACATCCATTGACACCCTCTATGTTTACATCCCGATGAAGATAATATCATTGATTTAAAATCAATGATAATATCGACGGTTGAAAGGTGAAATGTATTAAACGCCAATATACCAACTTCACAGGCAAGCCGTTTGAAGTTTAAAATTTTAGAAAAAAAATTGTAAGAAATCATTCGATGGTTCGATTTCTTTTTTTTATATACCATTATAAAGCTACTGGAAAAGATATTATTTAGGACTATTTATAGAAAAGTATAATCAATTATTAAAGGAAATAAGTGGCGTATAATACAAAATGACCTCAGCACAAAAACAGGAGAAATGTGTTAAGTTGTTACATGTATCAATTTTAAAAACAAGCGAAATGGCTTATGTGCCAAGAAAGCATACAGATCTTTTAGATAAAATGTATTACACGCCAATATGTAGTGCTTATTACGTCATGTTAAATGTTTTATGTTCCAACTCTGTTGTAGCAGGGAAGGTTGAAAAATGTATTATGTCCTCTTTAAATAAAATTGTATGGATTTCCACGGGTATTAATGAAACCAACATTCAATACATACTAAATCTTTATTAAATAAAAGGTGAAACACAAACAATAAGCAAAAAATTAAAATGGCGAAATTAAATTAAATCGAAACCAATCAACACAAACATTTACTTCATTAAAATTAACTCCTAAATCGAATTCTTCCTACCTACATTAGTATCAGTAGTATTAATTTTCTTACGAAAAATAGTAAAAATAAGTAAAAAATTAAAATGGCGGAATGAAATTAAATTAAAACCAATCAAACACAAAAATTTAAGTAATAAAATGTAACTCCTAAATCTAATTCTCCGTACCTATGTACATTAGTATCAGTAGTAGTATTAATTTTCTTATATAAAAAAGTAAAAATAAGTAAAAAATTAAAATGAAACCAATCAAACACAACAATTAATTAAAATTACTTTCTTAAGTCTAATTCTCAGTACCTACATTCTCAGTACCCACATAGCAGTGTAATAACTAATTGTCGCTGGCTAAGTCTGAATCATCTTCATCAGTTTCGGCCAAACGCTCATGTATGTTGCCATGTGGCATTCCTAAATATTCCTCGTGATATCGTGGCGGTATCACATTTGTACTACAAAGCTTTTGCAGGTCGTGATACTTCTGCTTAGGTATTGGCAGACGTCCTTTATATAAAATTCGGTCTGTTGTTTTTGTATTGCTTATGTTGATAGAGATCACTTCTTCTTCAGCATTTGGTGACATAGAATATTTGATGAATATTTTATTTTCGGATTTTTTAAATGTGACCACCCTTATTTTACTATTTTTTCCTGTTAGGTTGCCCTTAAAATATTTATCTGATACATCATCCCATGAAACAAAATCATTGTGAGTCAGACAGTGTACTACATAAGGTTCTGGAACACTCCGTGCTAACTCAAAGACGGTCGGCCATTGTGATGGGGCCCAAATTATGTGATTAGCCACATTCTTTTCGATGACCGAATGCATGCTGTCTACCGGCATGTAGGTGTGGCCCGGAAGTAAATAGTTTATTTGGATCGTGGTTAAGTTTTTAGAAGCCAATAAATTCTGATGAAGACAAGCTAAAACAGTCCGGTTCTTATTCTGCCCTGGGCAAGAATCGCAATACAATAAAAGTTTATTTATTGTATGTCGTTTATCGACTTCTTTTATATAAGATGTGAGAATCGTTGAAACCTCATTGGCTCCTCTCTTTCCGTGACTTTCATTCCATGAATAGCAATAGCCTTTTCTTGTGGTACTCTCATAGAACGTCAGGTTGTAGACTGCCAGTTTTCGAGAATAATAAAGCAACATGCTCTCACCGTAGGGAGTATTTAAAACTTTTTGAAGATCGAAAGAAGTACATAAGACATTCTTATTTTTCTCATGTATCTTCTGATGACAGCCAAATCTCTTTTTGGTTTCATTTTTTTCTTCATCGTGCTCTGCTTTCAATATTTCATTTTCTCCTTCAGGATTATTTTCGAAACCAATACATTTAGAACATTTATCTTTTTTGGGCATATGAAAGCCCAAATTGAAGTCATCTGTAAATACTTTTCGGAATAACCTTTCAGACACAAAGTCTACTCCTGAATTTGTTTGAATATCTTTGTAAAGTTTGTATAAGTTAGATAGGTTTTTAAAATCTTGGGGCAAGTATAATTTCGTCGAGTCTCTCCTCGTGTAGTGGGATGGTACCGCTGGTAGGTTTTTTATGTAATTTCTCACGGAGTTTAAAACTCCTTCGTTCGTTTTATTGGGTGGTATAGCCTTCCCTCGGATGTCCTCTTTAGAAGATCCATACAAAGCATTCCTAACGGTGTAGTGAACGTATCTTTGTGTAATATCCAAGGTTGCCAAGAAAAACTTCAAACAAACTATACGTTGTCCCTCTCCTTCGTTGATGCAGTACTGATACGTTGCTCCTCTTTTACTTAATCCAGCCACCCGTTTTCTTTTCACATCCTCTTTCTTTGTCATTGAAACAATCCAGTCTCTTCTTCTTTCAGTGGTCAAACTCTAGTAATGTTTGAAAATGTTCAATCTTCTTTCTTCTGTTACTTCTGAACATTTGTTGGCACATTCAGATTTTAGGCATGGATTTGGCCGTACTCGTTTTTCTGGCATAGTTGCGGCAGATTTCGTCTTGTAAGCTTTTCCACTTCGAAATAAAAGCTGGTTTTCTTTTCTTTCATTTTTTTTCTTAACCTTATATCCTTGCTCTCCAACAGTCCCATCATCAGTAAGTTTTCTCTTCTTAATTCTCTTTTTTTTCTTTGGCAGCGCATCATCTTCCGCATCTTCTTCACGAGATGAACCTTCCCAGGAATCTGATTCCCATTCGTAATCGTGAATTTCCTCTTGATCTTCTAAAAAGTCAAAATATACAGATTTAGGTTGGGACGGTCTAAGTCGAGAAGTTCTTTCGGTGTCATGTGTACTAGCTGAGTTGTATAGTTCAGACAGTTCTACTATTTCTGCCGGGTCTGCAGAATTTCCTACGGTTGCATATTTTTCATGTGAGATAGGAAATATCTCTCCATCTGCCAATTCAGCTTCTCCCGCATTTTGAAATTCATTGGGATTGTACTCAAAGGTGACCGGCACCAATTTATCGGTCTCGGCTGAATTTTGATTTACCAAATCAACATCTGCCTGAGCTTCGGAATTTTCTACTTCAGATAGAAAAGGAACATTAGCAAGTAATGTATATGTTGCGTCTTCCTCCGTAGCAGATGGTCTTTGGTGTTCTAAACTTTGATTATGGAAGGATAAACTCCGTCTACATTTTTTTTAAATTATAATAGGTGCATTAGGTAGTCCTGTTTGAATATTGTCGTCTTGGATATTCTTTGCGGCCATAAAGACCATTTTTTCATTTCGACGCATCTAAAAAAATAAAAAGAAATAAATTACAATTTCTATGAAACAACACAAGTGACAAAACAATGCAAGTTTTTATTCTAATTCGACTAAAATGTATAATAACGTATTGGTCATACATCAGGACATTTAAGAGAGTCAAAACGACCGTACTTATTTCGGTAGACGATTGGAGGCGATTGGAGGCAGAGCAAGGAACAGATTTCGAAAAGTACGTAGCTTTTGATGATGATTTTGCAACTTCTGGTAGTAAATGCAATCAAACACCATCGTGAAACATTGTTTGAGGTTATGTATATGTGTAGGTAAAATGTACTTTAATCCATCGTTCATTAAAATTCGTCATCAGCTTCGTCGTGAGGAAACTTCTCGATGAGATAAACTAAACCTAATCACAGGTTTCGATGGGTATTTGATATCGTGACTCCATTAACAGGTCTGATACAATAAAATATTATACTGTCATCTGAACTACATACCTACATACCTATGTGGGAGTGGATACAAATCAAGTCACAAAATTGCGCTATATAACTAAATAAAAGCTTTAAAAAATGAGACCAAATAAAAGTTTGTTATAAAAAGCACATAGACTAACCGAAAATAGGTAAAAACCTGCTTGCTTATTGCTGGCGCCGCCGATGGTGGTGTAAGCGCTAGATGGTCCGATGGCGCAAAAACCGCGACACGTCCACTCCAGGTGCTGTCTGCGCGTGACTGAAGCGACGAAATCGACGCCGTCTTATATATAGAACGCAATAATTTTAGATTACTACGAAAAATATTCGGTATTATGAACCAAAATTTACTTTGAGCCAGCAAGTTCAAACTGTATTATGAGTTATTTTTCTATATAGACAATGTATTTTCCGCTGAAACTTATTTAGACACTACAAAACAAAATGTATTTATTGCCATGTGGATACAAGTGAATTGTTTTAACCGCCATCATATTATAATTTTCGAACAGCTAAAATGTATTATACGCCACGAGTGCATACAATGTTTACAAGCAAAATGTTTTACCTCACACGACGCTCAGATTTCCTTCCAGCTGAAATGACTTATGTAAGAATTCCATCACAGCGGATTGACTAAAATGAAAATATCGTTTCTTGTGGGTGTATTAAAGGCTAGGTAGCATTTTTGGTGTAAAAATTGTGTCGTTTAAGACATTGGATTCTTTAGAAACGTACTAAATTGTTGGTGTATTATACGCCAAAATGTGCTCCGATTGCTATGCTAGGTAGCTAGATCGACGCAGAAAATTCCGCTGATTCTAATGGTATATTTAAGTCATATTGACCGAAAGTGGCGCTTAATACATTTCTCCTTTCAACCGTCGATATGTACAATGCCACTTTTTCTCCCGTTACATAACGTCGCGGCGGAATGGCCCAATGAATGTGAAGTGAGCTTAGTGATGCTTTCGGATTGTAGAATTCAATACGAATATCATTCATTATAATCAATTATATGGTATGTATTAGATTGGTATATGGTATTATATGGTATATGGTATAATATATTATATGGTATTAGATTGAGCAACTCAATAGCACGATTTGGCAACTCTTCCGAGACGGCGAAATTCAGGTGGCGCTGATAGCATTGATGGCCAAACTTATAGCAATTTATTTGACCATCTATAATATGAAGAATGGTTTTGTTAGAAAGTACCGATTGATTATACGAACCCAGTATTTTATCCAACGATAATAATAATAATAATCAATTATTAGTGCCATCTATCGCATTTTTTATATACGCTGGTTACAGAAATGTACCAATACCATGGAGGTAGAGAACGGGAGTTCGAAAGCGGGCTGTTAGTGAATGCGTTCACCGAATAGAAATAGATAGTTGCATGTGGGCCCTCCTCTATCCTTGTCTACTAGTTGCGCATGCGCGTTTATCCATAGCATAGCAGACTTATGGCGTCGAAGCGTTGCCATGGTAATATATAAGCGTTGCCATAGTGATATATGTACGTGTCTCCGTGCATGCGCAACTAGACAAGGATGGAGGGGGTACTATATGCTGCTGTCTCTTTCTATTCGGCTGTCGCATTCTCAGGCTGGTCACGGGGTCTATTAGTTATATAGACCAATACTGTGCCATTACAATCAATGATGACGGAGATAGAATGCCATCTATTAGTCAATCTAAGTTTAAATTGAGTAATTATTGCGTATTGAATATCAAATTAAACCTTTAAACCAAATAAAATATACATCTTTATGTGAATACTAAGTTGTTTCAAGTTAACTTTAGGAAATAGCATTAAAATGTTTAGTTACGATTGCGATGACTCTATTACCACAGTATATCGAGACATATACTGTGTTTTAACAAAAATTTGCTGCTAAAAAGTGCCAATGGGTAACGATAAATGTATTATTACTAAAATTTGAACTACCAATAGCATATTCGGTTAATACTGCAAATATTACAAAGCTGTTTTGATAAGAGAATACTAAAATTAATGTACATGAGATTATTGAATTTTTTGGATAGAAATTAAATTTATATTAAATGTCATTGTTTGAAAGTGGCAAATATTGATATTTGCGCTTTTACCACTAAGCCACATATCTAGCTAAGGCAAATATTGATCCTTAGTGCTATGTGGCTTAGTGAAGTTATTACCACTAAGCCACATAGCTAGCTAAGGCAAATATTGATATTTGCGCTTTTACCACTAAGCCACAACGCACAACGGCCCAATCAAGAGGCCAAGTGCGGGAAAAAGCCCAGTCAAACTAACTAACCACTAAGCCACTAAAGTAAACTTGGACCCTCATTGCCCCGGGTAACATTTTGATGTCACAAAGACGTCGATTTTTAGTAATCTAGGACGAGAGGGAAATCATGTGATAACGTCGCTCTTGACCAGAAAATAACGTATCACAGCCACACGACGCGTTTTCTGGACGTCTCGCTGAAGTCATCTCAAACCTGTGAATTTTACGGTGTAGTAGTCCTAAGCTGTGAAAATAGGGAAGGGGTCAGAAATCCTAAAAAAAGTCTCAAGATCACTGATTGGAGGAATTCTCAAATCAAAGGATGGGTGGTTCAATATTAATAGTACAGGAAATTATGATATTAAAACAAGAAAACAATCTTTAAACCGCATAACGACCTATAAAGAGAGCTGAGTTCTGAAATTTCCTACAGAATAGGATTTAATAAGCACAAATTCTTTACAAATGGTGACAAGAGAGACCCAGAATGAGAAGTTTTCACTGTCAGGATTACAGGTGATATATTGGCAAACATGTAAGAATTTATTGGCAAGAATGTAATAATAGGTATATTGGCAAAAATGGATCGCAAATTTACGATACTTATAGGGGTACTGATTTTCATGAAAAACTAGATGGAGAAATGTTATGGCTTCATAAACTTTGAAGAAATAAGTATGATTTTGATTATGGAAGTATTCTAAAGCTGAACGCAGTTTTATTAAATAAATAGTCAAACATGGGTCGTGACAGGTGAAGATAGGTACCTATGTAGAAGTCGATGCTCTTGATGTAAGTACATACGGCCCAGACGTAATATGACATCATAGTTTCATAAACATCAGAAGAGCAAAACCATCGAACTTTGAAACTTATGAAACAATTTACCATACAAAAGACATCCCAAATGTGGAAAAACCTAATGGATTGATTATGAATGGCGATCTCAGATTGATTTGTTAATGATATACCTAGGCGGGATTTCGATTGAGCAATCGATTACCTGGAGGTGGAGGCGAAGAGGCAGTCTTCCGCTTTTTCTGACGTCTGATATTTTGAGAGCGTGGGGGGTCAGTGACGATGATGCAGGGCCTGTACGAGGGTCTTTCTACACGACTTTAAAAGCCGGAGTAAAAGAGGAAACCACCGTTGAGAAGGTACTTTTGGGGCATATAGAGACAGCTATAAATTAAGAGATGGTCTCCGTGGATAATACCTGTTTGGTCTTCTTTAGTCACAAATATGTGTCGCATCTAAAACCGTTTGCAAAATGATTTCCCGGTTTGCAGTTTACATACGAGGTAGGCTCAGATCTGCACCCTGCAGTGGGATTCCCTGCACAACGGCAACGACGCGGGACCTTGGTCTTGCAGAATAGACGCCTGTGGGCCTGTGGCCAAACCGCCAGCAGTTCAGGCAATGGACTACTACCATATGGCTCGACGGCGAGGAAATTATAAAATAACAATACATTTTCTGAAAGCCTTCAAACGTTACCATAATAGTGCATGAGGGTTTTTAAATTGGCTCCCCACTCATCTCATCGACAAGTCTTGCGGCGACGAAGCTTGCGGATCAGGCGACGAAGCTTGCGGACATCAGTCATATTAAGACTCGTCGTCCGACAAAGAAGTATCTCTGAAGGATAGTGTACGCAAGAACATAAGATTTTAGGTTCCTTTCCTCAAATAAAATAATAATATTAAAATTATTGGCGTCTTTATCCGACCTTTTCCCATCAAGAATCATACCCGCCGCCCTTAAAATGTATTATCGTAGGTACGATATCGGAAAATGTAGATCGCTAGCTGTCAAATTTGCTTAGCCGTCAAATTTGACGCAACAAACGAAAAAGCTGTGCGACAATAGTGACAGTTCGATGAATCGCCAGGAAAGTTTTTATTTTTAGATAATAATAATGTTCAATGTGTTAAAAAGAAAACTGCGCGCCACAAACTATAAAAGACGACTTACAACATGGTCCCCCTTGGCGACCGCTTTCAACGCCAGGCCCAGAATTAGTTTCAGTGTTAGTTTTGCTAGAGGAAATGTGGGTCTTTTCAATCGCCCTCAGCTGACTTCGCACGAAGGCTTTTACCAATTGAGAGATGATACTGTCCACCTCACAGATACGTTAATCGAAGAGGCTACTGGCGGTGGTTCATGTCGACGCATGGTCGATATTTTCGACGAGCTTTCCGATAGCCTATGCAAAGTAGCAGATTTAGCGGAGTTTGTACGAATAGCTCATCCGCAGGAGCAGTTCTGCGAGGCGGCGGAGGATGCTTGTATTTCTGTTAGCGGGATGGTGGAAAAGTAAGAAATGGATCTACATACTTCATACTACTAAAAAAACATTCTACTACTAAAACTAACCCTTCATAGGTACTACTAAAAAACTAACCCTATTTAAAAAGTTATGAAATTTGTGTTTGACGTCCTAGCAAAACTGCCGTATATATACCTATAGTGTTGTATCGCATTTTACAAAATTATCTTAGGCGCAATGTCTGAATTTCATAGGTAGATATTTATAAAAGTGATTTTGTGAATTTTTTAAATTTTAGGCACCATGCGGTGCCGAAAATCGGAATAAGTATAAATCCTTAAATGTTGATAATAATTATAAATCCTAGGATGAATATTGGCACAGTGCACAAAGGCCTGGTTCCATTCTTGTCCCTTAGTAGCCGATGACAGAGGGTGTCTATAATAGCGGCCAAAGGAGAAACACCTTTGTTCGATTCTATTTTATAAATAATAGTACATTATATATTATTTTATAAATTTATACTGACTCATGAAAGTACGACTGCGTAATACTGTTTGATAATTTTCAATATAATACACCCTTCTTATTATAACATCCGGGGACAATCCCATGGCCACCTATGACTGTTTATTTGGTGCCTTCGAATATATTCTTAGTTATTTGCATAATTTTCTCTGAAAATTCTAGTTTTCTTAGAAACGGACAATTATATTCACATTTATCATTACGTAAGCTGTGCTTTTCAAAAATTCGTTAGGTGGTTTGCGCAAAAATTGTTGATTGTCCGACGTTTTCCGGTACTCACATCCTTTTAATTTTTTTTTTGCTAATTTTACCCGCAGCCAAATCAAACCCTGCCCTTAGACTTTTTATTGTGTATAACAGTGTTTATGTGTAATATACACTAAATAAACAATTTGGCATTCTAATGGTAGAAACTATCATACTTTTCTTCTCAGATTAAATACTCATAAGCCTCTGTATAAAGCTCTAAGGCATTCTTTAGAAAATGGTCAATCGGGAGATGAGCACGTGGCTCAGCTATTTCTCTTTGATTTTGAGCAAAGTGGAATTCATCTTAAAGAAGGTACCAGAAATCGAGTTGTGCAGCTGAATGAAGAAATTTTACAGGCTGGACAAAAGTTTATGGCTGGTACATCGAAACCACGGGAGATACCCAGGCATTTGATACCTCCGTATCTCAGGCAAAAGTAAGTCATATATATTGCAGTACTACCTAATTATAGATATAGTTAAGTACGATGGGAATGAGAGAAGGTGGCGTTACCTCCTCATCCAATATAATGCGCGCGTGCCATCGAAACAACAATAAAATGGTTTCTTTTATATTTTCCATACGAATTAGTATAGAAAATATGAATAAAACCCGTTTTTTTGTTGTTTCGACGGCACACGCGCATTATATTTGTATGTATTAGTTTTTTCAAATCAATCACCCCGTTAAAATCTGTCCAAATCTACATCAAACCCGATTCAACGTATCAGGAGATTATGTCACAGAAGAGTATCAATCAGATATTCCGTACTATTACGAACTCTACCATATGAGTCAGTTTGAGTAAGGATTGCATTTTCAACTTCACCTAACTTTTTTAGATGGCTCTCTAGCTCACGATGACTTTCTGACACAACATGAACTCCTAATGTTACAAAATTTACTGATCTAACCTAGAACCGAGTAATACAACTTCTAGCTACAACTCAACTATAACGTAACTCCGCATTTATTACCCTTATGAAATGTACCTAATAATGAATTAATTTTTCCAGTTTCGGCGGTAATAGCGAGAATGTAATCGTTTCTGGCTTACATGCCGATTCACCCGATTCAGGAGTAAGAGAAGTTGCATATCGGGTTTATCTAGCGCCTGACGAAACTCAAAATGCACTTCTGATGCGTTTACTAGAGACGAGACGAGAAATGGCCGAGTTATGTGGATTTGAATCATACGCTCAGAGGTTTGTCAAATTTTCATTTTATTACAGATATCAAATGTGTCACGTTACAAACCTTTTACAAAGTAGGTACGTACTATAAATATCTATATTTATAGTACGCCAATACAGTTTGTGCGGGATGGCTCTAAAGGCAAAAAACATTTAACTACAAAACCTTTCTCAATAATCGAGAAAGCTACAGATTGGATTCTGGAGGTTGATTCGGTCTCTAAGCAGTATAAATTCCCTGAAAGTCTCGGATGCACAGCCCTCCGTCCAGATATAACTCTTTACTCTCTATCTCGGAAGGTGGCTCTTATTGTAGAATTAACTGTTCCATGGGAATCAAATATCCCAAAAGACCACGAGTACAAATTAAATAAATACCATGATCTTGCAAATGCCGTAACCCGGAACGGCTTCACTGTTCACCTTCACGCGGTGGAAGTTGGCGCTCGTGGCCTGCCAGCTAAATCTCTATTTCACCTCTTTAAAGATCTTGGCCATTCCAGAAAAATAATCAACTCTTTCTTAGAAAAATTATCTAAAACTGCGATTTGCGCATCTCAAATTCTATGGCTTCGAAGGGGGAGTGAATGGGTGGTAAGGTGAACGCTCATATGTGGCAAGACAGCTGTCCTAAACCTACCACAGCCGGTTCGTAAGTCCGGAATCCACTGCTCACCCCCCAGAAGTGTAAAAAAAATAGTATTATGATGGGCCCGACTCCGGTCGGTGAATTCCATGGCAGCTCCGTTTGTATTTATTTATATATATTCACTATACGACGTATCTGTATTATATATCTATATATCCATATACCATCACCAAACTACTTCCTAATCACTTTCAATTTCCTGACTTTCTTAGAGATTTTCTATTTAAACTCAATATTTAATTCGAATTTGTAATTTTTAATGTCATTCTTTTGTTGTAATTAATAAATAATGATTAACACGTATTCTACAATATGTAAGCTGTATATTCGAATTATTGAAGTATTGATAAAATTATATAGTTTAAAATTAATATAACTAGCAATGTTTTTTTGAATATCAATAAAGAAATAAATCACATTAAATAAATTTTGCAGGGCAATCAAAGCAAGCACCATGGAAACACCCGAAAAAGTCAATGAATTTCTCGACGTTCTGTCTGATGTGTTAAGACCGCGCGCCGATACCGACTTCAACTCAATGCTCCACATGAAATTACAAGATTCCGTTTCAAGCAAAAGTCTATCGTGCTGGGATACTCCGTATTACACGCAAAAAGCGAAGTGCGACTGGCTGCAAATGGTAAACAGCGATCTGAGCGCCTATTTTTCGCTCGGCGCCTGCATGGACGGCTTGAACATGCTCGTTCAGTCTCTGTATGGAATTACGTTGCAGAACGAGAAAATGGCGGCCGGAGAATCGTGGTCGCCCGATGTTTATAAACTGGCCGTCCTCCACGAAAGCGAGGGGATTCTCGGCCATATATACTGCGATTTTTACGAGAGGCCAAATAAGCCTTATCAAGATTGTCATTTCACTATCCAAGGCGGTAAAGAGTTGCCCGATGGCTCGTATCAGAATCCCATAGTGGTCGTTATGTTATCTCTGGCCGGCGGTCAATGGAACAGTCCGGCTTTGCTGTCACCGAGCACGGTGGATAATCTTTTTCACGAAATGGGGCACGCTCTTCATTCTATGCTCGGACGACCCAAATTTCAGCATGTTTCTGGGACGCGCTGCCCAACAGATCTCGCCGAAGTACCCAGCGTTTTAATGGAATATTTTTCTAATGATCCAAGGGTGTGTACACATACTTTTAGGTAGTTTATAAAATTAAATTTTAAAATTTAAATAATTTATTTTAGGTGGTGCGATCGTTTGCAAAACATTACAAAACTCAAGAACCGTTGCCTGACAACATGCTTCACAGGCTGTTAGCATCAAAAAATTTGTTCTCTGCAAGTGAAATGCAATTACAAGTAAGGATCTTTGAAAGAACATAAATAAATATTATTTATTTATTTAGTAGGCATTGGCGCAGCCTAAACCGAAATGGCTTCACTGTTCACCTTCACGTGGTGGAAGTTGGCGCTCGTGCCAGCTAAATCTCTATTTCACCTCTTTAATGATCTTGGCCTTTCCAGAAAAATAATCAACTCTTTCCTAGAAAAAATATCTAAAACCGCGATTTGCGCATCTCAAATTCTATGGCTTCAAAGGGGGAGTGAATGGGTGGTAAGGTGAACGCTCACATGTGGCAAGACAGCTGTCCTAAACCTACCACAGCCGGTCGTTAGTCCAGAATCCACTGCTCACCCCCCAGAAGTGTAAAAAATAGTATTATGATGGGCCTGACTCCGGTCGGTGAACTCCATGGCAGCTCCGTTTGTATTTTATTTATCTAAATTCGTACAATACATGGTAATGGTTTTCAACGCCCACATTTTTATGAAACACTATTCATTAGATTTTATGAAAATAATCTTTATATTTTCGCCGATGTAACTTGTTACCCGACTTTTAAAAAGGGTTTGATTCGAAAATGTAAAATATGTTATCTGCCTTAGTTGCTTCCTAAACTTTTTGGCCGTAAGATCAATAACTGAGGAAATTTTTAAAAACATTGTTTAGGTCTTTCTTTCAAGACCAAGGCTATATTTACACCCCAGTCGAAAACCTGGTTTTTTTCGTATATAGATGTTCTTTCTACTCTACCTTTTAAAGTCAAAGGCTTTTTTATCCCGTCAGTCTCCAACTTGATTTTTTAATCAAAGACATTTTTGTCCCAGGCCCGACCAAATCCATGATTATATTAAGTACTGAATCCTCTTTCTCGAAAGTAAAAATGCAGTTTCACATTTACTATACAGGCATTTTTTGACATTGAAAAAAGTCAATGTTATTTAAAAGTATGCATGCTGTTAGAAATTTACCAATGTAATCAATTTGAATTGAAAAATGGCAGGAAAATATTGTAAATCATTGGGGCCGAGAAATGGAGGGAAAATGAAAATTAGACAGTGTCATTGGAGGATCTTTCATAGCTTTTGATAGAACTGTTAAATTAAGGCGACATGATACCTGGGAACGACCATATCTGAATAATTTGTTTTGTTTTTTGAAAAATATAAGCATTAATTTAAAAAAACCAAATCCGTCAATAAGGAACCAATTTAAAATTTAGACTCAAAAAAGTTGCTCATTGCCTTGGACTTTAAAGCTTTAAACTGACTTCAAAAACTTTCAGGCGCGATTACTCCTACAATGTATGCGGTGTGTTTTATTTTAATTTCATTATATTGACTAGTTAATTTTCTAGGGTCGGGCTTAGCCACATTTTTTATTTAGGCCCTAAATTAATTGCAATCAATTAAAACGTGACAGCGCTCTGAGAGTTACGCTAAATATACTTTGCCATTAACACCCTTATACGACCACTGCGTAAAGATAGTTTTTCTGTGCTAGCGCTGCAATAGAAAGTTTAGCATGCGCCTGATCGCTGGCGCGAGCGGACGTGGAATCTGTGCCCGACGCTTTGTCAATGCTGGATTTTCATTGGTCATACCCTATAAAATTGACCCCGCCTATTTTTTTGCGTGTTCGCCCATTTTGGATATTTTTTTCAGGTCTTATGTCGCCTTAATAAAATGGAGCGTACACAGTAGGAAAAATGACATTTCAAAGAATTAAATAGAAATCCTATTGATGTCATCAAAAATCTTTACTAAAGAGACGTACAAGCTGAAAAAATTGTTCAAAATCATGGTGGCAGGCAGATGTTTTAGTGATTAATCATCCGTGGAAGAGTGCCGCGTGTTAGTTCTGGACCAACAATACTGGCCATTTGTAATTTAGTTAACTATTTTTTGCAGGTGCCCACCGGAAGTTGGCAGTTAGCACTATACATTTTTTTAGTAAGCACTTAGATTCACTTATTGGTATTGTTGTTCCAGCTGTTTTACTCCGCCCTGGATCAGCAGTACCACCAAGAGAAACCGAACCGAAGCGACTCAACGTTCGACATTTTGAAACACGCTCAAAAGAATTATTACGGCCTACCCTACGTTGAAAACACAGCCTGGCAACACCGGTTTAGTCACCTAGTCGGATACGGAGCGAAATACTACTCGTACCTAATTTCAAAAGGCGTCGCTGCAACAATATATAAACAATATTTTATAAATGATCCATTCAGCCGATCCGCTGGAGAAAAACTAAGGCACGGGTTGCTCAAATATGGAGGATCGAAACCGGCGTCTACTCTCCTGACTGACTTTTTAGGGAATCCAGTGATGTCAAACTCCTTAGCGAATGCACTTGCAGAAGAGCTGGATCGTCATAAAGACCACATAGATTGTATACGAGAAATTAATAGTAAATAAATAAACATTTTACTTCAATATTTACAGTTTATTAGCCATTTGCACACATTCCAACAAAATGAAAAACTGGCATATTGGACTCTTTAAAAAAGTTGCATTTTAACGCTATTCTCATAGAACTAGTAATTAATTATACGATAATTCAGAATAGAAATGACCTGCTCGAGAGCCTTATGCGACGTAATTATACTGGTTGGGCGTATCCTTGTCCCTTTCCATATAATCACGGTCTATTAAAGATTCTATCCTCTTTTTCAAATCGGCAGGCTGAAAATGAAAGAAAATCAAGCATATAATAATAATAATAATATTTTTTTTTTTTAACAGGGGAGTTTGTTGCCTTGTGCAATATTTATCAGTAACCTATTCCTTAAGAGCCCCTATCAATTTCGCAATGTGAAAACCGAAAATACACACTTTTTCAGGACGAATTTTACAATAACCATAAGATATATCTGATATTTTTTAATTCACAGTTATACAACACCTATTTATTTAGTATGTCTACGAAATTTTATATTGATAACAACTTCGTATAAATTAGGAAAAAAAATACACAAAAATGGTTTTTTACATAAAGACGAAACACGAGGTTTTTCAATTCGTTTTTCTGCTAACTGGTAGCGAAAAACGTTCTGAAAAAAAATGTGCGTACTAAGCATATAATATATTAGTAAGTCTACGATATATATTTTTTTAATTTATTCAATTAACACTAATAAAAAATGTGTTGTACTATGAATAAACCCAGTAAAATCGTGTGTAAAAACGTCGTCTACGCGTAAGAATATAATAAAAATAATTACAAGATATAAACATTTCAATAATTGAGGCATTTACCCACCCAGTATTTTTATTTTTTTTATTTAATGTCTACAAATTTCTCTGTAATAAATTATCGAAATCCATGCTTACGCGCTGTTCATTCGCGTTAGTCCGTGCATTCGCGCCCGAGGGCTACTGGACGGTGGACGTGCGTTGCGTTGATTTCCGGAGCTCGCGATATTCTCGCGTCCTGCGCGCGAATACTCGCGCCCGGCCGAGCGCTTTTCGACAGTGGATATGCGTCGATTAAGCGGTTTTGATACTGCAAGATTTGTTAGGGGCTATCCATAAAATACGTCACGCTAAATTTTTGGCATTTTGACCCACTTCTCACCTTATCAGTATTTTTTATTGTAGATGTCAAAAAAATGTGTTTAATTTTTAGAAAATAGGTCAAAACATTAAACTTTACTATCAGGGCAAGATTAAAGTTAGAAAAAAAGCTGAAAAAACAAGAAAGGCGTGTGAATTTCGTAGGCAAATTGTTTTCACCTTCCTAACTATATTTAACTAATTTTTTTATAGTTTGTTACTTTCTTTAATCTATAAATACGGGTAAATATGTTGTCCATCGCCAGCGTCGGCGTGGCAACGCTGCAAGCGTCATTGATACCTTTGGATCGTAAGCGAAAAAGAGTAGGGTTTTTGACTTAAAATAATTGTTCAAAAAAAATAAATTTCAAAAAATCTATAAATATATAATGTATATTTGCAGAGAATTAAATAACAAAAATAAGACATTGCCTGGATCGTCATCGATGGGTAAAAAAGATGGAGATATAAGGTATTTTTACTTGGTAATAATAACAGTAATTTATAATACTATCGCAAAGGTTTCTATTAACATCTTTAAGTTTCAGTGGGAAATTGTATATAACCATACACTGTGGAATATAAATAGCGCACAGAACTTTAAGGGTTATTTCTACCCGTAACATTTTTTTTATTCGACAAAAAAAGTTTAAAAAAAAAACAAATAAAATAAAAAAGTATGGCACATGAATAGTTTTGGATTATTTTGAGACTATATTTATTCGTATAAAAAAAGCAATATTTTCACGATTTGATATGTTTATACTATTTTAGCATTTATTATTTATTAAAATCGTATTTACGTGTATGTGCAGGGTCGGACTGGGCCTAAGGGGCCCGGGTGGGATTATGACTTTAGGGGCCCGCCGCGCGCCTAGGATCAAGTGATACCATCAGGTCAACCAATAAACCAAATGACAATAATAATCAAATAGGCACGAATTTTAGGAAGTTTTTAATTTTAAAGACATACATTTTTATGAAAAAAGTTTAGTTATTTATAACTATCCCATCAAAAACAAAAATAAAAGAGGAGAAGTTTCAGCTAGAGTGCCAATAACTTGTTAAAATAAGACATACATTTTTATATATTTTTATATAGAAAGTTCAATTAACTAATTGATAATGTATTATCCAATCAGCATTTTTTTTAGAAGAGGAGAAGTTTCAGCTAAATTGTCAATAACTCTTTCGTAAAAACTGATATCCTAGTCATCCTTGATAAGATCCGATTCAGTATTCAGAATAATCAATGAATCTAGCAGTTCTTGACCTAGTAGGGAACGAAGCCTGGTCTTAATGCGCTTCAGTGCTGAAAATCGTCTCTCGCGAGTCACTTGCGTAAATGACATTGTGAGTATTGTACAATAAGCTACGTATAAGTTGGAGTTCGTACTTATGTGCATATTATACTCAGACAAAAGTTTACATGCACATGGTATGCAACTTCGGCAAGCATCGGAACCTCTTCTTCCTCCTCTTCATCTTCTTTCTCAATCTGAGAATCTGAATCCTTTGTGTGATGCTCCCTAAGTGAAATGTGTTCGTCCCAAATAGTTTTAGAAAGTTCTTTAAAACTTTTTGCAAAAGATTCGAGTTCTTTTGAAAGTAATTCTCGATCAACATTGGCAATAGATGCGATTGACTTTAATGCATCATCAGGAATTCCGTTTTTGTCAATTTCGTGGAAGTTTTTCGGATCCAAACAAGCGACATCCTTCATTAAATGCTCATTGCAGTTGAATTTTTCATCTATTTTAACTAGAGTCGTGTTGATGATGACCTTGTATACGATAATAGAGAAAATTTATTTGGGTCCGCAGATAGCAGTCCAATTTCATCTTGACATAACTCATATTTTTTCTTTTTTCATCATCGGTTTTCTAGATGTTCTCCGTAAATGGCAGCGTGGTCTGTATTTCAACATCAACGTTTTCGACTTGAATTAATTCTTGGACCTGGGATTCAAACAAACTTGCAGCACTGAAAATGTCGTCAAAATGATCTAATTGTTTCCACAAATTCTTCTCCAAAGTTTTGATAAATCCCCAAGCTTTAAGGTAGTCTAGTGTAGGAGTTTGCAGGTATAAGCTTACAGGGGTTGATAAATCGAATATTTTCTTGAAGCGCAGGCTGTCAGAATTGTTTCAAATTTAAGAAAGGAATCCATCAATGCTTTGTATGAAATGAAACCTTTGGCTCGAACTCCGTGCTCAAAGATATGGCACTTAGAGTCTTTATCAACGCAACGTATCGAATTTTCTCCATGATGGTTGTCAATGCTTTGTCGTTGGCCCACCATCTCGTTTTTCCGATGTTCTGTAATCGTCTCAACTTGTCTCTACCAGCTGTTATTTCCGCGATTTTGTCCACCCAAACGCGCTCGAATGATTCGTGAATAAATACACTTGTAGACTCCAAGATGCCGAATAAATTCTATGCTTCAGTACAACTTAACTTACAACTTCAGTACAACTTGGAAAGCCGAGCCTGTCAAAATGTTACTGTCGAATAAATTGAATGTAGCAATTATTTATTACGCAACTATAATGAAAAGAACTTGAATTTGACGAAAGATACATCGATGCCAATTGGTGAACGAAGACCGCTCAATAGTGATCGACTCAAACGTCTACGGATATCCGTTAAATCGGCAGTTTGATACAGGAAAGCGCAAAATCTTCCCTTGGTAGACAGATAAATAATCTACAAAACGACATTTTAAACAGTCCGAAGCATATATTTGAGAACACACAAATTTTGAAAACTATTTCTGCACAGCTGAAAAAAACTAGATCCAAGCAGTGTCCCCACAGTAAACACTTTACTGCGGAAATTAAATTCAAATACCTCCAACTTCGAATATCATGCTCGAAGTCTCCTATACAATTTAAACATCAACAGAGCTGGACAATTCAATGCTATCGTCGCAAAATTTATTGGAGTAAAACGCATTAATTTTGCTTTGAAAGATTCCTACAAACTAAGGTGTTACGTGGTAGTAGTGGTGTATAATACGGGAACATTGATATATAAACTACATAAAACAATTTTCGATAAAAGCCCATCTACTAATGTGAAAAAAATTGAACAGCAGAAACTTATGCAGAATACTAGGACGAAGACAACAAAGCAAAAATACGTCTTTTATTCAACGCCGATAGTAGTGACTACGGGGAAGCATGTCAAAAGCCAGACATGTCATCGGATGAGTATGAAATAGCCAAGGAGCTGTTTTTGGAAAATATGAAACAACAAATAAAGGACCGTCACGAAATTGAAAGAGATACGATATTACAAGCAGAAAGCGCTTTATGGCTGGAACTAAGAAGGTGTCTTTTAACAGCATCAAATTTCTCCAACACTTGCAAACGACGTGAAAATATTAGTTCAGCGCCTCTCGTAAAGAAGCGTGCTTGTTTTCATTCAACATGTATTCTGGTTGTATTATATTTTGTTTTATAGTTGCAACAATAACTTATAATACTATATACATACTTTGTAAATGCCAACCTCACTATTCGCTAGGTCATAAAAAAATATAACAGATTAATGGCGGTATTTTATATTTCTGATCTTACATTGTAAGGTCCCGGGTTCGATTCCCGACTGGGTCACCATTTTCCGTTAGGATCTAATTAACGGAATTGTATTTTCGATTCTGTCGATGGAATACAATAACAAGACACACACTTACAGACATGTTACACGCACACATACATATAACACGTCATAGTAGGGTTGGTTGTAAAAGATTGTCATATGACAATAAACCCGCCCATATTTTCACAATAAAGAGTATAAACAAGAAATGATAACCATAATATGTGACGAAATTTTTATTTTCTGTTATTATTATGTATGTCCAAACAAAAAATATTCAAACTTTTAATGACAAATATATTTTTTTAGTAGGTAACAATTTATCGAGTCACATATAATAACGTTGAGATGTTATACAACATATTTTTTACTAATTTTACATACTACTTGAGTGCTGATAATCGGTCGCGGATCAAGATTGTTTGTTGCCGCTGCGCCCGTATCTCTTCATTTGACTACGATAGTTCGAACGGCGACACCTGCGCTGCTCTGAAAATACCTAAACTAAGCGTGCGGCGAAATTGATAGGGACTCTTAACCCCTAGAGCCCCAATTGGCCGATATCGGCCACAACACGATTCAGCGTGACATTTATATTTTAATAGTTAGTCACTTTAGTTATATTTTAATTTAATTTGTTTTATTTTATTATGTTAATATGTTTTATTTTAATTATGGGTACAGTGATTTGGCAGTTATTAATGTTTTGGTGGGTCATAATATTTTTTTTTACTAATTTTTACTAAATTTTTTTGGGACATCAACTTGTCAATCGGCTGAGGGGCCGAGGCCTGAAGCGTTAAGTGTATATCACAAGTTTCGCATTGGCTACTTAAAATAAAATGATAAAATAAACAGAAAACTAGAAAAAAAATATGACAAAATAAAATAAAAAATAAACAGACAGAGGAAAGGAGGATGCAAAGGAAAAAAAGGATCTGAGGAGGGGGAGAAGGGTTGGTTATTTTATAATTTTAGGTCATTGTAGAAGCAAATTCATTAATTTGCCTCTTAATGCTGCAACCACACGCTTGTGGCAAACCTTTGCAAATTCCAAACCTGTGGACTGTTTGGCTTTTGTAGGCTAACACGTGCTTGCCGCCGATCCGACCGAGGGTCAGTTTTGTGCGCAAATCAAAGGAAGCTTGTGGCGAGCGCTTGCGAGGCTTCCACATGCTTGTTTGCTTGCCAAGCGGTTTGTGGCAAGCGTGTGGATTAAAATTGAAATTTGTGCAAATTCATTAATTAGATTGGACAGTTGCTTACCTTTACAGGAAATTTGAGCTGATTGTACAATTCGGATATGAGTAGGTTGTGCGAGAGAGTTTTTCTCATTTTCATAATGCGGACGATGGCAGCGTCTATTTGATACTGCCTGTCTTGGTAAACGCGCTCTTCGGTCGCCTTCTGCTCTTCTGTCGTCTCTTTCATCTGTATCTGGTTGATTTTGATTCTGAATAATTTGTTGGTGAACTCTGCGTTGAAGGAGAAGTGATCTTTGTCGTCGATCTCGCGACCTCTGGGCGACTTGGCCAGAACTCGGGCTTTGCCGCAAGCCAGCGATTGCAGCGTGCGACGCAGCTCTCCGTCTTCGATACAGGTGGCTGCTTTGATTTCGTCGAGCGATAGATTATCGCCGTCGTTGAAGAGCAATAGAACCAGTACTTGAAATAGCGAAACTAGCAGCTCTTTGCGGCCCTGAAATGATTAATAAAGTTGATATATAAATAAATACAAACGGGGAGCTGCCATGGAACCCGCCGGCCCATTGCAATATTTAAGCTATTGCATAGCTTTTATCGCGGGCCTAGGCCAGCGCGGCGACCGAATGAAGAAATTTCTTAACGAAAATTAATGATTGTAAACTGATAATTACGTCTAAACGAGTACTGCTTACGATTCGAAAAAAATATATGTTAAACAAGAACATTTTCCTAATATTGTTAGCTTTGAATATTTTAGATTTTGTTTATATTACATAGTGTAATTAATTTGTGAAATTATGTCTAACCGAACACAAAAACGACTACTACGCAAATACTATTAGGCGTATTATTATAAAACTTGCACCATTTTAAAGATAATTTAATTATCTATCTTTTTATCTACGATTTTTTTCGAATAATCCGTATTTTTGCTTTATCGAATAGAAGACGTTTAAATTAATCCGAATCATTTGCTTTCGCAGCCGCAAATGATTCGGAATAATGTCAACGTTTTCCGATGCAGCGCAGTTATCTGATATCAGAAAAAATAAAATAAATAAATAATTATAATTGCATAAGTTGTTAAAAATGCTATGCAATAGCTTTACCGCGGCAGTCCCCGATTGCCACACGTATTTTTTTTAATATATTTTAATAATACTCCGATAGAACTTAATTCTATAATACGAGACATCTTCCGATAGGGAGTAAAATGATATCTGAACGGAGGGCTATGCATTTTATTATTTTTATTTATAATGGTAACCCCCATTTTAAAACAGCAGCTTATCTGCCTAAACTGTATTAAGGGTTTGAAAGATACTATCGAGTCCATGTTGGCCCGGGCCACTAAGAGGCTAATTATCTCGCGAATAACGGCAAGTACTTTGCCATGACAGTCGTTGTTCCGGCCTTGATCTAAGGCCGACTTGCAGCTAGCTAAAATACTCCTAGCTGTGCTAGGGATATTACTACAGAGGGGGCACAGACTATCCTGTAAGAAAGTATGAATGTTCGGGTGAATATTTTCCATACCTGTGTAAAATCGGCCCGCAAAACGCAGTGACCGAGTGTCGGCTGCCATTGTAGTTTCCTACCACTGTGTTTACCTAAGTAGAACTTGGAAAAGGCCTCTTGATGGCGCAGAAGGTCATCCGGCAGACGCACTTCCACCACAGGATAAGTCGGCCAGTAGCCCATCGTCAATATCGACACTGACAAGTCGAGGGAGCTGTCGATTAAGGTCGAAGTCTGCAAAATTAGATCGGGTATATTATTAATATCAGCTTTGCTGATACGTCCAGATCATATCTTATAAAGCTAGTCATAAACAATATTATCATATCTTTAGGTACAAATGGAGTGTTTTTAAATTGATTGACAGAGCTTGTAGAGTTTATTCTACATGTTCATTGTCCACCACTATTTTGCAGAATGTTCTTAAGAGGATTAGAAGGGACCTCGAAGATTTGTGTTGCTGTTGAAATTACTCAGTTACATCGTAATAATTAGTGAGAATTTCGTGCCCGCATCCGGCATCCTCTTTGTCTTCTTTGAGAGTAGTCTTCTAAGTAATTCCAAGCGATCTTTATAATTCCTATTCATCAGGCCCACTAGCATTCTGGTTGCCCTTCGCTGCACCTTTTCCAGGACATCTACATCTTTGCATTAGTAGGGGTTCCAGAGCTGATAGCCATATTCAAGATAAAGCCTTACATATGCCTTGTAGATCGTAAAAAAAATGTTGTTAGTTACAATTATTAAAACCTATATTTACCTGTTTATATGTCAGTATGATGTCTCTCGAGAGCTCCATATCTTTGAACATTCCTTCGAGTTTAGATGTAAACCCGCCGCCGCATTCCTGTTTTAGCTTGCTCAGCATCGATTTTTCGGCATCCACGGATGCCGATTTCCCCACTAGCAGGCGTTTTGCGAGATCTTTTTTGTAAAACGCTTCAAACACATCCTTGCCGTGGATAAATCTGAACTGCACCATAATCTTATCGAGGAGTTTTTCCAGTTCTTCTTCGGTCGCTTCTTTGTTACCAGCACGCAGCTTAGCGTCGATAAATTTAGCTACAAAATAAAATAGTATTATTATTTATTCTGGACAGGCAACTTTGCTGATATGTCCAAATCAGGTCTTGTAAAGCTAGTCATAAACAATATTAATAAGTGTTTAGGTCCAAATCGAGTCTGCTTTTAAATTCATCGACAGAGCTGGCATAGTCACTTCAAATGGTAGTTTATTCTACATGTCCACCACTCTATTTTGCAAAACGTTCTTAACCCCTCAAGCCCCGATTGGCCGATATCGGCCACAAATTGATTCAGATTGACGGGCCCGTTTTAATTTTATTTTAATTTAATTTGTTTTATTTTATTATGTTTTATTATGTTAATATGTTTCATTTTAATTATGGGTACAGTGGTTTGGCAGTAATTAATGTTTTTGGTGAAACAGTGTCATAATTCATTTTTTTTACTAATTTTTAATAAAATCTTTTGGGACATAAACTTGTCAATCGGCTGAGGGGCCGAGGCCTGAAGGGTTAAGAGGATTAGATTTAAATTTTGCACGTTTGAGTTTTTGCAGTGGATTTGTGTTGACGTATTGACCTCGAAGATCGTGTTGACGTTGTGATGAAATACTTAAAGATCAGCGAAGTGAATGTTTGTAAGACACGCGTTTTAAACCTTACCTATTAATTCAGCTGGTTTGTTAGTACGCTGATTGGTAAAATATTCAAAAGCTTCTCGTAGGGAATTTATAAACTTAATGTTCTTGTTGAAGCACGTCGCCACTATTTCATCTAGTTTGTCTTTGAAGTCGAGTAGCTCTTGTACCATGGTTTTGTCCTTTTCTGGGTCGATGACGATTGTGCGCCCTTTTTTCTATAATAAAAAAAAAACTTAGCTCCTGCAAGTATGAACTTTGAATTCTTCGCAGAGCTGCGATGGAATTGCTTACTTTTATATATGCATTGAAATGGGAACACAGCTCTATCAGCCCGTTTTTAACCCGTGAAAACAGCGTATACAGCTGAGTGAGGTCTTTGTAGCGGGGTCCATCCAGGAGCTCGGCGAGCCCTTTCGACAGGATTCCGCCTAAATGCTCGCTGAGCAGTTGCTTTTCCACCGTGTGGACGAGCTGACATCTGAAACCAAGTTTAAATATTAGATTCAAATAAATACATTTATACCTATATTTGAAAATAATAATAATACTTTGTGGTCGGATCCAAATAGTGAAGCAGTCTTTCATTTTCCTCTTGCAGCCGTTTATCGACATGCGCCAAATATTGCGGCACGTCACTCTCTCTCATAAGCTCCTGCCCTTCAGCAGCATAAAGACGTTCAGTCGCCAGTAGAAATCTAAAAAAAATATTTAACATAAATACTAGCAAATCGCAGCTGTATATCGGTTGCGAAAACGTTTCAGGATTCAAAATGATGTTCATGATTGGCTCTCTATGTTTGTAAGAATGCGGAAAAGGCTCCTCATTTCGAAAGTTTTAGCGATACAGCGGATCTATTGTGGATTAGCACCGATACATATTTGTGATATATCTGTGACCTTTGTATCTTTCTGGTGTTGTATAAATGAATCTTAATCACTTATATCATAATAAGGTGACTAAAAAGGTCACAGATAATCAGTTATTTAATTATATAGTTCCTAATTGAATTGTGATAAGATTCTTTTATATCACAATTCAATCCTGTGGCATTATTCGCAGAGTCCTGCCTGAGAAATAAATAACAAACAAGTTTGAAGTCATTCATTACATTGTGCTATTTATGACTAATTTGTCAAGTGAGAGTTGTTAAAGGTCCAATTCTGTTATTTTTGCGCAGACGTTAGCGGAAGCCTAAAAAAAAAAAGATGTATAACAGCTGCAATGACATTTACTATTCATGGATCAGAATAGTTGACTATTCATAGATCATGAACTAGTCCCCATTATAATACCAGAGCTCTGCCCCCGACAGTAAAAAGGGCGCATCTAACATTTTTTCCGAAATAGAGTTATATATATATATATTGCCGTGATCAGCAAAAAAAGACGCATCTGCTCATATTTTTTATATTTTTCTAGCTCGACTGTACAAGAAGTTACAGTAACGTCAAAGGACGCAAGTACATGTATTTTTCTACGAATACTGAGCTAAAAGGGCGCATTGAATGTAAACTAGAATGAAAAGGCTTATTTGCGTTCAGAAATTGAAAAGACATATTTTCTTCTGTACTAAGTAGGTAAGACGTTAGTGATCACTTGCGTCTTTGCAATCTATTAATTCACTAAGTAGTTTAAGCGCATGTGGCAAATGGGCCTTTTATATTTAGTAATTCCTTTAGATGTTTGGACGCTTAATTAAGAATACGAATATTGCAAGTATAACCAATACTACATTAAAAAGGCGCAAGTAGCCAATTGCGACCTTTCAACTTAAGGAAAAATCTAGTGAGAACTCATGAACACTAAAAATAAAAGCAGTTCATAAATAAAAATAAAAAAAATAAAATACAAACGGAGCTGCCATGGAATTCACCGACCAAAAATCGGGCCCATCATATATAATTATTACACTTCTGGGAGGTGAAGGGTGGATTCCGGACTTACGACCAGCGGTGGTAGGTTTAAGACAGCTGTCTTGCCACATTCACTCCCCCTTCGAAGCCATAGAATTTGAGATGCAGAAATCGCAGTTTTAGATAATTTTTCTAGAAAGGAGTTTATTATTTTCCTGGAGAGACAAAGATCTTTAAAAAGGTGAAACAAAGATTTAGCTGGCAGGCCACGAGCGCCTACTTCCACCGCGTGAAGGTGAACAGTGAAGCCGTTCCGGGTGACGGCATTTGCGTGGTCATGGTATTTATTTAATTTGTACTCGTGGTCTTTTGGGATATTTGATTCCCATGGAACAGTTAACTCTACGATAAGAACCATCTTCCGAGATAGAGAGTAAAGAGTTATATCTGGACGCAGGGCTTTGCATCCGAGACTTTCAGGGAATTTATACTGCTTAGAGACCGAATCGACCTCCATAATCCAATCTGAAGCTTTCTCGATTATTGAGAAAGGTTTTGCAGTGAGATGTTTTTTGCCTTTAGAGCCAACCCGCACAAACTGTATTGGGGGTTTGGAGGATACTGTCAAACCCTTGTTTGCACGAGCCACTGAGAGGCTAAGTACCTCGCGAATAACAGCAAGGACTTTGTCGTGGCGGTCCAAGGCCACCTTGCAGCCAGCTAGAATATGTCTAGCTGTGCAAGGGGTGTTGCTACAAAGGGGACATGAACTATCCTCGGCATAGCTCCAACGAGACAGGTTACTGGGGTCTGGAAGTGTATGCTGAAAGGCATTTAAATAAAATTTCAGCATCTCTGGCGTCCAGTCATACAACATTACTTTCCAGTGCATTGGAGGAGGAATGCAAAAGTCTCCAATTGTTGTCCAATCATTCTGGCATTGAAGGCCAATAGCGTGAGCCATACTATTGCTGTCGTAATCTCCCCGCAAGAGAGACTTTTTCAAGTCCACATCGCTCATGGTTGTACTGCCATACCCCAGACCAGTGCCATTCTGGCTGATTCCAGTAAGGAACTTTTTGTGGAAGTCAACGCGGGCTAGTAGATCATTTGACTCACTACGGCCACTTACTACGTGCTTCGATATTGCCGGATCCTTGGAATTGCTTAGAATCGAATTTTTGGTTATTCTGGAGTTGGCGTAGAGCAGAGGGCAGTTTTAGAGCTAGCCCAAAATTGTGTTTGGACCTGAAGAGTCGAGGGGTCAGCTGGTTTGGCTAAGGACAACCAGGATTTTAGACAAGCTGTCACCAGTGCATCCAGACGAGACAGTTGGGTTTTGGTGAAATCGTAAATAAGAAAGGGCCATGACAAATGTGAAGTTAGATAGTTGTCATAGATCCAAGCCTTACGAGGGCCAGAAATTAGCAGTGCATCTATCTTTTCCAGGCAACTACTGAAATGTTCTATAACATGATCGCCAGAGAGGTCTTTTCACTGGCAGGTGATTTTCCTGCCAAGAAATTTGAAGTGGTTATTTGGGTCTATAAGGGAGATAATAGAGCCCTTATAGACCAATTTTGGGTCATAGGATGTAAATTTTGTGCCTATGCGGGCGAGTCCAAGGCAAAAACATTTGGAGGTCTTCACTTTTATTCAGCCTGACCAGTCGCAGAACAACTCCACTTTCTGTAATAGCAGGGAAAGCTGCTTGGGGCTCCTGGTGATAAAAGTTAGGTCGTCGGCAAAAGCGAGGCACGACGATGTGTATTGGCCGTCTGTTTTAAAACGGTAACCCCACTTCTTGTCGAACTGGGTCAGGCTTTCCAGCAGTATATTGAAAACGATATTGAATATCGTCGGAGAAAGGCAACAGCCCTGAAACAGTCCAATTGAATATGATATAGAGCGGGTAGTCCATTCTTGCGTTTTGACATGGAACGTCAGACAGTTGTAGTAGGAGGCTACAATGTCACGCACCACAGGTGGGAAGTTGTACCAGCGGAGCGCAAAGTGGAGGAGACTGTGCCGAACTGACCCAAAGGCATTCTCTAGGTCAAGCCAGCATACATTGATTTGGCGTTCGTGCTGTCTCGCATCCTTAATAGCAGCAGCCAAGAGAGAATTGTGCTCGAGGCAGCCTGAGACGCCACGCATGAAGCCTTTTTGTACTGACACTCCAAGGTACTCGTTCCGGTGCATGAATTCGCTCATCCTCATGTGGACTATGCCAAAAAAGATTTTGGCCACAGTATCTGTCAGAGCAATGGGCCGAGCGTCCTTTGGTCCGGTGCAAACTGGGACCTTCGGAATTAAGATGACTGTCGCTCGGCCGAAATTCTGTGGGACTACACCGCTATTCCATATATGTCGGAAGATGGATCCTAAATATTGCAGAAGGCAGGGGCACTTTTTATACACTAAGTAGGGAATACCATCGGGACCTGGAGTAGAGCCCGACGGCTTCCTTTTTATTTGATTTAAAATCTCGTCTAGAGATGGGGGTTGAGAGGCGAAAGCTACTGTAGGCAGGTGCGGAGGTTTAATGTCCGGAGGAGGGCTGTACATATGGAGCCGCATTGGATCCTCATAAGTGGTCGAAAAGTATTCCGTGGCCATTTCTTCCGGGATTTGGATTGTGCCCTTAGCGGCAGACAAAATCTTTTTACTGTAGTTAACCCGCTCAGCATGTAACATCCCTTTGGGGACATGTATGGCGGCCGCCTAAAATCCGAAACATCCGCTACTGGATATCGCGCTCGCCGCTGCGAAAAATGCAATTTACGATTCGAAACGTCGTACTTTAATGCTTTCTGACAACGGAACGATATGGCCAAATAATTTTTAATTCGGCGGCCACCGGCGATAAAATCGAACGGCGATTTAAAAAGTCAGCATAGACGTCAAAACGGCAGTCTCGATCGGCCAGCGCCGCGGCCGCGTAGTTCCGCGAAATGGTGGTTTTGTGCTGTGTTTTGTGGATAACAGTGCAGTGTTTACTGGATAAGAGTGAGTAATTTCCATTTTTAAGTAGTTTAGGCATAAGGATTAGTCAATTGAGATAGTCCATTTGCTGTTTTTCACGAATTTTCAAAGAAAACACCTCGGCAACAACAAACGGCTCGCGAAAAAATGGTTGTTATTATTTTGTAATGTTTATGAAATATCCCGATATATTGCGAAATATGACGTAATGTCGCTTTAATTTACTAACAAAATAAGTATTGTTTCATTTACATCCTAAGTTATCCCATAATTAGGCGTATTTTGAAAATTATATCTTGTTTTGTAAAATGAATCGCGCAAAGAAACTTGTTTTGATAATTACTATGAGAGAATAAAGTGCGATTTTCCATAGTTTTTCGATGAAATGTGACTCTTTGGAGTATAGTAATTAGTTATTAGACATATAATAAGTCTATGATAAGACAATATAATTGAAAAAATCTAACGAATTTTATATTATGGGCATTCAAAGTTTATTATTAAGTTCGGACGCGGAAACTCTCAAAACTTTAGATTTTTCTATAATATCAGACAAAGCTCAAAGTTCTGGTGTGATTTTTAAGAAGTGTGATGTAGTAATAAAGTTATTTTGAAAGAATTTCATATAAAAAAATACCATAAGTAGCCACAAATTAAAAATTAAAAATTTTTTTTTTTACGAGAATACATAAAATTTTTCTTGGCTGAATAAATAAATATTTTTGTATGCAAATAAGTAAAAAAAAATATCGTTTTGGTAAAGCATTTAATAAAGAACATAACTGTATTTACAATTTTTGCATATTTTACGTATTTTGTGACAAAAAAATCGAAATGATTTTATAGGCGAGTTTTTTCAGTTTGCCAATTTTGTAATATTTATTCATTATTATCTTAATTGTTTTACGAGATAAGGTTATAATGTTTTATATGTCAAATTTCAATGCGATCATTTTTCTCTTTATCTTTTTTTAATCCGTTTACTGGTTTATAAGTTATGATCGTTTTTCTCAAGGCCGTTGACTCGCGTCGATTTTTTGCCCGAATATGTCGCGCGCAAAAGTGATAGGTGAGTTTTTACCTCGCAACAGGAGGGGTTAAAACGGTTTTTGTCAAACCGGGATTCCTCTTTGGACTTGAGAAATGCTTCTTTGCGCTTGTTGTTTTGCGTTGCTACGCTCTGTATCAGTTTGAGTATAGAGCGGTACGAGCGCGAGAAGTTGTGGCAGAGGGCCTTATCTCCGGCTTTCTTGGCTTCACGTAGCTGGCGACGAAGTAGCCGCTTCTGCCTACGGAGCTTTGATTTGAATGCGTTTTCTCTGTGAACCGGGTCAACATGGGTAGATTTTGGGTAAACACCCGAGAAGTATTCATGGACCGCCACCTGGAAGGACGACAGTTGAACACTGGCAGGGGCATTACGGTTCACAGAGTGGTCAAGGATTGAAGGATTTACGTCTTTTCAACTATGCTTAGTTGAAAAGACGTAAATGTCTATTTACGACTTTTCAACCTAATATCAAGTATTTTCCTAAAATTTTTTTACTAAGATGAAAAGGAAAATTGTTAATAATTCAATAAATAATTAGGTTATAGAAAAATTATAAATCACACATTATAGTTGAAACGCAAACCCAATTTATTGCATTAACAGAATGTGTCTATAGTTTTTCTTTATGAGACAGCAAGCATTTAAATATTTTTTACACAAAACATTTTTTATCTCAGTTTAGACTTTATGCTACATGCGCCCTTCTTATTATCGGGGGCAGAGCTATATTAGTGATTTGTGAGCCACATAAGTTCACCTTTGCTTTTTAATAGTACCATGAAAACCTGCTAAATTGCACTAAAATCACTGTTGTGAGTACCAATTTATAACTGTGTTTTATGCGTTTTACGAAGCGGCCGAGTAAACGTTTATATGATAGGTTAATGCCACAATTTTGTTGTATTACCTTATACAACTATAAAGTGTTATTAATCAGATATATCTACTTATGCGACCAGTGGTCACAAGTGTTACTTCTGTATGTCTTTTCAACTACTCTTTCGTGTTAAAATATTTTCTTTGCTAGTTGGAAATACAAAAAAGGAAATAAGTGCATTAACATAACAATACTGAAAGAAGATTAGAATACTAACTTATCTTCGAAGGCCACTTGATATATCTGAAGATCCGATAGCATCCGAAGCAGGGATTTCAGAAGAGACCTGTCAACTGCCTCTCCGCTTCTTTCTCTCTCGATCAGCATCAGTAACCCCTCCACTGTCCTGGTTTGCACCAGAGTATTCAGCGCTATGTGGTTTCTGAACAGATCTAATCCCATATCCCTACAAAAAGATATAACATCACAGCTTAAAGATATGTATAACGACAGGCAACGAAATTAAAGAAGGATATAGGCACATACCATATTGATAGAGTGGAGGGATTCTGAAAGACGTATGTTCGATCCAAATAAAGAAAAATACTTCTGATCATTATAATTTGCCGACAGTGCGCCAGCCAGCAATCATTCATTTTTTTCAGAAACACATAACGGTCCATGCTCTCGCCTAGAAATTGATCAATGTTCGCTTTGACGTGTGTCTCCATCACACCAGTCAAATTCACATACAACTGAGAAGCCATTTTGTGCCCGCACATATTCTCCACCGCCTGGTACAACTCTTCCAAAGAATGCTTGATGGCCGTCGACGTCTGTATAGCCACAACTGCCTCCCTCAATTTGCTCCATGTTATTTCTTGGTAGTTATCAGGTAGGTCAGGTTTGACTAAAAAAAAAGGAATTTACGTAAACATTTTTTTTCTTCTTTAATGGCTTTATAAGTTCCTTTATTTGGGGCAAGGGGGCCAGCATCATGATATGATGACAGATGACATGATAGAAATAAGTAAAAGAAAAATGGCAGGGAGGGGGGAAGGGTAATTTACATAGATTTAAGAAAATAAAGGTAAGGACGGACTGATCCCACGAATACAACGTATACGATGCAACGCTCCAACGTTGGTGTGCACACTTGTCCCACGTATACAACGTATATATGGCATCAGAAGCTGTTGTCTATTTTAAGAAGGTGCAATAGTATTGCGTACGACTGCTGTACAATATGTGTCTGATTCTGAGAGTGACTTTGAGAATGATTTACTCAGTTTGGTTTTTTTAAATCAATATGTCCGCACCACAAAAACAAAAAAGATAAGAAAGGAAGATATTGGATTCATGAGATAAAGATAAATAGACAAACAGAAAAGTTTGGAAAATACCATAAACTAATGCAGCACTTGGAATATGGCGAAGATGGAATCTTTATGTACTTCCGCATGTCTTTTCTCTATGCATGCCCCGACTTTCCGTGTCTTGACGCGTTGCGTATGTAAGTTCTAGAAACACACTAGTTTTAAGCGTGGGACAGCGCACTGTCATCCCTCCATCTTCCCATGCCAATCTGGAGATCGTAGATCGACGTTGCGTGGGGATGGGTGTGACAGTTTTGCGTTTGATAAGTATATTTCTAAGTCATATGTTTTTATGCAAATTCAAAGATCCAGATGTCATAATGTTTCGCCTACGTTTCGTACAAGGACTCAGTACCTTCATAATGTATGGTTTGTACGGACAAAGTGAATCGAGCAGGATGGACAGTGGTTGAAGATGACAGCGCATTTTCTCATCAGGTTTTGAGATTGTTAAAACTAATCAATTCAGTTAGTACTAGAATTAAAATGGGTTTAATAATGCGAGTTAAAGTGGAAGAGATGTTAGTAGAAAGTGGAATTTTGTATTTAGCGATGAAGAATAAAAATTAGGAAATTGGTAACAGAACAGTTAAAGAAAACGTGGTTAAGATCTCCTTCCTCAAGACCACATTCGCATACTGAGGAGTCGAGAATTCTCAGCCTGCAAAAGTGGGGGGGAACTCTACAGTAGCCAAATCGCATTCGGCAGATGATTGGCGATTTTCATTTACCCATAAGTCATGGTCACCTTGGGCACAGTATATAGACATATTGAGATGTCAACCACAACGGGCGAACCCGTCACCGCAGGACGTTTTAACGATTCATCGTTCTATCGACCGTGCAGTGAGCGTAGAAGACTTAGGACATAACAAATCCGACGTCTAGCTACGCCACAACCCGTTAGAGACTAACGCCTTACCGCGAGTAGCCAGGTATGTTACCTGGCGGGCGGCACTCGCGCCCTAACTACCAATTGTGACCAGATTTCTCCGGTCTCTCGATTGGTTCCGAGTTCGAGGTCGCTTGCGCGGTCCTCTCCCTTACGTAGCGGTGAAACGGTGTCAATCGAATCTATTGCGGACCACAGCATCCTTTGCCCGGCTGTTCACTTGGAATCGGGTAGCCGATGGTCGTTTCAAGAGCAGTCGTCGTAAGGTCAGCAACCACCCCTGCTCTGTAGGAAACAGTACTGTTTCCAGACTCTCCCGGCTGTTAGTCAGAATGCACAATCGATTGGCTTCCGCCGCACGGTGCGCAGACCGTCCAGGAGCGCCAGAAGATTGACTCCTGGGGAAAACTAGCCCTTAGGCCAGATGTCTACCCGGGCTCGTGCTTCATGCGTGGAGGCTGCCAGATGGGTGTTGACCCGTGAGTGTGACCGACCCTGAACAAATGGGTCTTCGTGGCCAACTCAGCAAGGGCCCATTAGCTCCTCCATTAGTCCTAAGGGCTACCACAAATCGTGATATGATTACTAGACATTGTACCACAAGCATTGTCCGCGCCAACTGTGCTGCCGTTAACGAAATGCGCATATGGCCGATGCAGAAGGCGTTTGCCCTAATGCATCCCTCTGCTCACTTTTCCCTCGCACCCTATCCCCGCAACACCTTGCCACACGAGAGCGCGCCTACTGTTCTAACTCGGTATACTGTGCTTCGGGATATAAAATTGAATCGCTGCATAATGTGCCCAGCGCAATATACTCGGCTCCTCCCACACATAAGTGGAGAAAAGAGATTGTCAACGTTAAAAAAAAGATGCAACGAAATCCCGTCCACGACAGCTGCCTCTACTGCTTTCCATGCCAGCTGCTTTTCTTGCGAATCCATGCCAGAATATTTTCCTTGTTTCAAGGAGTAGCTAAGTATTAGGATTATCAAAAGGATTGGAGTATAGCTTGAAGAGGGCTAAGGGAGTCAGATAAGCAGTTGGGTATTCCATTCGCTTCCACAAACTTTAGCGCTTCCAATATGGCAATGAATTCACCAGAGAAAATCAAAGTTTCTTATGGCAGTTTAAATAAAAAACAGCAAGGTCTCTCCTTTGGCCGCGGAATCGGCTGATGACAGTAGGTTGAGTTAGTAGTCAAACAGTTTCCTTTGGTTGCAGCAAATATGACTAAAAAAATATATTATTCACAACATACCCAATCACAACCTAACCCATCTGGGTAAACTATTATAAATTGTAACATCGGTGCTGAATATCGGTTGTGTTCGAAAAAAGATAGTCACCGTATGTTCTCGGTAATTTTACAGTTTAACAAACTCTTCTACACTGAAGATGTTTGTCACCTCACTATAGCCATCACACTGATTCCGAATCTGTAAAAATATTTGCTCGATCTCTATAAATAAGCGAGAAATGGGCGTTTAAAAAAGGGTCAAACACCTATATTTTAGTAGGTTGCTACTTTTTTTTAAACTATTCATAAATACCTATTAGGTGGCAGATTCTTTGTTTGTTTTTTGTTGTTAATATGACAGAGCTAGCTAAACTGATCGATACCGCACCCAAAATAGAAACTTCACCCCGCCAGTTCGATTATAATATACCCAGATACGTCGAAATCTGTTCTTGTTTGAAACGTATTTTGAGGTTATTTATTTTGTATTATGACGGACCTACCTTTGAAGTTCTTGATAATCAATTTTTTGGCAGTGCCTGGCTTGTTGGACGTCGACGTGGGCACTTTCACCGCCCCATTGGCTTTGGGGATGAGCAAAGAAAAATTGGAGAGTTTCTCGTTGGCTGTCATGTCGTCTTCCTTGCTTTTTTTCGCGCAGTGGTCACCGTTAGATATGGAGCGTTTTCGACGCAGTGTCGCGCCGCCTTCTTCAAAAACCGATACTTTAGCTATTTTAGACATAAGAGCATATTCTGGCCACGGCCTCGGTCTTTCAAACTGCTTTTCAAAGGCCCACAACACAGAACGAAACCAACCAAAATAAGAAACACCACCACACGACTCGCGAGAGACGAAATGAAATAGCCAGTGGTTAGTGATGTGTTTGTTCAAACGTGATTGATAATATCGATTATCGACAGGGCAAGCAGCACATTTTGCCACCAACACAAACGTTGAGTTGCGTTGAAACGTATTATACAAGTTGAGTTTTTAATTAGTGACACCTTAAATTGAGTGAATCCGTACGTCCAGATAAGGAACTTTTAATAGATTTTTTAAAGAAAAACAAAAAAAAAATAAAAAACCCTTTTTTGGAAAAATTGAAAAAAAAAAAGAGAAATACATAGTATAAAATGAGTTCAGCGCGTTGCTCCATCTTAGCGGTAATTAAAATATCGCTAATATTGTTTAGTTGCAATATTTTGCTATTGCTAGATGGCAGCGCAGCGCGCTCAACGCTTGTCAAAGTTTTATTTATCGGTCATATTTTTAAAATTAAAAAAAAAGGCTTTTTTTTGTTTTTTTTTTTCTATTTATTTTATCAACAGTTGCTTATTTGAAGGTACTGATACACCCACTTCAATGATGTCACTAATTAAAAATGCACCTGTATAGCGACTTCAAAAATTAAGACAGTAAGAAAAAGTGCAAGAATTAAATCTTGACACACAGTTACACAGAAAACAAGCATTCTAAAACTGAAAAAAATGAGCGAATTAATAGAGACTGGCTTTATGTACAGAGATAGTATTTATGTCGAAACAAAACTATTATATTCGCAGTAAACAAAGCTGAAAGTTTTAGTAAAAAAATATTCAGAGTAAAAGGGAATTTAAAATTTGGCAGAGTACCTATAGAAGATTTTTACTACTAAACAAAAAAAAATAGGGATGTAACGATTCCGATTCCGATATAATCGGCAGGCCGATATATCGAAATCGCCGATTATATATAACCGATATCAAACACTCATCTGGTATCTGGAGTGCAGACAGTTTGATTAAAGAAGCAGAATAAGAGGAGTCTTTATCAAATATTTCTACTTATCCTGAGCAAGAAGAGGTGAAATCTTATATAAGATGTCCAAATACTTCAATTAAACAAGATCCAAAGAACTATTGGCGTAATGAAGATTAGTACCCAAATTTGAAAAAGTTTGCACAAAAATACTTATCAACTGAGCTCAGTTGCCTCAGAACGTCTTTTTTCAACGGCAGGTCTAATACAAAATAATTTACGTAACAAATTATCTGAAAATAATTTGATTAAAACTTTGCTTTCTTAACAAAAATCTGCCAAAAGTAAACTTTAGTTTGGTACTGACTTTATGTATCGGTTTAATACTTTGTGTAATGATAATTAATTTCATAATTATCACTTTCATTGCTTGATAATAATTTATAATAATAAATAAATACTTTTTTTGAATTTTGATTTGACGTTTTGATTTATTTATTTTTACACTTCTCATGGTTGAGTCTTTGTTTATGCATAATAAAGATTAAAGATGTACAAACGCCCGAGGTACATACTTCATTATGTATTATCTACTAAACCGTCGATATCGGTACCGCCGATTATTTACTAAAGTAATCGGTATCGGTATCGTATCGGCAAAATGAAGTATTGTTACAACCTAAAAATAATCAAAAAATAAAGGTGTAGGTACGTCTCTCAAGGATTTCATATTATTTCGAATATCCGATAATATTCTGAAACTCCGTTTTTATTAATGCTGGAAGGGAAAACAAGTTTCTTAGAATCCTGAGAATAATGTCTCCGTTGTGTCATTCCCTAATATCTTCGGTGGTTAACGAGTTTTAAAATTAAAATTGTATTACAACCAATAGAAAATCAGTTAAATCAAAGAAAAGTTTAAAAATCGAATGCAAATAAAATATCGCACGTATTATGGTATTATATAGGGTATTTATAGCCAATGCAAATATATCTAAGACAGCAACGTAACGTAAGTTACTTCATTATTAAGACGAAATTTGGAAAAGCGCACGATAATAACCTGATTTTATATTAAAATGGGAGAACTGATGGCACCATATTTCAAGTTATAATTTATTAACATTAATTTAACAAACGTGCGATTATCTCGAAACAGCACTGTCGCTTTCAAATATCGAATTAACGTCTATGAACGTGCAACCATGTGCAACGTTCATTTTATCGATACTATTTTTAAACTCGATACTTTTAATCGACACTATTAACGTATGCTGTTGCACACCCTATTTAGAGGTCATTGTCATTTGACTAGGGTTGCCAATGCAAAGCTAGGAAAAGGTTGTTTTTTCTATCCCGTTTTTTTTTTAGTAAAAGAAAAACGACAGTAACATCCAGAATGTCAGCATTTAATAGAAATCATTAACAAAGTCATATTTTTTAAATATATAAAATAGGAATCCAAAATACGTGTGCATTCAAATGATTTTGTGCTGGCGCTTCAAAGGAAGCATTTTTTAGAAACAAAAGCATCGATATCCGCTCAGAGAATCGGTCAAATGATACTTAACATATTTTAACATTTAATAGTAATTCTAGGTTTGGCATTCGTTTACAAGAGTTATTCTTCTATTGTAGATACATACTTTACACGTACAGGCCAACGTAGGCGTTTTTAGATTTTAAGAAATAAATGCACTCTACAGATTCATAATTGATAATACTGAAGAACATCGGGACAACTCGACCATTTCACAATAGAAAATTCGTAACTCTCCAGGAAGGAAATTAAAAAATGAGCTAATAAATGTTTAATTTTCAAAGGCCCTAATTCATTAATTTACTTATAAAAAATTAACATTTATATAAAAGTGTAATTTTGAAACACGCTGGAATAAAAAAATTGTTACATCGCTAAATTTAACAGACAGGATGTTGCGAAGAGCTCGAAATTATGTTCTTAGATTTGATATAAAATTATAAAAAAGTCTAGATGTTTAGTAATTGTCAAAAAAATTAAGCAGGTTTTTGAAGTCGCAGAGAAATGAATTAAAATAAGTTAAATTAGTCTATGTTTATTTAATAATGATTATTTCTACAAATTAAAAATATAAAATTACAGGAATCCCTCCTTATCCGTTTTGTGAAAAAATACTTCTCTTTCTATTATCTCAACATTAGCGGATAACGAGGGATTAATGTGAACATCCATTGAAATAAATAATTATAGCAGGGTTATTATTTCTAAACATTTAAATCAAGACTGCGGACACCTTGACTAGGATTCTATGGTAATTACAACTTTATTTCTGTTTGATTGTGCTGCATTCATAGTAAATATGGATTTCTTTAACTATAGCTGAAAATATGTATATATATCTTAATTTTATAAGTTTCACAATCTTTCGTGACTTCAAATTTCAAATATAATTTGGCCATATGTGACCTCGTCTGAAGAATATACCTTACTCAAATAACTTTACACGTTTTATATAAAGCTCATATTTAGCAATGCCATTTTTATCATAGTTACACTTTATACAATTACCTGTCAGAGTAGTGGAATGGTTGCGGATGCAATTATAACATTCAAAGTCTCTCAACTTCATTAGGCGAACTATATCACAATTTTCTTCATACCGAATGAAATGCGCCAAAGTTAGCTTAGACATAGTTATGATAAAATTGACTCGATGAGTAGAAATTAATACAATTTTTCGCGGTGGTGCTCTGTAAAAATGGTACCGTCCGGATTCAAGCCTCCTGCTCGCCGCCTTTGAGGCGCAGTCTCGCAAAGTCTTCGAATATGATGTCGTCGTCGTGGTCGACGAACGTGTTAAACGGCTGATCTCTGGAAAGAAACGCAAACATTAGATTTTATGCGGTCGACGAGGATAAGAAATCTTATGACTTACGGATCCAGCTGTATGAGGTTTGTATCGACGGGCACCTCGCCAGAATTGGGTGCGGAGATGTCCGGAGTTAGGGAAGATCTAGGAAGCGGCAGATCTTCTTCTGGTTTTGGATGCATCAAAATGAACGGCAGTTCGGCGACAAGATCCCTGAGCAAACATGATAAATAGTAAGCGTCTCGTTTTATGAAAAGATCTAGGGCGGCGGTCGGGCCTTGAATTCGGTCGCTCACGAGTGACCTTTGGTTAACTTATAAGCGATAACTTTGGTTAAGGAAATTGGAAGACCAGCAAGGAAAATGCTTGCAGAAGCTGGCCTCAAAGGCTGCAAAGCAATGAAAAAACCATGACTCTCTGTAAAGAACAAAAAATTAGCTAGATTGGCCTAAGGCAGTGTTTTTTAACCTTATTTAGATCGCGACCCCCTTGTTGATAAAAACATATAAAACTCTTTGCCCCCCACTGTAGCTTAGTTCTCTCTATCCTCCTTAGTCTCTTACACAGCTGTAACTGTAAGCATTCAATAATAATTATTTTTGTAAGAAAAATGGCAAAAACCACATTAATTTTAACAGTTTTTCACTTCTAAAGCTGTACTTTTCTGTTTCCATCTTAGAAGTTTTGTAAAAGAGATAGCAAAAAACACATAATAAATATGTTTCTCTTCCGAAGCTGTAAATGTTTGCACATTATAAAATAAAGATTTTTATATATTTGCGACACACTGGTCGAAAAACACTGAGCTGAGGCATCAACATTTGACAGAGGAGAATTGAATACTTGAAATTGAAAAGGCACTAAATATCAATAATGTAAAACTGAGTAAATTGAAAAAATAAAAATACATTAAAAAATAATGTTCACAATTGTTTTATTTCTTCGAAAAGTCTGTAGCAGAGGTCTAGCTGTATGGTTGTATAGATATTTTTTTAGTAAAAACGAAATAAGGGAAAATTAAAAAAAAACACAAATTAAGAAAGCCCTAACTACCTGGTAACTTTAATGAGGTACTAACTTGTAGCGAAGCACATTGAAAAAGGTCTATATACCAATTAGTCATTTTATCGACCAGTGATATCACTAAGGATTCGAGTTCGTAGACGACAGGGAGTGCATTCCATTTTAGCAAGTCATTTTTTTTTCGGGCTTTTCTTTTGTGCGAGTGTAAGGCGCTTGGTTTGCATACCAATGATAATGCTGATAACTTTTTACCAATGAAATTTTTAAAGTTTTTCTTGAAGGTCTCTGAATAGAACTTCAGCAACACAGGAGAATCAAGATTTTTCAGTTTAAAAGCTTTGTAGATTCTGTTCATATTGAGATGAGATGATTTTGTTGGATGATGACTTATATGATTGTCTCAGTGTATTTTTTCATATTTTCTCTTTTTACACTCATTCTGACCACGCTTTTTAGTTCGATTAGCGACAGGATCGGCGAATGCGCGTGCGTCGTCTTCAGCCATTGTGTATGGAAAGGGTGCGATATTTACAACCTGAGCGAACTTCATACTGTCTTGCACCGAAATAGTTCAAATCTTGTATTTAGTGCTTATCCTATGCTAACTGTGATGGCTTTTAGAGTAAAACTGTATACTTAGTATATATTTTTTTTGTTGCTATTTATTGCCTTTTCGATTTCAGGTATTCAATTGTGTTGTCCGATGGGTCAAATTATGAGGTAAATATTGCTTTATCACTTTTCTATTATAAACATGAGTTAAACCATAATTCAAGAAAATTCAGGTTTTTGATACTCCTAGTGTGACTTACGTAAAGCGAAGAGTGGTAAAAGAATACCTTCCCGAGTGCCTTGTCGGCACATTGCATGGCGGTCGATGGAGCTGGCGAAAAACTTGTGTGGGAAGGTCTGATGGATTCCATCATGTACATAAATGTATGAAAAACTGCCCTACAACCATCATTTTCTAAAATTTTCATAGACACGAATATAGAAGATGCCGAATTTCAACAGGATAATGCACCTTACCACAAATCAGCAATGACAATTAAGTGGTTTCTGGACTGGTTTCTGGACTGGCCAGCCTAGTCTCCTGATCTCAACCCGATAGAACACTTGCGGGGTGGGTATTTTAAAAAGTAAGAATCTCAATAATGTCAAAAGAAACACTAAAAATGCTGTAAAACAAGAATGGCAGGAAATTTCTAAGGAAGAGTGCGGCAAGCTAGTAAGGCATTTTTCAAAAAGAATAGCTGATGTAATTCCAAGGCTAAAGGTAAAAATACGAGTACATTATTGTAAATAATAAGTCTTTTCGTTTCACTAAAATTCAGCTATATTATAAAATAAATCGATTTTTAATGGATGCCTAATAATTTTGGCCAAGGCTGTATATATGTAGCTCTCCCAAAAGATGGTGCTAGTCCAAATGCATTTCACACAAAATGACATTTCACAACAAAAACTTGATAATACATTGCATTCAATGAACAGAGAAAATGCAAATAGCGTTGATGAAGAACTAAACCTACGTATAGAAAATGTGCCAAAGGACTTCACTCAGCTGTGTAGTGTAGGAATATTAAATAATATCACTTTTCACTCCATATATATTTACTGTTAGCATGTATAATGACCTCATTAAATATGCCACTTTTGATGAAAAAATAATCATCTAAACTCTTTAATAAGCAGACCCATTAAGAGGCAAAACCCAGTAAGACTACTTGCCTCAGTACCTAATTTTCTTTAATATTGGTGGGAAAAGTTGAATAACATACTCTAAAATTAATATGTTTACTACGCTTACCAAGTTTCTATCAATAAAACAACTTTCCTTAAAACAATCATATTTTATTATGTATACTATTATTTTTCTAAACCATGCTCAACTTGAACATGTACAGGAGACAGCGCCGGGTGCGAGGAGCACAGCGATAGATGCTCTTTCTCTATCACGGTCTAGGCGGCTTGGTTGGACTATAGTGAAAATCATTAGTCATTAATTTTGAAGTCTGATATTACGAAGGGATCAAGACCTCCTGGACCCCCTAAACCACTGATTTAAAGGGGTCATAACCACCGAAATTAAACACAAATGGTCGATTTTTCACAACTTTAGTGCCCATTTCGGGTGAACGTTTTAGGAAATTCGAGAATATAATCCACAGAATTTCAGAAAAAAAACTTCAAAAAAGCTATAAAATCAATATTTACAAATATAATTCTGCAATGTTATTTTTTGCGGCGCCCAAGGAAGCTTTTACATCTCCCTCTAAGCCCCCCTAGTGCCTAGTTAGAGGTCCGTCAGGAAATTGCCAGCCTTCAAGGGATCCGCTAACGTCAAAGTCTGGCAACTACTGATGTCGGGGGGAATACAGTACTGCTAAGATAAAATCAGGAAAACAAAACAAAAAACCGACGCTACTTACCCTCCTAAAGCGCCGAGACAAAGTTTAACCTTCACTTTGTATTGTACGATAATTCCAAGGTTCTCCCTCTGCGATGGATCAGCTATGCTGCAAAACATTACCAGACTTTGACGCTATTTTATTAATGATAATAACATAAATGTGAACATGCAAATATGAAACAGCATTATCAACATCAACCAGCTAAGCGTGTTAATAATAATAACTAATCGATTGCCACATAATCGATTGCCCAGATGCACTAAAAATATCCGTCTCCAATGTATTTTCTAAACATATAGTGCGTACAGAAATATAGAAAATGGAAAATCATTGGCGAGTAGAAGAAAGCGAACGATGTATCTCGGATTTGAGAGGCTAGATTTAAGAGATGCATAAACGAGCATTTCCTTCGTCCATTAATTCTCCTTGGGCATATATATCAGTACGTGGCAATCGATACGTTATATAAAAGATGCCCATGAAAGTACGATACATTTTAATGCGACTACTTTAAGAGATGTGGCAGAAAAGTAATGAGATGTTCCTAAAATCCTATACTTGTTTATTAGCACCTCTTTTGGTCACAGTCATTTGAGATGCTGCAGACCTTAAACAAAGATATTTTTAGATTGGAAAATTATTTTTTGCAACCTTAGAATCCGGCAAAAATCTGCGATCGCTTTGCACCTCAACAATAATGAACAGAATTAAATGTTACCATGATTAATAAATCAATCTACGATGATGCCTCTCCTAGATACCTAAGTGTAAAGCTAGACTGCAGCCCAACTTTCAAAGCACACAAAAGAGGCAGCTGCTAGTAAAATAAAATCGACTATATCATCTCTCAATTGGCAGGAACAAACTGGGTCTGCACACTTTGGGGTTGTCAACTACTACGGACGAACCCGTCATCCCAGATAGGTATAAAGATATATAATTTTTAAACGCAGAGACTTAGGGACACAGTCCAGTCTACACAGTACGCCTTACCGAGTGGCACTGGAAAAAGAATCCAGCGGGCTGCCTTACTACCAAATTTGGCCAGATTACTCCGCCCTCCAGTTTGGTCGCAGTTTCGAAGTCGCTTGCGCTGCCTCTACCTGATGTTAACGGTAATTTAGTTGTAATTTATCGCAGACTGTGGCGCTCATCGCCCGATTTTCACACGGAATCGGGTGACTAACGGGTCGTTTCAAGATAAGCTGACAACAAACCGGGGCTATACAGCTAGTGTCCTCAGCAGATCTGCCCTGGCATTAGTTTGGCATTTTATGGCACGGCAGATCATAACTCTCATGTTTTCTAAAGTTGACGCACAGCTGAACGAACGACGCAGTACTCTGTTTTAGCTCCTGAAAAAAACCGCAAGTAGCTGATAAGCTGTCGGGGAAGACCTTACTGACATCTCTTTCGATTGAATGAAATCTAACCGGCGAGACATCGTCGTAAGCAACTACCACCCGACAGTGGAGCGCGAGCGGTGAGAAACTAGGGTCAATGCTCAAATCTGAAAAACACCTCATCAACCATTCAAGTCCCAGGTGACTCTTCCGCAAAGGCAATGGCCTTCGACTAGATGGGCCTTTGCAGCAAGCCTGGATGTTTTTTTGCAAAGATAGCCAGTAACATTCCACAATGTCCCGGGTTTTTGATCGTGGAATCGTAGGCCTCCACAATTTAATTGTTGATGAAACCGATTGGCTAAGCAATTTAAATTTAAACATCGAATATTTAATTATATTTATTATTAATGATGTTTAATTATTTGATCATTTATTTATTATGCACTATTAGGGCATTCTAATTTCTAAGAACGTTTTAGTTTATTAATCCGACATTTAGTCAAAATTTCAGAAATTTATATTATCAACAAAAAATATTTTTTATCCTTATCTTTTTTCATTCTATCAATGAACACTTCTATTGCATATTATTTAAATATCATTTATATTAGGTTTTTTTTTAAAGAAAAAAGTATGGTTTATACAATGTTAAAGAATGACCAAATCTTACTTACTGTGATGTCTAAATTGAGAAAATAGGTTTTGCTAAAATACCAGCGTAAAGATGTGAATTCAATGTTGTGTTAAATATTTTTTTGTGATATCTAATAAGTTGCCCATATATAAGTGCACAAAATCAACTTCCAAACATATTTGAAGAAAAAGAACTAAGTTTGAGGCCCATTAATTTCTTTAAACATTCCAAACTAAAAGGTTAAAAAATCGTAAATATTACTCGTACTGCTAATTATCGTATACAATGTAATTTTTCCTGTGATGATGTGAATTAAATTTTGTGATATCTAATTAGTTGTTCATATATAAGTGCACAAAATCAACATCCAAACGTATTAGAAGAAAAAGAACTAAGTTTGAGGACCATTAACTTCTTCCAACATTCCAAACTAAAAGGTTAAAAAATTCTAAATATAACTCGTACTGCTAATTATCGCATACAATGTAATTTTTTGTATCGTATGTTTACTCAAAAAAATAAAAATGTTTACATCTCATCAACATCAACAGGTAGCTTCTTTTATAGATACTTTTTTTTCATTTACTGTTGCTTTATATAATATAAAACTAATATAGTCAGACAACGAATCCATGAATACTTACGTAAAACTATCATTTAAATGGGTACAACAATAGAAGTCATGGCTCTTGGGTTCGGTCAGATCATAGAAAGGGTGGCCTATCAGCGTATCCGTAAAGTTTTTTATTTTTTTATTTTACGTTCTCCAGCTTTTTAATAGAGGTAGAGAGTAGATTTTAGACTTTAATGCTAAGGAATAAGAACGTTAACGAGAGTTCTTATTATTTTTCTGCCATATTTCATAAGCGCAATCAACAATGCATTAGGAATTAATCAAAAAAATTAAAAAACACTAAAAACAGGATGTGACAAAATATCCAGTGGAATTTTGTTAAAACCTGAATAATTAAAAATATATAGTATCTAAATATAAGTATTTAAATGATGATGATGATGTAAGCATGCAGACAGCGCTATAGAAGGAACGTACGGGAGAGAAGGGACGGATCATCGGCTTTTTAGCGTGTAGCATTTTTGACAACGATACTCACCTCTGAACTAAAAAAAAGCAACATAAAAGGCGGACGTGAAATGCGAGCGCAGCGAAACACGCACATGCAGAGAGCGACGCTAAAAGAGGGAGAATGAGGCGGCGGCCATGTTGGCGGGCCGACTTACAGCGTGCTAGAGGCCAGGTTGGTGTCTTCGTGTTTCAGCTGGCCGTCCAAAGCCAGCCCCCATTTGTCCTTATTATTGGCCAGCAGCGGCGTCAGGCTGAACACTTTGCTCAGCGTGAATCCGGGACCGATCGGGCAGCCCTCTCTGTTCGTTTCGCGGCGCGACATTTCGCCGCCGGGATAAAACAAAAAAAGAAAAACACACACGAGCGATTACCGCAGAGTTAACTACTGCCGACGGGGCGGTCGGCCCGGATGCAGGGGGGTCGCAATTCTAAGACGGGCGGTGATTCTATAGCGTTGCGGGGATGAAGATGAGGAAATCAAACCACTACGTACGATATCGACGCGAGCGTCGCTGGCGTTTCGAACCGACGAAAATTTGCAAAGTCCAGCTCGAAACGTCGGCTTCGTTCGTGCGATATTATATTTACTTTTACCGATCGAACCGTCCCCATTAGGCGTGCGGATACCTCGCGGCCGATGGACGATCGGGAAGACGCTCCTTTCTTTACTTATTTCTTTAGGTTTTTATTAACGAGTCGAAAATTATTAAATAGCAGTAGAATAAGGATGAAAGTGCAGTAATGAATGTGCGGAATTAAAACAAAACAAATTTATCCGATTCACCGAGCTCAAAAAGTCGGAATGTCCGATGAGCGGTCGCCTATTTCTTTATGCCCCAGGAGGCCAAAAATGCCAATCGGCGGTTGCGGCGGTTAACAGATCCTCGATTAGCCATTTCGGCGTGCCTCCGTGCGCGTAAAGGCTGGTTTCCGAAAGGTTAAGGAATATCGATGGATTAGTTCCTTTTTAAAATCGTCAAGCGAAATTTTCAAGTCTTTTGAGGCTTTACAGAAATAAACGAAAACAACGGCGGCTACTATGAACCGAGTTCGTTTCGTTCGATGAATTAATTAAAAAAAAAAAGTAGAGTAGTATCGGGATAACCGATTCCTCCTCGATCATTATGTAAATTTATATATACTGCGACTGTAAGATAATTTTCGATGCAATAATTAAGAGCCGTTCTTGGTCAGTTTAACCGAAGCGAGAGTCAGTTCAGAAAGGAGCGTCTCCCGCGTCCGCAGGCGCCCCACTCACATGGTGGAGGAGGCCAGGTTGGTGTCCTCGTGCTTGAGCTGGCCGTCCAGCGCCAGCCCGCGCTTCTCCTTGTTGTCGGCCAGCCGCGGACGCACCGCAAACACGCGGCTCAGCGTGAAGCCCGGCGCCACCGGGCAGCCGTCGCTGCAAACACGCAAGCGCTCACTCCTCTCCCCGCCCGCGGCGACGGACCGAGCGGCCGACGAAAGCCACCTCCGACCGCTCGTACGAACCGCCGCTTAATTACCTTCCCCCCATTTTAAAGATCGCAAGGCGCATCTTATTATGACTATTTTTAATATTTGAGCAATTGAAAAAAATAACGTTTCTGTCTATTGTTAAGCTGCAAAAAAAAGTATGTAGTTAAACGAGAGCAAAGAAGAATAAAGTCGCAAACGCCCTACGTACATTAGCTCGTAGGAGCGAATCAGACTACCTACTGCTCGTAATTTGTCGCGTAGGAATGTACTCAGATATTTTCTATCGACTCACACTGCCGAAACCTAACCTCGCAACGTAAAAGAAAAGTAGGAAGCGGTGTCGTAATCGTAATGCACTGAAATAATAATTAATAAAGAACAATGCTGTAATGAAATAAAGTCAAATATTCAGCATCCCTTTTTCTCGATAAGGCACGAATTTTTATCCCATCCGCCTAAACTAACGAGAATATTGTAAATGATACTCATAATAAAACATTTTTAAAATGTACATCGAGTGTATTCTGTATATAATTTTGTTCGATGGTCGTCTGTTTTTAAAACCATATTACTCATTAATCGTGGAAAACTGTTTCATATATTATCAACTCCTCAATTAGCCTTTTAATCTTAAAGTTACCGCTGAAGTAATGGTTTTGAAATAAGACTGTTGGGTACGAAAAGTATGTACTTACAACCCAAAGAACGACAAAAGACCGCATCCCGAGCAGGGAGAGAGATCTCAATAGCATGGCAGAAAAGGTAGCCGTATATGGATGGTTTTGAGACGGACGAAACGACAGGAGCCAAGGTATAGCCTGGAGCTAAACTTGATGGAATGACTGATATCGCACACCAAGATAATCCAAGCGAAAACAATTAGGATCATTATGGCGGCAGATGAGGTTGAAAGAAGGCATAAGGTAATTAAATTAACATATTTTCTGACAGTCATTCACTGTTACAAGCATTGAAGACTCAAAAGGTTATTTCAAAACTCACATTAGAATACCACATGGTGCTAGATCGCATCATTGGGAAAATAGCCCACTCAAAATTAAAAGGACCATATCAATAAATTCTAATTAGTAGACTTACACATTCCATTTTGATTTTCTTCATTTAGCTTGACGTTTTTACCATTCCATTGACTATTATATAATTATGACTATTTTATATTCTCTCCGATAATAAATTGTATTTTGTATATGTACAACTATATTATTATCTATTTCATGACAATTGATAATTCTCACATCAAAATGTTTAAAAGTAAGTTAGTACCTATTTCAACAAATTACATCATGCCAAATAAATCTGAACGACTACGTACTTTTAAGTATCATTATGTGGCGAGAGTCTTGATAAACCTTCATTATCGATTTTTAGATTTATTTTAATTTTAAGTGACTATCTACTTATATCTATTCTGTAATCACTGTTTTTGTTCTTTGGATTTAAAAATATAATCAAATTATGTAATAGCATTTATCCAAAGTTTGTGTAATGTTTAAACAACTACTTATAAGGTTATGAAGACAATAAACTTGATTTGATTCACTAATGAATAGTCACCCTGATATGAGAGAAGAGACACATGGAGTACAGGAGGGAATGAATAGCGACAAAGAGCCATTATCTGGCCTATGACAGTGCTACCATTGGTAGATACATGAGAACAGCTCTGTGCGAAAGAACAAGAAGCAAGAAAGGATATGTGGAATGGCAAAATGTTGGCAGGTAAAAAGAGCCATTATAAATCCCAGTCTGCGACTAATGTGAGACTGGAAAGGGCTCGATCTGTAAATAGTAACGGGCCTGCTTACTAGGCATTGCCGACTCAATAGGCACCTCTACATTCTGAGCTGAGCGGAAGAGTCAACAAGTTGGGGCTGTGAAATGGAGGAGACAACGGAGCACGTCATCTGTGCTCGTCCGTCGTTGTCTGCAAGGAGAGAGAGAGGATCACAGGAAAGTACATGATAGATATGGCTGAGATATGTGGTAACCGGCCATCATGGATCCTGCATAAGTTATTTGGCGCTAGTTGTTTGCAAGATCTGATGAAACTGGTAGGGATTACGCACATAGGCCCTGCATGGAGGACCAATTGTGGGTACCAGGCAACTCCTCAACCAACCCCAACATCAAAAGGAATGAACGACTGCTGGGAGAGGGCATTTGGTATATTATGTCTTTGCAAATATACTGCATCCTTTGTTTGTTTGTTTCTACTCTTTATTATGACATTTCACAATAAGTGGGTTTATTATAGAAAAACAAAATGAAGTGTTTATGTGTATGCATGCGTTTTTGATGTATGTCTTTGAATTGAAATGCAATTCTGTTAATTTTATCCCGTAAAATGCTGACCCAGCCAGGAATCGAACCCGAAACTTTACAATCTAAGATCAAGAAACCTAACCACTAACCACTATGCTACTCGTCAGAGCAATCAGAACTATGAATATTTCGAGAGGATTTTATACCTCTGTCAGTCTTGCCTTAAATTTAATATTTCTAAAACTTTTAGTCCTTTGAATTGGTATCGATAAATCACTCTCCTCGACAAGTTCTCAAAGAAAAGCACTTTGCAGTAATCCCAGTGGAAGTTTACAAAAACTGATAAAATGTATCAAATGGTGAAGAAGTCTTTTGAGATCTTTCATCGCAATAATCAATGGACGGCACACCACAAATAGAATTTTGGTTAATACTGAATTAATTGAACAAAAAAAAAACTATAAACTATTAAAGCGATTATCAACCACAGTTCAGAGTGAAATGAAGCCAAACGGTGATTACATTCAAATGTACTCGATGAGTGGACGAAGCGATCATGCGGATAAAAGTGGTGGCCGCAGAGGATTCAAAGTGAGTACTTACTGGAAGCGACGCCCGCGCAAACCCCTGATAAAAGGAAACCTATTATTTTTCATATCCCGACCGCTCGACAACCTATCGCATCAAAATACAGAGTTTCTCAATTGGATTCTTTCAAATTTATATACCAGAGAGAGTACGAAATAAATACTGACTCGCTCTCCGCTTCGGCCACGGTGCATTTGTATTGAGCTGTGGAAAACAAGCAAATGTCAGCAAACTGCCGCACGGAGACTTTGATGCGTTTGACCGTTCGATTGCTGTTGTTTGCTATGTGTACGTTGACTGCAATATTTTCACCGTGATGATACAACTGAAAGAAAAAAGTTAGATATGTTAAAATAGCATCGACCACTAAACAAAAGTGACACTTTGCTCTACTTACTTCTTTATCTAGAGTAGCTTCCAGATATAATTTATTAGGACTCATCATAAACTCCTTTGATACTTCTACTGATGGTTGTTCGCCCTGTTTACTCGGAGCGTACATGATTTTCCTGATAGCTAATCGAACTGAATTTCTGAAATGAAAAATGGAAATCGAGTCAAAATGCAGACAATGTCAAAAAATACACAAATAGTATGGGAAATATAATGGGATCACATGGTATTTTAAAATATTTTTTGTTTTTGCCATCTGTTTTCTGGGTACTCTATTCTACTCTAGTCTAGGTTATACTAAATGTCATATTGCTGAAAATGTTCAAGAGGTACAACAGTGCCTCTTGAACGATTTCATCTGTATCGTTCCTTCGATTAACAAAAAACAAATTGATTAATGATAAACGGAGCTTTCTACAGATAGAAGAGGAGAGCGCCCCAAGACTTGCTAACATAATGTGCCAGCACGACATTGGACACATACCATCCAAGTCTAGTCAAGTCAATCACATGGATGAAGCCCACAATTTGAGCATGTCCTCCCCCTAGTACTCGGACCTGAATCCCCCGCAGATTGCCTTTCAGCCCTCTCGATCCAGTTTTTTTTTCTGGCACATTTTCTGCCTAGTGGTTCTTGTGGACGAGCTTTCGGACTTTTCAAACAGACCATTGAGCATTTACAGACTAAAGACGCCACAGACTAAGACACCGGACTAAAGACGAGCAGTAGCAGATTTACGACAGCTGTCTTGTCGCATGCAAGTGTCACCTTACTACCCATTAACTCCCCATTGGAAGCCATAAAATTTGCAATGCGGAAATTGCTTTTTGAGATTTTTTCTACGAAGGGGTGGATTATTTTTCTAGAGAGACCAAGATTTCTAAAGAGACAAAACAGAGATTTAGCATGGAACATAATTCTACAACATGGGACACATTCCAAGATAGGGTAATATTTGGACGGAGGGCTGTACAACTGAGACTTTCAGGAAAGTGATACTGCTTAGAGACCGAATCGCCTCCAAAATATAGTCTAAAGCTTTCTCAATTATTGAAAAAAGTTTAGCAATTGAACGTTTTTTTCCCTTTTCAGCCATGTCACATAAACTGTACTAGAGGTTTGGAGGGTATTGTCGAGGTTTTGGTGACTGGAGCCACTGAAAGGCAATTATTATTTACCTCGGGAGTAACAGCAAGGACTTTGTTACGGCGGTAGTAACACCGGTATTACAGGTCCATTCATACATCATTACCTTACAGTGTGAAAGCTAGTTAGTAAGAAAGTGAGCGCACACACACAGACACACACACACACATACACGCACGCACGCACGCACGCACGCACACACACACACACATACACACGCACACACACAAACACACGCGCCCAAGCGCACAGGCACACGCGTACAGCGCACGCGCGCAGCGCACGCGCGCACACGCACACACGCGCACACACGCGCACCACACACACACCCCACACACACATCGTCGCGCGCAACGCGCACACTCACACAGCCCGCGAACACACACACACACACATCAATAACACCCTCGCGCGCACACGCACACACGCACACACATACACACACACCACACATATCCTCGCGCGCGCGCGCACACGTACCACCGCAAACACACCCTCGCGCGCGCGCGCGCGCACATACACCACACACGACCTTCGCGCGCAACGCGCACACATACACCAGACACACTTCGCGCGCGCGCGCGCGCACACACCCTCACACACACACACACACACACACACACACACACACACACACACACACACACACCCTCACACACACCACACCCCTCTCCCCCCGCAATCGCGCACAAATCATCCCCTCACACGTTCTTTTCGGTTTCACGCAGAGCGAAATAATAAAACAAACCTAGCGTAATTAATATTAATATCTTTAAATAAAATAGAATAGGTAAACGTTAAATAAAAGTGACCTCTTGTGCGGCTTGTCGTCCTGGGAGTCGGCGACGAACGCCTTGAGCTCGTAGTCGACGCCGCACGGCTTGCCCGTGTCGCCGGGCGCCGGCTGCAGCGTGACGGACGCGGGGCAGTGCGGCGGCAGCTCGAAGTAGAAGGGGTGCGCGCTGGCGCCCAGCTTGCGCACCAGGCGCTCCTGCAGGCGCGTGAGCGGCCGCCGCGCGCCGCCGACGCCGCCCGCGCCCGCCGCGTCGCCCGCCGCCGCGGCGGCCGCGCCCGCCGCCGCGCCCGCCGCCGCCGCGCCCGCCGGGAAGATCTGCTCGGCCGCCAGGTACAGGTCCTTGCGGAACGTGAGCCCGAGCACGTCGAGGTCCTCGCGCCCGTAGCGGAACGCCGCCAGCACGTGCCCGAACACCTTGCGCTCCTTCACGTACTCGGGGTCGATCAGCACCACTCCGTCTGCGAAAACGACCACCCTCGCCCTCAGATCGATACATAAACACCTTAGAAGCGAACCGTTTTGATAGAGACATCGAATCAATCGGATCGAGACACCCCCCCCCCCCCCTTCCCCACACCCACACCCACACACACACCTCGAGACGATCTAAGCCCGATGAGATACTAACCGATGGGGTCGACGTGAGTGATGTGATCCACGAAGTCTCTCTTCCCGAGGTAAACGGTTATCTGAAAAAATATATTTAAACAATCACACGAAAGTAGCGAAAACGATAAAAAAATAAATTCGTTAAATCTTCGCGACGGCAGTTCATTCGAAGATTAGGTAGGTATCGCCGCGGCGGATTGCGTGAATAATGCAAACATTTGTAAAAACATTTGTTTATGACTGTTTTTTACCTAAATAAAAAAAAGAAACCAAAAACGAGCTGACCTTTCCATTTGGAGAGCTTTTCTTGAATACCCTCGTCGCCTGCCTCTGCTTATTGCTGCCCGCGTCGGACTCCATGATGCGAAAGCGCGGCGGAGTCGCGACCCCGCACCACGCCCAGCGGCCCTTCGCTCACCTCGGAATCAGGACTCCGCTGTAACAAAAAAACACAGTCAGGGCGAAGCTCGCAGGGTTATAGAGGCCCTAAAGGCCTTTAGAAAGTCTCTCATTGAGGAAACTCAGTTCTGTCGATTGGTTATTTAGTTCCTTAGTTGAATATCCGTTCAGTCACTCTTATTACACGACTTCCCAACAAAAAAGGAGAGTAATGTGTTCATGGTTCATCTATGTATGTTTTCCGTTTCTTTATTCCCCCCATAACTTCTAAATGCGTGTACCGATTTCGATGTGTGTGGCATTGTTAGAACCGTTATGTTATCCGAAGTGTCATAGGGAGTCACTTCAACTGCCGCGCGTAAGTAGTTGTCTAAAGGTCCAAATCTCCAAATGTCACTAAATTACCATAAATATATCGTGTTTATTGTCAAATAAAAGGTCCGATTGAGTACATCCCGAAAATATACATCTATAAATATTGATAAACAAATAAACCACAAATATTTCATAAAAAACCGTTATGAAAATAGTTATAAATACAATTTATTTATTTATTTATTTATTTATTGGTCCACAAAAAAAATTACACCGTTGGCACTTAAAATAGATTGTGTTGCTCCTAACTAGGCAGAGCCTGTTCTAAGGAGAACACCAATACAAATGATTAAAAAATACATAACTTACAAACTAAAACTAACAATAGTAAACAATAGTTTACTGTCTGTAACGGCAGCCGTGTTTTTTATTCTTTTTAAGATATTCACTTGTTACCCAGTAAATGAGTTTCTACAAAGTAATCGAGAATAAGTTAGATAACAATTTTCTATGTAGCTGTTTTAATTTTACATTCGTAACTAATTTTATAACTCGTGTTATAACTAATTAAGTGGTAATGTAACATTTTTATCTAAATATATGATATTATATATAACCTAAACATATAATAAATATATTAGATATAACCTAAAGATTATATAATTTAACCGGGAGCACATCAGTTTCGAAGTTCGTATCTTGGTCTCTGATTTTATCGGTCTTGGACTATGGCGACTGTGTGTACTCGTATGAGAAGACCGAGCGGAGGCTGCGAAGGAATCTCCCCGTCATCGTGTATCGCCATTTCTCAGCAAAGCCTCCAAGCTGGGGCATAAACATAGGGCAAAGATGGCAACTCCACCTTGCTTGTTATGTTTTCAAGATAGTAAAAAGTTAAATGAGGTAGTGCAAGTTAACAACCTTGTCTCATCACCGCCGTGCCTACCTTACCCTACGGTATAAATATTATGAGGTAGGTTATACTTAAATATAAAGCCACTAGCTTTCAAGGAAGTTTCTCCGGCGATTGTATAGAATCGGTTGTCTTAATTTCGAGAAACATTGTTAAGAGGCCGTGGCGGCCAAAAGCTATATGAAGCATAATTTTGTGGCCTGGTTGTGAGAACACGAAAAAGAATATTAATACAATTATGCCGGATTTTAAAAACCTGGTCCATAAGCTATCATTTGCCAAAAGGAAATTCGTAAATTATTTCCATATAATTGTAAATTATCTTTATTCTGTTACTCTTTTCCAAAAAAATAAAAAACGAGCGAGATTTGTCTTCAGGTTATGAAAAACCTAGAGATGATTCTCAATATTAAAAAATACTATTTACACCAGCGTATGGTCTATTTGCATAGTACCAAGACAGTTTTTGGAACTTCCATACAAAAAATATAAGAAAAAAATGTTTGAAATTACGTAATTTCCAGAAATGTTATGGCCAAACATTATTTTTTTTTCTATTTATTAAAGATACTTTTGAGTGATATAAAAAATAACACAGTGATCTTAAGTTATTTTATTATTGTAATCTAATTTTTGCTTTATAAAAAACTATTCATTTGATAATTTATTATATTATAATTTAAAAGCCAAATCGACTATATTAGACGACGCGCGAAGCCGAAATCGTCATTCGTAATTGGCCACTGCCAACGGTGGAACGTATTCCCTTTTCGCCGCGGTATACTTATGCATCTTTATGTATATATCGAAAGCGCGCGGGCGCGTGGCATTGCAAAAATATATAAATTTTTAGTCGCGTCAACGCGGAAGGGATTCTTAAAAGACGTGAAACAAAATAAATATAAGTAATAGGTACCTATACGTTTTTGGCATTATCATTTCTTACGTTCGTTATCTTCATATAAAATTTTGGTAATATGTATAATAAATTGCTTACAAGTGCCACTGCCAGTATGTCTCGCAAACCAGGCCTACATCAACTGAGGATATTCCGATCGAAAACGTGTGCAATTTTTCTACGTAGTCTTTGTCAGAGATTTCTAATATGCAGTATTTTTTAAAGGTTTATTGTAATTGTTGAAAATAAATAAATAAAGAAATAAATGTTTAAGGGTCATACTAATTTGTATCTTAAATATACCATGCGGGGTCCTACAAATTTCATGCGGTAAATTCGTTTTATGTCCTATTTATTAAATATACCATGACATAAAACAATGTCAATAAATTTATTAAATTAAAATAAACTAGCAGGTGGGTGGCCCCGGTGCTCGCGTAGGCCATTCTACGAGTATGTATTGTAAAACGTTAAAAATGTTTCTAAATCATAAAAAAATATCACTCGTAAGTGATGCGAGTAACTTTCGCCGCGACGCCAAAGGAGAATGCTTTCAGACCTCCCTAGCGACCATAGAATTTGTAAAATGTTACATGGGACTTTACAATTGCGTTACAATAGCAGTTAAATTAGGGACGCCAGTGATGACACACCTTGAGAGGTGTGATGACACACTCAGATAATGACACACTCACACACAGTGATGACACACTCAGAGACAGAATGACGGACTTCTGATAATAGTCAAGGAAACTGGGAATCGGGTATAAATGGATTTCTCACCATCAACGAATGTATCAGTTCAAATATCTCAATGTCTTCAGATTATTTTAGTAAATACCGGTTAAAAAAAGTTGTTAATCAAACGTATATTCTTCGTTATTTAAAAAATACACGAGGCTTTCTTAAAATCCTGGTCCGAGACGATATTAGGAGTTTCGAATTTGAACTGAACTTTATTTTATGTCATTTTCACCAAGTGAACTGCATCATCACCAAGTGAACACCTCGTATTTAAAAGTTATCCTCGAGCAGTTATGTCGATTATTATTATGTTATTTAAACACTCACAAAGAAAAAATAATCCAGGTATTTCATAGAGGTATCCCCCCATGCTATGGACGATGAAGAGAGACACAAACTTACTTAAAACAATTTGTACAAGCGACGATATTGTTTTGTTGTAGACTGTGATTTGTAGGTGACTAACCACGGGAAGGCTGAAGATATCTTACACAATCCAACCCAAAAGTAATCGCTGGATCAGAATGCATTCAACAAGCCTTGACCGCGAGACAAACAGATATTGACAATGACACATCAAAATAATAAAAACGACGGAACTTCAACCAAAATAGCAGAAACATTGGTCAATCGACATCGTACGAGGCTAATTTGAAAATGGGGTTCCAGGAACCCTACACACAAACTCACATCTTTAGCAGAATAATTGGAGGAAAGAATTCTTCAGGCAGAAGACAAATATCTAATATTTGTTCGACAACGCGTATTGCGAATCCAGGAAAAATATGATGACTTGCTGAGGACTTTATTAACAGTATAATTTTGCACAATACTCCAAAAGCAGCATATCCTGCTGGGTGGGGGTAGATCGTCGGGGATGGTTTTGGTGCGAATATCTCTTTCCCACAAAAACAGAGAAATTAAATTTGATAGACAACACTTTAAAATAGCAAACAAGATAAAAAATACATAAAACCATCCAATTTTAATAAACGAAAATCGGTTGTATCACCCCAAGACTTTCCTGTCAAATAGCCAGAAACTTAATTCATCTGAATAATAATATCATAAATCCTGCCACAACCCCCCCCCCCCCAACCCCAACCTAGCGCCACCCTTTAACCCTCGAAAATGGAAATCGAAATCGACTTTGACTTTTCCGACGTTTCCGGCTTTTTCGACTTTTTCGACTTTCCTATATTTTGAACGTCTGGGTACATCAACCATGTCATGGTGAAACTTGGAAGCTGCTATCATAGTTGAATGCTTACACAAAATTTTGGGTTTCTGCTGTTGGCCGTTGAGGAGTTCCCTCTTCGGAAACCAAGCCAAGGTACATCAGCCATGTCATGGTGGAACTTGTAAGTTGCTATCACAAATGAATGCGAATACAAAATTTTGGGTCTCTGTTGTTGACCGTTGAGGAGTTCCCTCGTCGGGAGCCAACCCAGGGTGGACGGATTTCAACCACAATCTTTTCAGCTCATGCCATGACCAAATGATGCGTACATGCCAAATTTCAGCTCAATCGGATGAAGCGTTTCGGCGGACACAGACAGACACACAGAAGCACGTCCACAATACTTTCCTTAAACAGGAAAGTAATAGACAAAGTACTGTAAATAAAGCATGACATGACTAACAAGTTCCACAGAACGTTCATATTTGAAATGGGCTTGCTCAACAGTATTAATACAGGGTGAGTTTTTAAATTAGTGACATCCTTGTAGTGGGTGAATCAGTACGACAAAGTAAGCCACTTTTAGATATTTTTTTTTGGAAAAAAAAGTTTCTTTTTTGTTGTTCAATTTGTAAATATTATCTATTGAAGAAAAGTTTAATAAGCGTTGAACGCACTGCGCCGTCTAGCGGTAGGTATAATATCGCTAATAAACAATATCACCGATATTTTACCTATCACTAGATAGCGCATCATGCTCATAGCTTTTTAAAGTATTTAGAAAAAAAATTTTTTTTTTTTTTAATTGCTTAGTTCGTTGTACTGATTTACCCACTACAACGATGTCACTAATTAAACACTCACCCTGTATATTGTGTTTTTTCATATCCTATTGTTGTTTTCATACTAACCACGTGCATGAATTACAGTGAGGCTACTTAGCCTTATTATTAAAATATTTTGCATACATGTAATGCATTAGAAAAAATACTCGTAAATCTGTAAATACATAAATGCCACGTTGGCGTAATTTCTCGAATATTACATTAAAATATATTTATGATGATGATATTAAACATTTAATAGAATTAACAGCGAATAATGAGGAAAGTGATAAATTTCGGTAGCTGATAGAATTTTTCTCATTAGGATTTAAAATTGTATAAAATAGTTTTTAAAGTGGTTAGTTTGGCTTGTCCCTCGAGTCCTGACTCCATTGCAGCGACAGAAATTAAAAGTAGCTTTTAAGGATCAGAGGGGTTAATTTTTTGAATGTCTTTCTTCAGGTAGATTGGCTTCAGTGGTGAACTATTGTAATGCCGAAAGTGTATGTGTGACGTTACACTATCGCCAAAGCTTTACGAAACCATTGCCATCTCTATCTCGCGTAGGCACTGTTGGGTAAAATTTAGTCGACTAACGATTGACGATTAAATACGTTAATCGCGATTGACGAGTAACGACTGATTTGCTTAATCATCAATCGGCGACTAACGATTGATTAGTCGTCAATCGTTAGTCACGATTGACGATTAAACGTTTGCGATTGATATCCTCGACAGAGGTCAACTTCAGTTTTGCATTTTTCTCCGGTCGGTCCGGTCGGTGCGGTCGGTGCAGTCGGTGCGGTCGGCCGGTGCAGCCTCGCCCCCTGACTACTAGTTTGGAAAGAGATCTCCGTCTGGAATTAATCTTCAGGATACCTCCTACCTCATGACTGGTTACAGGATCGAGGTCGCTTGCGCGGTCCTCTCCCTTATAAAGCGGTGATACGTGTCTACCGAATCTATTGTGGGCCACGGCATCCAACATAACCAGGTTAATCTCCCAGCGGTCCGACACTCGCACCCTTACTTCCAGTTGCAACCAGATTACTCAGGTCTCTTGATTGGTTACAGGTTCGAGGTCGCTCGCGCGGTCCTCTCCCTTGCGGTGATTCTGTGTCTACCGACCGGCCGACCGACCGACCGGCCGACCGACCGACCGGCCGACTGACCGACCGACCGGCCGACCGACCGACCGACCGGCCGACCGACCGACCGACCGGCCGACCGACCGACCGACCGGCCGACCGACCGACCGACCAGCCGACCGACCGACCGACCGACGAGAATGAATTGTCGGGTGGCATCTGAAGAGCAAGTTAGTCGCGATTGACGATTGACTAACGATTAATTGAGTTAGTCGCGATTACTTCAATCGTGATTAACGTTAGTCGCAACTAAATCAATCGTGACTAAATCAATCGTGATTGATTAGTCGATTGAAATATTCGATCGATTGACCCAACACTGCACGTAGGTTAGAGATACAGAGGTTAGAGATACGTAGGTTAGAGATACTTAGGTTAGAGATACAGAGGACTGTGACGAAGCAGTAATTTGACGCGGAAGCTAAATTGTCCACCGTTTCACCTTTCCCACTATTCGTTCGTTAAATTTCTAACGGCGCCAATTCACCCGCCCTTCTCTCTCCCCCCCTCTCTCTCTCTGGTCTATTTCTCCGTCCCTGTCAATTTAGCGCGGCGTCAAAGAGGAAATGCTTCAAACGATTCGTTTATCAACGGGTTTTCCTTTTTTATGGGCTTTTCCGCGTCCGCCGCGTCTAGCGGCATGCACTGAAATGCCTGCGGTAAATCAATAGTCGACATAAAATAATAGTCCGTAGACTTATTATTATTATCATCCAAAAGAGTAGAGGGGTTCCCTTTTATATTTATTTACTTATTTAATGATAATTACACGGCATCGGTCGTAATGTGGACACAGATAACAAACATAAAAAAATCGGTTGTGTTACCCCATGTCTTTCCCGACAAGCAGACAAGCACCCCCCCCCCCCCAAGCCGCAAAGCCCTAACCCCCTGCTGACTTCCCCTAAATTTCCCCCATCCCGGGTCCCCGGTCAACCCTTCACCCAACCCTCCCCCCCCCTCGATAGTAATTGTGTCTCTTATCGCTTGTATAAAAGATATTCCACCAACCAAAATTTCACAATGTGGTTTCGGCCCAACGTCGCATCTGTGTATCGAATTTCAAGACGCCCCCTGTTGGACCGATTTCAAACACCATCTATTCAACTCTTGCCATGATGCCTGCATGCCAAAATTCAGTTCAATCGGATGAAGTGTTTGGGCGCTATCGTGGAGGAATACACACACACACGCGCGCGCAGGCACGCAGGCACGCACTCACGCACACAGACGTACACGACACACAGAAGTGCGTTCACAATACTTTCTCTCTGCCGGGAAAGTAATATTGATGATAAAATATGGGCGAAAAATCAACCTCCCCTATATGTCCGACATTACATTAAATCGCGCATCCCACGAGACTGGCGTCTTTATCTGGACGTGAGAAGGATTTAAATTATTGCGTTTTTTTTTAAATTATTTTGCCAACCAATGCCGATGCAGTTTAATTTGAATTAAATTAAATTAAATTCAAAACTATTAAGTAAACTTATTCACTTATTTATTTTATTATTATATAAATGCAATAGATGATATTTAATACAGAATGGGCAAAATAAAAAAGGCCCGGAGAATATTTTCATGATAGTGGCCTGGAATGAAAACAAAATGAATGCACAGGTGAACGGGTGAACACTAGTCACAAATTAAAGATCCTGGTGTACTCGAATAATCCTAAAACACTGGAAGCGCTGCAGCAGAACATTGCAAACGCCATTGCTGCTATCCCTCGAGCAGAGCTGCAATGCGTGTAAATCGAGCACAGCGCTGCTTCCACTTCGGCGCAAGACATGTCCAGCATTTACTTTGATGGCCGGTTTACCTGTTCATTATCAGCGGTCGATATTATTGTCCTATTGCCACAATCTGACTTGATTGAACATGTACTGTATTTTGTTTCGTGTAAATAAATTGTTCGAGTCCGCTAAAGTGTCCTGTGTTTAGAATTCTTCATTTTGCCATCTCATTGCTTAATAATGTACCTGTGTCATGTCTTAACGTATATAAACCTTTTCCAGACCACTTTCATGGAAATAATGTCCGAGCCACTTTTATTTTGCCCACCCTGTACTATTGCTGCTATTGCATGGAGAAATATAAAAATATAATATGATTATACTAAATAATAATTAATAAGCTATACCATATGTGTATAAAATAGAAATAATATTATTTTACTTTTATTAATAACTAGCTGACCCGGCGAACTTCGTACCGCCTAACAGTCAATGAATGTCGTGTTACAGATTAACTGAACTTAATTTATGATTTTTATTAGCTTGATATATTTTCCTTAGTTTATAAAACATAAATTTCTGAACGCACGCATAAATATTTGACAACCAATGTCAACCGTTTTTCATTACTGACATTATTCTACATTTTTAAAATCTAAAATACGCCATTATCTGAATGTTGTCGATTTGAAACCTTTATTTAAATACGTTCTTTAATTTGAGGGGAGAGTTAACCGTATCGACGGGATGAACATTAAATGTTTGACAGTTACAAAACTCATGAACATTTTGAATGGGAAAATATTTTTTCTTTGATTTTATTTTTTCGTCAATTTTCCAATGTTTTTAATAGTTATTCTGCTAATCGGGATGGAGACAAATACAACAAATCAATCCATGAAAATCGGTTCAGCCGTTCTCGAGTTATAAGTGTTCGAACAAACACGACTTTGTTTTATATATATATATATATATATATATATATATATATATATATATATATATATATATATATATATATATATATATATATATATATATATATATATATATATATATATATATATATATATATATATATATACATACATACATACATACATACATACATACATACATACATACATACATACATACATACATACATACATACATACATACATACATACATACATATATATATATATATATATATATATATATATATATATATATATATATATATATATATATATATATATATATATATATATATATATATATATATATATATATATATATATATATATATATATATATATATATATATATATATATATATATATATATATATATATATATATATATATATATATATATATATATATATATATATATATATATATATATATATATATATATATATATATATATATATATATATATATATATATATATATATATATATATATATATTATATATATATATATATATATATATATATATATATATATATATATATATATATATATATATATATATATATATATATATATATATATATATATAACAATAGGTAGCCTTTAAACGTATTTAAACTATTGGTTAATTTATTTGTTTATTTTCATTTATAATTATTTATTTACTTATTTATGTATTTAATATTAGTCGACTACTTAGTTATAGGTTTAAATAAATCTCTTTAGTTTCGAAGAATGAATTAACGATCTAAATGAATGAAAAGAAAAGAAAAAAGATAAAGTCAATATGTTTTAAATACTTTTTTTTAAATACTATCAGCCCTGAACAGACATAAAATTATGCACAGAATAATGCACAATAATATAGAGTTTACCAATAAGGGCGAGTGATGTTGACAGTCTGTGCAATAAAACAAGCTGTATGTAAGGTATTAGCGAAAATATTTTTTTTTTGAAAGGTGCAAGGCCATTTTGTATGGAATATGACAGTTCAAATGTACGCCGCGCGATTTCGCATGGTGGCACGGATCCGAGAGGTTCAATTACAATGACTCGGCCGCATAAATCCGGTTGAATTTGAGCGATGGCCTAAGTCACTTCGAGGGCATCGGTCAATTGCGGCTTATTGGCATAGACCTGCGACTTCTGGAAACCCCACAAGAAGAAGTCTAGTGGGGTCAAATCGGACGATTTTGGTGGCAAATTCACGTCACCTCCGCGATAGATGAGATAACCATGCACTAACGAACAATCATTTCGATAATAAAGTTTTAACGTGCCGCTCAATCGTGTAACTTGCCATGGTGATTTGGCATCAGTGACTGAATAATAAACAACAGAGTTGACAGACGCCGCCAAACAATATGGCCACCACAGAGTGTCAATATCGACCCGCCCTTATCGGAAAACCCTATAAAATCCACACAAATCTCATCTAATCGGCTTCGCAAAAAACGTTGTAAAAAGATTATTATTTATACTTTATTTTATAAAAATCTTTTATTATATTCGCATAATGTATAATTACATACATGTTGTATATTATATAGTCTATTTCAATGTGCTATCATGTGAAACTATTATATATTGTATTAGATATTAAATTATATTCTCAAAAACCCGTCTTTTAAAAAAAAACGAAAAATTCCTTTTGAAAGTCATTATATACGTATTAGCAATTTTCCGGCTGCTTGAACACCTGAGACTACTGAAAAATAAAACGCTAAACGCCGCGTAATGGGTTTATGCAAGAGAAAATTACGCTAATATACGAAAAATTATGTCTGCTGGGAAGGAAGCGCCGCGCACTGCCCGCGGCGAGTGAAAACTGTCCGAGAAAATTAAAAAAAAAGTTGACGGAAGGCTTCGGGGCGGAAGTGTCAGAAAAAGGGAGGTTTATTGGTGTGACCCGTCGCGGGCGATTTATCACGGAGGAGACTTGATTTATGTCCGACTTTTGCGCTATATGCGAAAGCCTTTCCGCGATCTTCCGCGAGACTACGGCAGCGGGGCAATTTACGCTGGAATCGGTAAATTAAGACTTATGGCATAATGGGAATTGCATTTACTTAGCGTTTTATTGAGTTAGAATATTCGCATACTCATCGAATTCTAGTCCAAGAGGCAGTGACAAAAAAGTGCAAGTTTTGTAAAAGCTGATACTTTCAGATCAGACAGTATTTTGGCCATATAATACTGGGGTAGAGACAGCAGGCCAGACCCGGGACACCTCACGCTAGCGTACTTGGAAAGGTGTAATTTTAATTAGTACCCCAAAAAAGTTCTTTCTATGAGTTCTTAAGAAAATAATAGATTATAAAATGAAGAAAAAGTTGAGTTTTATTCCATAAAAGTCTATTAAAATGTATAAATAAATATGTGTTTTACTTTAACCAAATCATTATAAGTTATTACAATAAATTTCCTATTAATAACTGTCGTAAAGTATTTATTTCATGATTTTAATTAATTTTATTTTTGAGGTATGTCAAACCTCACCTAGTATGGCATGTTGATTTAGCCAACCTAGTCTTACGGAGTGTTAAAACGTACCTACCGCGAATTATTTCTACACCGTGCACGCCATTCAGTTTGACGATGGGCTTAAAGACATAAAAATTTGCTTATAATACCAGGCCACTAAAAATGTTTTGTCTGTGAGACGCTGGTCAGTTGTTTCTATGTTTTAAACTATGAATATTTAGAGTATAAAGACGGCCTCCGTCGAATAAATGATTCAAATTAAAATATATAAAAGAAGATTTTTTTTACGAGTTATAAAATCTTACTGAAAATTTTACTCAATTTATTTTTAAAAAACCTACTGAATAATACTATGTATAAATAATATATTATGTCCAAGACTAACATGCGGTACGGGTTAGTAGAGAGGGTTCGGCTTCCAGGTGGTACCTATTGCGCTGCGCATCCTCCGGATTGGCACTCTAAGCCCAGAATTGGTGTCTGGCTTTGGGAGGTGGAAGAAATCTTTCTGACGAGAGCACAATCGCTAGACACGAAAGCCTGTTTAACGAGACTGAGATAGCCAAAGCCATTTTTTGCAGACCTTGTGGAGCGACATCACGTCGAGACGAACACGTATGTACCTCTGATTCAACTCGATGTGCCAGAATATCCGCGTAAGTTTTACTCTGCTTACTACAGTGAAATTGTAAGATTCGCCTACCCGCAGAACAACGGATAACGATTGTCAGTACTTTAGTCTACCCTGGACAACGGCGGCTGCAAGGTCGCCGAAACGTAGGGTGCTACAAACGTCACGCCGTAAATTCGTTTTATCCGATTTATAATGCCAAACAACCGCGATAGTCTTCGATTTCATATTTTTGATACCCCCCCCCCCCCACCCTGTAGTGTCCATCCACCCGTAGTGTTCAATATACCCCCTCCCGTTGTGCCGACGTTTACAAACTCACGTCTAGGGTGATTGCACCAACCTGCCTCTTAACGTCTGCTAACCGTGGTTAGCTAACTACGATAAACAATTTAACAGTCGGTTAAAATATGTCGGCTTGCACCAACTATTCGGAAGTCCCGGTTAACTAACGCCGGTCGTATGCCGTAAAATCCATTTTTGAGCGTTAAAACATAACCATAGACAAAACTGAAATCGAGATTGCTCGCCTCAACCAATCACAGCACAGTTCAAAATGGCGGACGGGAGGTTTTCAGCTCATCAGGCTGTCATACTGTTACACGCTTTTGTTCATGTTTCGTTTTCGCGTCTTTCCTCATCAGACATATCGGAAAACATTTTACGAGTGCGATAACCAAAAAAAATCGAAAAAACCGCGGCGCAGGCGACGCGATCAAATATAACTTCAAAAATTGTCAGCTAGCGTTTGACAGCTCGCTAACGGATGGTTAATGGCGCTAAACGGGCGCCAGGGCACGATTAGGATATATAACTGCAGTTAGCTTAACAGAGCATGGTGAAAGCAGTTTCGAGTATTTAACTGTGGTTAGACTCTTTAAACACGGTTATCTATCTTAACCGAGCTTGGTGCAAGTCGCCCGTACAGTGGCAACTTACAAGCAAGTCAACGTTTGGGTATTTAATCCGCTGCGCTTGAATGCGCTTTGTCCAGTAAGCTTCGGCGCGGTTTGCTTGACAGCTCGTAATCGTTCTACTTGCGTCGGAGGTGACGTCACAAATCCCCCAGTTAGTGACGTCACCATGCAAGGCCTAGTTACATATCAGCCTCGCTGACTACAAAGTGACTACCTATCTAAATTACCTGAACTAACAAACAATTTAACAGCATACTTTGAAAAGCTTTTAGGCGAAGCCGCTCGCTCCGTCCGATGGATTTTTACGAGCGCCCTAAAACCGACTTTACAGTGATGAATATTGCATGGTACACGCTGCTGAACAATAGCACACATGCACTATCTTCACTACATATAAAACGCAGCTTTTGCGTCTGTCCGTGCCGACATGTTAAGAAGCATGTAATAATAATAATAAAACGCTATTCGTAAAAAAAGGCGAATAGAATTACATGCTCTATGAGACCTCTTGTCCACGGCACGTTTTTTCAACGTACGGCGCGTTAGCCGCGCCGTAGAAAAAAAACGTGAGCTTTTGTCCACTGCAAGGGTTTTTCGCAGTGCGACGCGTTAGGTACATCCATTTTGTTAACAACTTCAAGGTGATGCAATAATTGTTCGCTGTGAAAACGCCCGGTGGCGTAGATAAGCTAGAGTTGTCAACTACAACGGGCGAACCTGTCACCTTAGGAAGTTTTATCGATTAGTCATTCTATCTCCCTGGATTGAGCGCAGAAGACTTGGACAAAAACAGTCAAGCTCCGCCACAAGCCCGTAAGAGGCAAACGCCTTACCGTAAGGTCCGCAACCACCTCCGCTCTATAGGAAACAGTACTGCTTCCAGACTCCCCCGACTGTTAGTCAGAGTGCACAATCGATTGGCGTGGACAAGCTCCCATATATTGCCATACAACACTGATACAAATTTCGCCGTAAATAAACACGGCTCGCCGAGGGACAAATACGTTTCATACGGCGGCGGCGCCGTGCCGTTTTCCCAAAGTGTTCGTGGACAAGCTTCTATAGTGATCCGTACCCCACTGACGACCGCGCCTAGATACGGCAAATTAAGCATGGCTTTTCACGGCGAAAAAAACGTGTGTGCACAAGAGGCCATAGATAAGCCTCATCGGTTTTTCAAACAGACTTTTAAAGCTCTTTGCAAGATGCCCATTTAATAGAAAGCAATACATACTTCTAAACTTTGCATAGTAGGGTTGGTTGTAAGAGATAGTCGTAAGATAATAAACCCGCCCTTTGTAAAACGTCACAATAGAGTAGAAACAAATAAACAGACAAACGTATAACCCTATCTGGAATCCCTCAAGGATCTAATTTATGACCGCTTTAATTTTAAATATAATAAATGATTTACCATACTCGTATATGTATTTTAAACTTCTATCTATATGTGCCATATATATTAACCTTCTTCCAGTGCAATAGTAACTTGCACTGGATCACAACACGATATCAGGCCGAAACGTCATCATAAATGGCGTCGCTGCAAGCTGAAATGTATTTTTTTTTATTTTTTTATTATGTTTTATTCTTATTTTATGTACACCATTACAGACAGACTTGCACGTGTCCGACGGAATGAAACTTTGCGGAAAACGTAAGATTTTTCTGACAGTTCAGACAAGACTAAAAGTCGGAAAATTGACGTTCTGGTAGAAGCAAGTTTTTCAGGAAGTATAAATGTTACTCAAAAATCGCACAAATCCATGGTAAAGTATTCTACTGCAGCAGCAATAGGGCCAGCGGTGGCAGCCATCAAAGAAAATGAAGAGCACGCATGTTATGCTAATAACCAAATTAGTTTAAACCCTATACACCAGTACAAGCATTAGCTCTGATATTTGACGTTGGTCTGGGCAAAGAAAAATATTAGTCAAGAGGCAGCGACAAAAAAAGTGCAAGAGTTTGTAAAAGCTGATACTTTCAGATCAGACAGTATTTTTGACATATAATGCTGTGGTAGAGTCAGCAGGCTAGATTCCGGGCACCCGACGCTGGCGTACTAGGAAAGAGGTAATTTTAATTAGTACCCCCAAAGTGTTCCCTTTAAGGGGTACTAATTAAAATTATAGCTAAATAGAAAAAAAAACTGAAAATTCATCAGTAGACACCACTGCATCCCCATACAATACAGAACTTAAAACAAATGATCAGACTGCTTAACAATAAAATGCGTGGCGTCAGCATTACATCATACATGTCACAAAAATGAAGTCCATTATATTGCGTGGCATATTAGACAGATGCGTAATAGCTACCGCCAAATACGTACCGGTGTCTTTGCAGGGACTTCATTTTTGTGATATGCATGGAGTAATGCTGACGCTTCGCCCTCTTTAAGCAGTCTGACCATTTGTTTCGAGTTCTTTATTGCATCCCCTGTCTACTGATGCATTTTCTGCTTTGCCAAAAAAAATTGGGGGTACTAATTAAAATTACACATTTTCTAGTACGCCAGCCCCGAAATAGTCCAAATAGTCTGATTCCGGTGTCCCGGAATCGGACTATTTGAACTATATGAAGGACTGCAGAAAAGTGCGAAAGCAAAAGGTGCGAATATATTACACTAACGTATTTCTTGTCTCGTTTGCTATAGTGTAGAATAATAATCTATATATTAGAATAATAATGATAGTAATAGTAATGGAGTAGAGTAATAATAATATTATTAACAGTAGAATTATAACAATAGTCTATAATAGAATAGTAGTTATAATCTAAAATAATAACGATTTGGAATCATCTGTAAGGTTAATTATGTTTTGGGAAATAAATAAGTAAAATAAAATATTATATCCAACGTATAAAACAGTCTCCTAAATTAAGAAGGACTTCTACCCCTAAAATATTGAAATACTTACTAAAACTGAAGCGAAGATTCCACTTCAAACTCTCCTTGATAATACATTCAAGTCTAAGTTATCAAGTTTATCGAAGTTACAAACTGAAGTGTTCGAGCGCGTTCCAGGTTCCGGAAATTAATGTTTTTTTTCAAATGGGGTATCGATGGAAGCATACAATATTATAAAAACATTAGACAATTTCCTATGCGAAAAACATCGCGTATACAAACACAGACACAATGCAAACGCAGACATAATAAATATATTTAAATTATCCTCGGATCCATTTATAGCATCGCTGAGAAGTGTAGCCTTGGGTATTACTAAAAAAGCCTTGGGTATTACTAACTTTGGTATTACTAAAAAATACATTTTAATCAAGTCTGCCCGAAAATAATCTTTTTGACGTGTTTCCTGACAGTCTGCTAACAGTTGCCCTATAGAAAAGGCCATTGTTTCGATTATATCTGCGGTGTGAATCAATACTTTACGAACCGTGGCGCTCATATTGTACTAAGGATACGATTCACGTGCAATTCGGCGGTTTCTAAACAGTATCAAAAGGTCTTCGAACAGCATTGCCATCGTTACGATTGCAATCTTCTTGTTAAAATAGAGGAGACCGGGGCTAGTAGGCGCACGGGTAGATTGGCGCAACTCAAATATCTCACAAGAGATTATGTTGACAACAATGTACACTTGGGGACTGAGCTAAATGTAAGCAAAGGCTGAGGTGCGGGGACCGGCGTTCGGTCTCCCCACCACAGACATTAGTGCTGTGACATCACTCGCCCGGTGCAACTCGACAGTAATAGGTATAGGTATGAATTCTACGAACGCCGGCCCCCGCACCTCAGCCACCGCTTACATTTAGCTCAGTCCCCAACAGTACCTGGTCCATTTCGCACCATTCGACGATGCTCTATTGGCTAATTTTAAGGTATGGATTGCGGATGTGTCCCTGCGATAATACCGGCAATTTTATGTTTTAATGACGTTGAAATAAATGTTATTATTGACATTTCGAACATCACAACACATCACATCTAAACGAACAGACCAAAATTAAAGCGATTTATATTGTGCTGTAGTACATTTGACTAGGAATTAACCTGGACTTGAGATGACAGCTAGGCTCGCTATTTGCATTGTGTTATGGTCGTTAGAAATAATAATGGACATTTCGGGTAGGCTGGCGCATTCTTGTCGTGGCTAGTTGGCGCAGGCGACTATACTATACTAAATGTTATGCATGCATAGTAAAATGAAAATATCCTTATCAAAAGGCCAAAGTGAGAACACAAAAACGATACGCTACAATTTTAACCGAACGTAATATAAACAATATTTTATATTAACAAACCTAAATAATCTAAAGGTCCCTCAGAATGGATGATTGTAAATAATTTCAAGTTTTATTTTATTTTTATTTTATTTTATTAATTTTAGGAATCTTACAGCTAGGTATACGGTTATTACAAATTAATATGTATATAAGGCCACTTACAAGGTTCCACAAGTAAAAATGTATGAATAGATATATAAAAGGGGGAGAAAAAAAAGAAAAACAAGTAGACTAAGAAAAAACTAAACAAAGTAGAACAAAGGATTAGCCAAAGAAGGCGTCAGCCAGTAACTTCTTGAGCTGCTGGACTGACATATTAAATAAGTCAATGTCATATTGGGTAGCTACATCATTGAAACTTTGGCTTGCTCTCAATAGATAACTGTTTAGCCTGTAATTGGTGTTAGCTCTGGGGATAAACAGGGTGCATGGTCTTCTGATCGGATCAGCAGAGACCCTCAACCCAACCTTCTCCAATAAATCCGGGCAGTCAACTGAGCCATTTGCTATCTTCAATAGGTAGGCGACATCTGCAATATGGCGTCTTGTGGCTAAAGGTAAGAGGTGAAATTTATGACAACGTTTAGTGTAGTCTGGAAAGAATTTTTTTACTTTAAATTGTAGGTGTCGTACAAAACGTCTCTGAATTCGCTCAATGCGGGTAATGTAAGTGTTATAGCTGGGGTTCCAGATTTGTGATGCATATTCCAAGTGACTACGTACATATGCACAATAAAGAATTTTAATGGTTTTAATAGATTTAAACTCAGATGATAAACGCAGAACAAAACCTAATGTTCTTGATGCTTTGCTGATGACACTATTGATGTGCTCATCAAAGAGTAATTTAGTGTCAAAGATTATACCTAAATCACGGATTAAGTTTACTCTAGTAATATTGATATTCTTAAGTGTATAAGAAAAAAGAAGAGGTTGTGGCTTACGAGTGAAGGAACATAAATAACATTTGGATACATTTAAGTCCAATTTGTTCAACAAACAGAAACGGTCAAAACGATTGAGATCTTCTTGCAAACGTTGTGCACTTTCTTGTGAGTTAATCGGACAGAGTATCTTCATGTCGTCAGCGTATAGGATTACTTCGCAGAATTTGAAGCACGAAGATACATCATTGACAACGATGTTAAACAGGAGCGGTCCCAATAGGGATCCTTGGGGTACTCCAGAAGGGATTTGCATTGGTGATGACGTGTATCCGTTGAGAGCTACAGTCTGGCACCTGTTCTGTATGTAGGACGTGAACCACCTGTACAAGTTTCCACGAATTCCTACTAATCGGAGTTTGGATAAAAGTACTGTATGATCAATTCTATCGAAACATTTGCTATAATCGGTATAGATGACATCAACTTGAGAAGGTATGGACATATGCTCAGATATATAATCGCTACAAACAACCAGGTTAGATGTCGTAGACCTTCCTCTTAAAAAACCATGCTGCTGTGAGCAGAATGTATGTTTTAGAGTAGAGTATAACTGGTTATACTCTACTCTAATGTTTATATTTTTTCCCATTTTAGTTTTCTGCAAATAAGTATGATTATGAAGTTTAAAATTGTAAAAATATTTTTTCATTTTATTGGTTTCTTAGTTGGATATTTTCACAGTTTTTTTTTCAATTCAATCTACAAGTTGCTAGAGTTTCAAAACTATAGTTTCTACCTGCGCCAATCAACCCCGATCGCGGTGTAAGTTGACGCACTCGAGATGGTTTACAAAAATGAGATTTACAACTAAATATACAACGATGGTATTGAAATATGATTATATAATATTATAATCTGGATCTAACAAAATTACTGTATTAATTTTATTTTTATCCCAAAGTTCGACAAAAACTATAAAAAAATCGAAACTAAAAATTGCGCTTACCAACCCCGGTCTCCCCTAGGTCAACGACCAGGCCTATTTTGTGATCGAAATTTTGCGTTAGTAAGTTTACTCGGCTTTTAACTGACGTTTTGACCTTAGCTTCTCCTGACGCCTATTAATTTATTATTAGAACTATAGGATACATCGAGAAAACATTCAAAAAACCTTATTTAGGGATAAATGTTAATTATCCTACTTTTAGTCTTGTCTGAACTGACAGTAAAGGTTTCTTTAATTTTCCACAATGTTTTATTCCGTCGGACAAGTACGAGTATAACTTTCTTTGGTTTTCCACAACGATTAAATCCGTTGGACATGTATGAGTACGTCTGTAATGGTTTACAATAGATTACATAAAATGGGAATTCGCAATTTGGAAGAATGGTAGCCCTAAAATAATAACGGAAGATGTATTCGAGGGTCTTGTAAATTCTACTCCTTCGAGAATGAAATGAGGGTTATTTTATTCCGTCAATGAAATTTAGTAATTCGGTTGAAATTATCAATTAAAAAAAATAAAATACGCGCGTTCGAGGATTTGGCCAAATTAAATCCTAACAGGTGAATTGGTTCTGTGTTAAATGAAAAGAAGCTGGATCACGACCGAATAGGGAAAACGGCGTGAAAGCAAAGAATGCTCATAATAATATGACATTGCAGGCTTGAGATCTGCCAGGGCTACTAACTAGAGATGTCAACTACAACGGGCGAACCCGTCACTTCAGGAAGTTTTAACGAGATTTATCGTTCTGTCTCCCGTGAGGTGAGAGCAGAAGACTTAGGACAAAACAGTCTACCGTCAAGCTCCGCCACCTGCCCGTCGGAGGCCAACGCCTTACGACGACGCACCAGGAAAGGTACCCAGCGGGCAGCCTCGCCCCCCTGACTACCAAATTGAATAGATATCTTCGTCTGGAATTAACCTTCAGGATACCTCCTACCTCCTGACTGGTGACAGGATCGAGGTCGCTTGCGCGGTCCTCTACCTTATGTAGCGGTGAAACGGTGACACCCGAATCTATCGCGGACCACGGCATCCTTTGTCCGGCTCTTCACCCGGAATCGGGTAGCCGATGGTCGTTTCAAGAGCAGTTGCCGTAAGGTCGACGACTATCCCCGCTCTATAGGAAACAGTACTGTTTCCAGACTCCCCCGACTGTTAGTCAGAATGCACAATCGATTGGCTTACGCCGCACAAACCGCCCAGGAGCGCCAGAAGTTGACTGCTGGGGAAAACTAGCCCTAAGGCTCCTACCCGGGCTCGCACTTCATGCGTGGAGACCGCCGGATGGGTGTTGACCCGTGAGTGTGATCGACCCCGAACAAATGGGTCTTCGTGGCCAACTCAAAAAGGACCCAGAGCTGCTTAATGGGAGGGACGAGGAAAGTGTCGGCCGTTGGCACGCGCCGTCACGCGAACTTGATTTCCGAATTCTCGTCATGTTGCTGTTGCAGGCGAGAGACGCGAAGCGACAGACTGTGACGTCACATCCGGGCTGAACCGGCCAAACGAGCGGCACGCAACCTGCATATACGTCGGGTGCCGTTTAGCTTAGCGGATCATATTACAAACAACTTTGTTTTAGCGCACAGCTTTTTACTACAGTGGTGTTCTAATTAGTTGGTAATCAAATAATGTACAAACATATTTTCCTAGATCTCTTTAGGTATTAACTAGATATGTATTTGGACGTATCAAATTCTTTCACATCAGAAGGACCTTGATGTCTAAATTCATCAAAGGGATGCATAATTTGCAACAACCATGCCGATTAATTTTAAGATTTTTGTATTCCTACACTCCAGAAACTTTTCCTGAATGGGGATGGCATTTTTTGACACGTTGGTTTATCAAAATAAATGATGAAAATCTTTGATAATTATCTAATATCGGAGTACAGAGAGAAGCTTCACTGGCTGTTGACCCGGGAGAAAAGAGACATGCGAGTTCTCTGTATGCTTTTCAAGATCTTGGATGGCGTCGCTCCCAATTATCTTACCGGCAGATTTACTGCACTATCGGCTCATGGACGCCCTCTGAGATCAAAAAACAACCTGCTACTCTCTATCCCTAGTCACAGCAGTGACTTCTTCTCATTCTCTTTCACCGTGCATGGAGCCCATCTTTGGAATGCTTTGCCGAAAAAATTGAGAACCGCGCCAAGCATAACAACTTTTAAAAACAGACTGAGCATTTGAAATCCTCCAGATAAATTCCCTTTCCCCACCCATTCCCCTCCTTTTAAAACTTTAGCGTCCTTATAGGTGTTAGATTATTTTAATGTGGCAAATCTTTGCCCACAAAGAGTAAAGTAGTAGGTTAAGTTATGTAGTCTACTCGCAAATAATGTTCTTACAATAGTATAGGTTAGCTCTAAAATATTGCCTGCAGGCAATAAGCTCGCCTTTTCCTATTTATTTATTATTATTTATTCCGTAGCCGGCGATTGGGGAGGGGGTCGCCCTCGCAGCCAATACGCTGCTGTCGGTGCCGCTGGATCTCGTACTCCATTCACGATTCGCTTCCATTCTTGACGATTTTTTGCCACGTCTCGAGCATCCCTAGCCGACAATCGTTGATTTTTAAGGTCGCCTTTGATGGTATTTAGCCAGGTTTTCTTCGGTGCCGATCGCTGAATTCTCCATTCTGTCGGACGGTCTCGCCAAAGAAGTTTACGTGGCAAGCGATTGTCGTTCATTCGGCAAACATGGCCGAACCATCGTAGTCGACGTTTTTGTACTTCTTCTTCGATCGTTGTTACTAGATCGCATCTTTCTCTAATGGTCTCGTTTCGAATTCGGTCGCGGAGTGAGACACCGAGAATCTGCCTCAAGCATCGCATTTGGAAGACTTCGAACTTTTTGAGGTCCGATTGTAGTAACGTCCACGTTTCCGATCCATAAAGAAGAATGGGAAGAACCAACGTTCGGTATAGTCGTACTTTGGTTTTGATGGTAATATTCATTCGCTTCCATATGCACCACTTGAGCGAGGCGAATGTTGCTGTTGCCTGACCGATCCGGCTATGGACATCGGCCGTCGAAGCCACTTTCTTTTCCGTAACCAACGATCCTAAATACTTGAATTGTGGGACCTGTTCGATTTGGGTTCCATCGAGGTAAACGCTGGCCTTCGAACCGTCCGTAGTGAGCACTTTGGTCTTATCCGCATTGATTTTCAATCCATATGATTGAGCAATTCCGGATATGTCGTATAAAATGTCCGTTGCTTCGGCATCAGTGTCGGCGAAAACGGCGCTATCATCAGCGAACATCAAATCGGTTATGAAGTTTGATTCGTCGTATCTAACTCCGCGTCGACCGTCGAATGCTCTCCGCATAATCGCGTCGATCACCACGTTAAAAAGTAGCGGCGATGCGACGTCTCCTTGTCGAACACCAGTTTGAATCGGGAATTCCTCAGACAAATCGTTACGGATTCGAACGCTGCTGGTTAAGCCATCGTACGATGATTGGAGAAGTTTAATGATTTTTGGTGGCACGTGTTCTGTCTCCAAGGCACTCCATAAGCTGTTCCAATCGATGCAATCGAAGGCGGATTTAAAGTCTATGAAGACGACGATTGTTCGTTTGCCGCACCGTATTCTTTCTTCCATTAGCTGACGAAGAGCGAATATCTGATCAATGCATCCTCGATATGGTCTAAATCCTGCTTGCTCCTCTCGGCTCGTTTGTTCTCGATGTTTTTGTAGCCTCGACTGTATGATTTTTGTAAATACTTTGCCGACTATTGAAAGAAGGCTAATACCGCGATAATTCTTGCATTCTCTGCTATCGCCTTTCTTTAAAATTGGCACAACGATGGCTTTCTTCCATGCCGACGGAATACGATCCGATTGCCAAATATGCGTTAGGAGAACATGTAGTTGTTGTAATAGAATGTCACCTCCGGCTTTGATCATCTCGGCGGTAACTTGATCTGGACCCGGCGCTTTACCATTTTTCAGCGATTTTATTGCCGTTTTCACTTCGTTTATTGTTGGTTCGTTATCGGAAAACGGATTCGCCGGCTGATTGATAATCGGCGGTTGCGGTGCTGGACCTTGAGGCGGATCGTGATTGTGCAGCTGATTAAAGAATTCCCTCCACCGCTGCAGGCGCTCGTGGGGGGAGATCACGAAAGTTCCATCCGATTTCTTGATGTTGTCGTTCGTTGATGTTGTTTTCCCGCCTAACCGTCGGATTGTTTGGTATAGCGTCCGGTATTCGTGCCTCGATGCTGCTTCTTCCAATTCGGCTGCAACGTTATTCCAATGCGCTTCTCGTTCCGATTTCATTCTTTGTCGGACTTCTTTGTTCAATAATCGGTATTTTTCGAAATTGACGTGTTTCATCCGTTTTCGTTGGTCGACGAGGTCTAAACAGTCGTCCGAAATCCATTGCTGCGTCCGTCGACGGATGGGTGGGCACAGCTCCGTTGCACACTTCACAAGGGACTCCGATAATTGCATTTCTTCAAAGTCGATATCGTCTGATATTACGAGCGTTGCGAATTTGTTGGATAGCGCGATTTGAAATTTCTGTCCAATGGCTGGGTCCTGTAGACATGCCCAGTTTCTCTTGGTTGGTGGTGGCGCTTTTTTCTTCGCTCGTTGTAGTCGCATTTGTAATTTCGCTCGAACGAGATAGTGATCCGATCCGCAATCGGGTCCACGCATCGCCCGTACGTCTTTGACTGTTGATCGAAATCTCGAATTGATTAAAATGTAGTCCAACATTGCTGAATCTTTACCGGACGGATTTCGCCACGTTAGTTGATGTTTGCGGGGATGACGAAATATGCTGTTTCCGACGATCATGTTGTTCGACAATGCGAATGATAACAGGCGTAGTCCATTGTCGTTAATTTCGCCGTGTCCAAATCTTCCCATCGTTTCTTCCCAACCCGTCCGATCTACACCCGTATGTGCATTAAAGTCGCCCGCTAGTATAATTAATTCGGTTCGGGGTATCGTATCCAGCGTGTGTTGAAGCTGGTAGTAGAATTCATCTTTGTTCGTATCCGGGCTCATCTCGGTTGGCGCGTAAACGGAAACGATATGGGTCTTGATTGTTCCATCGATGGTGATAACTGCTAAGCGCTCGGATATCGGTTGAAACGCAATAACGCTGCCGGCAGCTCGGCGATCGACCATGAAGCCGACCCCGGCCTCTCGTTTGTCGCCTCCGGAATAAAATAGCGTCATCGTCTCGTCGATTGTTGGCGGATCAATTGTCATTGTTCCCGATCCCGTGAGTCGTAATTCCGATAATGCGGCGATCGATATTTTGCATTTCGCTAATTCCATTGCTATGATTTCCTTTTGGCCGACGTGATGCCCCGTTCGCACATTCCATGCGGCGATTCGAATGTCCGATTTCGGTGTAAAATATTTGGGTTTTCGGCCAGTTGCCAACTTCTCACCAGCATCCCTGGTCCCCGGAGCTGGCGCATCGGCTGCCTCAGATGCGGTAGCATTATTTCGTGAATGATTAATTGTACTATCCATTGGTTTCTTGCCTGGTTTCTTCGGTTACCCGATTCTGGTCGACGCGGCAGGCCAACCACCCTCCTCCTTTCGCACCCTGGACTTGGGACCAGACGACGGCGGAGTGGTTTACAAGTTACCGATTATTATTAAGTTAAGCCTTTTCCTATACCGAGTTTTATGAATATCACTGTACTAAGATCGCCGGACACTTCCCCTGACCCAAATCGATTGAAAATCTGTGGGCTTTTTATTATAAAGAAAAGGCTTCAAAAATTGGATTTCGCAACAAAAATCCAAAATGATTTTATCAATAATTGAGCTTTGATTCCATTATTAAAAACTGTTATTTTTTGTGACAGTTAAGTTTCACCCATGCTAAATAGAATTAAATCTATAATATATGGTAATGGTGGTCATATAAAATACTACTATCCAGTGAATGTGTATTAGGAGGGCTCACTTGAATAATACAGCATAGCCATATTATATATGTTCACCATTAGTATCTACAATCTACCCCGTTTCGGTCGCTCTTCAGGATCTTTTGACCTTATCTAACTTCATTACGTTTGTAGTTTGCAAAAGCAACATCTGTTTACTTACGTACGAAACATCAGAGTATGATCCAAGTTGTAATTAAATAGTCCCGTCAATTAAGGGGAAGTAATAGGTGAGGCATATCGGACAAAAATCTCCATATTTTTGAAAAATGTTAACGTTTTGAATATACCCATGAAAATGAAAACGATTTAAAAATCCCTTTGATGAGTGTTGAATCAAATGCAATCAGTATATTAGAAAATATGCTAGTTTTATTGTGAAAAAAAAACCGTATGAAAACATGTCTATGAAATTCTTACCTGGCACGACGGATTTTTACGCAATCGCATTTAGATTTTTGAATTACATGTTTCCCCAGTAATACTTTTAGTTTTAATAAGAATTAAAAATATTACCTGTTTTTTTACTAAATATTTTCGGTTTCCGATGTTTACCCGTAGGTAATCACGAATTAATTATTTGCATAGACGAAGAATTAAACGAAGAAAACACTCCTAGGCGAAGAACTTAAATTGTAGGTATACAGGTGAGTTTTTTATTAGTAACATCGTTGTAGTGGGTGAATCAGTACAACGGACTAAGCAACTTATGATAGGCATAAAAAAAAACAAATAAAAAATACATTTTTTTCTTCGGAAATTTGAAAAAACAAAAACAGTTTTTTTTTTGTTTTAATTTAATTATTTTATCGAAAGTTGCTTATTTTGTCATACTGATTCACCCAATACAAGGATGTCATTAATTAAAAACTCACCCAGTATGCCTAATTCTTCTTTTAAAAGCTAAAATTGATTCCTGATTGAAACATAACACCCGGAAAAATATCCACAAATTGATATATCCAGACAGTTTCTAATATGAAATATTATCCTTTTCTTGGTCATTTCTGATTATTTAATTTTGGTTACTATTATTGAATATTATTAACCATTTTATTTATTTCAACGCGATTACCTATTTTCCTTTTTTGGGATATTTTCCATTGTGATTATTAGTTAGTTATTATTAGTTATAGCTTATTTGTAATGGTTTTTGTATTTAAATGCATTTTTAGCTTGCCGAATCCTATATGTACATAAAAGAAAGCTCCACTGCTTTGGATCAACTCCTGGTTGGGCGTCAGCTGTACCTACACATATTTTTATTTATTTACATAAGTAATGCAAATATTAAAAATAAGAGTAAACAATTTCAGCGTAGGAAATATGCATAAAAATACTTACAAAATTGAATCAAAAGCAGAAAAAAGAATACATCGCATAGTCTAGTGGCAACGTCACCTAACTAGGCCGAGACCTGTTCTAAGGTAAACATTTGTTTTTGAATGTGCTTGCAACAATACCGTGTTTATAAAACGGCATATATTCCATGTATGCACAAAATAATAGAATTGCAAAACTATATTAAAAATGACTAAATACTTAAACTAAATAATTAAATTAAAGTTAGAAGTGGAAAATTTAAATGTCAGCAAATAAATTCAAATCAGAAAAAAACAAAACAATATTATGAAAAACAAAACAAAACAGAAAAAACACAAAACAACATATATTATGATATTGCTCATACCAGCTGTTATTTTTTTTGTTAATATGAATAAATGTAAATAAATACAAATTGGTATGAATATTATTAAGACATATGCTTTGTGCTGCTGCCCTCTCCCTCCTTCTCCCTCCCGCTCCACCTCCCCTAGACGAGTCGGTCGCTCGGTCGGTTCGCTGAGAGAATCTCCACGACTAAACAAACAATTTGGCTGAATGCCTTAATTAAATAAATAAATATGTTTACGAGAAAGGCCGTTGAAACAACTCTTCTGTTGTTTCATTGAAAAAATTGGCTCTTATCGCTGTTTCACGGAGACAGGGGTACGTATGTAAGTTTAGTTTATTGTAGCGAAATACTCGTATCTTTGCCGATAAATACACAACATTTCTTCCACTGTTATCCAAACGGGGCGCTGTGTGGGACGCCACGACACACACAACGCGTTCCGTTCGATGAATCATGCCATGCGTCCAGGAGGTTAGAACAATCTTTGTAAAGAATGTGTGATTGGGTCAAATGAGTCAGATTAGACACTGCGCGTCTAGATTGGAATGCGACGATAGGTCTAGGGAAAGAAGTTCCAATACATAAGGTCCCGAAAATTGCGGGATCTCGACCATTTTCTTGCTCTCGAAATATCCGAATTATTTGTTCGGGACAACAATAGCTTGTTCTATCTATCTATGCTATGCAGTTTTTTGCCTCAAAGATCACAGATCTTCGAACGACGAAATTGACAAAAAAAATAACTTCAACAACTACTAATATACGAGTAAAAATTATACTGTAGCTGCATAGACAGCATACTAAAGAAATAAAATTACCTACACCAATAAAGACCGTTGCAAATGAAAAACTTAGAAGGAAACCTGTCATACCACCTAGTTTAGACAATCTACTCATCAAATACTCGTACATGCTGGCAATGGAAAAGTCTTATAAAACCCAGTGGTCCATATTTCCATACCACTTTTGAAATATTTAATATTGTAGAATTTAAAAAAATATATGTTTTGGTTACATTTTTTATTTTTCAGGAAAAAAATATATTTATCAAATAAATCAAGTAATGTTATTTACCAAGTAAATCGTCGACTGATGAAAAATAAAAAGAAATTAAAAGATTGATGATTGTGATTTTATTTAAAAATAAAAACCTTATGGCAAACTTCTTATTTAGGGAACTTACTCTACTAAATTAAAATCATAATTTAAATGTAAAATTAAATCGTGAATTAAAATGGTTTTAACATAATATGTAGATACGAAAGGCTATTTCCAGTACGTGAAGAATTGAGCAGGATATATCCCTTTAACGGACGATCATAGAGACAGCTCTCTCCTTTATTTCCACAGCAAAGAAGCACGCTTCGAAGACAAGTGACGATGGGGGGGGGGGGGGGGGTAGGGGGTTGTCGGGCAGCATTACCGAAGTATCGCCGCAAAGGGACTCTCCTTGTATAGAGTTCGACAGCTTATTGTAGTAGATCTATCTGTCGTTTAATGTTCGCTTCAGATGTACCCTTCGTGAGCCCTAGAAGAGTGTGTGATTTAAGACACGAAACTAAACCAAAGAAACCTATTTTTTTGAACTCGTCATTTTAAAAGAAAATGGTTTTCATTTTTATTTATACGACTTTATTCTACATGAAAAAACTGAGCCGAAAATCATCAACAAGTTTTTTTTTATTTACGCGTTGCTATTAATTGATACCGAAGAAAACATATTATTAATTTATTCAATACTATCAATCTTCATAAAATCAAAACTCAAAACATTTAAAAAAAAAATGTTTAAATTTTAAATTTTATGCGCAGAAAACCTAGTATATATTTATATAAGGGTCGCATTGAAAGTTTCCGGAATGAGTAAGAAAAAATACAATGAATGTACCTTGTTTAGGTACCCTGCATATGCCCCGATATACTGGGTAAAGAGGGGATGTGGGTGGGGTAATGCTTATTGAAAGTATGTTTTTTGTCTTTAATGTGGTAGTCGGAAACTCGTTTAATTATTAAAGATAATGCATGCGACATGATTATAATAGATTCAACTTAAAGTATAGTTATATAACACTATCTACCCATATTATGGGCTTTCAAAGCTATAGTATATTATTGCCATATTATACTTTCAAGCATATATTATATTATTGCCATATTATGGGCTACAACGATACCCCGCTATGTTCCCCCACCCCTCTCCCCTACTAGAAGGCCTCGTGTGTGTGATGATAATGTGTATACGTGTAACCCGTTTAGCGCGACCAGTATCAACAGATCGACTTATTAATTTAGTTGACTGCACACATTCCCACAGTGTCACTCTTATATGTATTAGTTTTTACAAGTTTCTCCTCAGATTGGTTTGATTCATGAACACGAAGACGTCGCTTAAAAAACGCAATGGGCTCCCGAGTTATTGGGTCCTTTTCACGGCCGAGTCGCTTTTATTCAATTTGATCGTTCATTTCAACGACATTACGATCGGTTCGTTTGACGACGCTGACACCTCAATCGGAATCGGGTCGACCTAAGGGCTGAGCGTCCTTCGAAAATTTCCAACCCTTTTATGTAAAATAGCTAGATAGCCCACGACGAATACGACTAGGTTGAACGAAGATCAGTCGTTAAGCGACTTGATTCTTGTCAGTGATTTATCTAAGTTGGGTCTGGACCGATGAGGTGTGCTCATGGTCCTCAATGGTAAACATATTTTAAAAATGAATTTAAGAAAGTGCGGCAGATACGTTGTGGCTGCCAAAAGCCATCCATTTATAATGACCATATATCGATGCTCAAAACAGCCATTGGCCTAGAGGGGTGTTACGCGTTCAATCTGGCATCAGTTCAGTCTGCGACCTTTATCATGAACTGACTGATGGACTGATAGAAAGTATCAAAATGTTTGAAAATCCATCAGTTCAGTCCATCGGTCAACGCGATAAACGATCAGTTTCCCGTCAGTCTGACAAACGTCACGGACTGAACTGATGCCAGATTGAACGTGTAACACCCGTCTAGGCATGCGCCTTCTATAAAAGTATACACAATAAAGACTTTTCTATCTATCTTTCTATCTTTTTATCTACCCACGACACTGGTTGCGATGCGTGCTGTGCAGTATGAAAAACGTTGAATTTTAATTCTCTGCACTTTTTTGTCTCATTTAATATAATTTTAATATATAATATAATGTAATTTTTTGTTTAATATAATATGCTGAAGATATTAGACATCAGGCAGGTATTTGCAAAGACAGTCTTTCTTAACTACATAAAAAGTAAAGATATTCACGTTAAAGCTGAGCATAAAATTTCAACGAGGAGCGCCACAACCTGTAAACACATTGTACAGAAAACCCGAACATCCTTCGCCCAAAGACACTTTGGCTTTATAGGGACAAAAATTTATAACCATCTAAAAGAATCGATAAAAACATGCCAAAACACTAAGTCAATCCAATTAAAATCTAAAATTACACAACATTTACTTCATCTTGGTAGAAATGAGGTGGAAAAGGCTATAAGTCATATTTTAAAGTAAAGGTCTGCATATTATTGTCATACATTGCACTACACTTTATATTTTAATACCTACTATTTATTTATTTGTTTTACAAAGTTCATATTACGACATTTTATATTAATATTTATTTCCATGACCATGCTATATCAATATTTTAAATATAATTATAAGTTTAATTTGCATTCGCTTATCTATTTTCTATTTTATCATATTTTGTATTTTTCATTTTAATATTATGAGCACATGAATAAATCTTTGCCATACATAGAGTTTTCCTTGGTACGGGCTATGGCCTAGTTAGGCAGATTCTGCAACTAATACAATTGTAAATTTATGTTTTTGAATGAATAAAATTATTATTATTATTATTATTATATAATTTAACAATTATCCGTTTGAAGAATTTTCTCTTTTTTCTTTTTCTTTTTATGTTTTGAAAAATTATTTTTTTCTATGGATTTTACGGAGACGGACTACTTTAAACGCTCTTCCTCGACGTTTTATTTTATTTCATAATAAATATAATAATAATAATAATAAAACTCTTTATTCTTAAGAAAAGGCGAGCTTATTGCCTGCAGGCAATATTTTAGAGCTAACCTATCCCGTTATATAAATATACACCATATAAATATACACCGTTAACTGTAATAAACTGAATTTTAAACAAATCGCATAAGCAACTAATAAGATTTTTGAGTTGTGGGTACTTGAAACACTAGTATAAATTGAATTTGAAAGTTTTAGTTTTAAAGGTTAAAGTTTTGATGTCCTTAAGACGCTCTTAATGGTGAGCTCTTTTCCGAAAATTAGTACTTCCCCAATTTTGTTGCAAAAATGACTGGTTAAAGAATAAATGTTTCAACCAAAATGACAGCAACCTTATATTTTTACCATATTTTTGTATTTTAGATGAGATGTAGATGTATTTTAAGGAAGCCAACGTCTATAGATTGGACTTGTTAAAATCGTTAACGGTTTTTCAAACTAAATACGCAATATTTCTAATGCAAAAAAATAATTCCTAAAGAAGTGTGTAGGATCGTATCATATGTATACTAAGCACCAGTGGCGTAACTAAGCCGGTGCAGCCGGTGCGGCGCAACGGGGCCACGATAGTCCGGGGGCCCAGAATGGGACTTCTGTCTATGATCGAACGTTCCATCCAACTCTGCTAGGAAGCTAAGGAAGCCGAAAACATGGATGTCTTAAAGCTGATCGTTAATTTTGACAGTGCAAATCAAAACGAAAACTATTCTACAAATGTATTTGTTCACATTTTTTTTATTTTACAGTAATAAGTTAATTTAAATATGTCGATATGCAAAAAGTTGTAATATTGCAATATTTGTAATAATATTGTCGATATGCAAAATTTGTAATAATATTATATTAATATTTTTTGTCTTACCATTTCGCACTTAGTTCTACTCAAAAAAAAGTAATAAAGACGGATTTTTTTTTCTTACCAACAAGCAACGCGAAAATGTTTCTATGTGACCCCGCGTGTCCCGGTGAAGTTCTTAGGAACTTGTACGGCAACATGTTCGAGGTAGCGCCCCCAAATGAATACAACGATTTGTAATGTGGCTACAATATAAATATGTAAAAAGCTAGGTATACAGCAATGACATCCTCCATGTCATAATGAATATAAGTCAGTAGGAGTGAGGGGCCTTTTGTTCAATTTTTTCACTGGGGCCCATTTTTTAAAGTTACGCCACTGCTAAGCACCTACACCTTAAAGATGTTCAATCGATGTAAGTATATCATACAAACAGTTTTAATATGTAACAAGAGCAACGAAACCAAAAAAAATATATAATTTGCGTCGGAGAATTTATGGCGAATGAATTTTATTACGTTTGCATTGTATTGTCGGCGAAGACTTGTGGGCGTAGAACGCGAACAATGTGCTGGCAACAATGTTCTTTTGCAAATATTGAGACTATTTCAAGGCGCAGCTTAATTTTTCTGTACAACCACAACAAAACCTTAGTTACATAAAGAGGTAACCTCCAACGCTAGCCAGCCAACCTACACATTACTATATGAATAGGAAAAAAAGGCTGTATTTGGACACGCCTATATTATTAGCCTCTACACTATAATAAGCTATCCTGATACGTTTGCTAGAACTCCACTTTTTACAAACATGCAAGAAATAATCTACTGGGTTCTTATCTATGAAGTTGCTGTTTTATAAAGTAAATTTAAGGCCAAAAAATTTCTATGAAATATATATATTTAATTAATAGGAACATTGACCGCTTTATCAGATTTAATGGGCCTCTTCTGTAAAACTCTCGTGGACAGGAACCAATGAAAGCTTTGAAGGCGTTTATCGCCGACTCTTCACGGTTGATTTTTTTCCCCTTTGAAAAAAATTATGTTCTGAAATAAATTTAAACTCTATTGGAGCAAGGTCTGGCAAGTACGGTGGTTGACCAAGAGTCTCCAGCCTCAACTCCTGCAACTTTGCGACTGTTTGCAGTGAAATCTGTGGTTATACGTTGGCATGCAGAAGTAGTGGCTACGAGCGATTGACCAGGCTCGGTTATTTAATCACGAATTTTTCCATCATTGTTTGCAGTTCTTAACAGTACACATTTACGGTCGCTGTATGCCAGACTGCCATATCCCATATTTGAAAATAATGCACATTTTCAACGTTACTATGGTTTCACAAACGAAAATATTTGAGCAAAAACAAACGACGGAAAGACAAATAAGCAGCTGATCGAAAAAAGAATAACATAGCCTTAAATTCAAATTTATTTGAATTTGAAATTCCAACTTTGAAATTCTAACTCAAACCTAAGTTATCCAACTTCCAACTCAAACCCAAGTTCCAACTCAAACCCAAGTTCAATGTGGCCAGTATGAAAAAATAGCAATTACATAGGTAAGGACCCAATATCAAAGATGTAATAAACCGTGGGGAATGCTCGCAACTATTCAATATAAACTTGATTTTACCTTACATAAAAATGAAAACGGTTGTTTTACATACGTAATATATAATTATAAAAGTAATAAAAAAAACGAATTGACCGCGTGAAGTTTGTAGTACCCGTCGTTTCGGCGATTTTGAAACCGCCAGGGTAGTCGCCGAAATTTCGGGTGCTACAACCTTCACGTAGGTACATATTTGTGAAACTCGTATCGAAAGACTGACGAAAGAATTCTAACAAAAACAAAAAAGCACGAGTTGACGCCTCCCAACTAATCCTCCCAAGGCCTCTTAATTTGCATATAGATGTGACGGCGAACCCTTTCATCGGCCTTTGTTAAAGAACACTTCCTTTCTACGTAAAGACAATGGCTCCCTCCAATGAATGCTAATTTGGGGGCGTTCGGATATAGACGAGGACCGAATTACTCTCCCGCCCGTGTCAGTGACACCTTTTTTATCATATTAAGGCGACGATGTAGGTAAATTTCGAAAATTACATTTTTTGGCAATTTTTGAACAGTCATACTGAAATAACTGATGATGTTAGCCAACAAAAAAAAATTATCGTAACTCACAGTACCTTTCTTAAGTAGATAGCTATTTCAGATTTTTTTTTAAGTATTGGAAAATTGAGGAAAATAATTAAATCTGGGAGCTATACAGGAAATTTTCATTTTAGAGCATTTTTTGAAACGTGCCTCACACTAAACTGCACGATCAAGAAACTCAAAAAAAATACTACGGCATTTTAACAATAGTTGTAAAGAGGAATGCTTTCGCATAAATTTAAAAAAATAAGTTTTTCTTGTTAAAAAAAATTATATAAAAAGTGTAACTATCATCCATATTCACTGTTAAATATTACTTATTACTGTGTGTTTTTTTCAAGTTTGTTTTTTTTTACATAAACTATGTACAATAAACTTGTAGTACTGACGATTATTTTTCTCAAATAAAATATCAGTATATTTTAAAAATAATATTTTGCAGAGCCCGTTTATATTATTTTTGTCATACAATGAGATGAGCGCGCTCTTCTCGCGACGACGCGCTGGCATTCAAAATGCCGCAAGCGACATTGGGTCAATATGGTTCTTATGTGGGGATCAATTACTGATTCAAATGGCATAACAGCCAACCTTTTATAATGAAATGTTATTGGCTCTTAGAAACGTGGTTCATTTCGGCTTCGAAGGCCGACATATGCGGTTGCGTTCGCGACGCTCTGTTTCATGACTTATTATTACCAAATTGACATTTCGATGGATCGGAGATGTGAAGTAAAAAAATATCGGTTTTAGATGGCTATTTCACCGTGTAAATGAAAGAGGTTTAAAAACATGATAAATCATATGTTGAAAAATAGAAACAATAATAAGTAAAATAATATTTAATATTTATTTATTTTTTTTTAAAATTTACAATATTACTTTTTTTTAATAAAAAGTGTTCATTTATTTGATAACAATGTTTCTTTATGTATAAAAACAAAAAAAAAATATACATATCGGTAGGTTTTGAACCTACGACCGGTGTGATCTTATGCGAGTTTAAAACAAGTGCGCCACTTCAGCTTGCTTCCCGCGAGTCAAAATGTGTCATATATAAGGGGACAGTAAATAATGCCAATACATTTGCGTTAGAGCCATATGACAGAGCTATACACCATGTATAAATATAATATACTATTAGGCTACGATTCTGACCGTTCTAATATAGAAAACCGTCAGATAGGCAGAATTGTAATTTAAAAAACAAAACGTAGGTATCTACTTTTTAAAAGCTTTTATTAAACTTGTAATGTCTGTGAAAAAAAAAATAAAAATGCGAAGAAATATTACATCAGCAGTAGCTTACAATAAATGTCAAAACTTTTCAATTGATGAGAAAATTGATTGCCTGTATAATGACATTTTGAACGCCCCGATAGATGCATTTGGAAACCATGATAAATGTAGAAGTTTTTAAAATTGTTTGTCGGAAAATGAAACACTGGATGCAATGAGTTGTTTGATGGGTGACATTATTTGGGAAAGAATACGTTACATAACTTAAAACGTAGGTAGCAATACATGCAAGAAGCCTAATTCATGATGTAGATAGTAATGTTCTCGAAAGGTTTAACGGCATCATTGCAAAATTTATTGGTGGTAAGAGGACAAATTACATCCAAAAGCAGTCTTACCAAGCGCGATGTAATGCGGCAGTTATATCATTTAATACAAAACAGCCACTCTCAAGATTACATAAAAAATATATAGGCAAAAGTCCCTCTGGCAGGATATCAAAAGTGGAATAAAGAAGACAGAGGCATTTAAGTAAATCCATTCTTTATAAAAGAAATAAAAGCAGAAAGTTTTTTTGAAAAAAAAAAACAATAATTCGCATTATGGAGAACATTGCAACCAACCCGATGTTCCATCAGAAATATTCGAAAAAAGCAAAGCTCTGTTATTTCAAGAATTGGAAAATAGAAAAATGATCGATTGCGAATTGAAAAACTTACGGTTATTCAAGGTGAAAGCAGCGAGTGGTTGGAATTACGAAGAAAAATGGTAACTGCGTCTAACTTTGGCAAAATTGTCAATAGTTAACAACACACAAAATGCGCCAATTTAGTTAAATCCATGACTGAAAATGGGATTTGAGCAACGTAGCATCAATTTGCCATGGAAAAGAAAATGAAACAACTGCACTAGAATGAAAAATATGTCTAGAAAAAGTGGAAATTCAGCAATGTGGATTATTCATTGACCCTAAATTTCCATTTTTGGGAGCTTCTCCAGATGGAATATCTGATGATTATATTTTTGAAGTCAAATTTCCCATTACAGCGCATAGAATCTGGTTAACGGAAGCGACAAGAAAAAGAAAAGTGACATTTTGGAAACAGAAAGATGGAAACCTTGAAATCAGCATCAAACATCACTGGTACGTTCAAGTTCATGGACAGGTCCATATATAATTTCTTTTTATTTATTTATTTTTTATTTTATTTCTAGAAAAATACAGCGCATACAATATACATACGTGTGCATAAATGTAGAAAAAAAAGAAAAACATTACGCCTATAATCGTTTATTACACATTTGGATTTCAGCATATTACACTTAAAAATTAATTATAAAATAAACAAAGTTCATATTAAATATAAAAAATATATAGAAAACCGATGGGGGAGGTAGGGAATTGGAAGTGATTAGGAAGAAGGAGTTAGACGATGGTATGTGTATATGTATATAGATATAAATAAAGATATAGATAGGTCGTATAGTGGATATATAAATACAGATATTTATTTATGTTTATAGGTATTTATAGATATATAATAAATATTTATAGATATTTATAAATATTTGTGGTAGCTACTGATATGTTGTATATATATCCTTCTAGCCGTGTTCGGCCACAGCGACTGCATTGTAGATTCTAGTGACTTCTTTAGTCTTCTCAGAGTCCACTGTTCGGAAGCAGTCAAGTGCGCAGGCTATATTATAGTGCACAGGTGGGCGCGCGACCACGGGTGCACTCTCTCTTCCTCCCTCTTCTGAACCCGATGGAACGGAGACCGTTACGACCAGAGAAAAGTTTGGATGCAGATAAAATAAAATAAATCAATTAATCGCTAACGCAGCAATGACTGTCATTGTTAAATTTTTACTCAATATTGCAGAGCTATTTTTTCGGATTTAGTTCGTTTTTCACACTGTCATTTATGAAATTGGTAGTTATGGCTTGTGGTGATGTTTGAGTTTTTTCTGGAGCTATTGTAGAGATGACCGGTGACTTATTGGTAGTTGTTGTAGTAGGCGGTGATATAGAAGATGCATTATTGGATTTATCCTGGTTTTCTGATGATCTCGTGTTGTTGCTCATGGGGCTGTGTTGAATACAGCATACAGTCTCTTGTTCCGACATTATACAAAATTGTGATAGTTTCCCTTTTGGCAAATCCCCCTCAGTTTTTGGACAATTTTTCGCCGGTAGACATACTCCTAAAACGCCATTTATTTCACATGACTCTTCACGGCAGTGTATATGCCAGGTCCCTTGGCACTTCCGCAAGGGCTCTTTCCAATACTGGTAACGGTGATTATGTTGAAAAGGCATTGGTTGTCAGCTATCGCCACTTGCAGAGATCCACCACTATCGCCTCCACAAGAGTCTCGTAATCCTTCTAAGCTGCCAGCGCACAATTGATCGTCCTTATACCTTGCGGTAACCTCCTTCTGAGAGTCTTTGCATATAGTCTTCGAAAGGTGGCTGGTCAATCAAATCCACCACCACCTTCAGTAAGTCCTCCGATGTATCTTCAGCAAAGTCGATCTGCCTTCAGCCAGTAACTACAGCTCGCTTGTTTTCGATGGTCGACTTTTCCATAGACACGCTGGTCGAATATTTAAAGTGAACAGCTCAGACCGATCAGATCCTTCGGGACGCGTCCCGTGTTAACCGCGAGTTAATCCAGACTATAGAATTGCACTATAATCACTAAAATTTATTATTTAATTATTATTTAGAGGGGAGAAAATTTTAAAATATGTTGACACTTAGAATTTAAATTTCGAATTTTATTTTGTTGTATAGAAAGTATATAACTAATTACTATAGGTATTAACAAGCTCGTTAGGTGCAATTGATTTGAATAATTCTTTAACGAACGTCGGTTGGTTGAGGTTGAAAATGTCGATGGTGGAGAAACAAGAGTCGTACGTGCATATCAGCCCATAAGCGATGGAATGTTTCCCGTAGTTGGTATTGGCACGAGATACCTCAAACGTGCGTGAATTGCGAATTAATCGCTGAGGAACGAAAAAACGTAAGTTTTCAACAAGGTATGAACTATCTGTGGTATTGTGGATAACTTTAAAGAAAGTGTGCTGGAAAGAAACTGTAACTGGAACGATACATATAACTGGAAAGGAAGTGTGCCTATTTACATTTTGGTCTGGTAAAAACGATCTCCTCAAAACCGAATATATACAGACGAATGATTTGATTTGGACAAATGTCATGGAAAAAACTTGTTTATTTTTATATGGACTGTGTATTACCTGAAATTATCGATCCAGGAGTATGCAGGAATATGGATTTAAGGGAGCCTGAATACACTTTGAAAGAAGCAAATAAAAGAAACGACACGATAAAACGAAAGAAATCGGTTCCTCTCCCTTGTCCAACGCTTAAGCGGTAGTTAGTTTTCAGTGATTCCATCACAAAGTGAGCAAAGAACTCACAGAGAATGTACTTGCCAATAACACTCCAAAGCAAAGCACAAGCAATATAGAGCCACCGAAAAGTACACGATATTCCAAATCTGTGCTGAGTACAGATCTAATTAATAATGATGAACAGGCTTTTGAAAATGTATTATCATTTGATGAATTTTAATTACAAAAGTCGGCGCACCACTACAAAGCGACACTGTCAAGGCTACAAAAAGGAAGTCTCAAATGTACTGCGCAATTTTAAATGTATTTATTCGTCTCTTTACATTTAATATGTATGTATCTACTCAGAAATAACAGACTACTTTGCCAACCAGAAATGTCTTCATGATTTTTTGTCCTAATGATTTTATATTTTAATTAATAATTATTTATTTTTAATGATGTGTATTTCTTTAAAGTTTACAATGTTTACTTACAGTATCTAAAAATAAATTATATTATTTTTTAATTAAATAATTTTTTAATGATAATGTACAAGGCGATGGGTGTCGTTATGTCCTCCTCAAAGAACTATTATACCGCGAATAAATAGTTCGATACACAATGTTGTTTTTTAATTCGATTCTAAATGTTTTTTCTGCCAAAAAATACTATCAAAAACTGTCACTACAACTATCAAAAAAATACTAAAGCTGTATCTCACGGAACATGAATTGCGATTTATGTCATTTAAAAGCCCTTGGAAAACTGTATCCAAAACAGTTAACGGCATTTCTCCAATTGTCATCTATCACCATTTAAAATAATTTTAAAATGTCGAAAATTAATTAGTGACAGGTGACTCTTCTTAATACAGTTTTTCAGGGGATTTCAAATGACATATCGCAAATGAAGTTCTGTAAGATATGGCTTCTGTCAATTTTTGACAGTGATAGTTTGGTTTAACAGTTGACAGCCAAAATCTAATGGGCGCATTCCAGGGTGATACTATCCCTATGTTCCAAATTTCAACTCAATCGGTTCAACGGCTCGGCAGTTATCGTGAGAGATTACATACAGGCAAACAGACATACATTTCTCTGAAAATGGTCTTAATCATCTTGGTGGACCTCAAAATGGACATCTCTATCGTTATCTAAACATTTTTTTCCGCACGATCACAACACCTTCCCTACCAGTGGCAGCCGGGAAAGTAATATAATGTTCAAGTTTAGATGATGATAAAGCGTAGCCTTCTTCACCAGCGTAGGTACATGACACTTGCATAATCCCAAAATATAAATCCCATTGCAATAGTGTATACCTAGTGTGTTTAGTCCAGACATCGATAGCGAGTGAATATCGCTGCGAGATGAGTCAACATAATAAACACCTGCCCCGTCGCGAGGGGAGGGGGTAAGTAGGCGGGGCTTAAAAACTCAGATACGGTTTATTTTTTAAGTAGTACGTCGCCTTAAGCTAATATAACGTCGTTTATCTGACCAAAGGGCGTATCCACTAAAACCCATCTTTTTTTTGTTTTTATTTATTTAATTATATTTTTTAAAAATACAGCTTTGTATAAAATCTAGCCAAGCCTAAGGCTTATCTCCTGGAGATTATGATAGGGTGACTTTCAGTGCAACTTCAGTGGCCATTTTGATCATATTATAATATATCTGCTGCATTATCTGCTACATTAGTAAGGATAATCGGTACAGAAAGCCACCCCCTTAATAATATTTACATAAAAAGATGAACGTACTTAATGCTAATAAAATAAAATATGAATCTTATTCGTATCATTTACACGTGTGTTTCACTTTCACGTATTTTAAAGCTAACTATTTTTAATTCTTTTTTTTGTTTTTTTTGTACATTTTTTATAAGTTTTTAAATTTAGAGGAATTTTGTTGAATAAATGAGGGATTAGCCAATTCAATATTTTTTTGCCATAAAGGAGGGACGAGTAGGCGTTCATTTTGTAGTGCTGTGTGTTGGACATAAATTCGGAACTCGTCAGTCTCGAAATATTGAACTGTCAATCTATAAATAAATAACAGATTAGCTGGTAATATGTCACAATACTTTTCAGGAGAGCAACAATAAAAAAGACACGACCCGGTGGTTAGGTTCTCTGATCCTACATTGTAGGATTCCGGGTACGATTCCCGGTTGGTCACGGTTTTCTGTTGGGATAAAATTAAAGGCATTGCATTTCAATTTTATATCATTATGTAAATAAAATTAAAATAATAAAACCTATGATTTCAAAGTTGGTTATAATATTATTATTTTATACCGTATATGCGTGTTTAGGGCCGCCACGAAAGTCGCCATATTGAACATATTGAGAGAAGATTAATCAATTTGTAAAACAATGAGTGTCATCTACACGTTGCGTTTCATAGTAAAATCTTAGTGGTCAAATCGTAGTACGGCGTTAAGCAATCTTATAGGCTATATAATCAATGATTACAGAAATAGAATTTATGGAGAGGTAGCCGCCTCTGACTCCCGTGTCATGTTGGTGGCTCTAATTGCCACCGCATCGCACTTTGCCTTCCGAACATTGCCCTCGCTTTCACACAATGTCAGCTCGCTGTATTTGTTGTTGCCCTAGCTAACGATGCTTTAACTTTCTGACGAGTTGTGCTACACAGGATTTGGCAGAACGTATTTTCCGATCGACCATACAACGTGCACCGGAGATAAATAAAGATTTTAAAGTAGTTTTGTTTCTTGATGATGGTGATCATTGTACGAGTAAGAATCAAAAAGTTCTCAGAATAACCATTAGAAAGAAATAAAAAAAAACGACATAATCTTCTTCTACTTCTATAGGTATATTTGCTAAGGTGTTTTATTTACTTTTTTAATCCCGTTCTTTTCTTTGAATCTTTTTATAAAAAAACTTTTTCTTGAGTCTCAAAAAAATCCCCCACCGCAGTCGCAATCGCGTCATCATCGGCAAATTTCGTTCAACTGATTGCTCCTTTAATTTGGGGAATAAATGAAATTCACTAAGGATTAAGTTCGTCGAATACTGTGGACGATTAGGTATTTCGAAGCCAACATTTTTGATTGCCATAAGTTTAACTTCGGATCGATGAGCCGGGGCGAAATCTTGGTGAAACAAAACGCCCAATGTCAATATTTAATTGAATTTATTTTAATTTAATTTGTAATTCACAATAATCAACAGCAAAATGGACAACGTGTACAATTAAAATGTCAAAGACAAAAATCTAGCAGCAACAAAATGATAACATGATATGCTAAAAATTGTTGCCCAGTGATCCTATACTAATGTCACAGATACATTGTCACAGATATCTTCTTCTTCATCATCATCAGCGCGCATTCGCCTACCGTTGGGCATACGCCTCTCCAATCACTCTCCATGCAGATTGGATGTCCGTTTCCCTCACCCAGACAGGTCCAGCTGTCTCCTTGATGTCATAAGGTTGTACTGTTCATCATGATTGGAGATATTTAACCCGATACCCGCCACGTCGGCCACACGTCTTGGCGAGCTCCACACTTTCAGGAAAATATTTCCATTTCCTAGGCTTGTGGTAACCTGGTCGGGTTACTTAACCGCCGAATTACACTATATTCACTAAATTTATTATTTAATTATTATTTATTGTTGAGAAAATTTCAAAATAAATGTTGACACTTAGATTTTTTTTTTGAATTATTAATGTCAAAGATATATTAATGTACAAATAGATAGTATTTAAATTATCATGATTGATAAAATATAGAGTAAGATAATCATACATAATAATTAAAGAAAGAGCTTTAAATAATTGCATATAGTGCACATTTGGAAGTACAGCTCCGTTGCTTGGTGATATTAATCATTGTAGAGTATGATTAAAAAGATCTTAGAATCACAAAGAATACTACAAAAGACATTTAAACAAAAAAAAATATTTGTCGACATAATCTCCTTCTACTTCGAAATATTTGCTTCAGTGTTTTTTCAACTTTTTTTCATTCCTTCGGAAAAAATACTTTTCTTGGGTCTTTAATAAACCCCCCCATGACAGTCATAACCGCGTCATAATCGGCAAATGTAGTTCCACGGATGTGCTCCATTAATTTGGGGAATAAATGTAAGTCACTAAGGCTAAGTCGAGCGATTACGGTGGACGATTAAGAATTTCGAAACCAGCATTTTTCATTACCATAATTTTAACAACATTTCATTGCGCTTTTCTTTGATTGGTTCTCACAATTTCGGAATCAAATCGGAATACTTCCTTTCGGTAAGTATTCGATGTAAAAAAATCCTTTAAAATCCCAAAAGACAGAGGCCATAAATTTGCCAACGGTTAGAACAATTCGAAATTTATTCACAGATGATAGTGGTTTCCAAGACATGCTTTGTCTTTTCGATTCCGGGCCAAAATAGTGGACCCACACTTTTCATCTATTATTAAAAAACGGCATTTAAAACGATCTGAATCTCGCTGGAAGATTCGAGATTCCGGCGTAAAGGTTGATTTATGTTTTGTTCCGTCAACATTCATGGAACCCATCCTGCCGACACTTTCTTGAAATTTAAAATATTCGTCAAAATTGTATAAATTCTACCATATAAAATCTTAGTAAGAGCAAGATGTTTAATTGTACTTCTTGTCTTTGAAAAAAAAATCCTTTTCACGTTTTATTCAATAGAAGGTGGAAGGCCGGTCAGAACGGGGGTCGTCTTCACAGGTCGATCTGCCGCTGTTGAATTCAGCAGCCCAGTAATCAACCATACAATAACGTGGGGCACTAGTCCCAAATGTCTGCTGGATGTCTTGACACAAAAATGACTTGATGACACAAAAATAAATAACTCACAAATTGTACGACCGAATGGAGAAATATTTAACCCAACTGTAATGTGATAGTAACTCTTTAAAGACTACATACTCCCAACAAATGTTTTGAAAATATATGTTTCTAAGGCTTGTTATATGTTTGCTAAATATATGTTTTCCATGATCATGCCTTCGCTATTCACTAGTTTAAATATTTATTTTATTGTTTTTTTTTGAGAAATAGTTTAAATTTTATTTTTCTTTATATATATATAAATGTTATAAGCAAAATGCATTTTTTATTTTGATTTGATTTTTTATTTTCATTGGCGGACATTTTTATTTTCCACTCCTAATTTAAAGTATTTGGTAGTTTTTATCGTAGTTGCTGCATGTTTATTCTTTGTGATCAAATAATTATTTTAATATTACACTACGGGAGACCAGGGTTTCGGAAATCCCGGGTTTCGGCACCATTCCTGGAAAAAACTTTACAAAATTTAAAAGCTTTTTCGATAATAATAAAAGGTAAAGTACTATACAATACTAGTTACTAATTTCGAATTTACTGTTACGTTCTACTGACTAACGTGTAAATGCGCTCTGTTTACATCATAGATTAGTCATAGAGTGGTCCTTCAAGAATCAAGGACTTTTATCGCTTTTTTAAATGCTACCATGTTAACCAAAGTTTGTATCGTAATTTCTATATTATTATAAAGCCTTGGAGCTAAGTAGTTGAAGTATCGTATAGTCTAAGTCTAAGAGCTAAGTAGTTAAAGTATTATAGTGTTGTTTTACCATTAGGAACAACCCATTGGTTGAACGCAACTATTTTTATAGAGATAAGAACGATTCAACATTATTAAAGTACATAATAACTAGAAAAATGCAGTAAATAAATAGAAAAAATGGATCCTTTCACGTAATTTGCGGACGGGTTCGCCTGTTGTCGATTCCCAGTAAGTCGTTTCTCAGAGGCGTCGTCCGTCACACCTATGCCATTAAGGCGACGTACTACTTAAAAAATAAACCGTATCTGAGTTTTTAAGCCCCGCCTACTTACCCCCTCCCCTCGCGACGGGGCAGGTGTTTATTATGTTGACTCATCTCGCAGCGATATTCACTCGCTATCGATGTCTGGACTAACACACTAGGTATACACTATTGCAATGGGATTTATATTTTGGGATTATGCAAGTGTCATGTACCTACGCTGGTGAAGAAGGCTACGCTTTATCATCATCTAAACTTGAACATTATATTACTTTCCCGGCTGCCACTGGTAGGGAAGGTGTTGTGATCGTGCGGAAAAAAATGTTTAGATAACGATAGAGATGTCCATTTTGAGGTCCACCAAGATGATTAAGACCATTTTCAGAGAAATGTATGTCTGTTTGCCTGTATGTAATCTCTCACGATAACTGCCGAGCCGTTGAACCGATTGAGTTGAAATTTGGAACATAGGGATAGTATCACCCTGGAATGCGCCCATTAGATTTTGGCTGTCAACTGTTAAACCAAACTATCACTGTCAAAAATTGACAGAAGCCATATCTTACAGAATTTCATTTGCGATATGTCATTTGAAATCCCCTGAAAAACTGTATTAAGAAGAGTCACCTGTCACTAATTAATTTTCGACATTTTAAAATTATTTTAAATGGTGATAGATGACAATTGGAGAAATGCCGTTAACTGTTTTGGATACAGTTTTCCAAGGGCTTTTAAATGACATAAATCGCAATTCATGTTCCGTGAGATACAGCTTTAGTATTTTTTTGATAGTTGTAGTGACAGTTTTTGATAGTATTTTTTGGCAGAAAAAACATTTAGAATCGAATTAAAAAACAACATTGTGTATCGAACTATTTATTCGCGGTATAATAGTTCTTTGAGGAGGACATAACGACACCCATCGCCTTGTACATTATCATTAAAAAATTATTTAATTAAAAAGTAATATAATTTATTTTTAGATACTGTAAGCACATCATTGTAAACTTTAAAGAAATACACATCATTAAAAATAAATAATTATTAATTAAAATATAAAATCATTAAGACAAAAAATCATGAAGACATTTCTGGTTGGCAAAGTAGTCTGTTATTTCTGAGTAGATACATACATATTAAATGTAAAGAGACGAATAAATACATTTAAAATTGCGCAGTACATTTGAGACTTCCTTTTTGTAGCCTTGACAGTGTCGCTTTGTAGTGGTGCGCCGACTTTTGTAATTAAAATTCATCAAATGATAATACATTTTCAAAAGCCTGTTCATCATTATTAATCAGATCTGTACTCAGCACAGATTTGGAATATCGTGTACTTTTCGGTGGCTCTATATTGCTTGTGCTTTGCTTTGGAGTGTTATTGGCAAGTACATTCTCTGCGAGTTCTTTGCTCACTTTGTGATGGAATCACTGAAAACTAACTACCGCTTAAGCGTTGGACAAGGGAGAGGAACCGATTTCTTTCGTTTTATCGTGTCGTTTCTTTTATTTGCTTCTTTCAAAGTGTATTCAGGCTCCCTTAAATCCATATTCCTTCATACTCCTGGATCGATAATTTCAGGTAATACACAGTCCATATAAAAACAAACAAGTTTTTTCCATGACATTTGTCCAAATCAAATCATTCGTCTCTATATATTCGGTTTTGAGGAGATAGTTTTTACCAGACCAAAATGTAAATAGGCACACTTCCTTTCCAGTTATATGTATCGTTCCAGTTACAGTTTCTTTCCAGCACACTTTCTTTAAAGTTATCCACAATACCACAGATAGTTCATACCTTGTTGAAAACTTACGTTTTTTCGTTCCTCAGCGATTAATTCGCAATTCACGCACGTTTGAGGTATCTCGTGCCAATACCAACTACGGGAAACATTCCATCGCTTATGGGCTGATATGCACGTACGACTCTTGTTTCTCCACCATCGACATTTTCAACCTCAACCAACCGACGTTCGTTAAAGAATTATTCAAATCAATTGCACCTAACGAGCTTGTTAATACCTATAGTAATTAGTTATATAGGTACTTTCTATACAACAAAATAAAATTCGAAATTTAAATTCTAAGTGTCAACATATTTTAAAATTTTCTCCCCTCTAAATAATAATTAAATAATAAATTTTAGTGATTATAGTGCAATTCTATAGTCTGGATTAACTCGCGGTTAACACGGGACGCGTCCCGAAGGATCTGATCGGTCTGAGCTGTTCACTTTAAATATTCGACCAGCGTGTCTATGGAAAAGTCGACCATCGAAAACAAGCGAGCTGTAGTTACTGGCTGAAGGCAGATCGACTTTGCTGAAGATACATCGGAGGACTTACTGAAGGTGGTGGTGGATTTGATTGACCAGCCACCTTTCGAAGACTATATGCAAAGACTCTCAGAAGGAGGTTACCGCAAGGTATAAGGACGATCAATTGTGCGCTGGCAGCTTAGAAGGATTACGAGACTCTTGTGGAGGCGATAGTGGTGGACCTCTGCAAGTGGCGATAGCTGACAACCAATGCCTTTTCAACATAATCACCGTTACCAGTATTGGAAAGAGCCCTTGCGGAAGTGCCAAGGGACCTGGCATATACACTGCCGTGAAGAGTCATGTGAAATAAATGGCGTTTTAGGAGTATGTCTACGGGCGAAAAATTGTCCAAAAACTGAGGGGGATTTGCCAAAAGGGAAACTATCACAATTTTGTATAATGTCGGAACAAGAGACTGTATGCTGTATTCAACACAGCCCCATGAGCAACAACACGAGATCATCAGAAAACCAGGATAAATCCAATAATGCATCTTCTATATCACCGCCTACTACAACAACTACCAATAAGTCACCGGTCATCTCTACAATAGCTCCAGAAAAAACTCAAACATCACCACAAGCCATAACTACCAATTTCATAAATGACAGTGTGAAAAACGAACTAAATCCGAAAAAATAGCTCTGCAATATTGAGTAAAAATTTAACAATGACAGTCATTGCTGCGTTAGCGATTAATTGATTTATTTTATTTTATCTGCATCCAAACTTTTCTCTGGTCGTAACGGTCTCCGTTCCATCGGGTTCAGAAGAGGGAGGAAGAGAGAGTGCACCCGTGGTCGCGCGCCCACCTGTGCACTATAATATAGCCTGCGCACTTGACTGCTTCCGAACAGTGGACTCTGAGAAGACTAAAGAAGTCATTAGAATCTACAATGCAGTCGCTGTGGCCGAACACGGCTAGAAGGATATATATACAACATATCAGTAGCTACCACAAATATTTATAAATATCTATAAATATTTATTATATATCTATAAATACCTATAAACATCAATAAATATCTGTATTTATATATCCACTATACGACCTATCTATATCTTTATTTATATCTATATACATATACACATACCATCGTCTAACTCCTTCTTCCTAATCACTTCCAATTCCCTACCTCTCCCATCGGTTTTCTATATATTTTTTATATTTAATATGAACTTTGTTTATTTTATAATTAATTTTTAAGTGTAATATGCTGAAATCCAAATGTGTAATAAACGATTATAGGCGTAATGTTTTTCTTTTTTTTCTACATTTATGCACACATATGTATATTGTATGCGCTGTATTTTTCCAGAAATAAAATAAAAAATAAATAAATAAAAAGAAATTATATATGGACCTGTCCTTGAACTTGAACGTACCAGTGATGTTTGATGCTGATTTCAAGTTTTCCATCTTTCTGTTTCCAAAATGTCACTTTTCTTTTTCTTGTCGCTTCCGTTAACCAGATTCTATGCGCTGTAATGGGAAATTTGACTTCAAAAATATAATCATCAGATATTCCATCTGGAGAAGCTCCCAAAAATGGAAATTTAGGGTCAATGAATAATCCACATTGCTGAATTTCCACTTTTTCTAGACATATTTTTCATTCTAGTGCAGTTGTTTCATTTTCTTTTCCATGGCAAATTGATGCTACGTTGCTCAATTCCCATTTTCAGTCATGGATTTAACTAAATTGGCGCATTTTGTGTGTTGTTAACTATTGACAATTTTGCCAAAGTTAGACGCAGTTACCATTTTTCTTCGTAATTCCAACCACTCGCTGCTTTCACCTTGAATAACCGTAAGTTTTTCAATTCGCAATCGATCATTTTTCTATTTTCCAATTCTTGAAATAACAGAGCTTTGCTTTTTTCGTATATTTCTGATGGAACATCGGGTTGGTTGCAATGTTCTCCATAATGCGAATTATTGTTTTTTTTTTCAAAAAAACTTTCTGCTTTTATTTCTTTTATAAAGAATGGATTTACTTAAATGCCTCTGTCTTCTTTATTCCACTTTTGATATCCTGCCAGAGGGACTTTTGCCTATATATTTTTTATGTAATCTTGAGAGTGGCTGTTTTGTATTAAATGATATAACTGCCGCATTACATCGCGCTTGGTAAGACTGCTTTTGGATGTAATTTGTCCTCTTACCACCAATAAATTTTGCAATGATGCCGTTAAACCTTTCGAGAACATTACTATCTACATCATGAATTAGGCTTCTTGCATGTATTGCTACCTACGTTTTAAGTTATGTAACGTATTCTTTCCCAAATAATGTCACCCATCAAACAACTCATTGCATCCAGTGTTTCATTTTCCGACAAACAATTTTAAAAACTTCTACATTTATCATGGTTTCCAAATGCATCTATCGGGGCGTTCAAAATGTCATTATACAGGCAATCAATTTTCTCATCAATTGAAAAGTTTTGACATTTATTATAAGCTACTGCTGATGTAATATTTCTTCGCATTTTTATTTTTTTTTTTCACAGACATTACAAGTTGAATAAAAGCTTTTAAAAAGTAGATACCTACGTTTTGTTTTTTAAATTACAATTCTGCCTATCTGACGGTTTTCTATATTAGAACGGTCAGAATCGTAGCCTAATAGTATATTATATTTATACATGGTGTATAGCTCTGTCATATGGCTCTAACGCAAATGTATTGGCATTATTTACTGTCCCCTTATATATGACACATTTTGACTCGCGGGAAGCAAGCTGAAGTGGCGCACTTGTTTTAAACTCGCATAAGATCACACCGGTCGTAGGTTCAAAACCTACCGATATGTATATTTTTTTTTTGTTTTTATACATAAAGAAACATTGTTATCAAATAAATGAACACTTTTTATTAAAAAAAAGTAATATTGTAAATTTAAAAAAAAAATAAATAAATATTAAATATTATTTTACTTATTATTGTTTCTATTTTTCAACATATGATTTATCATGTTTTTAAACCTCTTTCATTTACACGGTGAAATAGCCATCTAAAACCGATATTTTTTTATTTCACATCTCCGATCCATCGAAATGTCAATTTGGTAATAATAAGTCATGAAACAGAGCGTCGCGAACGCAACCGCATATGTCGGCCTTCGAAGCCAAAATGAACCACGTTTCTAAGAGCCAATAACATTTCATTATAAAAGGTTGGCTGTTATGCCATTTGAATCAGTAATTGATCCCCACATAAGAACCATATTGACCCAATGTCGCTTGCGGCATTTTGAATGCCAGCGCGTCGTCGCGAGAAGAGCGCGCTCATCTCATTGTATGACAAAAATAATATAAACGGGCTCTGCAAAATATTATTTTTAAAATATACTGATATTTTATTTGAAAAAAATAATCGTCAGTACTACAAGTTTATTGTACATAGTTTATGTAAAAAAAAACAAACTTGAAAAAAACACACAGTAATAAGTAATATTTAACAGTGAATATGGATGAAAGTTACACTTTTTATATATTTTTTTTTAACAAGAAAAACTTATTTTTTTAAATTTATGCGAAAGCATTCCTCTTTACAACTATTGTTAAAATGCCGTAGTATTTTTTTTGAGTTTCTTGATCGTGCAGTTTAGTGTGAGGCACGTTTCAAAAAATGCTCTAAAATGAAAATTTCCTGTATAGCTCCCAGATTTAATTATTTTCCTCAATTTTCCAATACTTAAAAAAAAATCTGAAATAGCTATCTACTTAAGAAAGGTACTGTGAGTTACGATAATTTTTTTTTGTTGGCTAACATCATCAGTTATTTCAGTATGACTGTTCAAAAATTGCCAAAAAATGTAATTTTCGAAATTTACCTACATCGTCGCCTTAAACTAAGTGCCCGCGAAGGGTTGTCCTCGATCCGTTTCTGCGCGACCGCGAAGCACACTGGACAAAATAACCGGATAACAAATGTCGAGCCAGGTGCTATGTATAGTGGTCGACTTATCTTACATTTTCCGTTGGGATAAAATTAACGGAAGAACATTTCAATTCTGACGATTTAAAGCAATAACAACTTATACACATGTTACACGCACACATACATATAAACAATTCATAGTAGGGTTGGTCGTAAGAGATTGCCGATTGATAATAAACCCGCCCATTGTGACATTTCACAATTAACAGTAGAAACAAACAACAGAAAAAAAATCCTCTCGAGTATTCAAATCCAGCGAAAGAAAACTACAATAGCTAAGCGCACGTTTATTCTGTGATTTTGAAACTGAACACCATGTTCAGTTTCAAAATCACAGAATAAACGTGCGCTTAGCTATTGTAGTTTTCTTTCGCTGGATTTGAATACTCGAGAGGATTTTTTTTCTGTTGTTTGTTTCTACTGTTAATTGTGAAATGTCACAATGGGCGGGTTTATTATCAATCGGCAATCTCTTACGACCAACCCTACTATGAATTGTTTATATGTATGTGTGCGTGTAACATGTGTATAAGTTGTTATTGCTTTAAATCGTCAGAATTGAAATGTTCTTCCGTTAATTTTATCCCAACGGAAAATGTAAGATAAGTCGATTGTATGATCGTATGATTTGTATGATTTGAAACTGACGTATGATTTGAAATGAAATTTGGTATGATGAAATGAAAATGACGTATGATTGATTTGAAATGGTCGTATGATTTGAAACATGAACATGGTGCACTGTAAGACTTGGTATTTCTGGCGGACTTTATATCAACTGTTTGGATATCTTCTTCTTATATATAAAAATGAATCGCCGTGCGTTAGTCTCGCAAGATCTCGAAAATGACTCGACCGATTTGAATTATTATTTTTTTGTTTTATTTGCCTTGATTCAGGGGTAGTTTACAAAAAAAAAATATTTGGGAAAAATTAAAAGAAACAACTGAAAATCGAAATTGGTCATTTTGGGAAATGGGCCACTTTCAATAGATGGCGTTCGCGGCGATCCTATTGTTTGACAGCTCCGCCATCCATAACTGCTATTCATTCCGTGCGATTGCGTAAAATTTCAAAAAGTCGAAAAAGTCAAGAGTCGAAAAAGTCAAGAAGTCGAAAAATGCAAAAAAGTCGAAAAAGTCGGAAAAGTCGAAAAAGCCGAAAAAATCGGAAAAGTCGAAAAAGCATTTATATTTCATCATGTAAATTAAATACATTGAATTTATTTTAATTACAAACGACTTTCATTTAATCACCAAACGAAACTCAAAAGGTACATGATTCGGCCAGATTATAGATTTCTATGAACTGGATTTGGAAGGTTGATTAGGATCAATAAACACTTATGAAAAGTTACAATCAAATCAATTTTAGGTGGCACGAAGTTCACCGGGTCATCTAGTTTCATATAACAATCAGGTAGGTTCAGTAGTACTACAAAGTACCCGGTAAGTCGGTCTGAATTTGCACCTCGTGTGGATTTCTTTATGGTAAAAATTTAATTCTGTGTAAGTAATTTCTCAATAAGAGTTGTTCAAATGCTTTCTTTTTCACCATGAATCCGTCATCTACGTAGGTATTACGTTAAAAATCACTGCTTAATTTGAATACCGTATCGAAACCATTTAATTAAAGATAATTTATTTCAACAAATTATGATATTATTGTATTTTTTTTAAACCATTGAGTTTTAGTGCATTCCCGAATGTGCATGAGCCTGGACATGTATAGACAAGTTGATTGGTATAAGTATAGGCTTCTCTTCACGTCGGCCAATATATATGCCAATGGCTCTAACTAATGCTTGTGGCCAACGTGTAGAGGAAGGAAGGGGGGTAATGGTCGCCTTGGTATGTATAATAGAGTTAGCCCATACGTTGGCGCGAGATCCGCGGTGTTAATTTTTCCACACAAATCAAAGGGCGTTGGCGCAAAGTTGGTTATCGCGCCCACACGTTTGCCGCTTGGTGCGCAACGAGCCCCGGCTCCCACCATCTTTTTTAAAACTTCTTTTTGATAACCCTGTTACTGTGCGCACATAGGTAGTACTTATAAGATGTAAATAAATAAACAGCGGCGGCTGTAACCAACTCGACTTCCATTTTGATGCGCCGTTTGATGTCCGCACCTGCACCGACACAAACGGAACGACCTTCCAACTTGTGGACTGAGCCACAAATTCTTCGCCAATACCGATACCAGCGTGCTGGTCAAAGCATTGACCAACGTGTAGGGGAATAATGTGTACTTTTAGCGGGAATTTTGGGCATATTTGTGCCATTTTGAAATAATAATTTTCTCATCTTTTCCACAAATTACAAATATTATCTAAGTTTTATCGTATTTTTATATTTAAATGCGGGATCCAGCTATACAGACATGTTTATATCTAAAAGGTACTTTTGAGATAAAAGAATATAGTCATCTCAAATTTTATATTAAACATTATTTTGAGAACCTCAATCAATTTCCATCGGGCGTCCGCTGTATAAAATATTTTTTCAGAGCTCTATTTAGACAAAGCCACGAAATTAATTTAAAATTAAGTTTTATGCTATAATTGATATAATTAATTAGTTACGAGGTAAAGAAACAATGAAAATAATTACCGCCATTTTTTGACATACTATCCCACTGTGCGACGACAGGATATTCTTCCAGTGAAGGCGACAAATTATTAAATGCGCTTTCCTCAAAGCACGTTAGGGGAAACACCACCACTCCATTTGTTCCGCCCGCCCGAGACGTGACTGAGCTTTTGCCTCGTTTGGTAGTACTTTATACAGACTTTATGGAAAAGTGACAAGAAAAAGGGACACTTTCGAGTTGCGTCTGAGCTCCGCGAAGTTGCAGCATTCATAAACTAAGTTTCATGACCAGACCACGAATACCACTGTAAAAACATGTTTATAACATGTTTCGTAACTAGCGATGGGCACGAGACGATGGTATTTATGGTCTGCTCGTGAAACGTAGTTCATAAATGCTGCAAATTCGCCGAACTCAGAAAAAAGTCTCGGACGGGACTCTCGAAAGTCTCGACAGGACAAGGAACAAACCCATTTATTGTGTAATGTAAGTAGGTACTTACTGGTCATCCATTTTTGTCTCACGAAAAGTGCCTTTTATTCTACATATGCATGTGATCGTACAAACGTTTAGGCAAATATGGTATATAATAAATTATATAGTATACTCCATAAAATATAGTATATTATGAAGGACGCTCACTGGGCACACCATGTTAGACAGCTGACCTTAGCATATCACATATGTCAGTAAACTGAGGGACAATGAAATCATAAGACACATTACAGAGTTCTAGCAACATATCTTAGTCGTTGACAAACTCGAGCATTCGTAAAGTATATATGTAGTTTGTACTTACACGGCATATGCGACAGTTTTCGTTCAAACAGTTAATAAAAAAACAATGCTTGGACGTGTTAGTGCCCTCATATATTAGGTGGACAGTTTAGGTGTCCTCATATAGGCTCGTTGCGTGGGAGATCCACCTAGAGACTAGGTGCAGGGTGGAGGGGAGTTGGGGGGGGGGGGGGGGGGGACTATCGTGTGTAAAGTAGAAACGGAGGTTTGGAATGCATCCGAGAATAAAATGTGCGGAATGTACACAAAAAACTAGCATTGGGATATCAGGTAATTAGCCATATTTAAGAGGATATAAGGCTAAACTGCGGTAAAATTCCTGTGTTTTATTTTCGGAAAATCTGTGTATTGAAAAATCACACGAAAGCCCGCGCACTACGGAGAAAAATCGATCCTCCGAAACGGCTCGTGATTGGCTCGTGATGAGTCTTTCTAGTAAAATAACACAGAGATATTTCTAATAGTATATGGGACATATACTACATTGGAGAGATTGAAGGGTGGGCCCAAAATGCCCATTCTCTTTCCTGGGGCAGAAGCTACCAACCACCGTAACGTTTTCTCACGTAGTCTTTATCGATTCCATCGCGACCACCTCTATTTCGTCGACGAGAGCCAGCCATTCGCTCTATTGACATTTGAATGTTGTCTCAAATTACCCAACGTGACCTACTTTCCTCACAACACCCCTTTAGTGGCCACGCGGAAAGCTTTCATTGCAGCCACGGACTGAATGTAGGCTAGCTACTTAGATGGTTACTTAGATAGATAGATACTTAGCTACCCATCTACTTCCACATCTCACCTTCCTATTTGATAACTTGTTCCCTCTCGCCTCTCTAATCGGATACGAAATAACATTGCTCTTTTGTTTCATCAGCGATTGCAGCTTTAAATTATTATCATTCAATTCATCTAGTCTTTTATGCATTGTAATTTATGATGCTAGTTTCAATTGTAATCGCGGAGTAAAGAAAAACCAAATAAAACCTCACTTTCGACTATGGATCGACAAAAAACATAGACAAACATATAGGATTAGTTTTAATTAGACATCCTTGAAGTGGGTGAATCAGTAGGTACAAGCAAATATGCAACTTTTGTTAAAAAAAATTGAAAAACCTATTTTTTTTTAATTTCAAAAACTTGACTGATAATTAAAAGTTTGTCAAACGTTGAGCGCGCTGCGCCATCTAGCAATAGGTAAAATATCGCGAATAAAAACTGTCGCCAGATGGCGCAATGACCTTCATTCTTTTTATACTATTTTTCAAAACATTACATTTTTCAAATTTAAAAAAGAAAAGCTTTTTTTTTTTTTTATTTTTTCCAAAATAATTTCCGTTGTACTTTCCCAATTAATACTGATTCACCCACTTTAAGGATGTCACTAATTAAAAACTCACTTGTATATACTAAAATAACGTAATAATTGTCTACTGTATAGTATTATTTAATAGCTCAAAAGTATTTGGGCAATCACTTTTTATTGTATTGATTATATAAAAGCGTATTTTAAAAAGCTGTTTTAAGCATATTTTAGTACTTCCCCGAAGTACATTCTCTCATAAATCCAATTTATTTAAGCGCCTATCACCATGTAGGCCATTATCCCTACAATAAAGGTATCGGATAATAACGAAAGTTCAGGAATAAAAGGGCCATTTAACAAGTCTGGGAAGAATTTATTAATGTTATTGTAGGTAGCCCTAATTATATTTTCTTATTAACCGCCCTACCTATACGAACGTACGTGATACGTCCGTTATATTATCGTTTGAACGTAACAACCCGTATCACGTACGTTCAAGTACATAAAAAAAACCGAAACCCACAAACATGCAACGACAGCACGCATCTTTGTGGACGCTCGTTTAAAAGACTTTCCGTTAACCCTAAAAAGTTCTTCAGTGTGAGCGGATTTTACAGTGTTCATAAGTTTTAAAACTTTTTCCATGTACATGTACTCGTATAAGTGAAAAGTAACAAGAATAAAACAATGCACTTCAGATATAAGCATATCAGCAATTTGTGGCTTGCCCATAATGAAAAAAAAAACAATAAATAATAATAATACTAATATTTACGTAAAAACAAACCAAAATTATTGTAATTTTTACTTTGTTTAATGTTTTAATACAAAATATGACTCATAAACAACATAAAAACGAATTTACCGCGTGAAGTTTGTAGCATACAGTACAAGTGTGCAGGGTGCTACAAACTTCACGAGGTAACTTCGATTTATCTAATTTATAATGTCAAACAATCGCCAGTCTTCGATTACTCATACTTTTTAATTTATTTGTTTATAAATTTTCCCAGCTCTCGTTATTATTTTAATTTTTACCATCATTCTTCTGATTAGTTAGGGAGCTCTTTAGTTGAAAGAGAATTGTTACACGGAGTGAATCTGGATACGGTTAAGAATGGAATTTATGTACAAAAAATGTTTTAATGCATATATTTTTCTTAAATACTCGTACAAGAATGAAGCACCGTCGTATCACATCCCTACACCCTCTCTTCCTTTTTAAGGAGACGGTGTTTTATAATTGTTTTAAAGCACGCCTTTTGCAAGTTAATGTAGCCGCAAAGAGGCCACGGGGTATGCACCGGATGCTAGGGCATCCCGTTCAAATGGCCGCTAATGCAATGTCCGCTCGCCTGGCTGGCGTAGCGTGCTACGGCGCACGCCGTGTTCCGTATCTACAAGCATAGACGGCAGTGTTGAAAATTGCTCATTTGTTGGATCATTCTATCATGATGTAAAATATTGCAAACGTAATTTCCGATGACGATTTAAAATCTTGAATATTTTTAGTATTTTAAAACATATTTTTTACTTTAATATATTTTATTTTATAGTTCTGATTAAGACTTAAATTTATACTTCATTTTTGGCCTCAAAAAATATGACCATATCACGGAATATCGTAGCAGACTGCAGTGGCTTACCACCAGGGAGACGAGACAGGTTAGAACTCTCTGCCTCTTATATAGAATCCTCGCGGATGGCGTGCCGCTTTATCTTGCCGATAGGTTCACCGCTCTATCGGCGCACGGCCGTCCCTTGAGATCAGAGGGCAATAACCTGTTATCCATCCCTGGTCATAGCAGTGATTTTATTCATACTCCTTCTCCGTGGAAGCTGCACGACTCTGCAATGCTTAACCAAATGATGTTAGAACAGCCCCCAGCATATCCTCGTCCAAGGTCAGGCTCAAGGAGCATATAACCCTAAAATCCATAAATTAACCAACCCACCTCTTCCCCCTTCTTTTCTATTCCCTTTCCTTCCTTCCTCTCCTTCCTTTCCTCTGCGTCCTTATTCAATTTTATCATTTGTTTTACTTTTTTACTATCTGTTTCTTTCTAGTTTTTGTTTGTTTATTTTTATCACTTGTATTTTTTATTGTTCTTTTGCCAAGCTATAGGTTAGTTGATAGACATTGCCGCAAGGCAATGCTCGCCTTTTTTATTTAAAATAAAGAGTTTTTTATTATTAATATTATTAATTGTTACATGACTGTCCAACAAAAAAGGAGTGTTCAGGGTTCATCTATGTATGTTTTCCGTTTTTTATTCCACCTTAACTTCTGAACGCTTGAACTGATTTAGAAGTATGCGGTATTGTTAGAATCGTTATGTCATCCCGAGTGTCATAGGGCACCTTAACTTTCCAAATATCAATAGTTGTATAAATGTCCAAATCTCTAAATGTCAATAAATTAACATAAATATGTCGTGTTTAGTGTCAAATGAAAGGTCTGTTTGAGTTCATTCCGAAAATATCTATGTAGGTATCTATATGGATAAATACATAAATCACAAATATTTCATTAAAAAAACCATAACAAAAATTATTATACATATAGTAATTCACTTTTTGTATCTAACGGCATTCGTGTTTTTTATTCCCTTTAATATAATTACTTGTTTCTTTTGCATATCCATTTGTTTGTTTCAGAATCATGATTTTTTTAATTTCAGTTTCAGTTTATAGAATAGAATAGAATAACTTTATTGTGCTTTAAAAACATTACTTAAGGAATATTACAGTGGTTTTATAAAAAAAGACAATTTATGCACAAATGGCATACTTATCGTTATAGCGATATCTTACATTCAACCATTACAATTTATCGATGCTGTTTCCCTTTATTATAATTTTATGCTTTTTTTTGGCATTTTTTTAGTGTAGGTTTTTAGGGTAGACAAGAGGAAAATATGCGGGTCGATAGTCACGCAGCCATCTACGATATTAGTTGTTGCGGGCTTTAATTTTGAAATGGGTTTTAATTAAAACTAACGCGAGGCTTAATAATATAATCGCAATCGTGTTAGGATTTCCCTAGGGATATTTCTATTGACATATCAACTGACGACGGGCTGCTCGGGACTTTCCGTGACTACTAAGCCTTCTGTTTCGAGTAGGTTATGCGCCGGAATTAAAGTTTTATTAATTTGGTTGCGTTTCGTGCTTGCCGTCTCTGACAGGGGATACCCGCTACGTAACAAGCGGCTATTATTTAATTTCATAAACAGAAAATATAGTCTGCAAATAATGGCAGTGCACGGACACGTGCTCCACTGACTATGAAAAGCAGTATTTGGTATTCAGTATTCAATTTAATAATTCAGAATATACAATAAAAGCATGAATAATCAAATAACCCCTTCAGTAATCATTAGATATATTTTATGAATGAATTTTATTTACTGAACATATATATCCTTCATAAAAGCCATTTCAGACCCAAAATGGGATTGAAAATTGATATTATGGTGCATAGTATGGGTTTTGAAATAAAGAAAATTCATAAAATAAATATTCATTTTTATTCACCATAATTAATAATTATGCCTTAGATCTAATTAAATCTAATTAGCGCTAATCTATAGCGATATCTAATTAGAACCGATAGATAGCGCATCGTGCTCATAGCTTTTTATACTATTAAAACAAAAAACATTTTTTTGTTGCTGTCAAAAGTTGTTTAGTTTGTCGTACTCATTCACCCACCCATTCACTACAAGGATGTCACTAATTAAAATCTCATCCTGTGGACAACAAGGTTTCAAGACGTCATCCGCACCGATGCAGATCATAGGGACTGATTTGTATTGGTCCTCGACATGAAATAACTGCTATCAAAGATAATCTCCTGCGTTGTGAGATACTTAGTAGTTAGTTAATAGTGTCCCTCCCCTGGTAGCGAATGGTTTCATGCAGCTTGAGCCATTAGATGCATCGCCAAACTCACGTTTCAGCTCCTATTCAGGAGCCTCCTCGTGTGAGGGGCTACCCCGGGAAGGACTGTAGCGTCTCATGCCTCACGGCTGGTGGATCGGTTTCCCTGGGGGATTGTCCTCCGGCGCTACCAGACGGTTTGCACACCGTGCGGCGTCAGCCAATCCGTTGTACACTCTGACTAATTACTAGAGGTGTGAGGACTATGGAAATGTACTTTCTCCTAAGCAGCGGGGGTGGATGTTGACCTGTTGTTATGCCACGCTTGAAACGACCTATTCCGGGTGGCCCCCGATTCCGAGTGGCTGGCTTCACGGGCAAAGTACGCCCGATAAATTCATATGGAATTACTGCTGTAATACGAGGACGGATGTATCCTGAAGGTTAATTCCAGACTGAGATATCCTGCCAAAACTGGTAGCCAGAGGGCGAGGTGGCCCTACTGGGCTACCTTCCTAGTGCCTCGCTGTAGGGCGTTGGACTCTGGCGGGTTCGTGGCTTTGCTGGACGGTAGATTTGTATCGTCCCAAAGTCTTCTACGATCACCTCACGGGAGACAGAACGATCATTACCGTTAAAACTTTTTGAGGTGACGGGTTCGCACGTTGTAGTCTACATCTCCAAATGTGTACATCCCCTTTCAGGCTCGCTTCTTCTGTAAGGAAGTACTGAGAGGCGGAAAGAAGTGTGGATTTTATGATTTTTGAGGATTGTGTACGAGCATTTAATGTTGTATGTACATGTGAGTTGCAAGTTTCAGATTTAGCATTAAATTTATTGTATATCTAAATATGTTTTTTTTTCGTTAATGTTGACAAATATCAAACCTTTTGGTAGGCCCAGTCAGTGCAACTTCTACCGCGCCCGGCGATTTCTCTGTGATTACAATTTATTTCTGGTTATCCAAGACTGCGGTAGAGATAAAAGCTTCCGTGCGATTCCATCCCCATTGACCTACATTCCAGTAAAATCCCGTAACTGCAACGTAAAATTGCTGCCGTCGAATATCGGGTGCATCGAAATGAAATATCGCTGTTGCTGAAAGCGCGCAGAACAGGAAAATAGTATATAAAAAACAACCGGAAATGGTGAACACGTCAAATAAAAAGGAAATCGCTATAGGTCATGAACTGAGTTTTGGCGTTGTTATGTTGGCTTTACTTGCATCTGTTCTTTTTTACACGACTACCCAACAAAAAAGGAGTGTAATGTATTCGGGGTTCATCTATGTATGATTTCCGTTTCTTTATTCCACCATAACTTCTAAACGCTTTAACCGATTTAGAAGTGTGCGGTATTGTTAGAATCGATATGGCGACCCGAATTTCATAGCGTACCTTAACTGACTAAATATCAAGTAAGTAGTTGTCTAAATGTCCAAATGTGAACAAATCAACATAATTATATCGTGTTTAGTGTCAAATGAAAGCTCTGATTCCGGAAATAAACGTTTATCAATATGGATAAATACATAAACCACAAATATTTCATAAAAACCCGTAATTAAAATAATTATAAAGGTGCTCCCTCACCGGGAGCATTCGCCTGTAATGTAACATTTAAGATTCGATTTTGAGCATTACGTTACAATACTGCCTCCCTGACTGACGAGCATTCGCCTGTTCAGTAACATAGATTCGATTTTCAGCATTTAGTTGATTCCACAATGTCAGACGAAGCGGTCGTTGTGCTGAGCGCGGCGGCATGTGCAATTCGATATTGTTATTTACGTAAAAATACGTTTCTCGAGTTTCTCGGTCTCCCTAAGGTGTTTCTCAACTCTAGTTACAAGTGGTGCGCATTGATGTAACAAGTTGTATCAAAATATTACAGATTGTATCATTACAGGTTGCGCACTGTAATGCTCGGATGTCCTCCCTCAATGATGTAATGCTCGAATCTGAGCACCTTTAATACAATAGTTCACTTTGTATAACGGCAGTCTGGCTTTATATTCTTTTTAATATAGTTACTTGTTGGGTAGTGTACGTGCTTACGATTTTTTCCAGTTTACGAGTCGATAGAAATTGGAATTAGATAAAGTTGTCGAAAGGAAACAATTCAACATTCCTTCAGGCATGTGTGCCAACGACGCGCTAGCTCAGTTGATTGACATGAGGATTTGGAACCAATTTTGGCCGTGCGACTGTTTTATTCCCAGGCACGGTATTGCGTTTCATATTTCCGTTGAAAATGTTTATGTTAGTTTCACATTTATTTCACTCCGCTTTATGTCTGATTATTTGGCCTAGATTCAAGGCTTGATGCGAGTCAAAAAATCAAAAAATACATAATTTTCTGTAATTAGTATTATAGTTTAGTTGCGTATGGTTTTGGTGGTTTGCGAAATTTGCCTGAAGGTCATCTATACTCAATGGAGTTCATTTAAAACGTCAGAATTAAAATAACATATTATACACTATGGAGATCACAATTTCTCCTTAAGGCGATGATCCATGGCAGTAGCGCCAAAACAACACATGACATAATCAAAACAAAAGATATAATTACACATTTCTCAACTATATATATTATACTAATAGATTCATAGTTTAAATCTTCATGTGATTAAAGTTTTATTTAATAATATTATGTATTTTATAAATAATACGCGGAGAAATATCAATAAAATCTCAGCAAACATGTGACCAGAACGTCCTATCACAACACCAGGTCAGCAACAGTTTAGCAATACCTTGTCCTTAAAACGAGAACTGCATTTTCTGCATTGCGGGGAGAGTCTTGGGGTGACACAACCAATTTATGTATTTTTTTTGAAACCCATCTGGCAACCCTGGGTTTTTTTAAAACAAATTTTAGTCTTAATTCATAAAAAAGATACAAATTACACTAATAAATATTTAGAATAAATAAATGATTTTTCACCAAATTAATATTCCTACTTCCTAACCTAACCTATATTAAATATCTTGGTTTACACTAAATATGTGTACTTACTTTGTTTAATTAAACGATTACAATAATAAATGATTACACTAATAATTAAATGATTTACACTAGATATATGTACTTACGCACTAACATAAGCTTACTTATCTTAACTAGCTTGATATACCCTAATTACATGCACTTATGTCTACATAGTTAGGCTAATGCTAATTTAGCCCAATAGAATTTTAACTTTTCATAGTTATGCTAATACTTTTACATATTTATTCCAATTTAGCATAGTAGACTTTTTACTTTTCACCGTTATAGTATTTATATTATATATTATTTTAAAAAGCTCGCTTGGGTAAGTCATTATATAGGTTGCTTAGTAGTTTATTACAAATTTGTTGATTGAGTTGTCTAATTGTACTGAAAAGCGATTGATTGATTTTGGAACAATGAATTCAAGAGTTCTATCGCCGTAGTAATTGTTTTGCTTGTTATGTTTCAAATACCCCCAGGTATTTCATGATCGGCAGGTATACGTAACGAACCGTGGAGTAGGTTCGAACCGAAGGAGTATAGTTCTGTGTAATTATTTTGCTTACTTTGTATTAAGCCTTTTGGTGCCATTTGTTTCAGTATTCGAATTTGTATATTTTCCACTTTCCTGACATATTATGTGGGAAATGTAAGTCCACATACCTGGATGCCATATCCTGGATGAACCTTGTGATGTTGGGATCGACGTTATGGCGTTGTAGCACACCGTTGCGGGCGCGGATCTACGTCTTGTTGGGGGGGGGGGGGGGGGGCGGACAGTGGGGGTGGGTTTCTGTCTATAGATAGTTAAAATAAATTATAGTATGAATTTAGGGCATCCAATATGCTGAATAGAGATAGGTAATTAAGTAACTAAGGATTATAAAAAGAGAAAAGAAATAATGAATACACTCGTACGTTTTTATTTTACTTCTAAATGAACAATGAACAAATTATAAATAATAGTGCATAACACAGAATTAAATTACAAATTGCAGTTTCCGGTGTTTTTTCTTTGTAAATCTTTCAATTATCTTCTCTTTGTCTACTGGAATATCAAAATGGATATGCAGGAGTGCCAACCCTTTTAACCTATCCTCTACCATCGTGGTTCGTAGCGAGGTTTTTAGTCGCCTCAGAGTTGAAAAACTTCTTTCGGCAGTCGCCACACTTACCATGGCCATGATAAGGATAAGGCGATGTATGCCAGGGTAGATTAATTCGTTGGTCAGATCTAGAACATCTAGAATATTTTTTGGTTCCGAATAAGCGGGTTTATTTCTCTTTTCCCTTCTAAAACTTTCTTTCCAGATCTTGCATTCTCCCAGAACTCGCCGCACGAACTCCTAGAAGACTCTTATGTCAGTGTAAAAGTATCAGTGTAGTCGTTTAGTCGTCAGTGTAGACGTATAATCGTCAGTGTAGGTTTAACAGTGTAGGCACGATAAACTTTGTAGATTGTAGGTAATCGTCATTCAGGAATCTTTCCCGCTTTTTGTCAACAATTTTTTTTTCAATCCTCGTTGGGAGGGGGGGGCGGTTGCCCCCTCCGCCCCCCCCCCCCCCCCCCATAGATCCGCGCCTGCACCGTTGTCTAAGACGGCATATATCGAACAACGCCGAAACATCGAGTGCCACCAAGTTAAGGCGATAAAATCCGTGTTTATGTTTTTTATAATGTTAAACAACCTCGATAGTCTTCGAATTTATTTTCTGATTATAATTATGTGGGTGTGATTGCTCAATTTGGCCGTGTGGAACGAGGGCGCCCTGTGCAAACAATCGCGAGGGTATTAAAAGAAGTTCTTATGTGCGATCCGATACAATTGGAAACGGCGCCGGCGGCGGTTATCAACGATGGCGAAATAGGTCGGCGGAGAGCCGGAGTGTACGGCTAATGGAATGGAGAAATTCGGTTCCGTCGATATCTCACACGGGCCGCAAGAGTCTCTCGACGCCGCGCAGCGCCGCACGCCGGGCGTCGCGGCGCCGATGACGAACGTCACAGACCGGAAGGCATAGCTTTCATCAACTAGAGCTGTGAACTACAACGGGCGAGTCTGTCACCCGTGAGGTCAGCGCAGAAGACTCGGGACGAAAAACAATCCACTGTCTAGTTACGCCACCCGCCCGTCAGAGGCCAACGCCTACGACGAGGCACCGGGAAAGGTACACGGCGGGCAGCCTCGTCCCCTGACTACTAGTTTAGAAGGATATCTTCGTCTACGTCTAACTATGTTGCGAACACGCACTCGATACGGCCAAATGATCGACCGCAAATATTGTTCTAGCGGTATTATTATTATTATTATTTATTCCGTAGCCGGCGATTGGGGAGGGGGGTCGCCCTCGCAGCCAATACGCTGCTGTCGGTGCCGCTGGATCTCGTACTCCATTCACGATTCGCTTCCATTCTTGACGATTTTTTGCCACGTCTCGAGCATCCCTAGCCGACAATCGTTGATTTTTAAGGTCGTCTTTGATGGTATTTAGCCAGGTTTTCTTCGGTGCCGATCGCTGAATTCTCCATTCTGTCGGACGGTCTCGCCAAAGAAGTTTACGTGGCAAGCGATTGTCGTTCATTCGGCAAACATGGCCGAACCATCGTAGTCGACGTTTTTGTACTTCTTCTTCGATCGTTGTTACTAGATCGCATCTTTCATAGCGGTATTACATAAAGTAGGTACTAAATTACGTACTTAATAAATTTAAGGGATGTCGTCGAATATATTCGAATTAATGGAATTAAGAAAGGATAGGATATCAGGATACACCAGTTGTTTCCAATTCTCGCAGTTGAATGATAATAAGCAACTGCGAGAATTGTCAACTCGTCAATACGAGTACTTATTACCATTAAAATAAAATTAAAACATTTTTATAATATTCAGTTATATTAAAAAATAAACAATTATCAGTACAAGAGAGCTATAGCAGTGTTACAGCGTCATTCTATTGGATTAAAAACCTTTTTTAACATACGGAGTGTTCTAGACCTAAAATTATTTTTTCAGGCGTGACTCTGTATAAAAAACGAAACGAAAAAATCTATAATTTTGAGCTAAAATTTTTCTTTATAGAAGTTAGAAGCTTTTTTTAAAGTAACGAACTTTTTTCTAACCCTGCTTGCAAAAATCTATACTAATTATGAAGCTGAAGAGTTTGTTTAAACGCGCTAATCTCTGGAACTACCAGTTGGATTTTAAAAAATCCGACTGGTAGTTCCACAGATTAGCGCTATTAACATCACGTTACGACCCTTAGGAACCGAGCTAAAAGAACGCTAAGCGAATACGAAGAATTAGCGCGGGTGGACGATGCGACGCGGTGGGTCTGGCGCCGAGGGCGGCCGCCCGAGGAGAACCGAGCATTACCGAGAAGAGCCGAAATGTGCATGCCTTATCTAGACCAGGTTGCGGCGAAAACCAGTACATACTAATACCACACGAAAATAGGACTTAAAATATTTTCTTTGCTGAAGTACTCTAAATTATTACTAAATAATCCGATTTCTTTTACATTAAACGACGGATGAAACCGCAGAGCACAGCTAGTATATTATATAATTACAATATCCTATTTGTGTTTCCGATGACGTAGGGTAAACTACTTTAGGCTGCCGCGTTATCAAATAATAGTATCAATCGCGCGCCGGACGCAAAGGGGCTTCAGATGATGAACGTCGTGAAAAGTGATAACGTGGACTGTTCAAACCAGAGAGAGAGAGAGAGAGAGAGAGAGAGAGAGAGAGAGAGAGAGAGAGAGAGAGAGAGAGAGAGAGACACACACAGAGAATGAATAGATGCGTTCGAAATTAGTGTTGTTAGATTTGAGACAAATGCTCCAGATCAGTCCATTTATGGTATTATCCTAATATAGAAAATCTATCTTCGAAAGTTGTCTCTGGCATTGATTTTTTTTCAGAGAAAGCGAGGAATATATGTACATAGGTGGTGCTGAAGAATTAAAAACCAAACAGCCTTCTTTAAACTGCTAAAAACCGGTCGCATATTTAAAAAGGCGATTAATCTTAACAAGTCACAGAATAATTTGCCCGTCGACGAAGATGATTTATCGCTTATCGCATGAGTAGCATTATTTAAAAATATTACTAAAATATGATCACCTGTGGTTATGGTTATGGAAAAGCCCGTTGCGTGTGCTCCGAACCTCCAAATCTGAAACAATCGAGATAAACTTCATTAGATTTAAAATAGAGGACAAGACTAATGTAATAAAAATCGATTGGGTCACCCCAAGACTTTCCCAGCAAGTAGACAGGGTGTCCGCCCCCTTCCCCTCGATCCCCTTGCCCCACCCCCCTTCCCCCTTTCTACCCGCCGCTCTTACTTCCCCTGCAACTCCCCCCCCCCCCACACGCTATCCCCCAAACCCCCTCCCGCCCGCGTGTCAATCCTTCCCAGTAGTATTTTAGTACTATATTAGTAGTTTTTTCCATGGTAATAAAATGGCATTTTTCTAATATGATGTAGTATTTTCTTTAATATGGGGGAGTTCAAAAAAAAATGTGTCGCTTGTATATAAGATATTTCATGTAACATTTCACAAGGTACTCGTGTATCTAATGTCAAGTCTTTAAGTCTAATATTTTCCGAGATTGAAGTATGACTAGCGCGCCCCTTGGTATACCGATTTCAACAACAATCTTTTCAACTCTTGCCATGACGAAATAATGCCTGTATGCCAAATTATAGCTCAATCGGATAAAGCGTTTGGGCGCTATCGTGGAGGAATACATACACACACACACACACACACAAACACACACACACACACACACACACAAACACACACACACATACACACCCACGCACGCATACACGTACGCACGCACGCACGCACGCACACGCACGCACGCACGCACGCACACGCACGCACGCACAGACCGACAGAAATACAGACATACAGACAGACAGAAAGACATAGACTGACAAATAGACACAGACATACAGACAGACAGACAAACAGAGAGATAGACCGACAGACATACAGACAGACAGACAGACAGACATACAGACAGACGGTCTTGATTGTTTCAGGAAGGATCAAAAAAGATATTTACGTCTTCATCACATTTCTTTTTAGCGCTTTCACAACTTTTTTCCTTGGAAAGTAATTAACAATCCCTCCCATGGCCTAATTCGCGGCAAAAGTTTAACTTTCTAGTCGGCAATTATGATTAACGAGTGTTCTGATTTTCGCCGATAATTTTCCACCCTCCAGTAGTAGGGTCGAGGGCAAATCAAATTAGCAACGTTTGGGGGCAATTTGCTTAGAGCACTCTCTCTGTATATTTGACTATAAATAATGCTGAAACATGACGTGCGATGAAACAAAGGCACAGAGAAGAGAACAAACAGTATCACAAATTTGTTCGCTGATAGAAATAGCACGAGGCTCGGTGCTCTGATATATTAATTAGGTTCAGCAAAGAAATTTACCTATTAGAATTACAGCTGGAGGAATTTACAGACATACCTAATTAAATTTCAATTGAAGAACCACTCAATCAAGACAATGAATGCAGTAATTTAAATATGAGTCAAACATGTAACCTACTTGAGACAACAATAAATAAAAGCAAATTGTAAGCTTTGTCAAAACAAAAAAATATACTCAGAGGTCAAAAAATACTTATTACAACCAAGAGAAATATATTAGGATCGATGACAAGATGCTGGATATTAATTTATATCGCGACAGCCCGACCGAAAATAGGATCAATTGTAGTTGACCTTTTGACTTTAAATAGCGAAGAATAGTGTTACAATAAGGGAATAATTTGAGCGAGCGTTTAATAAAAAAACTGGTAAATATACATGTAGATAGTGAATTAGCAGGGACTATAAGCTATTCAGTTCAACGACAAGAAGATAATGGCCGGTCAATTTGTACACGAAAAAGACCTCGAGCAAGCAAAAGGCCATGTAGTTAAAAAAAATAGTATGTTATTAGGACCTATGCCAATAGTAAGCAACCAAATTTGCAGCTTCAAAAGACCTGTACGAGCTGCGCAATGCTCAAAAAGCGGACAAACTTTAAAAATTCGTTTCGGTTTTTGCTTATTAGTCCTTAAGGTTCACTATTTTCTATGCGTTCTACAGAAAAAGTTATAATTTTCTTTTGAAGAGCTGTTTCCCATTGTCTTCTAGAAATACTCAATGTAAGCTTAAATTGAAGCACATTTAATCAATTTAACCGCCCTACCTTTGTTATTCATTATTATATTTATTCATAATGTAGATAAAAAGTCGTTGGGTGTTTTCGTTACATTTCTTAAGGGCCTGGTTTAAAAAGCCAAAAGAAAACATGTTTTTCATGATTTTTTTTTTCTTAACAAAGTTGAAATCTGATCATGAATATTTTATATTAGTTTGATTGACAATTGAGTAATAGAAATGTTTTATGCAATACTAAAAATACTTGAGATATGGAATTGTAAATATTTTCACCGCTGCAGAAATGACGGTATCTGTTTGCGTCGTTTTACACTTACAACAATCTGCAACTATCAGCGATTCCAGAATAGATTTTAACTTAAAGTTAAAATCTAATCTAGTATTCATTTATATCAAATCTAATCTAACCTAACTTAGTATCAAAAATCTAGTATCAAATCTAATCTAACTTAGTATGCATTTTAACTTAAAGTTTAAAAAAAAACATGAAAAACATGTTTTTTTTGTTGGCTGGCCAAACCAGGCTCCCCGCTTAATAACAATACTTTTTTACAATATACCAGACATTTTTATTATACAATAGACCAATTTATTACCCTATTTTGTATTTAAAATCGACGGAACAATTTGATATCCAATTTATTACCCTATTTTGTATTTAGAATCGACGGAACCATTTAATGTATCAAGTACGATTTGTGTTTTTGTTTTAGATTTTTGTTTTGTTTTTGTACTCGAACGTACGTGATACGGGTTGTTACGTTCGGGCGATAATATAACGGGCGGATTACGTACGTTCGTATAGGTAGGGTGGTCAAAGAAAAAAATATATCTTTTTTGCAGGATGCTTACTTCCGAAGCTATAGAACAAACACTGAAACTCGTGCAAAAATTTCGTTGTTTTTTTGAGCATTGCGCAGGTTGCACAGGTCCTTCGACGTTGCAATCTTGGTCTCTCACTATTGGTACAGGTCCCTACAACATATAAAAAAAAAGAACAACACGACCTTTTTTACTATGTACGGATGTAATTTATACATCTTATTTTTTTTAAGTATGAATAGATTGATTGAGCTGTATTGGTAATTAACTATAACTCTACTCTTGTCTAAAGAGGCATTCGTTCGCGCATCGTTTTCAACTTATTGTTTTTTATTATGAAAGCGTATTTTTATCAGATTGAAGTACGCAATCTTACAACGTCAACACAATGTTGACGACTATTTCGACGACGACGACAAATTTGAAATTGGCATAATCCTGAAAAAAAAGCCATATACACGAATAAGCGCTATGTCAAAGTATAGCTATTTTGTTGTTATTATGTTTGCTAAGATAAATTGTCTTATCACTTATTACCTAGGTTACAAGCTACAACGGCCAAATTAGATAACTACAACGACCAAAGACGTAACTTCTAAAATATGCTTTTATTTCTTTTACTAATGTAATCTATCCTACTCTCACTCCTAGCTCTGGTAAAAATGGCTTAATCTATTACCTTCGGTTATTCGTGTATTAATAACAAACCTTCATGGCTCATTCGCCCTTTACTTTTAAATATACGAGGAAAGATTGTAAAGTTTAGGGAATGGGCAAGAGATGGCGCGCGTATCGCGAAATAATGTGATGGCTATCAACACTAACCTATTTTAGGAAAGCTGTCAAATTTTCAGACAGATACGTCGCACAGTTCTTGTTTACCAGGCAATTTTGTAAAGCAATTCAGAGATTTTGCAAAAAACTTAAAAATTGCATTTCTTGCAGTGATTTAACATTTCTGGATGGATGGTGAAACGGCGACGAAGATACAAGATATTTTGCATAACTTCATGGCACCTTCGCACATTTATTTTCGACTATTAGTTTCTGGGTGAGCGAGTTCAAACGTGGCCTTACGAGCACTAAGGATGAACCACGCAGTGGACGTCCAAAAACGGCCACAAATGAGGAAATGGTCGACAAATTTTATGACCTCGTGTTAGCGCCACACGTCGAATGAAGTTGCGCGAAATAGTAGAGGCCACGGGCATCTCATATGAACGTGTGCAAAATATCGTGCACGAACATTTGGGCATGGGGAAGCTGTCGGTGCGATGGGTGCCGCGTTTGCTGACTGTGGACAACAAGCGAAATCGTGTGACTACTTCGAAGGAGTATCTCGCCATGTTGAAGTATAATCCAATGGAGTTTATTCGCCGATTCGTGACCGTGGAAGAAACATAGACCTACCACTACACACCAGAGACCAAGCAGCAGTCGAAACAGTGCTCTGCTTCAGGCGAATCTGCTCCGAAGAAGGCAAAGACGGGACCTATCGGCCAGAAAAGTCATGACCACCGTTTTTTGGAATTCGCAAGGTGTGATCCACATCGACTTTTTGCAGACGGGAGGAACGATCAAGGGGCAGGCAATACTACAGTAATTTATTGGGTTAATTCGATGAGGTATTGAAGGAGAAGCTGCCTCGTTTGCAGCGGAAAAAAGTGCTCTTCCACCACGACACGCTCCGGTCCATTCATCCCAAATCGCCACGGTCAAATTGGTTGACTTGGGCCACGAGATGGTGCCGCATCCCCCGTAACTCCAGACTGGCCCCGTGCGAGTATTTGTTCCTAAACATGAAGACTTGGCTCGGGGGCAAGCGCTTCACGTCAAATGAGGAGGTTATCGCCGCCACGAATACGTATTCTGCAGAGTTCCTGTAATCGTAATATTATGAGGGCTTAAAAAAGTACCGCTAGGAAAAGTATATCGCCCTGAAAGGGGACTATGTTGAAAATTAAAAACAAAAACTCGTTTAATTACTGCGTTTTCTTGCCCATTCCGGAAACTTTTCAATCTACAATCGTATGTTTATTCTGTGTATTTTTTTATGATTGTTATAGTGTATTTGGTAATCTAAGTTCATATTATTTTTTAAAAAATAGGGCGCTGGATAAAGGAAGTTTTATTGCTCTAATGCTGATTAATAATATTCCCACAGTGTCTATCTAATCATGAAGCAATTGGGGTAATAGCCATCCAAAACGGCGACACAAAATATTTATCTACTCGGCACGATAGCGAATCTGGCTCGGCGCAAATTTTTATCGCCACGGTTTTAATTGATTGAACGATGACGCAAGTCGGCGTGCGTAGCACATCGCCCGGAGATGAAAACCATATGCCAGAACTGAACATATTGACATTCGGGAAAGAGATCATGTTTTCGCTGGGCGGCCAAATACTAGATAAATTTAGATTTATTGCAACGCCTGATTAGTCCAGTTAAAGTAGCATTTTATGCTGCTGTTGGTAGTTCTGATTTTAGGCAGACTTATCAAGGTTGGGCTTCTAAATAATATATTTAATTTTCGCACCGCCGCGCCGCCGCTATCTTGGAAAAACGGCGCGACTGCGTATCGTCTGAATAATACAATCTAAAGAAGTTTGGCGAGGCTGGATTTTTTAAACCGTCAAGAATATAAATAAATACCATGGCAAAAAACATATTTCCTGAAAATAAATCTAAAACTAGTAGTAAGAAAATAAGAAAATAAAAGTCGTCGCGGTGTTCCCTGCTAGACAACAAACCAGGCAATAACGACCGAGCTTAGGCGGTATAACATAACGCCCTGTAGTGCAACTTTCTGGAAGAGACTTTAGTGGCCTGGATAAATAGGTCTGATAATATTCCGTTTTCTTGCCATTTCTAGTATTTTGCATGAAAGAGTTTCCTTTCATTGAATAAATACCGCCCGTTTGTACATAATTAAATCGTAATGCAACATTTCAATAAAAATGCAATCGATCTTCTCGTAATGGAAATTAATCAGCGGACACATGCTTCCTAACATAGCATGGCATGTAGACGAATGTCCTCGTCCTCATTGACAACTCCATCTAACGCATTCATTGCCTTGCTAAATTGAGACGCTCATTTTTGTATGTTTATTAAATTGACTAGTAATGCATAATAACAAAACAGTAGACAACTTGCTCATTTAGGTATTTACATATTTATAAAATATATGATTAGCAAGAAAATGCATGGCACACTCGATCTTTAATGAAAAGGTAGTGGCGAGGTCCTCCTAACTAGGAAGAAGTCTGTTCTAACGTGGTTTTTATTTTATCGATATGTAGAAAAGATCATCGACAATATAGCATTTAAAGAAGGAAAAAAGGGTATACGCTATCTAAGCTAACGAAATAAAACCATAACCTAGAACTTAAATTACATAAAAATGTTATTGAAATAATCCAAATAAATCATCAATATTTTAAATATCTAAATAAAGAAATTATCTACAATTTAAATGGATCCAAATAATATTCATCAATATCTAAAATATCTAAACAAAACAATAACCTAAAATTTTAATGAAATGAATAAACTTAGGAAATAAAACCTAAAACTTAAATTACGTAAAAAAATAATTAAAATGATCCAAATAAATCATCAAAATCTAAAATATCTATATAAAACAATAACTTACAATTTAAATGAATCCGAATAATATTCATCAATATTTAAAATACCAAAATAAAATATAAATAAAACAGTAACATAAAATTTTTAATAAATTAATAATAATGAAAAATAGTAAATTAAGAATCATTAAATAATAATCAAATAAGAAAAAGTTGAACACTATCTAAGCTCAGTAAGTAAAATAGAAAGCCAAAAAATAAAAAATAAATTATTATTAATCCAAATAATTAAGATATTCAAAATAGTTAAATTAATCAAAATAATAATTAATAATAATATATAAAACTTTGTGGATAGAGTATTGGAGATTATATTATAGGTGTATAATATAATCTGTTTTTTTTGCCATATTGAACATATAGAATATAAATAAATCAGTTTTTGGAACTATGAGTGCCATATAAAATCGAAGACTCAGTCTACCCTGGACAACGGCGGCTGCAACGTCACCGAAACGTCGGGTGCTACAAATTTCACGCGGTAAATTCGTTTTCTATCCTATTTATTATGAGTGTACACGACATGACAAGCCATGTACACGATGCGTTTCCAAGTAAAATCCTAGTTGCCAAATTGTAGTACGGCATTGAGAAATCTCATACCATTTTTTTTTGTGTGCACAGGTAAAATATTTCCTGGTACACCTGCCTTAGTACAGGCCTAGGCCTGGTTAGGCGGTGTTGACGTAGTGACCAAGATACTGCAGTGTGCTCTATTTTTCACTACTGGTCCAAACCCATTTTTTTTTGTAATGCTGCAGGAAATTAATTTTGTGCTTTACCTTTAATAAAAAAAAATTATATATATTGACTACTTTATGTGAGAAATCTAATACCATATATTGACTCTTTAAGTATTAAATAAATAAATAAATATATAATCAATGCTATAAGGTATATATATATATACTTTAACACCGCATCGCATCGCAGATGCTGCGATGCTCTTTGTAGTTCAATTATTTCATTGCTAAAAACATTCATGAAGAAACGGATTTTATTCAGGCGTCATTATTTAGTTATTTCTCTCGTTGCGCAGTTTACACCTACGGAATTCAACTCATGAATAAAATTGGAAACGACCAATCAAACACCTAAGAATAGTACCCTAACGCCGTTTCCACGTCTAACGCGAAATAAGAAACCCCATATGACGGCGTCACGTCGGTTTTAGTGGCCCATAAACCCAGAAACCTTGCCGCTGCAGCGCTCGGTATCGTAATCAACCATCAATTCAGAGCGTACCCCGCTATAAAATCGGCCGAACAATCCTGGACATCGGAGAAATGGAGAGTAGTCGGGGAGCTAGTGACTTTTTTAGGTACTGACTATCCAGGTCACTAGACGTCGAGTCAGTGACTAATTCTAACTAGCGGACACGTATTTTTTAAGGCGAGATGATACCTGGGAACGACCATATCTGAGGAATTTTAGTTTTATCAGTTTTTTGAAAAATATAAGCATTAATTAAAAAAAGTTTATAAGTGAATCCCTCGATAAGGAACCAATTTAAAATTTGGACTCAAAAAAGTTGCTCATTGCCTTGGACATTAAGGCTTTAAACTGACTTCAAAAACTTTCAAGCGCATTTACTCCTACAATGTAAACGGTGAGTGTGTTTTATTATAATTTCATTATATTGACCGGTTGATTTTCTAGGGTAGCACTTAGCCACATTTTTTATTTAGGCACTAAATTAATTACAAGTAATTAAAACGTGAGAGCGCTCTGAGAGTTACGCTAAATATGCTTGGCCATTAACACCCTTATACCACCACTGCGTAAAGATAGTTATTCTGTGCTAGCGCTGCGATCGACCGTTTAGTATGCGTCTGGACGTGGAATCTGCGCTTGACGCTTCGCCAACGCTGGATTTTTATTGGTCAAACCCTACAAAATTGACTCCGCCTATTTTTTCGGATGTACGCCCATTTCGGTTATTTTTCTGAGGTCTCATGTCGCCTTAAGGGTATGTCCGATGGGTTGAGCTGGAAAATGCTTTTGAAAATACAAATGTGCTGCACTTTTACTTTTCCGGCAGAGGGAAATTATTGTGAACGCGCAAACATATTTTTTTCCGAGATTAAGACGGATATATACATTTTGCCCCTCCTCCCCCCCCCCCCCCCCAAGACGATTAAAACATTTTTCAGACTGAAGACTGTCTGTGTCTGTGTGTATTCCTCCACGACAGCGCTCAAACGCTTCGTCCGATTGAGCTGAGATTTGGCCTGCAGGTATTATTTGGTCATTGCAAGAGTTAAAAAGATTGTGTTTGAAATCGCTCCACTAGAGGGCGCCCTAGTCATCGCGCTTCAATATCGAAATATTGCAGCTAGAGTCTGGAAATTCGGTACATGGATGCCTTGTTGGACCGAAATCACGTTGTGAAATGTTAGTTGGAATATCTCGTATATAAGCGACGTAAATAATATTTAAAGTCCGCCATGTTTTATTTGTTATAATTGTATCATCTCCGCGTAAAGTTGCGGGCGGCTAGCACCATCTGTTACCCGCGAACCTATGTCACTATTTATCCGCGGCTGTGATTCGTGTCTTCGCTTAGACGCCGACGCGCGATTTCGAAGTTTATTCACTGCGTATTCCGCTAGGTGGCGTTACGCTAAATGCCTTGTTTAGGCCTGTCTGCTTGCCGGGAAAGTCTTGCGGTGATACAACCGATTTTTTTTGCACTGATCAAAACCGTTTTACTGTCAAGTCGAATGCAACATTGATTATAAAAAATAATCTGGCTGATCTATAGATGTGGCTAATGTATCTGTTTTTTTTGCAGACATTGTAACGATAGCTTAAGATAACATCTGGTTGTGATGTGTGATCCCCAAAGCCTTGCCAGACTCGTTTAATGCGCGGCAGAGTGACTCGCATTAAACGAGTCACACGCATAAAACAGTGCGCACTGCTACTAACTTCACGAGTCCGGCGAAGCTTTATTATGAACGTCAGCCATATGTGATATTTTCGTGAAATTATAGGATCGATTATCATGTACAAAAATCAAGACAATGGAAATGAGATCGATCAGTTTTTATTTTTTTCTAATTTCTAGATCCCGCCACACGCATTCCGCGCTTTCTTTTAATGTAGTCAGACTTTTTTCCGAACCACGAGGAATCGCCGACATTTGGGAGACTAGCTGAGTTATAGCAGCTGACCAGCCGGAGATAGCAGCTGACGACCATCCGTTATTGTCTACTGAGTAATCAAAATCATAAAAACATTTTTTAAGGAAATATGCTGGTGTTTGCTTAGGATCATTTAATTTCAGCAATGGTGCTTCTGGATCATCAACAATATATTTTTAAACTCTTGAATCTCTAAATTTCCCAAAATATATTTACTTATATACTTATTTGCCACTTGTAATATGCAGTCCGTAGTATTTATTTGCATACTAGCTGACTCGACAGACGTTGTCCTGTTCAAATTTCTATAAATTTGTTTGTAACCGTTTTGTGAATTTGTGAAAAGCTACTAAATATGTAAACAAAGTAAAAAATCGCTTGTCACCCCAAGACTTTCCAAGCAAACAGATAACCCCCCTCCCCCACACCAACCCCCCACCACCAAACTCCACCCCAATAACTCTACCCCAACCCCCCTTTTATACAGTTGATTCCAAGTATCTTGGAATCAACTGTAACCATTTGGGCGAAGTCATCATTCTGGCACATTTCAAAATACAGATCAATATCAAAATAAATAAATTGGAATATAAATAAAATAACTGCGTTCGTTAGACAGATCGCAAAACAACACAAAAGTGGAAAAATGTAATTTTATTTTTATTTAGGCTGGAATACGTTTTTCTGGATTTTTATCAAATCTTCTAGATTTTTTTTCAATTGAATACATTTGATTGAAATATTTCTATTCCCAGAGCGCAACCTGCGCTCTGGGAATAGAAATATTCCAGGCAACTTTTCTAATTTCCTTTTCCGTTAGAACCTTACTTGGACTATTACGCGTCTAATCTTTTCGCGTATTTTCTTTCCAAATGAATCTATTACGAATATTTTCGCGATTGGATCGCTTTTAGCGGATGAAAAGCGATAATCGTTTTATAAGGCATTACGAACACTCTCGCAATTGCCATCGCGCTGTAACGGCCGTTCTTACATGCCTAGAAACCCGACTGGATCGAAAAATGCGCGATCGGCTGACTTCGGATTTTCATTCCGTCAAAAAATGACTAACAATAGTCGCTGAAATACAAAACAATAATGTTAAAAAAAACTAGGTATTCTTTAAAAAAAATCAATTTTCAGTCATTTTTGGTTTAATGTTGTTTAATTATAAATTAATATTGTTTTAGAATATTTTTTAATGTTATGACAATATTTATAATGCTACGACCAGTTTTGCTAAGTGCGCCTGGCTGAAGTAATTTACATATGAACATCGCCGTCGTCACTCGGTGTTAATAAGTATAACGTTTAACTAATAGATGGCAGTGATTACAAAAAAATATTAACGGCGTTAAATTTTTGCACAAAACATTATATAAAAAACACATATTTCCAAACGTTGTCTTTCAAATATTACAAATACAAGGGGCATATTAATTACGCGATATTACAAAAAAAAACGTGGAAGAATGTTATTATATCGGTATTTTTCAGTTTTCCTAAGTCGGATGGAAATTTTCCATTTTCACTTAGAAACAATAAAAAAAACACCGAGATTTCTTTTAAAATATTACAGCATGACAGCGAATATGCTAGATCGCCGCCAAATATCACTTTTACGATAGAAACGCGATGCGGAATGGCGTTCGTAACGACAGAAACGATTCTCGCTGCGATCGGAGGAAGTTCGGCTCTACTCGCCGCTAGGGGCGACTCGAAACGATAGTTTCCATTATACCGAAATTATTAATTGCCACAATTGAAACGCGCGAGCGTTCGCAATAGGCCTGCTATTCCTACCTCTGCGATACCGCATTGTGGGAAAACCAGGCCGGATAATGGAAGTATTTTCGTTTATCAAGATTCTTTTGTGTTATTGACAAAGTTTGGTCTTTGATCAGGCGTACGCCCAGGCGTATGTAAGTAGGGCTTTAAATTAAAGACGTCGAGTGGAATTTCGTTTTTAAAGCTGCTTCCTTTTTATAATACTGGAGAGCAGAAAACTTGCTGAATAACAACGTAACACAGAGGGCGAGAAATGATTTTCTTTATAAATGTTAACGTTGTCGTATAATAACTCCTGCTGCTGCTAATGATGATGATGATCATGAAATAACTTGACCGCTCATTGGGGAGCTAATGGGCCCTGTTGCCGTTAAACTACTAAGACCCATGTGTTTAGGGTCGGTCAAACCAACGGGTCAACACCCATCCGGCGGCCTCCACACATAAGGGCGAGTACGGGTAAGACTCTGGCCTGCGGGCCAGTCTCCCCTAGGAGTCAACTTTCGGGCGCTTCTGGACGGTTTGCGCACCGTACGGCGTCAGTCAATCGATTGTGCATTCCGACTAATAGCCGGGGGAGTCTATAAAACAGTAATGTTTCCAATAGAGCGGGGATGGATACGGCAACTGCTCTTGAAATGACCATTCGGCCATCCGATCCCGAGTGAATAAGCCGGGCAAAGGATACCGTTGTCCGCGATAGATTCGATAGACACCGTATCACCGCTACGCAAGGAAGATGACCGCGTAAGCGACCTCGATCCTGTAACCAGTCAGGAAGTGGGAGGTATTCTGAAGGTTAATTACAGACGGAGATATCCTTCTAAAACTGGTAGTTAGGGGACGAGGCTACCCACTGAGTACCTTTCCGGTGCCTTGGCCTCTAATGGGCATGTTGGCGGAGCTAGACATTAAATTTGTCTTGTCTCTAAGTCTTCTACGCTCATCTCACGGCTGAAAGACCGATCCCATATCGTTATACCAACCTGGGATGACGGGTTCGACCGTTGTAGTCGACACCGCCCCACTGATCGCTCTACTACGTTAACACGTTTTAATATAACAAAAGAGGATACATGGATAACAAATATTAGCAATCAACATGGTTAGTTCAACTTTGTTCATCGATGCTTGGAATCGTTTGGTGAATGTTAGACCAAACTATTTTTACAGCCAATAATGTCGTGACTTCATGTTCTTCTCCGTCCACCTATTTTTGCATGTGCATGACCAGTTTCATCAGTGGTATTCGTCATGACGTGACTCGCAAACCTGTACTTATATGAATATTCATGTGATTGTTGCGTCCATTAAAATTCAGTTAAAATATCCCATAATGTAATCCACTACACTTAGGCTGAAATTCGCCAAGGCCCTATTAACAGTTGCCTTGCTATCCTGAATTCTTCAGGCCTGAAATGAATTTCAAAAATTCAATTTCTCTTGAAATTGTGCCGTAATTAAAATGAATCGTGCGAATAAATTGACGAGGATTCTAGCCTGCAGGCTATACGAAATAATAATATCGTCGGATAACAGTGGGCCATTTTAAAAACGGCACTAGGAGAGAAATTAAATACCTGAATTTTGGTAAGCATAATAAGAAACTTTGTAATAGGCACTGAAAATAGGGTGTAATTTCAGTAGAAGAGCATTTTAGAAAGCGGAGAAAATTCAGGAGAGTTTTACAGTTTTCGGTTGTTTTAGATCCAAAGTTATTGTAGAATAATTTGAATAATTGGCAAGTTCATACAATATCCAATAACCGGCTTGAGCCGAAAGTTAAATTAAATTCAAAGCCGGCCAGTGAATGGTCAAAGTCAAACAAGTCGATGAAAGGAAAGTCCGGCTAACAAATCTTGTCACCAGGGAAATGCAAACAATTCTGGCAACACCGTTCCGTAATTTTGAGCATTGTACAGTGATTTTACCACTCCTGCAAATCAGTTTCTCATATGTAATCTTTGATCTACTGACACAGAATGCTGATTTTGTAACTAAATATGGGGGCACGAATCGCTGAAAGTCTGATCTATCATCCACGATTGTGACTATCATCACACGATTATGACTATCATCACACGATTATGACTATCATCACACGATGACTATCACGACGATATTACATTGTGTGTTTCACTTACGCATCAGCCAAACCTCTTCATAGCGCGCGTGAACTGCAATGGTCAGCAACGCTTTCCAAGGATACCAAAAATTCAAAATGGCAAAATCTATCTGCGTTATCTTTGAATTTTGTTAATTTATAACATGTTACCTTGAAACTGCGTTAGTTCAATCTATTTTGGATATATATATATATATATATATATATATATATATATATATATATATATATATATATATATATATATATATATATATATATATATATATATATATATATATATATATATATATATATATATATATATATATATATATATATATATATATATATATATATATATATATATATATATATATATATATATATATATATATATATATATATATATATATATATATATATATGCTAGCACCAGAACACAGTGAGATGCGTTTTTTAATGAATGCTTTGTTTTTCGAGAAATGGGAGTTTTTCGAGGAATGCTTTAATCCTACAATTTTTTAACTTCTTTTTGTTCGGCTGTAGTCAGCAGACAAACGTGTCCAAAATTGGACATATTATAAAATAATTTCTACCAGTTAATTCCTTCTAAATTCCATATGTTATCAAATCCTTCCTCCATTAGCTTTATTATTAAATGATCAGAAATAAAATACTCAAAAATATAGTAGGCAGCTTATCAAATGGGTATGGGCCAATGTTATTATTATATCTAGTCCGGTCAACGTATACATCCTACTTTGCAAAAAGGTCATGCAATTCTAATTTTTGTTAAAGATGTTAGAATCTATACCAATAGTAAGAGACTAAGTTTGAAAGACCTGCGCAGGTTGCGCAATCCCCAAAAACTAAGCAAAATGTTTGCACTCATTTCGATTATTGCTCTATATCTTCTACATTGTAAGTCCTGCAGAAAAAGTTATTGTTTTCTTTATCTAAGTAGATTAGAATTTCTACAATTCAAGCCTAAGCCGAGAAGTTTCCGAGATACAGCGAGATACAGTCGAGATACAGCTCTTCGAAAATTGAAAACATTGTTAACGCGCCATCTCTCAAATCACGAAGTTTCATGACTATCACATTATTGCTGCGATAATTATGATTATAAATGAGGAGTCGGCGAACAGAACGATCTAAAATCGTTGAACTCAATTTTACAGAAGAGGCAAAAAAATAAATAGCATAGGTACTTCCATTTGTTTATTTGTATATTTTGTTTTTTTAGTTGATACCTTGGCTGATTTGTATAAGATCTAGCATACGAAGTAAATTTTCATTGCAAGAATAGGACATAATAAAAAAAATAATCGTTTAGACCGTTTTGATTGAAACCGGAATATTTAGATCGTTTTGATCGCAACTACATTAATAAATTATACCGTTTTGATTGCTGCTGGTGTTATAAAAACAGGAAATTAAAACATGTTGTTTTTTTTTCTTTTTTATATTTCTACATCGTTAAATCATTAACTAATGCATATGTAAAAAATCTCAACATAATGAATATTATTTAGGAGATATATGAATATGTCTTCCTAGAACCGGCGTTGAGTGCCGCAACCGTACCAGATGACATTTTTTTCACCATTTACACCAAACCTCACTTTGCACAGCAACTCACTTTACCGAAGCTATGCTCAAATGTGAATGTTGCCATAGGTAAATTAGGGATAACACAACAAAAACAAGTGAAGGTTCCAAAATATTTATATTTATACCGTTTTGAAAGAAAACATTTTAACGGGCTATGATTTAGTATGAGATTTAGATCATTTTGATAGAAATTAATTTTAATTCCAAATAATCAACCATTTTCAACTAGCGATAGATCGTTTTCAACGACATTGGTGACTTCTACCTCATTTTTCTAATGTTTCTAGGTCATTTTGGTAGTACATAGTTTTACCAATCGATAGAACGGCCCAAGGCGTAGGTAAGTAGGTACCGATTAAAAAAAAACATGTTTGGGTTCGAAACCGATTTAGATCGTTTTGTTCGCCGACTCCTCAAATATTATTCTCATTTTTATGATTACATTATTTTCTAATGATTGGTGATTCTCATGACGACTATAAATTATTTAAATTAATTTAAATACTCAAAACTATCATGATACCTATTCAATTTTCCAAAATTACATTATTGAGAATGTTAGACGCAATGACGTATCCAAGTATAGCAATGACTACGTGCTGGAGTAGAATGAAATTGTATTGTATTGGTGTACTACCGCCAAATGCCATTGTGACAAAAATGGCGATGCATCAGCGTATGACGCTACTGAAACTGATCATGCACATATTTGCATTGCAATTGTGATGTATGATCCATTGCCAACCCTGATTGGCTGTAAAATATGACTAGTATGCCAGTTAGCAATTCGTTATAATCGCTTGCAGTGACAATTAGAATAATTAGCGGAACCTAGATGACTCGTATGATAACGCCGCTTCTCCGCTGTGTGGCCGCGATAATGACACAACATTGAAATAAATAAAGTGTAGACCTTAGGGCAGTTGTTCAGTAAGCCCTAATGACGAAAACATCAAGATTCTACAAATCCACGGTGTTCTCGATTTGCCGTCAACAACTTTTTATGCGGCATAGCATGAAGGAGTTTGAATCCGGGGAAAAATGATTGTGACAAAAGCGACGACGAAGGGCAATTTTAGGATAGGTGCTATGCAAACATCACGTCGCATAATCTAAAGAAAAGGTGTTTCAGATATAAGATGAGTTGGAAGAAAAGTGTTATTTTTATTGAAGTTTTAAGAAAATATGTTTCAAATATAAATCCTATTGGAATAGTTGTGGAATGTGAATAGTTAGTTATAGAATAGTTTCAAGGTATCGATATTCAAGATCTCAAAAATGACTAAAATTTCATTTAGAAATTGTCTATAATTATGCGATATACGCGGAAAAATATCGATTAAACGATATGGTCGATTAAAATGGTTGTATGATTTTCAGATTCTGATTTTTAAAATATAACATGTCCCTGCGTCAATTAAGAAAGCAATACATTGATGAATCTTATAAAAGTGTTTGAAATCTTGCAAAAATAAATGAGCATTCCAGTAAAATTCAAACAAAAATAAAAACTCAGTGATTTTGGGCTGAATTTTAGTAAAAAAACTAGTAGATTTCAAAAGGCTTCCAATTAATTAGACTTCTTAAACTATTTGACTGAGATAAACGAAAGATATTTTCATTGTATACATCTCTAGAGATTACAACGATTACCATGAATTTCTTACTGCATAGATTACGGTATAAATATGTATTTAGGTACATTGTACCCGAGGTCTTCAGCTTCCTATCCAAATATAATTATAGCAGAATTGTTTATAAAAACGCTGTGATTAGCGGGAGTGCCTAGTGCCTGGTACTGAGCCTTAACTATAAAAGCGAAGAATTATACGTGCGGGCGCGAGCTGGCTAAGGCCGTTACTCAGAGTTTAGTAGATCATAATATAGCATATCATACAATACTAATGTAGGTATCCATAAGACCTCCTATGGCCGCATACCTTCGTTAGACGATGTCATGACTAAAAGAATGGGCTACATATTCCAGGTTAAATTAGAATTCCCCCTCGATGGTTATATGTAACGTCGAAGTCTTTGTATGGAACAACGCTCTGCATTAAATGAAAAGCCCGAGGGAAGCGAAGCCGCTGGGAGTTGTCTTCGGAGATTTTCAATATTATATCCCGCTTCGGAAAATTAGGAACAACGGAAGTATTAAAAGAAAAATACAACCACTTTTGCCAAGCTGAAAACCAATATAATGATAATGCGGTGAAGGTTATGATTAAATCCGAAATTAATATAACACCGCGCTCAATAAAGTCTGTTTGTTCGAGCTTATCTGTTTCGATATTAAAATCATAAAAGTATCATGATATTATGCAAATGAAATATAATTTCGTAAACACATTAAGCTGTACCGATTTATATAAGCACAATTGTTGTCTTTGTTGGAGCAACCGGCTTCCCATGTTCAGACCGTTACACTGTATTGAAATTAACGGGATGGGATCATATTAAGCGTTCCTCGCCTTCCTTAGAATTGAAGTGGGTTTTTGTGTTTGTAATTAATCCTGCTGAGTTGGAATTTACCCGCCTGTCTCGTTTCGCGCAATCAAGTCTTAATTGCTATATTAAATAATTAAGGCCTGAATCTATATGGGGTGGGTCTAATTAATTTAGACGCTTCTGTCTGATTATTTTAAGCACCACGTCGACCTTAGCGTTGCAAGTTATGGAGGGTGTCCTCACGGCGGATCTGGAGGTGTTACAGCGTGCAGCGATACGCGGGTCCATAGGGGTCGTGCTGTTGAGTATCACTCCTATCACTCCATCATCGACCCGAATACTACGCGACCCGGGGTGCGTGCTTGTGTTCTCCATAAAGAGAGCATCAGTGTGTAGTATCAGGCCGCTTAACAAATACAGAACAACATAGTTGGTCGGAGGTCACGGTGGTTTCAGAGCCAAATTATTTGACTTTACACACTGAGGGCCTCTGGTGCTCGCGCGGTGAAATCGTCAAACCGCAAAGCACGTGAACTGGTCGTGTTCTGAGTTTTCGGTCACGAGAGAGAAGCTGCTGGATGCGGTCGGTGGCCACGTGAGTGGGTTTCCTATCTGGTACCCCCGAATTTGTTAGTTACAAGAAGTGCTTTACGGCCTTCCGACTGTTCATGTCTCCCTGTTTGTTCATGTCTAACTGGGTACTCCTTGGTAACAGTAGTAACAGTGTTGCGGTAACACTAGTATTATCCAGTGGAGTGGGATTTAATGGGCCCTTGCTGAGTTGGCCACGAAGCTGAGTTGGCCACGCTGGTTACACTCACGGGTCAACACCTATCCGACGGCCTCCACGCATGAAGTGCGAGCCAGGGTAGGACTCTGGCCTTATGGTTAGTTTCCCCTGGGAATCAACCTTCTGGCGCTCCTGGACGGTCTGCGCACCGTGCGGCGTGAGCCAATCGACTGTGCACTCTGACTAACAGTCGGGGGAGTCTGGAAGCAGTACTGTTTCCTATAAAGCGGGGGTGGTTGCGGACCTTACGGCGACTGCTCTTGAAACGACCATCGGCTACCCGATCCTGGGTGAACAGCCGGGCAAAGGATGCTGTGGTCCGCGATAGATTCGGTAAACACCGTTTCACCGCTTCGTAAGGGAGAGGACCGCGCAAGCGACCTCGAACTCGTAACCAATCGAGAGACTGGAGTAATCTGGTCTCAATTGGAAGTAAGGGCGTGAGTGTAGGCCCGCCGGGTAACACTCCTGGCTATCTCGCGGTTAAGGCGTTGGCCTCTTACGGGCTTGTGACGTAGCTAGATGGTGGACTGTTCTGTCCTCAAGTCTTCTGCGCTCACTCCAGGGAGATAGAACGACTAATCGTTAAAACTTCCTGAGGTGACGAACTTGCCCGCTGTAGTCGACAACCCAAGTTGTAGTATTATCCAGTGACTGATTAAGCTACTGCTTCTCCGGCATCTACAATGCCGGGGTAGGTCAAATTCGTTCTGTTTTTCTGCAAGGAAAAATATCACATGGACGTGATGTTTTTTTTCCCTTGCGGGTCCATAACAAGCCACTATATCTCCACCCTTAGCTCGCAATGACAGATCTGTTATAGCTACCCGTAATTTTATGATGTACAAAATCTACAGTATGTAAAACAAAGAGTGTATTTTCTACTTTATGTATTCCTTGTATTTCTATAGTATACATTCTCATGTTAATATTAATATCCATAAAGTGTTATTATTATATTAACCACAAATCTACATAATTAAATATGGGGCTTCAGGGTCGACTGGCCGAGGGTAGAGGCCGTTTGTCTGTTTGGAAAATTCCTAAGCTCGGGTAGCAAAATTACCTCAGTTGTTAAAACTGCTCGGGTGGTGGATGGTTGACTTTTGCCTCCATCCACCTCGCTGGACCATTATATATTTATAAAATATCGACGCTTCTACCATAAAGTTGCACAAAAAACACAATCAAGAAACAAAAAAACATGGATGAAAAAACTAAAAACTTTAAAAAATGTATGTAACGATTTCAGCAGCGTCTTGCTCGCTCTAAACTTATTTATAGCAGCAAGAATTCCAACACTTATATTGTCCTAATACTTATATTGGGATATCCCAATACTTATACTGGAAAGATTACAGGCCTAACACTTATATTAAGATGTCTCATATCAATTGTCTATCGCCCCTCAGCCTGTGCCCTCGGCGCCGAAATTAAACAGTTCTCGTTAGCTTTCTCCGAGGGCAAATTAGTGAAAGTCTGCTCGACGTGGTGGTAAATAATTATAATTGTACTTCGGTTTAATCCGCGTCGCAGAACGCGTTTACTAATTCAATCTTCCCCGTGAGTGCGCGAGGGACGCCATCTTGTGTTTACAGGCCGCGTCGCGTCTCGTCTCTTTCGGAAATTTAATAACTTGCGTCTGACTTGCATCAAGACCCGACGTTACAGATTAACCAGATAGATGGGTGTATTCATATCAGATACGACACGAGCGGGAACTTTCTCCTTGGATCGGAGGAGACGCGCTTCGGATAGAGAAGCGATGCGCACGATTGCTATGATGCAAGTGCACTTGCTGATATTGTTTTCGCGCTTTATAAAATCGGAGAAGCGTAGTGAACTATTCTGTATCAGAATCTTAGGTAGCGAATGGTTTCGTGCAGCTTGGGCCACAAGATCCATTTTGTTCTCGGATCTACTCAACTCACGATTCAGCTCCTATTCAGAAGCCTCCTCGTGCGGAAGGCTACCCCGGGTAAGACTCTGGCGTCTCAGGCCTTAAAGCTGGTGGACCGGTTTCTCCTGGCGGGATTGCATCCCGGCGCTACTGGGCGATTTTCGCACCGTTCGGCTACGCCAATCGGTTGTGCACGACTAATTGCTGAAGGAGCCTGGTGACTATGGTAATATACTGTCTCATAAGCAGCGGGGGTGGATGTTGACCTGTTGTCATGTCACTCTTGAAATGACCTTGGGCCACTCGATCCCGTGTGCCACTACGGGCAAAGAACGCCCAGGTCCGCGATAAATTCAAAATTAATTACCGCTGTAATACAACAAGTAGAGGCTGAGTAAGTGACTTTGGACCCGTAACCAGTCGGGAGGATGGAGGTATTCTGAAGGTTAACTCCAGACGAAGATATCCTACCAAAACTGGTAGTTAGGGGGCGAGGATAGGGCAACAATGCCAATAGAACTTAGTCGAGCTAACTTCTTTACGATGAAAAAATTTCCACGAAGTCTTAACTTACCCTTGTATTTCATATCGGCAAGGTGCTACGAATTGTCAACGCTTGTTCTTGTTGTTGTTGAAAAATATAACCAAAGTATATAAAGCTATTGACTAATGTCAATGTCTACTGACCAAACCACCAGGGATATTGCAGCTATTTGGTTGACGCGGGTACAAATAATGAAAGTTACCTAAATCATAAGTAAGGAAATTATAAACGTACGTTTATATAGCTTATTAAATATAAATATATACATAAACAGTTTATAAACTTAAAGGGCTTTGTAACAACAAGATGGGATTGGTTGCCAGGAGAGGGTAGGAAGGGGGAGGGGATTGACCAGTATTTAAGTAAAGTAAATTTTAGCTTTGAGGAGAAAGATTGTTTGTTTGAGGTTGTTGTTTACTTGCCCAGTTAATATGTTTCAAATGTTTTTTAAACATGCCGAGCGTAGCTGATTAGCGTAAACAAAAGATGTATAGAATTCCAGAGGCGAGTTACCTGTAATGAAAATGATTTGGTGGAAAGGGTCGAACAATGCTGAGGTATTGATAACAAAAGGTTTTCCCGCGAGCGTAGTGATATTCCAACCTGCCATACCCTTGTCTATGGTATGGCAGGTTGGACCAACACTCAAACTTTATGGAAGAAAGTATAGGTTTCGAAACGTGGGTTTACATAAGATTCGCAGACTGACAAAGGTCGAATGTTGAATTTTCTTCTTAGGGTGCCTCTTCAACTAGTGAAGGTTGGCGGTCAGCTCTGCATACTTTTTTTTGTCCATCGCCAGGCAAAAAGATTCGGCGACACTCGTAATCCCGGTCCGATCTCGAATGTTCCGCATCCAAGATTTCCGTCTACGGCCAGTTCGCCTCTTTCCTGCAACTTTTCCCAGCATAATGAAGTGCAGGAGGTCGTACCTGTCGTGCCTCAGCACGTGACCCAAGTATGCAACTTTGCGCTGTTTAATGGCCTGCCAAAACTTGCATTTTTGGCCGACACGCCGTAGAACTTCTTTGTTTGTGATTTTCGGAGTCCAAGACATTAACATCATGCCCACACTGTATGCCCACATCTTTAATGCTGAATTGGTAAATGACGAAACACATAGATGTAGGTACAAAGTGCCATCAAGAAATGGAAACCAACAATTAGGACACAAACAGAAAGGCACGAAGTATGTACACATATTGGAAATAGTAATGCAAGGGAGAATTGAGGGTCGCCGAAGAATATGCAGAAAAAGGACACCCTGGCTCAAAAACCTAAGGATTGGATTTGTCCAATATCTCTGTTTCGTGCAGTAGCTGAAGTGAAGATAGTTATAACGATCACCAATCTTTGATTGAAGACGAACTACAAGAACAAGAGTGTATTATTAAAATTTAGCGTTGCAAAGGAATAAATATTTAAATAAGTAAGACAAAAAAACGTACGATTGACCGCTAACAAAATTCCTCGTTGCGCTGTTCAATACTGCAATATATAACAGGATAAAATTCAGTTTATACAGCAGATAATGAAGCTCAAATCTTATCTTGATCAGATAATAATATGATTCGCATTGACTAAACAGCTGTGGGGCTTTTAAATCGCATCTATCGAACAACGTGGAAGCGATTAATAAATAAATGAAACATTCATAAAAATGTAATATGTGTCTTTTGTACAATTGATTGCTCTGGGTATAATATAGTCTCTAGAACCGCTGAATGGATCGTAAATGATTTTATATCTTGGTCCTCAGTTTTACCATCAATTTAATAACGCTATAATCACTATTTTTGCGATTGGTCGACGTATTTCTTTATAATGGTGTTTGTGCTTTTAAAGATGTTCGCCACCGGGATTAAAGAATTCCATTGATTTCAGAATCTTAAAGAACAATAGGTAATTTCGTATCCACTTGCGAAGTTTGTCGTAACACTTTGGCCACATATACCAAACCAAAGCTTATTACAAGTGCAACATGTCATTCTATACAAGCTAACTTGAAATACTTGACTGAAAAATGCTAATGTTAAGTAGCTAAATATTTTATAGATAAAATAGATAAAGTATATAAATAAAATATAAAATATCATAAACTATATCAAACCTATATCAACATCAACTATTATTATTTAAAATAGCTGCATAGTACCGAGTTAGTTTTTTTTTTCTTACCCCGAAAGCTAAAGCCGTAAATAAGTTTACAGATGAAAGAGAAACAGCCAATATGTAAGATAGATATAGACCAGGGCTAACTGCAATGCCCCAAGAGCCGCTTTGGTTTGGAGGGCCGCATTAGAAAATACTTCGTATGCAACTTTATCTGTGAGTATACAAAGTTTATATGAATGTGAGTATACAACTTTATATGAATGGTATACAAAGGATAAACGCGTTTGTATTATTATTTTAATTCGTTCAAAAAATATCAAATTACAAAAAAAATGTGGGAAATTTGAGGACGTTGGTTTTTACTAACTAATGCATCAATATTAAATTTAATATTTGTTGTTGATAAACGAAGCAACTGAGTAAAGTGACATCAGAGGGCGGACATCTATATTTTGACTTTATAAATGTAATGTTGGAAAAACTGCTTTCGCGTGCTTCCCAGCATCAAGCCCAGTGTAAGCTTTAAGTTTTACAAGTTGGGGTATCGTTCTTCTGGCAGCAACTGAAAAAGCCAATTCAGTTTCAGTTCTTCCTTGGTAAAAAGATCTGATTGCAAACCACACACAATTCCAGTTGAAGGTCTGCTCTGCTTACATTCTCAACTGAAATTTATTAGAGGCTAAGTAAAAACTGAAATCTCTCTTTCGATTTTTTAAAGTGGATTTTAGAATTCTTCTGCAATTATGTCAATGTATTTTATGTGAGGTAAATTTGAAACTTCCTCAAAATCCTTCGTTTCTTCAAAATGCTCCGCGGGCCGCTTACGGCCCGCGGGCCTCATGTTGGACAGCCCTGATATAGACGATCAATGCTAGGTAAGATTTTGCGCCTGGGCCGTCGGCACTCTTTTGTTTTACGTTGGGGGTTTTCTAAACAAGTTTATGGATGACAGAGGGACAGTGAACAAGCAAGACAGATATAGATACTCAGTGTATAGGTGGCAGTTAAGACTTTGTGCCTGGGCCATTGTCATTCTTTCGTTTTACGTTAGGGTGTTCTGTTTCCATGTGATTTCGTTTTTAATTTCTGGCTGTGATACTGGACTTGATTTTTGCTTTACGATTGGGTTATATTTGAACTGTTGATTCAAATCACGACTTTAAAAAAGATATAGGTAGTTCTACATAATAAACCCTATTTAACAAAATTTAATTACTAGTTTATTTCACAAAAACATTCAGTTATACAAAACGTCGGCTGTGTATAATTCTTATACGACATGTATTAATGAGTTGAACTTTCAGATTAGTACTTCTTTACACAAGCACATAATTAATTGTCACATAAAAGCCCCTAGTTGTTACACTCCGGGTGCAACCTTTCACAAAAAAATCCCAATCTCCTTTTTAACATCTTTTGGAAACTGTGCAAGTATATATTATATTACGGTGATAAAGGACCAGGGACATGAACAGGGTCTTCCCTAATCTACAGCGAAAGAAGTCGGGCGCAGTTTTAAAAGCGTCGATGGATCCACGGAATTGAGAGGCTGTCAAGTGGTAATTACATTCTGTGGGAAGATTGAGGTACCGCCTTATGTCAATTTTCCGCGCCAAACGAATGAGAACGGAAGAGCTTTTATGGCCTGGGTATTATTCAATAATGAATAACCGACCCCACGGCAGCCGGGCGCCGCGACGTCTGACAGCGTTCTCTGAGAATAGCAACTAATAAATTATATAATCATGACGTGACATCGTTTCGTTATCAGAATAAAAATAAATAAACCAAGGACTGATCTGTGTTGAATACCACACTAATCAATTGAGATCAATCGAGAATACATACAAACAACACTGCCCAACAGTGTTTAGTATCTGGTTATAGGGTGTAATTTTGTTGGTTGTAATTTTATTATTATTAGTTTTATTATATCACCAGACAGTATTCAATTACCCCTACATAAGCCTACCTTAGTGCAGACGTCTCGTGGGATCCAGTTAAGTTAGGACTTGTTATTTTATATCTCTAATTATAATTTTTGAAACAACAAAGGATTTGATTCGACTTGGACTAAATATATCATCCACAGTTAATCTCGTTGGTCAAGAGGTTGTATCACCTAAGCATGTATGGTTAAAACTGTAAAATAATTTTACGTTTGTACCTAATGCGGTAATGGTTTATAAAAAAAAATGGTAAAATATGTTTATCAATACTTTTAAAAAATATAATTTTAAATTTTATAATATATTTTAATATAATACATATATTTAAAATAATAATATTAGATTGATGGATTATTTACGGGGTGCAGGGGCCAAGTGTTACTAAGCTAACACGCCATAATTTTATTAATTTTTGATATTTTGTTGGAAAATTTCGGATAATATTGCAATATTACATTATTTAAAAAGCTGACCTGAGTTGACTAAGCTCATTGCTCGATATAATCATCTTTGGTCTTGATGACAACATTCTCGTCGAAGACATGCCTTGAGCGCATCCAAACGATGGTGTTTTTTTTTTAGTGGACAGCCTACCCTCAAAAATGCTCCAAGTGGAAAAAAACAGCGGATACGAATACGAGGGCCACTGTTGCGCCGCACTGAGCCTCCGAACGTCCTCACAATGATTTTTTTGATTTTTAAGGGCTTTATGGGAAGGCTATAAATCCTGCTGCTCTAAATCCCGTTCATATCCTGGCTCCGAATCGTTTATGCGTCCATTGTATTAAAGCTTCGTTTAAGGCCTATTTGGAATACACGGTCTTGTTAACCTTGGTCGATAAAAACGGAGTGAAGAGCAACTTCTGCAGTCACTGCGGTCCAAGCCATGACAGAGGCTGGTCTTGCTTTCTGCCTGCTGTCCTTTTAACCGAGATAATCGTTTCATTTTCTCTCTAAATAAACACGGTCATTTTGCTCGTTTACGTGCTGCTGGCCGGTGATATTTTTTCATCCAAAAAGACATAACCCTCCCTCGCGTGAAAGTGTTACCGTGCCTAGGCTCTATCAAACCGTACTTTTTTCCGCACTCGAGCTAAGTCTTACACTTTTGTATCTTATAGGGCTTGAGAGGAAATTAATTTCTCAATATTTAACGAACACTCCAGTCCGCACTTTCAGATCTTTTCCAAATTTTCTTGCGCACTGACCTTCTTACCTTTCGAACCATTCCTGGAAAGTTGGTTGGTTGGATATAAGGGACAACTGCATGCTTTTAACCTTTATAAATATAGTTCTCCGAAAGTTCAAAGAAAATTACTCATACGCAGAGAGAAAGTCTTTCTATTTACCGTGAAGCCTAGCGAAAAATAACAAACCACACGATAGCGGTAAAACGAAAATGTGCCAGCTGTTCATGAAATGTGTAAAGGAAATGAAGCCTATCAATCTTTCCCGCCGCAGTGCAGCGCCACACTTGCGAAAACAACGAATAATATGCGAATACGATGAACAATATATCGTCGAAATATGTACACGGATAAACTTTACTCAGCAGAGGAAAAACTAAAAAAGGCAAAACCATTTTTCGCTGTAGTTATTGTAAGTACGCAGCTACGTAATGGGTTTACCCGCAGGTTTTAATTATGCCTCATAAAAGCCAATGTTTTAGCCGTTATGGTCACCTAATTAATGGCCTTGGCTAATAAATCAGCGTGCAGTGCGAACATTTACAGCCCCTTTATTATGGGCTGTACATTTTAAGGTAGGGCCTCTAGGGCTCGAAATGTTTTCATCATATTTTGCCATTTTAATTAGAGCATCTAAATTATTAGGTACCTAATGGGATTGTTTAAGAAAACTGAAAACACAATGGAGATTGAATACAGAAATACTCAACATGAAAATTATTAATGCCTTTCAAATAAAACATCATGCTATATCCATCGGCACAAAAATAAATAATGCATAGAGTAAAACAGTATATGCCCATACCATAAGAAAACGACCGTCGTAGATACGAGTAACACGGCAATAAAATTATTGTCTCCCTTTTCCGAGATTTCCATTTCTATTTCGCTCATGAATACCCAATTGGCCACTTGTTGCTAGTGATGTGGGACCACATTTCATCATTCGAGGGGCAATTTGCCGGTACGTTGCGGTCCGTAGGGCATATTATTACTCTTTTTATTTCACGCATTCAACTTATTCTTTAGTATTACTTACAAGTAAGTAGGCCTTCAAGTCTCCTCTCTCAAGGTTATTTAAGGAAACGTATGTCATTGAGGTGAGTGTTAAAACGAGTAGCTAGTTATTGTATTGGAAGACACTCCTTTAAATCCAGACCAATACCTATGCCCATACTGGGCGCCAGGATTTCGTCAGATCAGAAACATTAGTGTGAATAGGTTTCGTCATACAATTTCGGCGTTTAAAACAAAAAAAAACTAATAAAAATGTTTTTTATAAAATGAAACAAGTCATGTATCTCGGTAAATACACAGTCGGTTCCGATTGGTCGCGCACGACGTCAACGCTAGCGAAAATATGAGTACATTCATTTAAAATTCAGTTTTGTCACCCCAAGACTTTCGTGATCAGTAGCCAAGGTTGATTTTATCTGAATATTAATTTCAAAAATAAAATCGAAGAGCGTCCTCTCTCGGCCGGTGTACGAACCCGGCTTCGATTAAAGTTTATAATATTTGATTAAAATGTATGGCGGAACTTAAATATTATTAGTGTAGTGTGTATATGAGATATACCACCCAAAATTTCACAATGTGAAACCGGCCTAATAAGGCATCTGTGTACCTACTACAGTTCAAGTCTTGTCTAATATTTCGAGATTGAAATATGACTAGTGCGGCCCCTGGTGAACCGATTTCAACCACAACCTTTTAAACTCTTGCCATGTCCAAATGATACCTGCATGCCGAATTTCAGCTGAATCGGATTAGCCGTTTGGGCGCTATCATGGAGAAATTGAAAGATGACACAAAGACAGACTTCCATCTGGAAATGGCCTTAATCGTCTCAGGGGGGCTCAAAATGGATATTTCCGTTTCCATCTCGAAAAAAAAGTTTAGCGCGTTCACAATATGTACTTTCTTGCAGAGTTTGATATTCGCCCGCTTGTGCATTTGATTTGGGAGCTAATGGGCCCTTGCTGAGTTGGTCACGAATACCCATTCTGTTCAGGGTTAGTCACACTCATGGGTCAACACCCATCCGGCGGCCTCCACGAATGAAGAACGATCCCGGGCAGGACTCTGGCCTTAGGGCTAGTTTACCATCAGGCTAGGAATCAACCTTCTGGCGCTCCTGGACGGTCTGCGCACCGTGCGGCGTAAGCCAATCGACTGTGCACTCTGACTAACAGTCGGGGGAGTCTGGAAGCAGTACTGTTTCCTATAGAGCGGGGGTGGTTGCGGACCTTATGGCGACTAAAACGACCATCGGCTACCCGATCCTGGGTGAACAGCCGGGCAAAGGATGCCGTGGTCCGCGATAGATGCTTCTGAAGGTGATGAAAGATGACATGTTTCTGAAGGTGATGAAAGATGACATGCTTTCGAAAATGATGAAAGATGACATGCTTCCGAAGGTGATGAAATATGACATGCTTCCGAAGGTGAAGAAAGATGACATGCTTCCGAAGGCGATGAAACATGACATGCTTCCGAAGCTGATGAAAGATCACATGTTTCTAATATATGCTGGAAGACAGTTCCAGCGCCATGCCGCGTGACACTGAGAGTAGTTCAGGCCGGAGCGTGAGGCCGCGGTAATTTAGTGGTTCGAAAAACTCGTAAAAATTGGATAGTAACGATAAGGAGAGAACACACAACAGAAGAGGGAGAATATGGTAATTTTTTATTTGGCGTATTTGCGGTCACATTAGTCGAGCCCTATATTCGTACACCTAATCATACTTCCGTAGAGCGAAAATGAACCGATTGAATATAAAATAACGTATTTAGGGTTGATGGTATATAACACTTCCGATTTCATCCCCTCATTCGCCCGACTATTTTTGTTTATCCCTAGGAAGAAAACTAATATTCAGTTTTAAAATAAGGTGACAACATTTACGTAAACAACGACAACGTGACGTCAGAAGCCGCAGAGCCATGTGGATGGACGCCCAACTTCCGCTACACCGGAAACATAAATAAAATAAAGCTGCCCTGAAAAGTAATGTAACTCAGTAATCCCAGCGAGAGTTCCGCGCACGTGTCCAATTAGATTCGGAGACTGTTCAAATACGTGTACAGGTCGAACAAATAATGAAAGTAATTCCGAACCAACACGCCTGTAAGATTGCTCGTCGCGAATTACAGGCGACACAATCACAAGGAATACAGTGTTGCCAAACGTAATAATAGGGTTGAATATAAAACAATGAAAAATCAAATTTTCTAATAATGTCAAATTAGACAAAATGTACGTATATTACTGTTGTTATTTTTAGCATTTGCTTCAATTTAATTTAATAATTTATTAGATAAATTTTAACTATACATGCAGTAATAACTGCATGTAACTAACTTAGTATAACAACATTACATATTAATTATTATTATTAAATTTATAATACCTATACAGGATGAGTTATAATTAACCGGCATCTGTTATATTAATCATTATGATATAAATATCGATGAATAATAATATTACTATTATATATTTTTAAGACACGGCTGCTCTTAGATCATCAAACACCACTAGATTACTGCCTCGACACAGGCCTAGGCCTAGTGAGGCAGTAAAATCCACATGGACCTGTAATTTTTTTATTGATTAGTTAGGCACTTTAGTGATTTTTTATTACACTGCTAATATTACTCAATAGTTAGTGCTTAATTAATTCTTACGGACAAATAATTAAATAAATATATAAATAATAAACTTCGATCAGCTCGGCTACACAGAGGAATACAACGAATTAATTTCCTTTACCTGTAAGGTTTTGACTTTTTCGCCTTTCCGACTTTTACGACTTTTCTGACTCTTTCGACTTTTCGAATTTTGTGTCTGCTGTTGACCGTTGAGGAGTTTCGAGGTTTAAAACCTCGGTGTCCATATGGACGACAACCTCTCATGGCGGCCACATATTCGAGAAATGCGACGCAAACTCTTCGGCCGATTTCATTCGCTGAATAGGCTGAAAAATATCCTTCCGGAGGAGAGCAAGATTACGATTTGTCAGTCTGCTCTCCTCGTCGGGAGCCAACCCGAGTTCTCTCGTCGGGAGCTAACCCAGGGTACATCAGCCATGTCATGGTGAAACTTGAAAGTTTCTATCATAATTGAATGCGTACACAAAATTTTGGGTCTCTGCTGTTGACCGTTGAGGAGTCCCCTCAATGGGACTCCTTAACGGCCAACCCAGGGTACATCAGCCATGTCATGGTGACACTTGGAAGGGGCTATCAAAATTCAATGCGTATACAAAAAATTGAGTCTCTGCTGTTGACCGTTGAGGGAAGTTAATGGGCCCTTGCTGAGTTGGCCACGAAGACCCATTATGTTCAAGGGTTGGTCACACTCACGGGTCAACACCCATCCGACGGCCTCCACGCATGAAGTGCGAGCCTGGGTAGGACTCTGGTCCTTAGGGTTAGTTTCCTCTAGGAATCAAACTTCTGGCGCTCCTGGACGGTCTGCGCACCGTGCGGCATAAGCCAATCGATTGCGCACTCTGACTAACAGTCAGGGGAGTCTGGAAGCAGTACTGTTTCCTATAGAGCGAGGGTGGTTGCGGACCTTACGGCGACTGCTCTTGAAACGACCATCGGCTACCCGATCCTGGGTGAACAGCCGGGCAAAGGATGCCGTGGTCCGCGATAGATTCGGTATATACCGTTTCACCGCTTTGTAAGGGAGAAGATAGCGCAAGCGGCCTCGAACTCGTAACCAATCGAGAGACTGGAGTAATCTGGTCGCAATTGGAAGTAAGGGCGTGAGTGTAAGCCCGATGGGTAACACTCCTGGCTATCTCGCGGTTAAGGCGTTGGCCTCTTACGGGTTTGTGGCGGAGCTTGACGGTGGACTGTTTTGTCCAAGTCTTCTGCGCTCAGTCCAGGAAAATAGAACGACCAATCGTTAAAACTTTCTGAGGTGACGGGCTCTCCCGCTGTAGTCGACAACCCTAGTTGTTGACCGTTGAGGAGTTCCTTCGTCGGGAGCCAACCCAGGGTAGATCAGCCATGTTATGGTGAAACTTGGAAGTTTCTATCATAAATGAATGCGTATACAAAATGTTAAGTATCTGCTGTTGACCGTTGAGGAGTTCCCTCGTCGGGAGCTAACCCAGGGTACATCAGCCATGTCAAGGTAAAACCTGGAAGGGGCTATCATAATTGAATGCGTATACAAAATTTTGGGTCTCTGCTGTTGACCGTTGAGGAGTTCCCTCGTCGGGAGGTAACCCAGGGTGGACGGATTGCAACCACAATCTTTTCAGCTCATGCCTATGACCAAATGATGCCTGTATGTAAATTTCAGCTCAATCGGATGAAGCGTTTCGGCACTATCGTTGGAGAATACACACAGACAGACACACAGAAGTGCGTCCACAATACTTTCCTTAAACAGGAAAGTAAAAAGAAGCAGCAGATTTTAATATGCAAAATTTTGATGCAATCTCATTGAAGCAGTAACGTTGCGCACGATATTGTTGATTTAACCATGATTTCGCTAGATCAGGTCCAACGGTAAATCAAGGGTTGCATTCAATCTAGGATATGAATGTCTGTTTTAGGAAAGGCGGGGATGTGAAAATAATCTACCGGCATTGGAATCGTGCATGAATTATTATTTACATAGTACGATGAAGTGGCTTTGTTTCCGTCCGATATAATTTGAGCGACACCCTTTCCTCTGATTCAATATCTAAGCAATACATAGATTTATGCGGCCTTCTGGAAAGGTTTCGTCATAATTTTTGTCTGTTTGTCCAATTGTTTCATCTCTGTGTATTTAATTTTCATGTCTATTTCCAGCTTTTTTTTAAATTTCTTAATCTCGTGTTTTAATACCGAGCCATAGCAGACTCCTACATATATTTTGAGATATATTTCCTAAAGCGAGCGAAAGAAAAAAAGAAAGCTTAAACGGCCAATTTTATTTGGTTGTTTCTTCAGCCTTTCATTGTTTTGTTACAGTAGCGTCACATTTTGGTCCAGAAACATTATTGCTTTACATTATTTTTCTTGAAGACCAGTATGTTTCGTTTCGCAATAGTGCCAAGATTTGTTATTATTTGTTTTGATAAGCTTCCTTGTGTACATATAGCACTACTCAGTATGTATTTTCAAGTTTGTACATATTCTTTCACGTCATGAGTACATCTACAGCATCTCAAAGGATTCAAGCTGTGAAACATCATTTCTTTTCGGTTTTTCTGGATTGACGCTCAATATTTACTCTCTTTATAAATAATGAAATAAGACATAAGGAATTGCGATATAGATTTTTTTATAAAGAAAATGATGATTCTAGTATTGGAATAAACTTGTGTCCTTAATTACCTCCTTTTTTAAAATTAGAGAGAAAACTAAGGGAAACTGTTTCTCACATTTTATTTGCAAATATTTAAATTTTTAAACATAGTTTAAAAATATATATTAAAGTCAAACTAATGACTCATTTCGAAAGTATTGCCTATTAGTGGAAAACAAAAGTTTTGATTTTGTTAAAAATCTTAAAAATATTATATCTCGAAGTCGAAGCGATAGTTTAAAAACGTGTGTAAATTATTTTTAACTCTAAATAATGCATAGGCCGATTGGAATACATGATTACTCGCGAACGTGGTGTGCATTTTCATTAAGTAAAATATCATAAATTTTTTGAAGAATATTCTCAGCCGGGAACGGTATAACCGGCCAGAACGGTGATGTAGCTTTTTGCCGTCAGACCAGACCGTTAAACTACCATGAAACGAGACTACTTTGCACATGTTTTGGTAGTTTTTTGGTGGTTACTTTTTATAAAATAAAAAAAAAAGTTTTGCTCCTACAGAACATCGTGTCCTTTGGTTATCGAATTCATACTCTCAATATCAAGCCCCACTAGCCCCCCACAATTTTATATATATATATATATATATATATATATATATATATATATATATATATATATATATATATATATATATATATATATATATATATATATATATATATATATATATATATATATATATATATATATATATATATATATATATATATATATATATATATATATATATATATATAAATATATATATGTATATATATATATATATATATATATATATATATATGAATATATATATGTATATATATATATATATATATATATATATATATATATATATATATATATATATATATATATATATATATATATATATATATATATATATATATATATATATATATATATATATATATATATATATATATATATATATATATATATATATATATATATATATATATATATATATATATATATATATATATTGTTTTTAATTGTCAAAGTTAGAAGTGTGGGGTTTCTTTGAAATGCAAATTATATCAAAGAACTAAAGCTTAAAAGGTTACTTTGAAATAATTTTGATTAAAAAAAAATAATATTAAATGCATTACACGGAAAATTAAATTTGATAATAACGAATTTTGATAATCAATTCGCAACGCAACCCACTCCCCGCACTCCCCTCTTGCCACGCAAGGTGGCGCCCTGTTAAAGTAGCCTCAAAAACTGTCAAAAGTTACCCTTAAAGTCAAACTTCGTTTATAGGTATATTCCTCACGCCATTTCAGAGCAGGATTTGATTCCTTGCGAATAGTTGATGCCCTCATTCACGCTACGGTTAACCCAAACATAATTAAGTTAGAAACGATCACGCATGGCAACTCTGTATCAAATGAAACACAAGCATTAACTATCGAGGGTATTCAGCATCCTCCTGCGTTGCGTGTTGGTTTGTTTGTGTACAACTTAATAGTACATGTATGGCGTACATATTCTATCCAGTAAGGTCCCCCTCGTTCAATCGAGCGTCGCGTCGCCTTCGTCACCAATAGCCAAATACAACAAACGGCAGGCGACCGTGAGAATGTATGATGTGCCACGGGATCGTTTAAATTATGGTCACTTTTTGCGACAATTCTTAGTCTTAGCCCTCTTGTCCACACACGATTTTTCGTCGTCGAAATCCACGGGTAATTCGCCGTGTCTAGGACACGGTCTTCAGTGTTGTATGGATAGAAGCTTGTCCACGGACACGGCAACGGCGCCGTCCGTGTTTACACGACTGCCCAACGAAAAAGGAGTATAATCATATCATCAAAACTTCTAAACGCTTAAACTGATTTAAAAGTGTGTGATATTGTTAGAATTGTTATGTCATCCTGATGGGTTACCTTAACTGTCAAGTAAGTAGTTGTTTATATGTCCAAATGTTAATAAATTAACATACATTTATCGTGTTTAATGTCAAATGAAAGGCCTGATTGAGTATATTCCGGAAATATACATGTATAAGTACCTACAAATACAACACATAATTCATAAAAAAAACCGTAATTAATATAATTATAAATACAATAGTTCACTTTTTGTAACGGTAATAGTGTTTTTTATTCTTTTTAACAGCTCTTCTTTGGATTTTTTTTTAAATTTCAAAAAAAAATAGATTTCCCAATAACAATACTTGTTTACAACATACCAGACATTTTTTTTACGCAAGAGACCCATTTATTACCCTTTTTGTATTTAGAATCGTAGGAACAATTTGACGTATCGCGTACGCAGCCTCTTCCCGCACCCTCGTCGCATCCTCTTCCTGCATTGCTTTGTAGCTCTTGCGTGAACTTACTGGGTGTTATTATACTGTGTACATGCTGTCATGTTAGACTTTAGACGTAATGAAATCATATTACGACACATTATCTACCGTCACGCCAACACCGTTACGCGTCATGTTAATTCATACGTATGGAACACAGTGCGCTTTATATGAGGAATCCTTGTTGAAGCAGATGTATTTCCGTGTATCACAGCGTTATATTTTTCTCAGTGCTGTTGGTACACATACATACACAACAAGAAATTTTCTAGAAATCACTCTATTGGATTCCTGTGATCTCGAAACGTAGAGATCCGGTGCAAACACGAATTTAAAGTTTTGCTGAAACCCTATTTACATAATTCGTGTAACACGATGCATATTTTTTAAGAAAGTAAAAATATTTACAGCACGTGCTGGAACAGATGGCAGCACTCGAGGCAGCACTCGAAGATACGAGGCGCGATTTAATTTTCCAGGACTAAAACAAGATGACACTGATATATTTCTATAGTTTATGGTTCGTATTTCTCGCGCTTCTGCGGTCCTATCTTATGTATTTTACAGATGAGTGTCGCCGCCCGGAGGTATGTATAATCGAGTAGGTTAACATTACACAGACGACAATGACCAAGGTCGTCTACATTACTTACAGCGTTGCGATCCCGAATCACAATTAGTTATAAACGACGCAAAAAAAGCAAGCAAGAAAAAACTGTTTTCCCAAATAGATATCAAACTGGTGACGTCCGATTTTATTGAATATAGCTGATCCAAGGGGTCAGAAGCTCCCATACAAAACTGCTTAGTATGAAAATGTACGGCCTTCATGTACCAATTCGCGAGCCGAAAGAAACAGCTGTTGATTTTATCGACGCGTTTATGGCCAACATAGAATAAACGGTCAACACTACTTGGACATACAAGACGATACGAGTATATACAGATTAAAAAATACTGTTTTCCCGGAACAAAAATTACATTGTCAGATTATATAATCAATATTAAAACATAACGACAAAAGTAAAATTAAATAATTTTGAAATTCCGGCGAAAATCGATAATAATACACAGTGTTTTCGATGCGGTCGGGCATTTTTTGAAGGAGTAGTTCTTGTACGTAGATCAAACTTACACACAAATCTATATTTTTCCCTTTTTTTTTAAAATTTGATTTTTGTTTAAAAGAGATAATCCTTCGTAAAAATTTGTTTGAAAATCACCAAAATCTCTTTTTTATTTAGGACTTTGTTACTGTTATAACATATTCAATTCAATTAAATTTTTTATTGAGAAATCACACAGTATTACAGTAATATTTTTTAAAATGTATACAGATTTACAACAAATAAAACCGGTTACGGATTTCAATAAAATTACATAAATTACGTTTTAAAAAAACTACTTAATAAAACTATTGTACCGTCAATTTTAGAACTACAGAGTCTAGTATTCAGGGTGTGTGTCTATGTGTTTGTGGAAGTGTGTTGAGCGTGTGTTTGGAGTGTGAGCGTGTATGATATTAGTAATGACGTATACAAAATATAATAAAAATAAAAATAAACAATAAAAATAGCTAAAAAAAATGTTTATAAAATAATTAATATTTTAAAGTTTAATTAAAAATAGTTTTCTTCTCTGTAACGACCGCCTGAATCAAAATAAAAATTTCAAATTGTTTTCAACTAATTTTTAAGGGTACAAAAAATCTCTAAATAAAAATTATCAAAGTGTAGCAAAAAAATACAAAAAAAAGAAAACCAGTAGTAGGTACCTACTTTTCTTGTTCAGTTTGATGTTCAGAATCATCGCTCTGAAAAAATGCCCGACCGAAGACACACCTAAACGAGCCATACATACTAAATTTTAAACAAATCAGCCCAGTAGTTCCATATGTTTGCTGTCAGTGGACAACGGTCACCAGGCATACGACAAAAAAATGTTTTTGGGTTCCTGTAACTCAAAAAGTAAAGATCCACTAAAATCTCGAAATCGCTCGTTCACAATAAACCTCCCCATACTACGCATACCTACTTATGGGTCGTAAAAAATACATTATCATGTATATTTCCTCCTGCCCGCTTTCATTTGTTTTGATTTTTAGTGGGTGGACGCGGAAATAAGTTGAGAACTAAAACAATGGTTTATCTTATTAATTTACTGTGTGAATTTTAACAGGATTGGAGAGTTCCGGAAATGTACGTATCGTTGTATGTATCTTGAAAATGTGAAAAAGACGGAAAATTGAAGGATGTTTCTGGCGAAACGCCTCTAGCAGAAAATCGTAAGTTGATTTGATAATCATACCGCAATATTATTGAATCATATCTAATTCGACATCAAAGGAAACTGTATCTTAAAAATGTGAAAAAGACGGAAAATTGAAAGATGTCTTAGGCGAAAGCCCGCCAGCAGAAAACCTTAAGTCGCTTTGATAAACATACCACTTTCTAATTTAATCGTATCTAGTTTGACATCAAAGGATATTGTGCATGACCCTTAACTGCTTGCAAGGATAAACAACGTTGAAATTGTAACAAATGAATTATCAAAATTATTTACAAAATTTAACATGAGTTGCTGAACTATTTCATCATAAAACTAACATTTGAGCCTCGACGAGCAACAAAAACATTTCTTCAATTTTGCACGCATTATCCTTTCATTGAATCACCAATTGAATTTCCGTATCAACATGAAACTTGGCAATTGTGAGTATTTCTGATAACATTTTTTTAAATTTGTTTTTATTTACATATACATTCGAATGCATGAGCACAGCAGAAAATGAATTGACAATTAAGAAAATGCCGTTGTATGCTTCTAAACTTATATACACATCTGTCTGAGCCCAAGTTACATAGCGCATACATTAAACGCAAATGATTATATTTCTATTATGTTAGCTAAGCAAAGAGCAGCCGAGCCCGCCTTGCTAGGCACCCCTGTGTTGAAAGGCGAGCTCACTTCGGGAGTCCCACTATATAGAGTGCCGCGGTTGCGTCAAAGAAAAATTTAAGATAACATTTTTTTACTTATTTTTTTTATTTTTATACCCTTTTTCAGTATTTTAACCATTTATCTAAACCGCAAATTAAAATCTACAAGCGCGAATCCCCTATTTTGCCATATAGAGGTGACTAACGCATCGCATTCATACAAGCTCCGCCCGTTTCGCTGTAAAAAATCCTATTCATAATGCAGATAGTTTCGTTACGAATGAAATGAAATTATTGTCTAGTGATTAACGACTTTCAGCGGTTCGCACCAAGAGATTTCCTAACAACGTAATCATACGGCTAACACTTTTCGAAAAATAATAAAAGTTTTACAATTACTAAATTAAACTAAAAGTTACATTCATAGGTACATTTTATAATAGCAGCCGTGGAAATAATTATATAAAAAAATATATTACTTTTCAATAATATAAATTTAGAAAATAAATGGGTATATGACTTAATAGATAGTCAAAATTATTAAATTAATAGAGTCAGATAAGGTTAAATATCAGTCACATAATAAATAATAACACATACATACACTTTGAGACACGGCTATCGAGATTACAAAAAAAAATTTTTAGGGCACTTCTAATAAATTAAAATTCAAGATCGAGAAATAGCGTATGAACCATATTTAGTCTCTACTCTACCCATATTTAGAAGCTAAGTAGTATGTTTCATGAAAATAATGTTGCTATTTACAGATTTAATATAGTTTTCAACTTTATTGTAGGCTCGAGGAGCCATAAAAAGATACAATAATATGGTGCCATCGAGCTGATCTAAAGACGGAGGCGGAAGGACAGGGCACTACATAACGAAACAAAGTATCCGAGCCCTGTTTAGGCTTGTTGGAATCGGCTTGAGGTGTACTATGGTCATGAATAATTTCCAGGGTCTGATGATGGGGCCGGAAGGTTGGCCCTGAAATTCTATAACGGAACAACGTATCTTAGCCGTGTTTGGGCTTGTTGGAATCGGCTTGAGATGTACTATGGTCATGAATGATTTCCAGGGTCTCATGACGGAGCCGACAGGTAGGCACTGGAACTCAATAACGGAACAATGCATGCTTAACGTGTTTGGAATTGTTGAAATCTTCTTGAGATGCACTCAAATCATGAATGATAAGATTGTGATAAGACAAAGTATTTTTAGTCTTATCACGTTTTGTGATAAGAATAAAAAGTAAAAAATAAAATAATAGTTTTAGAAACTCAAAAAACACGCGTTTATAAGTACTGTACTGAAAAGCAAAAAAAAAGCAATAAATAATTAACCACTTTGTTATCGCTGTTTTATCCCGTAAGGGACTATGTTTGTAATTAACGATATTATTTTAGTGTAAAAGTGTGGGGCGCTTTTTCTAGCATTTGTTTAAATACATTGGACCCATTCCAATTGCGTTTCTTCGGCGGTTTAAAATAAAGTAAAAAAATGTGTTAAATTTATTACAAAATTCGTAATAAAAATTTTAAGTCACAATGATATTGCGATTCATCCGTCAGATTTTGGTGCTACCGTGTTTAATGCATTTTGTATTAAATTTATTTCATTCTCGCAGAAACGCTATTATGTTTCTCAAAATTTGTCAGTTGTCCGAATAAAAACCGGCTTGAACGTGACAATTACGGTAACGCTTGTGTTTTTACGTACGAATTTGCAGTTTTTGCTGTTACTGCTGAAATGTTCCCGTATGTTGGGATATTACAAAGGAGATCGAATGAATAACGACAACGGTACGTACTTAAGTGTATTATGCTTTTCGATTTCTTCTTCCGTCATAACCAGTAAATTATATGTTGTCTTTTAATACGAGAAGGTGGTTAGAACACCGCCACATCAGATATCATTCGGATCAAAAGAAATGCCAAACAAACCTGCTTGCTAGCCGCGCGCGAAAAATGGATTCAGAGCGCCGATTTCGACGTTTCAAAAAACCTGTTTTGCCAGCTTTTTAGTACCTACATTACCATAGACACAGAACGAAGTCACAGATTTTGTTACGTGTTTTTAAATCTAAACGATACGCGATAGCTATTATTTTAATGCACGCACTAATCCTACTTACTTTTAAAGCGACTTAATTTTAACTCAATAGAAACGCAATTGGACCCAATATTTTATAAAAATGCTTTTTGGAAACATTGCACTGAGAAGCATTATGATGATTTGATTTGAAAAAAAAACATCTCACACGTTTACACTCAAATAATTGTTAATTACAAATATAGTTTACACTAAGTGCCCTACGGAGTAAACAGTGATAACAGAGTGGTTAATTATTTTTCAATTTTTATTTTCGGATTTTTGGTGCAGTACTTATAAAAGCGGGTTTTTTTCGTTTTTGAAACTATTATTTTATTGTTTCAGAAGTTTAATATAACATAATAGTGTAATGCATACAGTAGTCGTGGCTGAACCGTGCTGGAGCGCATGTCGTTTGTTAGTTTTCTAAATAATTATTATCATAGGTAAGTCAAAAGGTATCATTCGAAAATAATAAAAAAAAAGTAATATACCTCGTTATTTATTGTAGTTTGGGAGCCGCAATATCTGAAATAAAATAATCATCGAATTAGTATTGGAATCAAATAAATCAAACGCGAATAACTCATGACTTCCTACGCAAAACTAAATTTATTTATTTATTTATTTAACAGGGAAAACATACAGCGCTACAAAAAATATTACAATTACAAATACAATATTTCTGGCCGATGACATGCTTTCAACAATAGTTTTAGTTAGTTAAGTCTCCAATACGCACAGTGGATTCTGTGGGGGTTGGGAGGGGAAAAGGAAAGGAAAAGGAGGAATGGGTGTAGATTTTAAGTAATAAATAGATTAATATACTATCAAAAGCCTCAATACCCTCAGGCATACCGCCTGAAATTTCGGGATGTCCTGTTTATTAACATAGGATTACCGCTATTATTGTGAGCTTTTTGTTGTTTACTAAGAAGTAGAGCGTTGTGAAAGTTTTTAAAAGTGGCAGCTGATTCCAGGTCACGGTAACATTACAGGCGCAGTTCATTCATAGTTCGTTTCTTTCTTTCATAGTACTTCATTCATAGTTCGTTTCTTTCTTTCATAGTACTTCATTCATAGTTCGTTTTTTCTGGCGAGGAACTGTCAAATGGTCTCGGGCGTTCCTACTATACGAGTGGTTGTTTTCTAACCATGTCAGTTTCGACAAGGCTTATTGATTTTTACTAGTTTATAGAGGAATGTTGCAAAAATCAGCTCGCGTCTTCATCTCATCGATGATTATATATAGTATTAGATCGCTCAACTCCATAGTACATTTTGGAAACCCTTATGCGCCGGCGAAATGCATGCGGCACTGATAGCATTGACGGCGAAACTAAGCAATTTATTTGGTCATCCGGTCATCCATAATACTACCGATAATTAATGTTATTTTTTACAGAGAACTGATTGATTATAAAAACTCCATAATTTTACCAATGATAACAATAATAACATTCAATTGTTAGTGTTATCTATCGCCTTTTTATATAGGCTGATTATATCACAGAAATCATATGCAGATAGAATGGCATATATTAGTCTATCTGAAGATATAAAAGTGCGTAATTATTACGTATTGAAAACCTGCATACCAAATTAAAAATTGACATCTGACCTATATTGTCTTAAGACAATAATACCGCCCATTGTGAAATTTCACAATAAAGAACATAAACAAACAAACTAACATCTTTACGTAAATAAGAGGTATGATTTAAAAATTTCTTTGTTAGTATGATATTATTTTAATTCGAGATAGGATACCGTATAGGCGTGTTTAGAGCGCTATCTAAAGTGCGCCGCCATACTGTTACACCACGAACGCCGCCATATTGAACATATAAGAATATTAATGAATTTTCAAAACTATGAGTGCTATCTACCCGCTGCGTTTCGTACGTACTAAAATCCTAGCTGCCAAATCGTAGTACGGAAATAAGCAATCCAATACGCTAATTAATTAATGGTCTTATGTTGAGCATGTCTCATGTCTTCATCTACACTCGACAATGGTGACAGCAGATAATAAAAATAAAAGCAGGAATATTTAGAGCGGGGCGTTTATAACTCTGTTCCTTGGAGGAGTTTCCAACCGTTCACCTTTTACACCAAAAAAGGAGTGTAATGTGTTCAGGATTCATATATGTATGTTTCCGTTTCTTTATTCCACCATAGCTTATAAACGCTTGAACCGATTTAGAATTGTGTGGTATTGTTAGAATCGTGTCATCCCGAGTGTCATAGGGTACATTAACTGTCCAAATATCAAGTAAGTATGTAGTTGTCTAAATGTACAAATGTCAATAAATTAATATAAATATATCGTGTTTAGTTTCAAATAAAAGGTCTCATTTAGTACATTCCAGATATATACATGTATCTACATGGATAAATACATAAACCACAAATATTTCAATAAACTATGTATGTTTTCCGTTCCTTTATTCCGCCATAACTTTTAAATCATTGAATCGATTTAGAAGTGTGAGGTGTTGTTAGAAATGCTATGTCATCCTGAGTTTCATAGGGTAGGTACCTTAGCTGTCCAAATATCAAGTAGTTGTCTAAATGTCCAAATGTCAATAAATTCACGTAAATCATATCGTGTTTAGTGCCAAATGAAAAGTCTCATTGAGTACATTCCGGAAATATATGTCTATATATACATCACAAATATTTAATAAAAAACCGTTATAAAAATAATTTTAAATACAATTTCCCTTTCTGTAACGGCGAACGTGTTTTTTATTCTTTCCAATATATTTACTTGTTATTTCTTTCTAAATAAGTGAGCCACACCTACCCGCGAGCCGTAATTGATTGATAGTCGATACGATAAATGCTTTTATCGCGGATAATTTCCTCGACATCGTCGCCTTTTATTCAGAGGTGATTTCTCCATCGATGTATTATCGTGCGGCTTCCCGGCGTATCCCGGAAATTGATAACGTTTCTCTTCTCTAGCAATTTGTATAGACACAAGCGAGAGATATAAGAAAATTGAGCCATAACGAAGACTTTATTTGATTGGGTAGTTTTCACCAAAATAACATCGAAAGGGTTATTTCCAGTTTGGTTACAGAACAGATGACTTCGCTTTGGGTAGACTGTTTGTTGTAAACTCACAGACTATGGTATATAAAGGAAACCCACCGAAATAAATCATCAGAACTCCTGAACTGTGTCATCTTAAAGGCTCCCAAAACGGTCAAAATTGCTTGTCAAGCATGTGGATTTTTCATGCTTGACAAACAATTTTGACCGTCTAGAACTAAGCATGATGGCTTGACAAGCAAACTACGTGCGGTGGACAATGCTCGATGAAAAATTGCTTTTTTGTTATGCTTGTCAAGCACGCTTGAGATATGCTTGTCAAGCCTCACATCTCACGTCCAGTGGTCTAGAACCTTCCGATTTTTCGATATTTCTACCGATATGGGGTCTGTCCTAACGATATACCTAAATGTAACGATTTTCCACGATTTCTTACAATGCATGACTGAAACAGCTGGCATATTGATACCTAATCAATATGTCAGCTGTTTCTACACATCCGTTGTTTTCTTGTTTATTGCATAAACTAACTTAAAATGTGTCCTATTAAGCACTGATTTAACTGTTACTATTTTCGTGCATCCTCCATATTCGCCGGATTTAGCACAGTGCCACTTTTAAATTTTTCCAAAATAAAAACAGCATTTAAAATTACATATTTTGAGTCAATTTATTATGTAAATAAGAAAACAGCGGCCTTAATTGATTTGCTCCATGGCTCAACCCTTTTATTAAGTAGACAGCCCTCGTATATTCCACGTATATCTTAAATTGCCCCAGAAACTATCAATTTCAGTTTTCTATAACTTCCCTATTCTTAGTTAATTATAATATGTATGTCTTCTTGCAACCGCCAAACAATCTCAGCCCGAAACAATCTTGAGATGCGCTGAGAGAGTATCTTAGCGCATCTTCATCATAAGTACCTACTCATATGTACGTAGGTCTCCTTAAGGGAAACCGGGGCTGGTACGCGCAATTTTTGGTTTCGTTTTTTTGTTTATTTTTTGTTAAACTTTGGTATGAAAATAAAATATTCATATACAGTAATCCTTATAGATCCAGCTTATTATTTAATAATAATTTATTAATACCATTGTATATTAAGATGTAAATCTTGTTTTTGTAAACCATGTCGAGTGAGTCAACTTACGCCGTGACCAGGGTCGTTTGGCGCAGCTTGTGGAGAAGGTAGGGGCAATAGTTTTTAAGTTCTAACAACTTGTAGATGTAATTGAAGAAAAAGAAAACTGGGAAAATATCCCATTATAAAACGAGAATATCTGTGGGGAAATATCCCACTATAAACCTTTAAACAAATTAAATGTAAAAAGTATTATTAAGCTATTTTATCGCGGGCCTAGGCCAGCGCGGCGACCGAATGAAGAAATTTCTTAACGAAAATTAATGATTTTAAACTTATAATTAAGTCTAAACGAGTACTGCTTACGATTCGAAAAAAATATATGTTAAACAAGAATATTTTCCTAATATTCTTAGCTTTGAATATTTTAGATTTTGTTTATATTACATAGTGTAATTAATTTGTGAAATTAGGTCTAACCGAACACAAAAACGACTACTACGCAAATACTATCTGGCGTATTATTATTAAACCTGCACCATTTTAAAGATAATTTAATTATCTATCTTTTTATCTACGATTTTTTTTAATAATCCGTTTTTTTTTGCTTTATCGAATAAAAAATTCGTGCGCGGAGCTCTATCGGAAGAGGTTTAAATTATTCCGAATCATTTGCTTTCGCAGCCGCAAATGATTCGGAATAATTTCAACGTTTTCCGATAGAGCGCAGTTATCTGATATCAGAAAAAAAATATTAAAATAAATAAATAATTATAATTGCATAAGTTTTTAAAAATGCTATGCAATAGCTTTACCGCGGCAGTCCCCGAGTGCCACACGTATTTTTTTTTAATTTTAACCTTAGTAATAATTCTTAAGAAAAATAAAATAGGAAAAAATATTAACATAAAATTATTTACAATCATCCTACAATTGCCGATATCATCGCAGGGACACCGCCGTAATCCATACCCATTAGCCAATGGAGCGTCGTCAAATGGTGCGAAATGGACCAGGTACATTGATGTCACCATACTATCTTGTGAGATATTTGCATTGCGCTAACCTACCAGCCCCGGTTTCTCCTATATCTATACTACACAATCGTAAATTCCTCTTATCATGAGCCCCTCGACTGGCGGCGGCTCTCCACCAGCACCCAACCCCCTCCCCTCACCAGCAACAAGTTGGCACGGAGTATGGAGTAGCAGGCAGACCCCGTCTCCTGAGTGGGCCGCTGAGCGCGCCGCACCGGGAGGGCTGATTAACAGAGGCAATTAATTTTAATGGCTGCCGGATGCCGCTCTAATGCCGACCTACACTTTGATGGCGCTTTGAAAGCGCATTCATCTCAGCGGCGCATATTCATCATTCAAAAAGATCCTACATTATGAGGTGAATGAATATCACCGAAATTACCAAACAAAAGACAGCGCCACTCTTGGGGCTTACCCTCCAATAACAATAAACAATATGTCATGTGAAAGATCTTTTGTATTATAAATAATTATGTGACATCTCTTCTGAATTCGTTGTGAGTAAAAAGTTATATACGGCAATAGATGACGAACGCGATTCGTCGATAGTGGTTAGTTTTATTTGGCGAGTCGCGTCATGCGCGCTCTAAACTTCAGCCAACATATGTGCTATTGTCTATGTCTCTCTTGCTCTTTCCCATACATTTTTCACATGCCACAGTGCCGACTCGCTTCCACCTTAGCGATATGACCCAGCATAGGCCAACACGTTGGCCAAGTATTAACGAATCGCGTTCGTCATGTATTGCCGCATATAACTTTTTACCCACAACGAATTTAGAAAAACAGTCACATAATTAAATATAATACATAAAAAGATTTTTCCTTTGTCATACGGTTTATTTCTATTGGAGGTGGATCCAGGACTCATACAAATAGTAGCATTCTCCTTGATCTTATGAGCATTTTAATTTTTAGCTCATACTTTATACGTAGGTACCTACGTAAAAAATATTCTACGTAGGTATTTTACCTACGTAGAATATAGTAGGTACCTAGCTATTTCAACACATTTCAGGATTTTTAAGGAAATAAAATAGATCTTCCGATAGTACATCTTAGGGGCTCTCTAGACGATCAAGCATGCTTGTCAAGCGTTGCATTGCGTCACGGGCTGGGCAGGGATCGTAAACCGCAAGAAACATGCAAGTATTTTTTTTTTAATATTTACTAAAAATGCCTAATTTTGTAGTTTTATACCAGGGAGTCACGTCATTCATCAATCAATTACGTCTAATTACCGTGACTCCCTGGCATAAACTACAAAATTAAGCATTTTTGGGAAACATTTGAAAAAAATATTTGCATTATTACTGCGGTTTACTATCCCCTCCCAGCCCGCGACGCGATGCTTGACAAGCATGCTTGATCGTCTAGAGAGCCCCTTAAGGGCTTCCTAGACGATCGAGCATGCTTGACAAGCATCGCGTCACGGGCTGGGAGGGGGTCGTAAACCGCAGGAAAAATGCAAATATTTGTTAAAAATATGAACCAAAATGCCTAATTTTGTAGTTTATACCAGGGTCAAGTCATCCATCAATCAATGACGTCTAATTAATGTTAATCCCTGGTATAAATTAGGCATTTTTGGTAAATATTTTAAAATATTTGCATTTTTCCTGCGGTTAACGATCTCCTCCCAGCCCGCGACTCGATGCTTGTCAAGCATGCTTGATCGTCTAGGAAGCCCTTTACAACCGCTAAAATAATAGTACAAATAGGATTAAAATTGTACCTATGGAAACGCGCTCGATGGATCCCTCGCTCTCGGGTGGAAGATTATAATATAATTTATATAAAGAAAAAAAATATGTCCTAAATTTGATATTTGGTCGTTGTTTAAGGACTCCCACCTTCACAATTCACCGTCCATACGGAAGCATGTCGACACTGTGCATACGGCTTGTTTAACTTTTCGAACCGGGCAGTGCGCGCATGCGTCCAATAGTCAATAATGTTCAAAAATAGGGACCCTTACGAAAGTAACGGAAAATCGAACGACTGTCATCTACAGTATAATTTAAATCAATAAAAAATATAAATTTATATTTGCTCGTTGCTGCTTAAGGGCCATGCATAGCTTGCATTTTTGGCCGACACGTCGTAGAACTTCCTCATTGGTGACTTTCTGAGTCTGAGATATCGACATCGTGCGTCTGTACGCCCACATATCGAATGGTTCTATATGTTTCCTGACATCTTCTTATGGGCTAGATGTAACACTGGAGAAGACGTGGATTTTCAGGCTTCGATTCCAAAGGCGCTGCGCGCAATTTCGATGCGAGTATTGATCTCCACTTCACTGTCCCATTTTTATGTGCCAGGTGCCAAGGTATTTATATTTATCAACTTGTTCTAGTTTCTGGCCCGCCACAAATATGCTAGGTTGGATATTGGGATTATTAGAAATGACCATAGAATTAACTTAGTCTTGGTGACATTCATCCTGAGACCAGCTTTGATACTCCACTCATTTACTCGGCTAACAATCTCGTGTAGCTCGGCTTCCGTAGATGCTATGAGAACAGTGTCATCGGCATACCTCAAGTTGTTTATTAGACGGTCATTTATTTAAACACCACAGTTCAAGTCCTTCAGAGCTTCCGTCATGATCGCTTCAGAGCAGATGTTAATAAGAAACGGCGGCAAAATGCAGCCCTGCCGCACTCTCCTGTTAATGTCAATATCCTTGGAATCTTCCCTTTCAACTTTGACAGTGGCGCGCTGATTCCAGTACAGATTTTGTATTATATGGATGTCCTTTTTGTCTAATCCGATGTCGTTAAGAAGTGCAATAAGACGATTATGTTACAATTTATTAAACGCTGTCTCGTAGTCTATGAAACATAGAAAGTCATCTTCCTGCATGTCCCAACAGTTTTGCACCAAAACTTGTACTGCAAATAACGCTTCTCCCGTCACCACTCCGGTTCTGAATCCAAACTGACTGTCGCTCAACTGTTCATCACACTTTATCCGTATTCGCTCATGAAATATCGATAGAAAAAGGTTCAGGTTCTGGCTCATACGGCTAATCGTCCGAAACTTCGCATTTCTTCGCGTTTTTCTTTTTGGGAATTGTGATAAATGTCGAATTTAGTCAGTCCTCAGGTATGTGGCCTGTGTTGTTGTTTTTTTATTCTACTAGTAACCAAATATTTTCTTTTCCACAAAGGTTGGCTGTATGAGATTGTAATTTTAGCAATAATGTCCGCCTGTTCAATAAGGAATTTATATCTATCTATATATCTATATATCTATCTATCTATCTATAGTTGTAGAATTAAACCCTGTAGACTTATTTTAAAAATAAAAAATCTAAAAGCCATTAATAGTTGCAGAGTTGTAGCCGCTGATTCATAGTACGACGGACTGCATTATTTTGATAGTTTAGTTAGAACAACGATCGCGATCTTTTATTATTCCATCGTAACTAATTCAAGATTACAAAGCTATTCATCTAGCTTACAAAGCTATGTAAGATTTTAATATGAATATAGGTATTTCATCTCAATTCACAATTTACCCGAAAGCTAGGGAAAATCGTTTTATCTTTCGGGGCAACATCTCCTAAGTTCATTCATTAATGGTCCTCGTTAGCAAATTAAATATGTATAGGCACATTTCTAAGGCTTTATTGATGTTTCGCTCTATGCTAATTAAGCGCGACAATATGGTGATGCCGTGTCAAATAAATTTGCATATTATTATTATGGTTATTTCATAAGCAAGACGGATCGCTTGTATTTAATATGAAAACCGCACGTGGACATTTTTATACAGATTATAACGTTCTTTGACGAAGGGTTGCATGCAAATTACACATTGGATCACCTAATTTTTATTTGCCCTATCTTCAACAATTATCCAAACTTCCTTACGGACCTATTAATCGCGAAATCAAACTCTCCCACTGTATCTTTCATCTTAGGGAGCTAATGGGCCGAGTGCAATTGGGACATTAAGTCAAATTCGTTCTAGGGTCGGCTTAACGCACGGGTCAGCCCCCATCCGGTAGCCTTCAAGTAAAAGTTCGAGCCCGGGTAGGACTCTGTGCCCTGTGGGTCAGTTTCCCCTGGGAATCGTTCTTCGGGCGCTCCTGGATGGTTTTCGCACCGTGCGGCGTCAGCCAACCGACTGTGTATTCCGACTTATAACCGAGAGATACTGGAAACGAATTAGTTTCCAATAGAGCGGGGGTAGCTGTTGAACTAATTACAGACAGCCGCTCTTGAAACGACCAGTCGGCTACCCGATCCTGAGTGACGAGTCGGGCAAAGGATAATGTGGTCCGCGATGACTCGAGCTGAATCGCCGCTTGCATTAGGTAGAGGACCGCACAAACGACTTCGAACCCGCAATCAGTCGGGAAGAAATCCGACCAAAACTGGTAGCGAGGGCGCGTGGATGCCCGCCAGGTTTCTACCTGGCGCAACGCGGTTTGGTGTTGGATTCTTCGGGGGCAGTGGTGGAGCTAGGTAGTAGATCGCCTAAATCTCCAAGTCTTCTACGCTTATTCCAGGCTGAAAGAACAATTACATATAATAGAAAAAATAAAGATTAAATAAAGTCAAGAGAACTATGAAAATTCGATATTCTAGATCCTCCTCGCCTGGCGCATGCGTGGGCCGTTCGATCCAGCCACTTATATCCGCTCACATTGCTGCACGCATAACAGCTTGAGGCACTCCGCGGTGCGGCGGCTCAAAAGCTCCGCACAGCTGCCTCAGTGCCAAGTGCAGGGATAATGGGCCGTCATTTGCCACTATCGGAATGCTTTGCCTTCTTCGGAATGTTTGGTTTCTCTGCCGATTTACTCGCGCTTCTTTTTGTAACGGTTCCAAATGACACCGCTTACAGAAAACTCTAGGAATCTCAACACACTTCTGTCTGACTGTCTGTATCTGATGGTATCTAACCGTTCCATGCAGCTTGGGCCTGATGACCTGTTTGTTTATCTTCGGTCGACTCAACTCATGACCTAACTCTCATCCGGTAGCCTCCTCGAAGAGGGACTAACCTGGAGAAGACTCCGTGAACCCTGGCGCCACGGCTGTGACGTGGACACTTGGAGTTGTCGACTACAATGACTACCTGTCACCAGAGGAAGTTTTAAAGATAGCGATCGTTCTGTCTCCCGTGAGGTGAGCGTAGAAGAGACTTGGGGTCAAAACAACTATCTAGCTCCGCCACGGCCCGTCAAAGTCTAACGCCTTGCGTGAGACTCTGAGAAGCACCTAGCTCTCGTCGACACAACCGAATGGAGTGACACAAACGATTTTTTTATTTCTACTGAACGGTCATTTAATATTCGAATACCGTGTACCAGGAGGGATTCAACTACCGTGTACTAGAAGGGATTCAAATACCGTGTACTGGTATTTTGTGATCGTACAAGTATATCATGTGGATTTCCAGAGAACGGGTTATTTAGGGAACTGTACAATTATGATAGGAGGCTAGTGAATAGTTTTATACATAAGGAAATATATATGCAGTTCCCTGCGCTAATTAAGTGGGAGCCATTTCAGTTGATCATAATATGGACTATCATGGTCACGCCCCGACATACCTTCATTACATAACATTACAATTTCGTCGTGTCCAAATGACGGTTAAAATCCGCTCTTGGAGGTGTCGAAATTATCGTGTTAGGTAGTAAGTCTAGTAACTAGTCTTTAGTTAACATGCGTAGGTAGTCAAGATTTAACTATTAGATTGTCAAAATATAAATATAAATACAAATAATCAAAATGGAATCCTAATAATTGAAGTAGTCAAACCCAATACCCCTTCGTGCGTACACGAATGATAAACAAATAATTAATGACTAAACACCACTAAGCGATAAATCAATTAATAGATTAATATTATATAACGAGCAACTATGTACGTATACATTACATTACCTATACGGTTAATAACAATCTTCATTATATTATTGCGCCTCAAACGTTTAGTTAATGACTTTTAATATCCAGTTTTACGATGCTATTAAACGGCATACTTTATGACTAGAAGCATTTGCGTTGTCTCCATATTTCAAATTTAGCGGTTTCCTCGGTAAAATGATAAAATAGAAATGATACCACAATAACACGAGTATCTTGACAAAATAGAGTAATAATATTTCATAACAGAATATTTCACGATTTCATAAATACTTATAAGTTCTAACTTGATTTATTTTGTTTTTTTTTACTTTAAAATAAGACTACGTATGCACAGACGATTTTCTGGTACGCCTGCTTCAGTACAGGTTTAGGCCTGCCCCTGTCACTTTTCGGTCCCCCACCGTAAATATTCTGCAACAATCCACAGAATTTGAATCGGGCCCGATTTTTTTTCCGCAGTGAGCGGCGGTTCATGTGCGTCTATAGTCCACAAATTCTCCGGAAATCAAACGCACCGCAGTGCGCGGTTAGCCTTAAGGCTGCACATTTATTTATTTATTTCAAAGTTCAGAGTTGAAGTAGTACCTAATAGTTAGTTTTATTTCACATCCGAAATCTTGCTAGTAAATCAGGATTAATTTTATTGGTGAGCACCAGACGAGTAGGTACACATAAAACCAAACCCAAAAATATTTCTTTTTTTTAGACTAATCCCATTTTTTTATATTACCTATGTAAGTATTGTTTATGAATAATTTACTCTACATAAAACACTAAGAAATCATCTACAACTTTTTAGATTTAGGCCTTGGTTAGAGGGAAAAAATATTGTATATCCCAAAGTTGAACTAAAAATGCTTTAGCTTGGTGAATAAAGCCTAACTCCAAAAAGAAGTACATTCTTCCCAACTCAGCTTTTGATGTACTATATACTGTTCTGAGTCAAAATAATCCAATTCCTAAAAACCACAAAAATCAAAAAAAAATATCGCATCTAAAAGTCACCCTATCTTAATCTCCAGCGGGTTAGCCTAGGGCTTGACAGGATTTTATTAAAAAGTTGTATTTTAAAGATAGTTAAATAAATAAATTAAAATAAAACTTATATACGTATAGAAAAATACTAATATGGAGCTATTCATTAAGTGATTTTTTTTTTAAATCTAACAGTATTTTTATTATGTTTGCCTATTGATTCTTGTGCACTGTAGTTTCTTATGCAAATGAATTAAATTTAATAAATATTACCGCGGATCGGCGATTGTGCGAGTAGGTTTCAAAGAACCCGAACCAACTGTAGGTGTCGACACCTTGTTTGTATTGTATGACTGAGGCTGAACTACGAAACCACCACTGAGAGCCTTCAGACCTTCACGTTATACTATACAGCTGGTTCATTTTACGAAAGACTTGTTTGTATGTGGTATAATATTGTACTCTGGCGGGGCCAACCTTCCTAGTGCCTCGCCGTAATGCGTTGGACTCTGGCTCGTGGCTTCGCTGTAGGGTGGGTTTGTGCCGTCCCAAAGTCTTCTACGCTCATCCCCCGCTTGAAAGAACGATCGCATAACGTTATACCAGCCTGGGATGGCGGATTCGCCCATTGTAGTCGACACCGCCTAACTGTCCACTATTAAAGAAGTACCTGCCACAAGTCAGCCACCGCGCTTATGGCTGCCTTTTTCCTCGGGGGTTAATGGGCCCTTGCTGAGTTGGCCACAAAGACCCATTATGTTCAGGGTTGGTCACACTCACGGGTCAACACCTATCCGACGGCCTCCACGCATGAAGTGCGAGCCTGGGTAGGACTCTGGCCCAATGGTTAGTTTCCCCTAGGAATCAACCTTCTGGCGCTCCTGGACGATCTGCGCACCGTGCGGCGTAAGCCAATCGACTGTGCACTCTGACTAACAGTCGGGGGAGTCTGGAAGCAGTACTGTTTCCTATAGAGCGGGGGTGGTTGCGGACCTTACGGCGACTGCTCTTGAAACGACCATCGGCTACCCGATCCTGTGTGAACAGCCGGGTAAAGGACGCTGTGGTCCGCGATAGATTCAGTAAACACCGTTTCACCGCTTCGTAAAGGAGAGGGCCGCGCAAGCGACCTCGAACTCGTAACCAATCGAGAGACTGGAGTAATCTGGTCACAATTGGAAGTGAGGGCGTGAGTGTAGGCCCGCCGGATAACACTCCTGGCAATCTCGCGGTTAAGGCGTTGGCCTCTTACGGGCTTGTGGCGTAGTTAGATGGTGGACTGTTTTGTCCTCAAGTCTTCTGCGCTCACTCCAGGGAGATAGAACGACTAATCGTTAAAACTTCCTGAGGTGACGGGTTCGCCCGCTGTAGTCGACAACCCTAGTTGCCTTTTTCCTCGCGGCCTCCTCGTATTCTACAGGGGTCGAAGCGCTCAATGACGGAGCTTTACATGCAGAAATTCCCTCTAGATACGTAAGCGTCGATTAAATATTAATGCGAATTATCCCTTCCCCAGTCTATGAGCGAGTGAGAGCCGCCAATATGCCGGGGCGCCCGAGCAAGGTCGCGCCATTTTTATTACCCCCCCCCCCCCCCTTCGCTCCACCCTTTCGCCGTAAAAACGCCGTAAAACACACGGGACGGGCCAACGCCGACCCCACGCAACACACAGTGAATTAGGGGAAATCTAAGAAATTCAATAGATAAGAAACAAAAAACACTTGGTTACTTTAATATATTCTGAATGAATAAATATAAGAATAATAATAAATTTATTTCCGAAATGAAATGCTTAAAAAGATTATAGTATGCAAAATCTGCTTAACTAGGCCAAAGCCAGTACCAAGGTAGACTCGAAAATGTAAGCATACTAAAGAAAAATGAATAAAGTAGTTAACTGGCAGCACCGGTAGATGTCAATGCACCAGTAGAACATACTACCTTAATAAACAAGTAAATATATTAAAAAGAAAAAAAAACACAACTGCCGTTATGGAAAAGAAACTATCGTATTTATAATTATTTTTATTACGTTTTCTTTATGAAATATTTGTGGTTTATGTATTTATCTATATAGATACATTTACCCATATAGATACATACACATTTCCGTAATGTACTCAATTTACCTTCAATTTGACACTAAACACGATATATTTATGCTAATTTATTGACATTTGGACATTTGTATATTTAGACAATTAATTACTTGATATTTGGACAGTTTATGTACCTTGCGACACTCAGGATGACAACCACGCACTTTTAAATCGGTTCAAGCTTTTAGAAATTCTGGTGGAATAGAGAAACGGAAAACATACATATTTGATGATATTTGAATCCTGAACACATTACACTCCTTTTTGTTGGGCAGTCGTGTATAAAGTAACGACAATTTTATTTTTTCTCAAGAAATGATGGTTTATTCGTCCCTCTATTGATGTGATCCCTCCTACTTGAAGTATTCTCCCTGATACATTTGTACCAGCATTTTTTTCGGTCTTCACAATATGTCTGGAAGGCAATCTTTGTTGATATCTTGTATCTCTTCTAGAGATTCAAAAAGTTGAACTTTCAGTGTCATTTTGGGAAACAAAAAATAATCACAAGGGGCCATATCTGGATAATAGGGAGGTTGTAGCATCAAATTCATGTTGTTATTGGCCGAAAATAACGAGTTACTTGAGCTGTGTGTGCAAGGAGCGTTATTGTGGTGTAATTATCCATGAGTTGTCTCACCAAAATTCTGGTCGTTTTCTTCGGATTTTCTCGCGCACATTGCGCAAAACTTGCAAATATTACTATGTCTAAACTGCGGCACCTGGTGCAATGCACAATTCCTTTATAATCAAAGAACAATGTGAGGAGAATCTTGACATTTGATCGTGACATGCCCGGTGGCATAGTGGTTAGGTCGCCCGATCTTACAATGTAACGTTCTGGGTTCGATTGCCAGCTGGGTCACCGTTTTCCGTTGGGATGAAATTAACGGAATTGCATTCAATTCTGTCGATCGAAGGCAATAATAATATACACGCTAACATACATGTTACACGCACACATACATATAAACACTTAATGGTAGGGTTTGTTGAGAGATTGTCGTATGAAAATAAACCCGCTCATTGTGAAATTTCACAATATAGAGTAGGTATAAACAAACAAACATGTGTCATTTTTTCGGTCTTTGCCTTTTAGTTGCCATATATGGATTGTACTTTCGTTGCCATATATCCATTTACCCATGTTTTCTCACCTGTTATGACCTTTTAAGCGATTCAGGGTCTTCTCTGACGCCAGATAAGATTTGCAGTGCAATATCTTTTCGTTGCTCCTTCTGGTAAAAAATTAATGATTTGGGTACCAATTTTGCCGGTACTCGTTTCAACGCTAAATTTTCTTTGAAAATTGTTTTACATGACCCGTAAGAAATATCAAGATCTTCAACAGCTGCTCTTTTCGTAAATCTGCGGTTTTCTAATACAATTTAATTGAGTTTTTCTACATTTTCTTGAATAATAGGGGTGCTGGGACGACCGTCCCTCAAACCATCAGACGTCTCTTCGCGGCCGTCTTGAAACCGTTTGTACTATTCGTAAATCGTCCGAGTTGACATAACATCAACAGGAAAAGATTTCTTCAACTTCTCTACCACTTCACAACACTCAATTTCGATTTTGACACAAAACAATGCAAACCGCCAAACACCTCAGAGGGCATTTTTTTCAAATGGCCTTTATAAGAACAGCACAAAATCAATATGGCGGAAACTTGGTGAAAATACTGCAAACAATGTTACCGACCTACGAAAAAAAAGTTAACCAGACCGATAAATCAAAACTCGTTAAATCTCAAAATTGTCGTTACTTTTTGATCATATCATGTACAATCTAATTTTCACAATGAAATTGCATTGTATACCCCTAAATTATTAGATAATTTAAATGGTAACCCAATCGGGTTACTTTCATGGATTTTTGCAATATTTGTTGTGCATTTATACCGCAAAAGAGGGGATTCGCACCTGTAGTTTTTATCCTGCGGTTTAGACTTATTGTTTAAAATACTGAAAAAAGGAATAAAAAATAAAAAATACTAAAATAAAGATTAAAAAATAAATAAATAAATAATAATAATAACGATTACAAATTAAAATAATTAAAAAAAATGTATCTTAGATCTTTCCTTGACACAAACGTGGCACTCTAGTGTGACTCCCGAAGTGAGCTCGCCGGCTGCTCTTTTCTTAGCACAATTGAAAGGTAATCATTTGCGTTTAATGTATGCGCTATGTAACCTGGGCTCAGACAGATGTGTATATAACTTTGAAAGCATACAACGGCATTGTCTAAATTGTCATTTCATTTTCTGTTGTGCTCATGCATTTGAATGTATATGTAAATATGTAAATAAAATAAATTAATTAATTTTGACACAATAATTGGTAAGTGGCAAAGACGGAGAGGTTAATCTCATTGAAATGAGGCCATTGCTTAAGGCGACGTACTACTTAAAAAATAAACCGTATCTGAGTTTTTAAGCCCCGCCTACTTACCCCCTCCCCTCGCGACGGGGCAGGTGTTTATTATGTTGACTCATCTCGCAGCGATATTCACTCGCTATCGACACACGAGTAGGCGTGTTTACTCCTGTGCTATCGATGTCTGGACTAAACACACTAGGTATACACTATTGCAATGGGATTTATATTTTGGGATTATGCAAGTGTCATGTACCTACGCTGGTGAAGAAGGCTACGCTTTATCATCATCTAAACTTGAACATTATATTACTTTCCCGGCTGCCACTGGTAGGGAAGGTGTTGTGATCGTGCGGAAAAAAATGTTTAGATAACGATAGAGATGTCCATTTTGAGGTCCACCAAGATGATTAAGACCATTTTCAGAGAAATGTATGTCTGTTTGCCTGTATGTAATCTCTCACGATAACTGCCGAGCCGTTGAACCGATTGAGTTGAAATTTGGAACATAGGGATAGTATCACCCTGGAATGCGCCCATTAGATTTTGGCTGTCAACTGTTAAACCAAACTATCACTGTCAAAAATTGACAGAAGCCATATCTTACAGAATTTCATTTGCGATATGTCATTTGAAATCCCCTGAAAAACTGTATTAAGAAGAGTCACCTGTCACTAATTAATTTTCGACATTTTAAAATTATTTTAAATGGTGATAGATGACAATTGGAGAAATGCCGTTAACTGTTTTGGATACAGTTTTCCAAGGGCTTTTAAATGACATAAATCGCAATTCATGTTCCGTGAGATACAGCTTTAGTATTTTTTTGATAGTTGTAGTGACAGTTTTTGATAGTATTTTTTGGCAGAAAAAACATTTAGAATCGAATTAAAAAACAACATTGTGTATCGAACTATTTATTCGCGGTATAATAGTTCTTTGAGGAGGACATAACGACACCCATCGCCTTGTACATTATCATTAAAAAATTATTTAATTAAAAAGTAATATAATTTATTTTTAGATACTGTAAGCACATCATTGTAAACTTTAAAGAAATACACATCATTAAAAATAAATAATTATTAATTAAAATATAAAATCATTAAGACAAAAAATCATGAAGACATTTCTGGTTGGCAAAGTAGTCTGTTATTTCTGAGTAGATACATACATATTAAATGTAAAGAGACGAATAAATACATTTAAAATTGCGCAGTACATTTGAGACTTCCTTTTTGTAGCCTTGACAGTGTCGCTTTGTAGTGGTGCGCCGACTTTTGTAATTAAAATTCATCAAATGATAATACATTTTCAAAAGCCTGTTCATCATTATTAATTAGATCTGTACTCAGCACAGATTTGGAATATCGTGTACTTTTCGGTGGCTCTATATTGCTTGTGCTTTGCTTTGGAGTGTTATTGGCAAGTACATTCTCTGTGAGTTCTTTGCTCACTTTGTGATGGAATCACTGAAAACTAACTACCGCTTAAGCGTTGGACAAGGGAGAGGAACCGATTTCTTTCGTTTTATCGTGTCGTTTCTTTTATTTGCTTCTTTCAAAGTGTATTCAGGCTCCCTTAAATCCATATTCCTTCATACTCCTGGATCGATAATTTCAGGTAATACACAGTCCATATAAAAACAAACAAGTTTTTTCCATGACATTTGTCCAAATCAAATCATTCGTCTGTATATATTCGGTTTTGAGGAGATCGTTTTTACCAGACCAAAATGTAAATAGGCACACTTCCTTTCCAGTTATATGTATCGTTCCAGTTACAGTTTCTTTCCAGCACACTTTCTTTAAAGTTATCCACAATACCACAGATAGTTCATACCTTGTTGAAAACTTACGTTTTTTCGTTCCTCAGCGATTAATTCGCAATTCACGCACGTTTGAGGTATCTCGTGCCAATACCAACTACGGGAAACATTCCATCGCTTATGGGCTGATATGCACGTACGACTCTTGTTTCTCCACCATCGACATTTTCAACCTCAACCAACCGACGTTCGTTAAAGAATTATTCAAATCAATTGCACCTAACGAGCTTGTTAATACCTATAGTAATTAGTTATATACTTTCTATACAACAAAATAAAATTCGAAATTTAAATTCTAAGTGTCAACATATTTTAAAATTTTCTCCCCTCTAAATAATAATTAAATAATAAATTTTAGTGATTATAGTGCAATTCTATAGTCTGGATTAACTCGCGGTTAACACGGGACGCGTCCCGAAGGATCTGATCGGTCTGAGCTGTTCACTTTAAATATTCGACCAGCGTGTCTATGGAAAAGTCGACCATCGAAAACAAGGGAGCTGTAGTTACTGGCTGAAGGCAGATCGACTTTGCTGAAGATACATCGGAGGACTTACTGAAGGTGGTGGTGGATTTGATTGACCAGCCACCTTTCGAAGACTATATGCAAAGACTCTCAGAAGGAGGTTACCGCAAGGTATAAGGACGATCAATTGTGCGCTGGCAGCTTAGAAGGATTACGAGACTCTTGTGGAGGCGATAGTGGTGGACCTCTGCAAGTGGCGATAGCTGACAACCAATGCCTTTTCAACATAATCACCGTTACCAGTATTGGAAAGAGCCCTTGCGGAAGTGCCAAGGGACCTGGCATATACACTGCCGTGAAGAGTCATGTGAAATAAATGGCGTTTTAGGAGTATGTCTACCGGCGAAAAATTGTCCAAAAACTGAGGGGGATTTGCCAAAAGGGAAACTATCACAATTTTGTATAATGTCGGAACAAGAGACTGTATGCTGTATTCAACACAGCCCCATGAGCAACAACACGAGATCATCAGAAAACCAGGATAAATCCAATAATGCATCTTCTATATCACCGCCTACTACAACAACTACCAATAAGTCACCGGTCATCTCTACAATAGCTCCAGAAAAAACTCAAACATCACCACAAGCCATAACTACCAATTTCATAAATGACAGTGTGAAAAACGAACTAAATCCGAAAAAATAGCTCTGCAATATTGAGTAAAAATTTAACAATGACAGTCATTGCTGCGTTAGCGATTAATTGATTTATTTTATTTTATCTGCATCCAAACTTTTCTCTGGTCGTAACGGTCTCCGTTCCATCGGGTTCAAAAGAGGGAGGAAGAGAGAGTGCACCCGTGGTCGCGCGCCCACCTGTGCACTATAATATAGCCTGCGCACTTGACTGCTTCCGAACAGTGGACTCTGAGAAGACTAAAGAAGTCACTAGAATCTACAATGCAGTCGCTGTGGCCGAACACGGCTAGAAGGATATATATACAACATATCAGTAGCTACCACAAATATTTATAAATATCTATAAATATTTATTATATATCTATAAATACCTATAAACATCAATAAATATCTGTATTTATATATCCACTATACGACCTATCTATATCTTTATTTATATCTATATACATATACACATACCATCGTCTAACTCCTTCTTCCTAATCACTTCCAATTCCCTACCTCTCCCATCGGTTTTCTATATATTTTTTATATTTAATATGAACTTTGTTTATTTTATAATTAATTTTTAAGTGTAATATGCTGAAATCCAAATGTGTAATAAACGATTATAGGCGTAATGTTTTTCTTTTTTTTCTACATTTATGCACACGTATGTATATTGTATGAGCTGTATTTTTCCAGAAATAAAATAAAAAATAAATAAATAAAAAGAAATTATATATGGACCTGTCCTTGAACTTGAACGTACCAGTGATGTTTGATGCTGATTTCAAGTTTTAAATCTTTCTGTTTCCAAAATGTCACTTTTCTTTTTCTTGTCGCTTCCGTTAACCAGATTCTATGCGCTGTAATAGGAAATTTGACTTCAAAAATATAATCATCAGATATTCCATCTGGAGTAGCTCCCAAAAATGGAAATTTAGGGTCAATGAATAATCCACATTGCTGAATTTCCACTTTTTCTAGACATATTTTTCATTCTAGTGCAGTTGTTTCATTTTCTTTTCCATGGCAAATTGATGCTACGTTGCTCAAATCCCATTTTCAGTCATGGATTTAACTAAATTGGCGCATTTTGTGTGTTGTTAACTATTGACAATTTTGCCAAAGTTAGACGCAGTTACCATTTTTCTTCGTAATTCCAACCACTCGCTGCTTTCACCTTGAATAACCGTAAGTTTTTCAATTCGCAATCGATCATTTTTCTATTTTCCAATTCTTGAAATAACAGAGCTTTGCTTTTTTCGAATATTTCTGATGGAACATCGGGTTGGTTGCAATGTTCTCCATAATGCGAATTATTGTTTTTTTTTTCAAAAAAACTTTCTGCTTTTATTTCTTTTATAAAGAATGGATGTACTTAAATGCCTCTGTCTTCTTTATTCCACTTTTGATATCCTGCCAGAGGGACTTTTGCCTATATATTTTTTATGTAATCTTGAGAGTGGCTGTTTTGTATTAAATGATATAAATGCCGCATTACATCGCGCTTGGTAAGACTGCTTTTGGATGTAATTTGTCCTCTTACCACCAATAAATTTTGCAATGATGCCGTTAAACCTTTCGAGAACATTACTATCTACATCATGAATTAGGCTTCTTGCATGTATTGCTACCTACGTTTTAAGTTATGTAACGTATTCTTTCCCAAATAATGTCACCCATCAAACAACTCATTGCATCCAGTGTTTCATTTTCCGACAAACAATTTTAAAAACTTCTACATTTATCATGGTTTCCAAATGCATCTATCGGGGCGTTCAAAATGTCATTATACAGGCCATCAATTTTCTCATCAATTGAAAAGTTTTGACATTTATTATAAGCTACTGCTGATGTAATATTTCTTCGCATTTTTAGTTTTTTTTTTTCACAGACATTACAAGTTGAATAAAAGCTTTTAAAAAGTAGATACCTACGTTTTGTTTTTTAAATTACAATTCTGCCTATCTGACGGTTTTCTATATTAGAACGGTCAGAATCGTAGCCTAATAGTATATTATATTTATACATGGTGTATAGCTCTGTCATATGGCTCTAACGCAAATGTAAATTGGCATTATTTACTGTCCCCTTATATATGACACATTTTGACTCGCGGGAAGCAAGCTGAAGTGGCGCACTTGTTTTAAACTCGCATAAGATCACACCGGTCGTAGGTTCAAAACCTACCGATATGTATATTTTTTTTTTGTTTTTATACATAAAGAAACATTGTTATCAAATAAATGAACACTTTTTATTAAAAAAAAGTAATATTGTAAATTTTTAAAAAAAATAAATAAATATTAAATATTATTTTACTTATTATTGTTTCTATTTTTCAACATATGATTTATCATGTTTTTAAACCTCTTTCATTTACACGGTGAAATAGCCATCTAAAACCGATATTTTTTTACTTCACATCTCCGATCCATCGAAATGTCAATTTGGTAATAATAAGTCATGAAACAGAGCGTCGCGAACGCAACCGCATATGTCGGCCTTCGAAGCCGAAATGAACCACGTTTCTAAGAGCCAATAACATTTCATTATAAAAGGTTGGCTGTTATGCCATTTGAATCAGTAATTGATCCCCACATAAGAACCATATTGACCCAATGTCGCTTGCGGCATTTTGAATGCCAGCGCGTCGTCGCGAGAAGAGCGCGCTCATCTCATTGTATGACAAAAATAATATAAACGGGCTCTGCAAAATATTATTTTTAAAATATACTGATATTTTATTTGAAAAAAATAATCGTCAGTACTACAAGTTTATTGTACATAGTTTATGTAAAAAAAAACAAACTTGAAAAAAACACACAGTAATAAGTAATATTTAACAGTGAATATGGATGAAAGTTACGCTTTTTATATAATTTTTTTTAACAAGAAAAACCCTTTTTTTTAAATTTATGCGAAAGCATTCCTCTTTACAACTATTGTTAAAATGCCGTAGTATTTTTTTTGAGTTTCTTGATCGTGCAGTTTAGTGTGAGGCACGTTTCAAAAAATGCTCTAAAATGAAAATTTCCTGTATAGCTCCCAGATTTAATTATTTTCCTCAATTTTCCAATACTTAAAAAAAAAATCTGAAATAGCTATCTACTTAAGAAAGGTACTGTGAGTTACGATAATTTTTTTTTGTTGGCTAACATCATCAGTTATTTCAGTATGACTGTTCAAAAATTGCCAAAAAATGTAATTTTCGAAATTTACCTACATCGTCGCCTTAAGGACACCAAAGGTAAGTTCATATTTTTGTATCAATCCCTGTAAATATGGTTTAGTAATATTAGTTTGATGAATCGTTGAAACATATTATACGCCATATCATTAAACATATCTTAGTAAACTCTCGATCTTACAACCTTATACTATCTTTATGCTAACGACTTTCAAGATTATACTCATACGAAACCGGACAATGTTGACTCTGCTATACTCGAAACCAACACTACTCTTGCTCACATTAATTACATCTGTTAAACATTTTGGTTCACTTTTTCGACTTTAGATACCATATTTATATGCATTAGCATATAGCAATTTTTTATGTAAATATTATCAAGGGGGTGGCTTTCTGTGCCGACTAATCCTTATCAATATAGCAGATAATGCAGCAGATATATTATTAAATGAACAAAATGGCCACTAAAATTGCACTGAAAGTCACCCTATCATAATCTCCAGCAGGTAAGCCTTAGGCTTGGCTGGATTTTATACAAAGCTGTATTTAAAAAATGGTTATTAAATTTAAAAAAAAATAAAAAAACCATCGCACCGAACTGGTTCTTAAAGTGTAAGATGATAGAGCTGTTGCACATGGCATCACTGCATCCTCGCCACAAGTAGAGAAGCGACACTTTAGTCACACCGACGTGATTAAAAAAAACTTGATAACCACTGTGCGTTTCAGCAGGTAGGCCGCTTAAAGAAACACGGTGAGGTGGAGAGAAAAAGAGTTTGCAGCCCGCTATAAAAGCCGGTCAATATAATTGAATTGGAGGACGACGCGAGGACCATATTTTATGTAGTCATTTGTGCGTTGTAGGGCAATGCCCCGAAAAGAAAATTATTTAACTACTGGTATTACTATTAGTAAGTAGGTGCATACTATGCACATGACTACTTGATACTTTGTACTCGTACTTAAGTACATAGTGCAAGTTATATTTTGTGTAAAATGTCACTCCAAGCGGGAGCGCAAGACTGTTATCGTATGTTGACAGACTGTAAAATATCGCACTGCATGTAAATGTCTTATCGACGTTAATCGACAAATAGGGCGAGACATTCATATGCACTGCATCAAAATTGTTCGGGAGATTTTTGAAGAGTTACTGCGTAATAATTTGCATACAAATCGTGTAAAAACACTGAAATAAAATCTACTTAGAAATTCATATTGCACGTACGATAAAATAAGAATCCAGGCGCTCACTCTAGCTAAGTCGAAGAGCCGAGTTTTCTATAGTCCTTAAATCGTCAAAAGTAATGTTAAGGAATGACGACAGCTCATGAGATGCCGTCTGGGGAATCGCCGCGATCACGATTTGTCTAGAGTACAGCTTAGCTTCTTACTTTAACGATAAAGTAAGAAGCTAAGCTGTACTCATACGAACGTGCGAGATTCGTTTCTAAGTATATTTTATTACAGTATTTTTACACGATTTGTAAGAAAATGATTACGCAGAAACTCTTCAAAAAATGCAACTCTACGCAGTGCGATAATTTATAGTCTGTCAACATATGATGACAGTTTTTTAGCTCCCGCTTCCAGTAACGACAACGTATATCGTGTCGTCGCTTCAGAATCCGGAGGCTTATTTCGACTTTGTTACTAAAATACTTGTACTCTGAAATCGAATATTTTTGTTTGTATACCTGACTACTCATCGGACATTTTATGAAGTATTCATTAACAAATATTTCTCCAATATCTTGCTCTAGGTTGCCACATCCGATATACATACATTATCGGTTGCTATCTCACTCGATCGTTAAACGTTAAAATGCATAGTAAATTAAGGTCAGTGCGTCAACCCTCGTTAGCGCTGGACGTCGCGTCCCGGAGCGAATGTACCATTACGTGTTGTCAAACCTTCAAGCCTCCGTCAAACCATAAATGCGTAACGCTGAATATTGGATATTATGGAAACAAAGGACAGCGGCGCCGGGGAATATGTAAATAAATTACGGATCGTATAATGGACGACATGCGCCACAGTGACGACAAAACACGTTTATTTAAATATGCACCTTTGTGATTTAAGAGGAATATGCGACTGCGTTAGTGCATTTTAAATGCCCCCCCTCTACACGGGCCAATGCTTGGCCAGTACGCTGGCACGCGTATTGGCCAGGAATTTGTGGCTCATTCCACACGTGGAAGGTCGTTCAGTTTGTGTCGGCGGGGATTTAAAAAATAGATGTAGAGCTGGTTACGGCCGCCGCGGTTTATTTATTTACATCGTATTACAAGCACTATCATTGATTAAATAGGTTATTAGATTGCTCAATGCCATAGTTCGCTTTGACCGCTAGGATTTTATTACGAAACGCAACGTGTAGATGGCACTCATAGTTCCAAATATTGATTAATAAAACCTTCTGTATGTCCAATATGGCGGCGTTTGTGGTACGGCAGTATGCCGGCGCACTATATAAAGCGCTCTAAACACGCCTATATGGTATGCTACATCGAAATAAAATAATATAATGCCACATGCATGTCTCCAGCGTAGAAGGGTTGCCAAAACGTCCTATGGCATTGAGGCATCTAATACCGTTTATAATTAATGGCACCAAGTGTGCACAGTAAAAGGAATATAAAAAAGAATTCAAACAAAGAAGATGGAGGATGCCGTGGCTCGTAGCGTAGGTACTAAACGCGCACCGACGACACAGCGGATCTCTCGCCAATGTATGGGCCAACTCTACAATACCTACGGATGCGACCAATAACCCTCTACAAGTTGGCCATAAGCAATGGCCAGAGCTATTGGCACATTATACTGTAAAGAGGGACCTTTAGACGCAATTCTCTGAAACGGTAAAGTTTTGATAATATGCAACATTTCGATAAGCAAAAATAGGCTGCAAATACCGTATCTATTGGTGAATCTCTTTATTCCCATAGACGGGTTTATTCTCCCACGATGATTTTAAGGTAAAAACCGGTGTGGCAGGCATTAGGCGTGGCGCGGGCGATCAACTCAACCGTTCATAATCGTAGCCAGGTAAGATCTCCGAAATCGGAAGATCGGCGAAAGCGTATGCTACACGGTCGACATACAATGTATATCGGGATATTTGGATAGTTATCAAGGATCATAATATTTATCATAGAAATATAAGATTTCTAGAAAATCAAAAATCCAAGATCTGGATAAAGTATCGTGCAATATATATCGAGCGTCTGGTCTCTTGTCGATATTTATCGTGCCAGTATTCATTCACACCTCACACTAACGGCCAAAAATATTTAAATATGTACAAAAATACAAACATATGTAATGCCAGAGTTAGAATCTCTTACAGAAATTGTCTTTCTCATGACTGTATCTTGCTTAGTTAAGTATATCAATTGAAGTATATTTTCAAAGCGAAATATATTTTTGCGTGCATGCGAATATAAAGTTCAGGCATCCATTTCTTGGTATACTCGAATCTGATTAAACTTGAGCGCCTACAGAACGTTTGCATAAGGTACATATTCAATCTGAGGAAGTATGACCATGTTTCCGAGTACCGATCAAAATTGCAATGGCTTCGTATACGGGACCGGAGAAATTTGCATATCCTTTCACTTCTATATAATGTCCTACACAACCCTACATCTCCCTCCTACCTCAACGAGGCTTTTACCGGATTAGGAAGTCATGGTCTCCCACTTCGTTCAAGTCAGAATAATATCCTACGTATCCCAAAACACAATACCACTTTTTTTCCTACTCCTTCTCCGTACATGCAGCTCGACTGTGGAATCAGCTTCCTTTAACTATTCGAGGCGCTAGCTCGCTGTTCACCTTTACGGCGACGATGTAGGTAAATTTCGAAAATTACATTTTTTGGCAATTTTTGAACAGTTATACTGAAATAACTGATGATGTTAGCCAACAAAAAAAAATTATCGTAACTCACGGTACCTTTCTTAAGTAGATAGCTATTTCAGATTTTTTTTAAAGTATTGGAAAATTGAGGAAAATAATTAAATCTGGGAGCTATACAGGAAATTTTCATTTTAGAGCATTTTTTGAAACGTGCCTCACACTAAACTGCACGATCAAGAAACTCAAAAAAAATACTACGGCATTTTAACAATAGTTGTAAAGAGGGTTGCTTTGGCATAAATTAAAAAAAATAAGTTTTTCTTGTTAAAAAAAATTATATAAAAAGTATAACTTTCATCCATATTCACTGTTAAATATTACTTATTACTGTGTGTTTTTTTTTCAAGTTTGTTTTTTTTTACATAAACTATGTACAATAAACTTGTAGTACTGACGATTATTTTTTTCAAATAAAATATCAGTATATTTTAAAAATAATATTTTGCAGAGCCCGTTTATATTATTTTTGTCATACAATGAGATGAGCGCGCTCTTCTCGCGACGACGCGCTGGCATTCAAAATGCCGCAAGCGACATTGGGTCAATATGGTTCTTATGTGGGGATCAATTACTGATTCAAATGGCATAACAGCCAACCTTTTATAGTGAAATGTTATTGGCTCTTAGAAACGTGGTTCATTTCGGCTTCGAAGGTCGACATATGCGGTTGCGTTCGCGACGCTCTGTTTCATGACTTATTATTACCAAATTGACATTTCGATGGATCGGAGATATGAAAGTAAAAAAATATCGGTTTTAGATGGCTATTTCACCGTGTAAATGAAAGAGGTTTAAAAACATGATAAATCATATGTTGAAAAATAGAAACAATAATAAGTAAAATAATATTTAATATTTTTTTTTTTTTTTTAAATTTACAATATTACTTTTTTTTAATAAAAAGTGTACATTTATTTGATAACAATGTTTCTTTATGTATAAAACAAAAAAAAAATACATATCGGTAGGTTTTGAACCTACGACCGGTGTGATCTTATGCGAGTTTAAAACAAGTGCGCCACTTCAGCTTGCTTCCTGCGAGTCAAAATGTGTGTATATAAGGTGACAGTAAATAATGCCAATACATTTGCGTTAGAGCCATATGACAGAGCTATACACCATGTTTAAATATAATATACAATTAGGCTACGATTCTGACCGTTCTAATATAGAAAACCGTCAGATAGGCAGAATTGTAATTTAAAAAACAAAACGTAGGTATCTACTTTTTAAAAGCTTTTATTCAATTTGTAATGTCTGTGAAAAAAAATCTAAAAATGCGAAGAAATATTACATCAGCAGTAGCTTACAATAAATGTCAAAACTTTTCAATTGATGAGAAAATTGATTGCCTGTATAATGACATTTTGAACGCCCTGATAGATGCATTTGGAAACCATGATAAATGTAAAAGTTTTAAAAATTGTTTGTCGGAAAATGAAACACTGGATGCAATGAGTTGTTTGATGGGTGACATTATTTGGGAAAGAATACGTTACATAACTTAAAACGTAGGTAGCAATACATGCAAGAAGCCTAATTCATGATGTAGATAGTAATGTTCTCGAAAGGTTTAACGGCATCATTGCAAAAATTTATTGGTGGTAAGAGGACAAATTACATCCAAAAGCAGTCTTACCAAGCGCGATGTAATGCGGCAGTTATATCATTTTAATACAAAACAGCCACTCTCAAGATTACATAAAAAATATATAGGCAAAAGTCCCTCTGGCAGGATATCAAAAGTGGAATAAAGAAGACAGAGGCATTTAAGTAAATCCATTCTTTATAAAAGAAATAAAAGCAGAAAGTTTTTTTGAAAAAAAAAACAATAATTCGCATTATGGAGAACATTGCAACCAACCCGATGTTCCATCAGAAATATTCGAAAAAAGCAAAGCTCTGTTATTTCAAGAATTGGAAAATAGAAAAATGATCGATTGCGAATTGAAAAACTTACGGTTATTCAAGGTGAAAGCAGCGAGTGGTTGGAATTACGAAGAAAAATGGTAACTGCGTCTAACTTTGGCAAAATTGTCAATAGTTAACAACACACAAAATGCGCCAATTTAGTTAAATCCATGACTGAAAATGGGATTTGAGCAACGTAGCATCAATTTGCCATGGAAAAGAAAATGAAACAACTGCACTAGAATGAAAAATATGTCTAGAAAAAGTGGAAATTCAGCAATGTGGATTATTCATTGAACCTAAATTTCCATTTTTGGGAGCTTCTCCAGATGGAATATCTGATGATTATATTTTTGAAGTCAAATTTCCCATTACAGCGCATAGAATCTGGTTAACGGAAGCGACAAGAAAAAGAAAAGTGACATTTTGGAAACAGAAAGATGGAAAACTTGAAATCAGCATCAAACATCACTGGTACGTTCAAGTTCAAGGACAGGTCTATATATAATTTCTTTTTATTTATTTATTTTTTATTTTATTTCTGGAAAAATACAGCGCATACAATATACATACGTGTGCATAAATGTAGAAAAAAAAGAAAAACATTACGCCTATAATCGTTTATTACACATTTGGATTTCAGCATATTACACTTAAAAATTAATTATAAAATAAACAAAGTTCATATTAAATATAAAAAATATATAGAAAACCGATGGGAGAGGTAGGGAATTGGAAGTGATTAGGAAGAAGGAGTTAGACGATGGTATGTGTATATGTATATAGATATAAATAAAAATATAGATAGGTCGTATAGTGGATATATAGATACAGATATTTATTGATGTTTATAGGTATTTATAGATATATAATAAATATTTATAGATATTTATAAATATTTGTGGTAGCTACTGATATGTTGTATAGAAAGTATATAACTAATTACTATAGGTATTAACAAGCTCGTTAGGTGCAATTGATTTGAATAATTCTTTAACGAACGTCGGTTGGTTGAGGTTGAAAATGTCGATGGTGGAGAAACAGGAGTCGTACGTGCATATCAGCCCATAAGCGATGGAATATTTCCCGTAGTTGGTATTGGCACGAGAGACCTCAAACGTGCGTGAATTGCGAATTAATCGCTGAGGAACGAAAAAACGTAAGTTTTCAACAAGGTATGAACTATCTGTGGTATTGTGGATAACTTTAAAGAAAGTGTATTGGAAAGAAACTGTAACTGGAACGATAGATATAACTGGAAAGGAAGTGTGCCTATTTACATTTTGGTCTGGTAAAAACGATTTCCTCAAAACCGAATATATACAGACGGATGATTTGATTTGGACAAATGTCATGGAAAAAACTTGTTTGTTTTTATATGGACTGTGTATTACCTGAAGTTATCGATCCAGGAGTATGAAGAAATATGGATTTAAGGGAGCCTGAATACACTTTGAAAGAAGCAAATAAAAGAAACGACACTATAAAACGAAAGAAATCGGTTCCTCTCCCTTGTCCAACGCTTAAGCGGTAGTTAGTTTTCAGTGATTCCATCACAAAGTGAGCAAAGAACTCACAGAGAATGTACTTGCCAATAACACTCCAAAGCAAAGCACAAGCAATATAGAGCCACCGAAAAGTACACGATATTCCAAATCTGTGCTGAGTAGGTACAGATCTAATTAATAATGATGAACAGGCTTTTGAAAATGTATTATCATTTGATGAATTTTAATTACAAAAGTCGGCGCACCACTACAAAGCGACACTGTCAAGGCTACAAAAAGGAAGTCTCAAATGTACTGCGCAATTTTAAATGTATTTATTCGTCTCTTTACATTTAATATGTATGTATCTACTCAGAAATAACAGACTACTTTGCCAACCAGAAATGTCTTCATGATTTTTTGTCTTAATGATTTTATATTTTCATTAATAATTATTTATTTTTAATGATGTGTATTTCTTTAAAGTTTACAATGATGTGCTTACAGTATCTAAAAATAAATTATATTACTTTTTAATTAAATAATTATTTAATGATAATGTACAAGGCGATGGGTGTCGTTATGTCCTCCTCAAAGAACTATTATACCGCGAATAAATAGTTCGATACACAATGTTGTTTTTTAACAGGTACATGACACTTGCATAATCCCAAAATATAAATCCCATTGCAATAGTGTATACCTAGTGTGTTTAGTCCAGACATCGATAGCGAGTGAATATCGCTGCGAGATGAGTCAACATAATAAACACCTGCCCCGTCGCGAGGGGAGGGGGTAAGTAGGCGGGGCTTAAAAACTCAGATACGGTTTATTTTTTAAGTAGTACGTCGCCTTAAGCAATCATTGAAAAAGCACTTCCTTTCACAATAAATATTAATCATAAATTCTAACCTTTCCGTTATCCCCTCCCTTTCCTTACCTTATTTTAGCAGTTTATTTATTTACTTATTTATTTATTTATTTATTTGTTAATATATCAAAATATCTATGTATATACATATACATACATATATGTCAAACTCAAAAATTTATTTATATATTTACATTTTACTTTAGATACACACACAATGTATATTACATGCTATAATTTTAAATTTAATTTTAGGCTATAATTTGTTGCCTACTCTTCTTTTCACACCAGCATGTTGGTTGACTGGAAGATATTGCTGTAGTGTAGCAATAAGTCCGCCATTGTACCTTATTTTATTGTGCAATAAAGAGATTTTCATTTCATTTCATTTCATTTCATTTCATTTCATTTCATTTCATTAAACAAATTCAAATGCGTATATGTATCTCTGTCTTGGAGCCTTGTTATTTTGCCAATATTTTTATATTCGCTCTCTTTTCTAATACTAATACTAATATGATACCATGCTAATATGATACAAGCTTTTTTTTAAATTGTCACTCATCGCTGGCTCACGTCCACGTCTACAGTGAATGAAAGGGTGGGCAAAAATGTATAGCACGCGTCCCCACCACCAATAACGAGACCAGACGTATGTTGTTGGAAAGCTCTTTTCGTGGCTGTCATCTGTTGTATGGCGGTCAGTCTCGAATCATTGTGGGAAAAAATTACGGCTAAAAGAAAAACCTGTGTCATTGTATCAAAAAAAATCGTTAGTGTCAGAATAACAAACTAATCGTCATATATTAAAACTAATAATGCAACCATAACATATCGCAATAGTTATCTATACTAATCTATACTAATATTATAAAGAGGTAACGTTTGTGACGTTGTAATAAGTAATCTCTGGATCCACTGAACCGATTTTGAAAATTATTTTACCATTAGAAAGCCACGTTATTTGTGAATGTCATAAGCTATATATTAATCCGAAAAATGAAAAGACTTTTTCGTGGTAGTCGGAGAAAAAACGCTTGAACGAAAACGTCTCTAACTAACGCTGCCTTAACGATGAGAGATATATGATTAAATTCTAAAGGAAAGTTGTAGAGCTTGATAATGCCTATAAAAAAGTCAGCGACAGCATATGTCTACCTTTTATATTTAAGTCACAAAAAGTAGTATTTTATATTAAAAAAAATAATTTAAATCGTTAGGTCATGTTTATTGGTCATATTATCAACAATTATGAATTCTTATCAAAATAAGTAAATTTATCGTCTCAAGTGTTTAAAACAAAAGACTTTTCCCTTTTACTGCATATAATTTCCCTTTTACTGCATAAATAGTTAAAGAGATAATAAGCTCACAAATAAGACACTCACAATAAGACACTCACAAATAACGGTATTATAGTCGAATTGGCATGCAAATACATACAAATAGGTATATGCAGTAAAAATATAACCCTTCTTTTGGCAGTCAGGAAATAAATCATAGCACTCAGTACTAACCGAACCACACTCATAATTTCATCACAGGTAAAAAGTTTTACCGCCCAACGAAGCGGGTACGGGTCAGCTAGTTTACTATATATTAAATCGTCGCTTATCACCGGCCGAGTATGAGGAGCCACGGTACGCCGCCATGCTTTGCGCCGCCACAACTTTTTTTTTTGCGGAAAGGAACCGCCAAAATTACAATTACGATGCGTTATGTTCGCATTATTAGTTATATGACGATGCAGGATATATGACGATTATTTGTTATTCTGACACTAACGATGTTTAAGATACAATAACATAGCCATTTGTTTTGATCTGTAACTTTTTTCCCCACAAAGATTTGAGACTGACCGCTATAGTAACAAATGACAGTCATAAATAGAGCTTTTCAACGGCATAATATGTCCGGTAGTTATTAGTAGTGGTGATCACGGTTTTGCCCATCCTCCTTTAAAGTCGTACTGTCGCGATTCTTATCGAACGTGCAGTATCCACTTGCGATCCTAAATATCACAATACAAATATCGCGATAAATATCGAGGCGTGAAGCGTTCGCAGATGGGCCCCGCGCAAATGGAATTTAATCGAACGCCTGTGTAACAATTCCCAGGGAGATTCGATACATATCTGCGGTTAAATGACATACAAAAACACCGGACGCCTGCGGTAAGATTTAAAAGTGACTTTATTCACAGCTAATATGATAACGTTAAAAGCCGTCGCTGAATATACACATTATAATAAAGAAAATGTTCACACAATCTGGCGGGTATTCCGTTTTAGCGCCAACCCGTGAATGACATAAATTTTAATGAAGGATGTGGACTCTTGCAAAGGTCCTCAAAAGCGGAATTTATTACATTTGAATAAAATTAAATCGAGGTATACGTATACAAGTGATTCATTTCATGGATGCAGAATATTTTAAGGGGTGACCAACGGACAAATGGATATTCCATCCCACGCAAAATTTCGGAGATATGATCAACATTATATCATACTGAGCGTGACTTTAAAATGTCCCGATAAACGTTCGAAATATCTTTATATATAAAAATTCATCCTGCGTATGTTTGAGCTAGCAAACTTGAAAAGTAGTAGGCCGATTGACTTGAAATTTTGACACAACGTTACATTCGAATACGCAAGTGTTTTTTATAGTAAAATGAACTTGCATTCAAACACGCGCGACAAAAGTCTTCCCGCATCGGTGAAATCTTCGGCGCGCTTCGACATAGGCGCGTTTCCCATTAATTTCATATCAGACTGAGCCACAGCGAAGCGTGGCCGGGTTTAGCAAGTATTTCATAAACATTTTAATAAGACGTGCCTTCTGAATACGATTATTTTACCACACCATTTAACACATTAACCATCCTACCTATACGAACGTACGTGATACGGTCGCTATAATATCGCCTGAACGCAACAACCCGTATGACGTACGTTCAAGTACGCTCGAGTATATAAAAAAAACCGAAACCCACAAAGCGTACGTGATGCGTCAAATTGTTCCTACGATTCTAAATACAAAAAGAAGTAAATGGGTCTCTTGTGTAAAAAAATGTCTGGTAGGTATATTGTAAACAAGACGTATTGTTATTAAGAACTATAATGAAAAAAACCCAACGATTTTTTACCTACTGTTTGAATAATAACCCAAAGGTAGGGCGGTTAAACAAGAAAGAATAACTCAATTTAGTTTGTTTGTCTGATGATCCGATACACAGGTCCTACGTACGCAACGTTCGCAACGCATTAAGGTACGGACACACTAGTCCCACGTACGTAACGTATGCAACGCATTATGACATCAGGACCATTGATTTGCATGAGAGCAGACACACTTATCATACGCAACGCTGTCACTCGCGCCCCATGCAAAACAGTGAACGCACCTTCCCACGCCGATCTGCGGTCTCCAGATCGGCGTGGGAAGGTGTGTTCACTGGTCATGATTTGGTATGTTTCTAGAAAATATGTTCGCAACGCATCAGACATAGAACGTCGGTGCATGCGCAGAGAAAAAACATGCGGACGTAGTAGGTACGTTATCTATTTATCTCATGAATCCAATATTTTTCTTTCTGTAATGGTTTTTGTCCGCTATGCTAATTTATCTCAAAAATCGATAAGAGCCATAATGGTATGATTATATTTGTACCTACGACGTTGTGTTATTAATAAAATAAATGTCAAAGAGTACGTATATTGTATACAAGAAACCCGAAACAATTGTGCTTTTACGCTTACTGCGCAATTTCCGTCAAATTCCACTGTCTAAAGGTGAGCCCGCACCTACGCGTCGCGTCGCTGCGCTGCACGTAACTGCGCGTCGCGACAAAATATTCTTTCTATAGATTTGTATGGACTAAACCGCACCTGAGCGGAGCGGCGCTGCGCGTCGCCGCGCGTCGCGTCCGAGTTGGTCACCCGAGAATACCTTGACGCGACGCGCAGCGCAGCGCTGCGACGCTCCGCTCAGGTGCGGTTTAGCGAACTGCAAGTGGTGACTCATTATACTCCGCGGAGCCGCGCCGAGTGTACGTCGCTACGTGTCGCCGTTCCGATGTTTTGGTGTATGACGATTTCGGGTTTGGTGTATGACGATTATTCGATTATTTTTATGAGTCAGTTAACGAATACCTATTCAAATTTATTTATCCATTTTCGATTGACAATTATTTTCATCGTTATTGTTTTAGAATTTCTTTTAACATCATACATACTTAATAAAATTACCCTAATATCCTACATAAAATTCAAAACAAAATGTCATAAAAAACATTATAAACTATCAAAAATAAGTAAATAACTTGAAATATATTTAAAAACATCAAAAATATTCAAAATATCCTTACAAATACAAAATATTATTTAATGAATTGTCAAGAAAGAATTCAGTTAATGCCATTCATTGCCATATATAAATGTTTTCTTCTATAATGCCATCACATATTAACTATAGGTACAAAGTTAGAGCCATGAACGAAAAAAATTATAATGCTTGTTAGCAAATACGACGAAATTTTTGATATATCTCACAGATATTACATGGACCAAAAACGAAAGGAGAATATATGGGAAGAAATCAGCGAGGATATGGGAGTGTAAGGTTTTTTTTAGTTTCTTTAATTTCAACTTAGTTTATTAAGAATTCAGAATCATGTATCTGATACTGTTATTATTTCTAGCATTGTTCTTAAAAAAACGTATTTTCGTGAATATCTACAACCCCTAGACGTATTTAATGCCAAATATCTATCAACATTTTGTAGGTATAATTTCGAATATTATGGTGAGAATACTTGCTTAGAGTAGATACCTACATACATATCAGATACATTGTTAAGCAAGGTTTTTTTATTGAGCAAACAGAAAAACTTCGTAGTCCGAGTCCATTTAGGTTCGTGGTTAGAAGGCACGAGCAAATAACGCACGACATTCAGCCGCGAGCGTCTGGCGCCGACCCGCCGACTGCCTCTTACGTGCAGTTGCTTGCAGTTGCCTGCCGCGCTGGTGGGGTTTGACGGTTGACGCGCGGCGACGCGCAGCGCAGCGCAGCGACGCGACGCGTAGGTGCGGGCTCACCTTAAGACTGTAAACGCACTAGCGGCTGGCCGTAATGCGGCGTGTCGTTGCGGCAGGCCGCATTTCGATTTTTATATAAAACCGAGTGATATCAACGCACTGAGTTGCGGCCAGCCGTCGACCGCTCCGGTTGCCTTGGTGCTTTGGCGAACCGCACCGGTTGAATGATGCGGCGCGCCGCATCCCATCCACGTACTCGGCGCGGTTAGCCGCAACGCCCCTTCCCGCTACAGTCAGTCGCTAGACACTGTACGCAGGGCGCGCGTGCCATGGAGTTTAATCCAGAAAAGTTTATTTTAGAAATCAAAGAACGCCCCGCTATATGGGATAGCAAATGCGCTGATTATGCAGACAGAAATAAAAAGTTGATTAAAGCAGAAATAAAAAACTGACGATTGCGGCGGACCGCAGGCCTAAAACGCACTAGCGGCTGGCAGCGATGCGGCGTGCCGTTGCGGCAGTCCGTATATACTGCGGCCTGCCGCAACGGCACGCCGCTTACTTGACAGCAGCTTACTTGGGACAGCATACGTGGGACAGTGTGCACACAACGCTCCCACGTTGCGTCGTATACGTTGCGTACGTGGGACTAGTGTGACTGTACCCTTAAGGTAGGGACACACTAGTCCCACGTACGCAACGTATGCAACGCATTATGACATCTGGATCATTGATTTGCACGAGAGTAGACACACTTATCATACGTAACGCTGTCACTCGCGTCCCACGCAACGTCGACCAGGGTGGACACACTGGTCCCACGTACGCCACGTATGCAACGCATTATGACATCTGGACCATTTATTTGCATGAAAGCAGACATACTTATACACAACACAGTCACACGCGCCCCATGAACATACCTTCCCACGCCGATCTGCGGTCTCCAGATCGGCGTGGGAAGGTGTTTTTACTGACCATGGCGAGGCGTAAATAACACGAGGTTTAGCGCAGAACTATAGTAGGTGGCGAACACAATAGATCAGCAATGGACGCAGTGTTACAAGGCTCACAAATACCTTAGAAAAGCCCCACACAACAAAATTTAAAAAATGGTGAGGAGTTTTTTTTAGAGAATACGTTCGCAACGTGTCAGACATATTATAGAAAGTCGGCGCTTGCGCACAGAGAAAACATAAAAGGTTGGTTGTAAGAGATTGTCATATGACAATAAACCCGCCCATTGTGAAATTTCACAATAAAGAATACAAACAAACATGCGTTGTCTATTTATCTCACGAATCCAATATCTTTTATTGTTTTGTTTTTACCGCTTTGCTTTTTAGCTCAAAAAAAATTATCAGAGCCATAAAATAGTAGGACTATATGTACCTGCGACGTTGTGTTATTATTAAATTATCCCCAAACATCGCCTGAAAAGGGGCAACGAGTGCCTATATTGTATACAAGAAACATTTGCGCTTTTAAGCTTACTGCGCCCTGCGGTAAAATTCCGCGCGTTTTTTTTCCGGAAAATATGTGAACTATAGAATCACATGGTAGCGCGTGCACTACGGAAAAACAAATCGGTCCGGATTTAAATTCTTGGGATTACAGCAGATTGGCTGCGGTGCATCGCCGAACAACTTTTTTCGTGAGTTTTAATTAACAGGCATCCTTCAAGGGGGTGATGAGTACGAGACACTAAGCAGCTATAGATAAAAAAAATAAAGAAAAAATATTTTTTGAGTCTTTTATTTTTATTTTTGTGTTGCGTATTTAAATTTCATTCATTTCAAAATAACAAACTGAGTAGATCGTTATATAACCCACTCTCAGAATAAAAAAAAAACATATTGTACAGAGGTTGCGCACGGTACTATTAAACGGTTGTTTTATAGTGCACCGTCGTAGACTCGTAAGTGACAGCAGCTTCTGATGCCACATATACGTTGCGTACGTGGGACAAGTGTGCACACCAAGGCTCCCACGTTGCGTCGTATACGTTGCGTTACCTGGGACTAGTGTGTCTGTACCCTTATCCTACGCGACGTCGCGTGGGATAAGTGTGTCTGTTTTCATCTAAATTCAAGGGCCAGATGTAATCGTACGTTGCGTGAGTAGGTCTAGTGTGTCGGACCCCTTATTTTGCCTGTCGTCTCTTTTAATGCAAATTCAAGGGCCCTGATGTATGCGTTGCGTACGTTGCGTACGCGGGACATGTACGGCGCTGTCCTTAAAAGTATTGGAATTTGTAACGCGTATTTAATACTAATGGGTGACTCATTAAAATACAAATGAGCACGCGAGCACCTCTACATACTCCAACCAAGTAAATTATAAAAAAGGGGAGTAAAAATTTCAACAATAGACTCTAATGAGCGCGTAATTGCGCCTATTAAACTGATCACGTGGGCACGTTTAGCCTGAAGCTTTAAACATTTGGTAACGACCTCAATCAATTTTTTTTATTACACCTAAATAAAATCGCTGAGGAAGCGTCTCGTGTGTCCAGTGATTTTCCCACGGGAAGGGTTGATAGGTATATAATTACGACGCGGATTTTCTTTCCCATAAAATGAAAAGTTCATCAGCGAAGCCAAATCATCCGATAATCCGGTTCGTCGGCATGAATGTATTGGATTTTTCAAATAGTCGAAAAAATGGAGCGTCAGGAATTCTCTCTCGCGCTATTTACGGCGTGCAAAGCGAATAAACACGGACAGATCTGATTTATGAAATATAAACAGCGCTGATCTGAGTTTCAAAAGAACGGAGAAAATGCGGGAAATCATTTCTATTGTAAACGCGAGGCGCCGCGCCGTTGCAAATATAAAACTGATGGACTTGTGAGTCGAAAATACGTACTCATTTCATTTACAGTAACGGATATTTACATATACCAGAACTGACGAACTCTAGATCAGAATTCAAAAATGGCAGCTCCGACTGTCATTATTTTTTAAATGTCATTTTAATGAAATGAATCTTGCAATTCCCAGATGCGGTAGGTACCCACCTAAAGCAACAATATATTAATTCAAACTTGTAGGTGACAACGTTTTACATTAAAAACCTGTAATAACACAAAAAATACCTGTGCACAGGAATTTCCACAGGTGTTCCTGTACTTGTTATTTTAAATTGGAATGCTAACTACACAGGGTTAATGGCTTTTATGCAATTGAATACGTAATTTTTGCTTAATCGTCTAATGAGTAGTTTTGTAAAACCAATCAAAAAAAAATCTAAACAAAATCATCGAAAAACGCAATAAACTCACCAAATAAATTGGTCGGTGTGCCGAAGATGCTGCGTATATTTCTTCTAATTCTTAAAATTACAGCAGGAACATACAACTCGAAGCAAAACAGGCAAAAAACGATATCGTACAACCACAAGCACGAACTTTATGAACATTCACGTTTTCACAGTGTATTTTACAGGGCTTCGCGGAACGGACGACGGAATTGTCGCACTACAAAATAATTTCACCGCCTATTTACTTTGCACAAATAAAATAACCGAAGCGATAAAGGCGCTGTCATGCCAAATGACAAAGCCAGCAGATATCAAACCGCAAGCGACGACGGCCGACCACGGCGAATATGGAGAACCAGAGAAAAGGCATCGACGTGCGCATTCGATCAAAAATATCGTTCTAGTCACTTTTGTATCGTATGGACTATTCATACACCACGAAAGTATGAAAATATCGTAGATGTATTAAAATAATCGTATGAAACACACCACTGAACGTCGACACTTCACATCACTGCGAAGTGTTGAGCTAACAGCATAATTAATATTCCACATTATTTTTTAAAATTCGTCTTCCAAAATATTATACATTTTAAAGTTGATAATGAAAAATAAAAAATAAAAATTGATTTTACGAACACACAATTATGAATGACGCAACTTCAGTGTACTCAGTGACAGTTCTCTTTCGTTTACGTTTTTTTCTGTCGGCCGTGTTAATTATTATTCAATTTCTGTTATTGTGTTTACAATAATAAAATCGACTCTGTATTCGTAATGGATGACGACGACAATGTCAGGCGGAGGGGAAAGTCACAAGATCACGATGCTCAATCGGACGAAGAAAAAATACGCATCAAGGAGGATTATTTCAAATCTCTGCAGTTATGGATTCAACATGCTCAATTTCAGCAGAACCTCAACACGTATTTTCCGTATTACATGATGGCAATGCAGAACAACGCGGGACCTTACATCAACAACAATTACCAAGTGCCGGGGATGATGGGCAACCTTTATCGCGCTTTTCCAAATCATGCCCCGCCGAACAGGAATATGGGAAACGGTGTTAATGCAGGACAAAATTTTCAGAGTGAGTTGACTGTATCGGAATATATTAGGTGTTGCTACCTCGCCTATTTTTCAAAAATAAATGAGCCAGGCTACTAAACTCGATCATATTAATGCTAAATCTAAAAGAAAATCTTGTCAGATTTTTTAATTATTTTTTTTTATAATGGTTTAAAAAAACCAATCTAACCTACCGAAATGTAGGTGTTTGACACTTCTTTAAATGCCTATATCTCTCTTATTTATTGAGTCCATTGAGTTAAAAATTTAAAATGTAGAACTGTTAGCAATACCTAATATATACCACTGTATCTTTCCCTGATAGAGTAAAAAGTAAAACAAATTCCTAAAGTTGATGCCCAATTTTTTTGCAGATATGCCACAAGGGAATGTTTACACAATTCCACCGATTTGGAAGCGTTTTTTAGCTGAATTTATTGATTTTATAATATTGTTCTTTGTGAAGTTGGGAGTGACATTGATTGCGGTCGATTTTTTCGAGTACATGTAAGTAATATTGTCAATCTATAGGCGAGACGTTAAATTCAAATTGCGTTTTTATTGTTATTGGTGTAAAATCATGCCCCGAGCGCTCAAAGGTCGAGTCTCGAGGGTCACGTCTCGAGGCTCACGTCTCAAGGGCTCAAATTTCTTAGTTTTCTTTTAATTCTGAGTACAGTGGCATCTCGAGGCAATGAGTTGATGATTTCATCCAGTGATACCTCGTACGTGCTTAGTAATGATTCTTTGCAAACAACTTGGTTGAACATCTTGTGGACGAAGTTATCCAGTTTTTTCCAAGCCCTGAAAAGTTTGCTTGGTGGCATATACAAGGCCTCATATATAGAGCGTCTATATGATTGTACATAGTTCTTTTTCCATGCAATATCTTATTGCGAATTTCAAATATTGCTCTTATGTCTAATGGGGGCGGGTGTTGACGATTAATATCACGACGAAGCATTGTCCATCAAGTTCATGATGATTTTTATTTCAGAGATTTGGATAAATTTGATATCGATACGATAAAAAAGAATCTGCAGGAAGATTATCGAATGGCTGTTCAAATGACCACAGAAATTCTGGTTTTGGAATTCGTCTATCGCATACTTGTATGTATATTCGAAGTGAGTAGGTACATTTTAAAGATATTAAGTCGTTTCGCTATAACCCATTTTTTTATTTTTCCCATGTGTTTGCAATATATTAAAGTTACAGGTACCTACAAATTGAGGACTGTTTTCTCAAAATAATACATTTACAGGATAATTAATAATTTTAATTCATAAAAAGTTTCGTAAGAAATACATTTAACCATTCGAGTAGCGGCATAATTTCATGGTAGACCGCGGCAATTTATTGGAATTTCTTGCAATATCGCCGCGCTCGACAAAAAGTACTATAACTATGGAACTACTATAGCAATCACGAAAAGAATAACTGTGGAATGATCGCATTGAAATTTCGTATATAGAATATTGAAATGTCATTTTGTAAAACAATTAGATAATTATGAATAAATATAAGAAATTCGAAAAGTTAAAAAAATGCGGCATTTCTAACTTGTACTTGTCTTACGGAAAAATAAGGAACCCTATTTAGAAATTGTAAATACTGTCGTGAGTCGTGAGAATTAGATTCTCTATCAAAGGTAATATTTCGTTTTGCTTATTTACATACAAAAATATAAACCAATAAAAATTTTGATGATTTCTCGAAAAAAAAAATGTTTTTGAGAATGGAATTTTACCAGAAATATCCGCGAAATGACGCGCGAAATTATTCTAACGGCTGTCTATGTATCTATCGTAATAATGAGATATTTGGTATGGATTTTAGGATGCGTTCGAATTAGAAATAATATTAGTGTGCGCTCCGGGAGCAAGCCGCCAATATTGGTCGTTACGTAGTCAACGGTGTTCTGATGTGCAACCAAATTGGGTCATAACGTAGCTGAAGGGTTAAATTAAACAAGTAATTGTAAAATTTTAAGTCAGATATCACTAAATCTAAACGCATACTGATGATTATAAATAGAAATCTTAGTTATAAAAGCGCAAGTTTTATCAAAACGATACTTTTGGAGTAGATGTATCGCTTTGATGAAATCTACCATGGTAATTTCAACATTCATAATTTTATAATAACTGTTCCTGGACTATTATACAAGACAAATGACCAGTATCTTGGTAGGGTATCTTTGTTATTATATCCTAATAGGTCTGTGTATTATATTTTTTGTTTAATATCATTAAAAAAAACTCACAAAACACAGATACACAGATGGATATGGATGATTTATCACTTAAAAAAAACTCACATTTTGCGCCTGCTACAAATGATTTTTTTTAAATCGTTTATTAGACATTTGTTTTCACTGATGTCTCTGGCTCCAAGAGAATTGACTACATGAAACCATTAGGCCGCCCGTGCACTAGGCAACCGCGACCGTGATCGTGGCGACCAACGATTTACATTATGTTATATTCGAAACGGCGCACTACGCGACCGCAACCAGCTGGTCTCAAAGACCACAATTGACGCGACCCGCACGCGTCCACGACCATCGTGTTACAAGTCATTACACCGGCGTCCGCAGTTGGTCGCGAGACCAACTGTCATACAATCTCATTCGCATGTGTTGTCCTGTCATATTAGGTCGTATCCTTTCCAATAACTGGTCGAAGGAATTTATCGTCATTTTAGTGTATTTAAAGTATAACTTCAGTATAAATTCCCTGAAAGTCTCGGATGCACAGCCCTCCGTCCAGATATAACTCTTTACTCTCTATCTCGGAAGGTGGCTCTTATCGTAGAATTAACTGTTCCATGGGAATCAAATATCCCAAAAGACCACGAGTACAAATTAAATAAATACCATGATCTTGCAAATGCCGTAACCCGGAACGGCTTCACTGTTCACCTTCACGCGGTGGAAGTTGGCGCTCGTGGCCTGCCAGCTAAATCTCTATTTCACCTCTTTAAAGATCTTGGCCTTTCCAGAAAAATAATCAACTCTTTCTTAGAAAAATTATCTAAAACTGCGATTTGCGCATCTCAAATTCTATGGCTTCGAAGGGGGAGTGAATGGGTGGCAAGGTGAACGCTCACATGTGGCAAGACAGCTGTCCTAAACCTACCACAGCCGGTTCGTAAGTCCGGAATCCACTGCTCACCCCCCAGAAGTGTAAAAAAATAGTATTATGATGGGCCCGACTCCGGTCGGTGAATTCCATGGCAGCTCCGTTTGTATTTATACTTATCATCATGCTCTCTAAGTTCATTGTAAAAGGTATTCAATGTTTCTTTCAATGTCTATCGATATTTGGATGTACCCAAAAACGTTTGTTCTGTCTCTTTTTCTTTTTTCGGCAATACAAAAAATAGTACGCTGTCACAGCCAACTCGGCGTCGTCCATGTTTGATACTGAAATAAAACTTGATCTCGTTGGTCTTTTTTGGTGGCTCGGAAGTGACCACGACAGTGAGCATGGTCGCTTAGTGCGCGGGCGGCCTTCGAAACTCATTTTTGAAAATAAGCCTGATGTTATCATCTTGAGAAAATGGTCCTCATTCGTTTACATTAAAAAATGTGCAAAAAAATAGGTTTCTGCCAGACCAATTTCATTTACATGTGGCTGAAATTGTTAATTTTTAATTTTTTTAAATTTGTCATGGATTTTATTTAAAAAATACTATTTCCGACATTGAAAATGAGTACATGAAATTAGGTGTGCAGTATGGAAAGGTAATTTTCCATACATTTTTTAGTTAACCAAATATTATCTGCTCGTAACTTCAATATATATTAGAAATGTATTTTAGCCCCTTGCCTCCTGGGAATGCTTAATTAAATGATTATCAATTTTATTCGCAGGCAATCTGTCTCTCAGCGTATGTAAACGGCCGAATCATAGGCGCGACACCCGGGAAGGTACTGCTCGGCATTAGAGTAGTGAATGCATCGTCTATCGTTCGCCTCGCAAACGACAACCACGAGACAGTCCTCGTTACTCCCGGAACAGATCTCACTTTCTGGACTGCCTTTGCACGCTCCGTCATTAAGAACATTCTAATAGCTTTGCTATTTCCGCTGTGTTTAGTTTTGTTCTTCTTTCAGTATAACCGCACAGGCTATGATATCTTTTGCAACGTGGTCGTTGTCGATGATATTCCGCAGCGTCACGACCAACAGAGGCAGTAGTATTATACTATTACAGTTGTTTATGTACATATATAAATAAATAGAATAGCGGCTAAATAGTCAGTTTTATTTTTTATGTTTTCTTTTGATCATCGGGTTTTGAATGTCGCCGCCATTTTCTTTCGCCAGCGCCCTCTATAGCAACATTGGAAATGGGCGTGTTCGTAAATGCAATGAAATTGCTGAGTTGGCCGCTACTGAAACATCAAACAGCGTTGCCACCACAATTTTCGTAACATTTTATAAAAATTAATCGTTGTACGATTCGTCCTAAATACAATAATAACATAATTTTTAATTGAAACTATTATAAAATGCTAGATTAATAAGACAGAGAGTTAACAAAATATCCACTTGTTTAGTTTTTTCTGTATATTTTTTTCATTTTGTGTTGACGTCTAGGTGTCTGGCAACGTTAGTTTCAGTTCGTTTGCCGAAGAACGTGGCGGTGGTTATGGGCGGAGTTTAGTGGCCTTTGCTGTGAGAGCGACTCTTGTCACTTTTTTGTTTTTTAATTGAAATGAAATTAAACGTTTAATGTAGGTTTCGTTCCGCGGTAATTCGTCGAAGGAGTGTGTTTTTATATTTAATAATAAGGTGGTGTTATTTTACCCGACGTAATGTCTTCGTCCGGAGATTTCGGCAATCCGCTTAGAAAGTTCAAGCTCGTCTTCTTGGGAGAACAAAGTGGTGAGTTTTTTACTGTGCCGATTCGAATTGTTTACTATTGGCATTTGAAACGATTCGATTTTGCTTTTGTCTCGCACAATTTACCGTTCCTCGGTCGTTTGTTTCTCACGTTCGCGTTTCCAATTAGGGTTGACAGTTATATCGCCAGCATTTCCGATTATCTGCGTTTAGCTAATTCGTTAATAATCGTAAGTCATAACATAAACGGGACACTTTCGTTTTAGTCTAATTAAGTTGCTTGCGTGTGATCTGTTTGCTAAAATGACGTCATCGCTTTCGCGTTATAATTTGTTTTTTTTTCTCCTTGATTCCAGTTGGGAAAACATCCCTCATCACAAGGTTCATGTACGATAGCTTTGACAACACATACCAGGTACTTTAGATCGTTATTTTTTACTGTTGAACGCCCTAATTTTTTTTACAACCTAATCATATTTGAATAGTCTTTTAAATTCATATTGAGCACAAAAAAATGAGGTTAAAATTTAAATAATTTGATGGATGTAGGTATACATGAATGTCTAACAGAGATTCAGTTTTAATAAACAGGCCAACAGTTGTATCAATAACTAACTGCAAACGATGTGATTATTTTTGGAATTCTTTGCTCGATTGGCAGATATTATTTATGTAAACTTTGGGTACTTGGTACCTGATGTACTTCATTAGGGATGTCTTGAAAGAACGGGACATTCCTCCTTGAAACATTTTATTTATGACTGTAATACGAGTAACTTTGTAATGTTTTCAATTTGTATTTCAGGCAACAATCGGTATCGATTTCCTGTCAAAAACAATGTACTTAGAAGATCGTACCGTACGGTTACAGCTCTGGGACACAGCCGGACAAGAGCGTTTCCGATCGCTCATCCCTTCCTACATTAGAGATTCCACTGTGGCTGTTGTGGTTTACGACATAACGAGTAAGAATATTGTTTAATTAATTAATTTATTTATTTATTTATTTATTTAATTAATTTAACAATTCATTTACAGTGCATAAGTATCACTAATAATCATATCAATAAAAAAATATATATAATTAAAATTAAAATTGAACACGGCCAATATGAGCATTTATGTACTGCTGCTGCCCAACTAAGTGCCAGGACTTGTTCCAGGGCAGCTAGCTCTCTAGTTTTTAGGTCACATATATTCGGCAATTTGAATAAAAAATAAAAAGGAAATGAAATATGTATATATATATTCCCGTCACCAAATATAATTCAGTTGTTATATGTACTTACCTATATGGTTGTACGGCATTCAACTGTGGGGTGTAGCAAGCAAATGTAACATACTCTGTCTACAGCACTTACAGAATAGTATCCTAGTATCCTACAGGATGTTGCGAATGCACCATGGTTTACAAGAAATGATGAAACTCATGACTATCTGAAAGTCCCCATTATTGCCGCACAAATTGAGCGATACAAAACCAAACATGCAGAACAATTGGCACCCCATCCAAATCCCCTCGCAGCTGAGCTGCTTAACCCTTCAGGCGTTGGCCCCTTAGCCGATTGACAAGGTGATATCCCAAAATATTTTAGTAAAAATTAGTAAAAAAATTGAATTATGAAACTGTCTCACCAAAACATTAATTACTGCCAAACCACTGTACCCTTAAGTTGAACAAAACATATTAACATAATAAAACATAATAAAATAATACAAATTAAATTAATATAAAATTAAAACGGGGCCGTCACGCTGAATCGTGTTGTGGCCGATGTCGGCCAATTGGGGCTCTAGGGGTTAATTAATCTAATGTGGTTTACAGATTAAAGAGAAACCAAATTCTATAGAAAGGGGAATCAAGCTATTGGCCTCTTCTCTTAACCGCTGGAATGCAAATACCACCGATCGATGGTTTTTTCATTGTGACAACTTGCGGGCGGCCGATCTCCGTATTTATGCAATCATGTAATTATATGCGAAAAAAGTCACCTTCATTAAATAACCCACCATTATACATTAGTATGCAAGCACTAACACCCCCTACAAAAAAAAAAGATGGTTGAAAACATGCCGTCAAGAGTTTCATTCCCATGGCTATCTTTTCAAGGGTTACCTATACCTTAATCAATATCACTCAACAAATTCTACATAGAAAAAAAAAGTTGTTGGATGTTGTAGAAATTTGTAACGGCTTTTTCTCAGCTCTGATATATGTACATATAGTTATACCCCAGTTGATTATGTCAATTTGAAAATTCCATATATTAATAGCGTATATGAAATTTTATGCGTTTATCTGTTACTTTTAATGCTACTTTGCATTAATTGGATTAAATGTAAAAACATCTTATTTCCATGTTTAACCCATTTTAAAGCCCCACTATATGCAATGTTCTCAGTAGGGTATATCTGTAGACTCCCTCAGCATATTTTTGAGTCGCTGGTTCAAGCCAGACCAACAGTGGAGTGTTGTCACCTAGAATGGGCAAACTCGTCACCCCAGGATGGTTTAACGATATTGATCGCACTTTTAACCTAGAGTGAGACTTGGAAACGAAAACAGTCCACTGTCTAGCTACGCCAACAAGCCCGTCGGAGACCAACGTCTTACCGCGAGGCACTGGAAAGTGAAACCAGTGGGCCACCTCTCGCTTTGACTACCACATTTAGCCGTATTTTCCCATCCTCCCGTCTGGTTACGGGTCCGAAGTCACTTGCGCGGCGTCTACCTGATGTTAAATCAGCGGTAGTTCAGTTTTAATTTATCGTGGACCATGGCCTCCTTTGCCGGCCTACCACTTTGGATTGGGTGGCCAACTGGTCGTTTTAAGAGTGGCTGACATCAGGTCTACATCCACCCTCGCTGCTTAGGTAACAGTATATAGTTTCCAGACTCCAACTATTCACCGGAGTGCACAGTCATTTGGCTGACTCCACACGGTGCGCAAACCGCCCATTAGTGCCCGAAGGCTATCCCCAAAGGAACTGATCCAATTTGGGGAAACACCATCCTTACCGGGGATAGACCCATTTAGAGGCTACTGGATAGGAGCTGAACCGTGAGTTGAGCGGACTAGAAATAACAATCAAGTCTTTAATGACTCAACTGCACGAGAACCATTAGCTAAATAAATAGCAAGATGACCTAGACATCAAATTATGTCATTAGTGAATAAGGAGAGCTAAAAGTAACTTCATCTGGGTAAAACCCACACTCAGCAGTATTAGTCAAGCTAAAAAAAGAAGTCAAAGACAACCCAATCAGAGACCCAGGCAGATTTTTGAAATGTTCAAAATAAACGGGGGGTTGCTTAATCACCTGACACAATTTAATTCTCTAAGCGGACCACCTACTTAATTTTTATCTAGATTGCTATATAACCAAACCGATTTTTGATAAACAACAAGCTTATCAAAGTATACAAAACGCGATAATGGCTCTTGCGCTCGCAGAGCGTAAAACATTAAACATTTTTATGAAGTGAGTAATAATGTAATTACGGTCTCTCGTCAGATGCAAATTCGTTCCACCAAACGTCGAAATGGATCGACGACGTGCGCACCGAGCGCGGCGGCGACGTCATCATAATGCTCGTAGGCAATAAAACTGACCTGTCGGACAAACGTCAGGTCAGCACCGAGGAAGGGGAGCGCAAGGCCAAAGAGCTCAATGTGATGTTTATCGAGACGAGCGCGAAGGCCGGCTACAATGTCAAACAGCTGTTTAGGCGCGTGGCCGCGGCTCTGCCCGGCATGGACTCAACCGAGAATAGGCCACCCGAAGACAGTATCCTTTTTGCTACGTATCACTACACTAGGGTTGCCATAAAAATGGGCCCTCAGACCGGGACGGTCAAAAGTAATTTTTCTATTATTTTGCAGTTATGATACCACAATGTAAATAGTTTTATATTTAGCGGATCCTTACTGTCCCTTACTGTCCCTTATTCCTTTAGATACTCCGTTAAACAACACTGCATTGTTATTTTTTCTATTCTTGACTTGTCTAAAAATGTTATAAATCTTTTATTTACAAAAATATCTGAAAATAAATAACAGGGTAGGGTTCTAGGGTTCAGGACGTTCTGCAAAATAGAGTGGTAGACATATGAAATAAACTACCATTTAAAGCGATTAGTGAAAGCTTTGTCAGTCAAATTAAAAACAGACTCCATTCGTACCTAAAAACTTGTTTATTGTTTTCGACTGGCTTTACAAGATCTGATCTAGACGTATCAGCAAACCTACCTATCTATAATAAATAAATAATAATATAGCTTTAAATGTTTCATACTGACTTGTAATAATTTAACCCCTCTCCTCGCGGAGTAAAAATTCAGCCGTCCCATTCGCGCGCTACCTTTTCGCGTGCAAAATCGACGACCTTGATAAAAACGACCATAACTTGTAAACCACTATACGGATCATAAAAAAAAGAACTGTAAAATGATCGCATTGAAATTTGACATATAAAACATTATAACCTTATCTCGTAAATCAATTAAGATAATAATTGCCTTTTCGCAAACGGCCCCCATCGTGTCGTCATCACTGGACCAAGTGGACGCCTCTCATTTCAGTGTATTAAAACTTGCATCCCCAAAAGGACGCCTTTCATTTGAAGGGTTAAAGGAATTCCTAATACAGTAGAACCTTGATTATCGGTCATGAGTCAGGGCTAGAGGGGTGACAGATATGGTAAATAGATGGATAATAGAAAACTGGAAGAGAGACTAGCGCGCCCTCTTGTGGACCGATTTCAACTACAATCTTTAAACTCTTGCCATGACCGAATGATGCCTGCATGCCAAACTTAGCTTAATCGGATGAAGCGTTTAGCCGCTATCGTGGAGGAAAAACGTATATATCCATCTTCATCGCGAAGAAGGCTGATGCAGGAATGCTTTGTTATATGAAATTTAACCCCTTGAGTATGATACGACCAAATCTGGTTCTGAAACAATTATCCGTTGAGTATGATACGACCAGATCTGGTTCTGCGTTTTTTTCACTTCTTTGACATTCTCATATTTATTCATAATTATCTATAATTGTTTTACAAAATGCTATTTCAATATTCTATATTCGAAATTTCAATGCAATCATTGTGCAGTTGTTCTTTTTATGATTGGTGTAGTAGTTTCGTAGTTATAGTACTTTAAGGTCGATGTCGCCGAAAATCCTGCAAAAGAGACAGATGCATCCATGAAAATACCCATTTACTCCAAGGGTTAAAGTAAATCATTAGGTAAGAATAATTTTATTAAATGGCCATTTTTGGCCGTATTTGTGCGCTGTTGCAGTCGAATACAAGGAAGCTATGACCTTGTGGAATCCAAGCATTCCTCAGAAAACTCTAATTCAAATAATACAGAATAAAAGGACTAAGACTGAAAAAATGAGAATAGTCACTTTAAGTATTTTGGTATTTCCTGAGACTTTTCTGAAATTATTTAGTGATAAAAATGCAATAATTTGCACCTCCCACTATGTACCGGCGCCAGCATATATCCAAAATAGTTCGCAACTAACATAGTTTGAAGGTAACATAAATAAAGTTAATTTAATAATATAATTTCATAAATAAACTTAATTTAAAACTGACATAGATAACTTTAAAGTTTTAATATCTGCGAGGCGCGCTCTTAATTTTACCTAGATCTTGAAAAAATGCAACTGCTGTGTGGCAATGATGTTATTGACGGGACATTTAGGGTGTCAATCGGAACAATGGTCCCAAACCGGTGACCTGTCCCGGTCTACCGGGACGTATGGCAACCCTACACTATACTAACGCATCTTTGGTTTCAGCTCATTACTCTTGTATCTCTGTAATCTTTCTGTGGTGTGGACGCTTTCATTCATCAATTTCGTACGCTTCCGTTTTGTAAATCGTTTTAGTTTTTCTCTTTATTTTCCTTAATTATTTTTTTATTTGCGCCACTTAGTGCAAGAGGTGATCCTCAAGGATACTCCGAACGAGATCAAGGATCCGGACGGCAGCTGCTCCTGTTGAGATCTCCGTTCGTCTCGATACGTTACTTGCTTACCTTTAAAAAAACAACCTTAAGGCTATTTCCGATTTTTTTTCTGTGATACATTACTGAAAAGAGAAAATGTAAATATAAAGAACAACCATGTTTATTTAAAAGATCACATTTAAATTAAATTCATTCCATAAAATTATATTTTAGGTAGATAGTTTAATTATTAAGTACTCAGTTTTAACGGCTCACTCACTTGTGCATCCATTTTATTGACGATTCCGTCCTAACGAAGAGCTGAATTTGAAAACACAACCAAGACGCATTTTTGTATCAAAAATAGTAATATAAAGTGCCTTTTGTAAATATTTTTTAATTTAGTCCCAGCTTAACTGTAATGTACATATTTTTTCTGCTTTTTTCTTTTGATTTGATTAATTTTGTTATACTGTGCTTATGTTGTAATATAAACAATGTAATTAAATTATTAATTTAAGTACAGTTTTTTTTAACTTTTCCTGGCAATTGTTGTCCTTAACCATCGTGTACCAGCTGTGGATTTACAATCTCAACAACCAATCGGCGGAGAGCAACAGGAATCGGAAGACGGGTGCTCCTGTTGAATATTCAAAGTGCTCATTCACCTTATTTAATCCCAATTCACAGCGAGATATCTACACATTCATTTATTTTTTATAAAGTTTATTTTCATTAATATTAGGGGTACCAGAAAAGAATGTCATTTCTTGTGTTAACCGGTTTCGGGGATTAGTTGCGTTTTGACGTATTTTACGTATTCTGACGTTACTACCCTTGAAGACGTATTTTGTGTTATTTCAGTGACTTTATTGTGATTTGTAAATTTAGAATTTTGTGCCCTGATTTACAATGGATCGATTCGTCAAGTGAAGAATTTATTCAAAATGATGATGCTTATGATAACCCCTGGGTGGCCACGCCCGCCGATTGGCGTTTTTCGTATTATCCGTATTTATGTAATTATCGGCTCTATTTCACCCTTTACTGCGGTAAAAGCCTGTTATTGAATAAGCCACCGGTACATATTAGTATGCATGCACACACCTTCTACAAACAAATTTTCTAGGGATTCGAATATTTTGCCTGGAATGACTGGCTTCCGAAGGCTTAAGGCGAGGCGTGCACTACGGTGCGGTGCGTTGCTGTATGTTTTTCATGCTGCAGGGGAAAAAAGCTGCATTTATATGGTATGCACACCGCGTAGAAATGTTTGGACTTTTTGCCATTCGTTGTTTACGCAAGTCTTGTATATATAACTCTATAGTAAGGAAAAATTTGTCCCGCGATGCACTGCAGAAAATCTGTAGCAATCCACAGAATTAAAATCTGAACGGATTTTTTACCTTGCGATTCCATGTTCACAGATTTTCCGAAAATAAAATGCACGGAATTTTACCGCAGTGAGCGGCTAGCTGTATGACTTTGAAGAAAGAGACTGCATCAACTGCCACTAGTTAGTTAGTTAGTTTTCCTGGGCTATTTCCCGCACTTGGCCTCTTGATTGGGCCGCTGTATGGCTCATGTTTCTATTTATGTTACTCCAGCCAACCCAGGCTGTCCCAGAAGGAAACTGCCACTAAACATTTGTGCTGTTTCTGGCGATTATTTGGATGTTCGCAAGTGTCAAAGATTGTTCAAAAAATTTAGATTGGGAAATTTTGATTTGAAAAAATAGCCCTGGAAGTGGAAGACCTAGAAAAGTGGACGATGCCATACTGACTGCTGAAATCGAAAGTAATCCAACTTCCGTTAAAAAAATTGTAAAGAATCTCAGTCAAGTGTTATATCTCAAAAAAAATGGGAAGCTGTGGAGAGAGGGCAGTTGAATACTGCACGAACTAAGCGATAGGCGTCTAGGCGATCATCTACATCGGGGCACAAAATTCTAATTTTACTAATCACAATACACTTCTGGACAAATACTCGCTGAAATAACAATATAATACAATCAACTACTCCGAGTAGATAGGCATTCCTACACTTGGATGCGTCACAAAATTAAATGCTTAAAATTTAATTATTAATGACATAACTATCATGATAGTTGTCATGGCTGTAATATTATATTCAATATTACCTACTTACAAATAATTAAAATATACTAATGTCATTAAAAGTAAGAGAGAATATATATTAAAATAGAAATGCATATTCTATGTAGAATAATCAACGTAAAATAATTTTGTTGTCAATCCAGCAATATGCCTTTGTATTTTTTAAACATAAATAGATGTATACTAAATTATATGAGAATTAGAATGTCAGCTATCATAATACCGTTATGCTAAAATTTTACAAATTTTGCTAATTATCAACATGGAAAATAAACTCGGAATTTTCAAACTCTCTTATGAAGGGCTTCGAAGGGGGAGTGAATGGGTGGTAAGGTGAACGCTCACATGTGGCAAGACAGCTGTCCTAAACCTACCACAGCCGGTTCGTAAGTCCGGAATCCACTGCTCACCCCCCAGAAGTGTAAAAAAAATAGTATTATGATGGGCCCGGCTCCGGTCGGTGAATTCCATGGCAGCTCCGTTTGTATTTATTTATTGATACAAACCATACATTGGGTTTCTTACCAAATTATTTATAATTATATTTTTAAATTTAACACAAAACACGTCTTCATAGGGCAGTAGTCAAAACGCAACTAATCCCCAAAGCCAGTTGATATAGAAAACGACATTGTTTTCCGGTACCCCTAATAGGTTTCGTTTTAAGTTAATTGTGATATTCTTGAATCTTATCCTAAGTAATTTATTTCGTTAATCTAATTAACACGATTATTGTAACAACTGCATTTAATATTTTATACTATTTAAATAGAATAAGGCGCAATAACGTCATTGTGATAGACTACTTCAATCCCGGATCCTCGCTTTGTGAAGACGGCTAATAACCACCTTGGCTTTTTGCACTGATGTGACCGTAGGAAACTCTACACCGGCTCCGAAAGCGTAAATTTTTCATTTTATTAAAAATAAAAAGAATTATGTTTATATTCGGGGGAGTTTGGATTTTTGATAGGAATGAGCGGGCTCGTCAGCATGGGCAGGAAAATTGTACACTCGGGAGCAATGAATCAGGGTCATGAACATAAACTTTAATATCTCGGAAACTAAGAATGCTAGCTTATTCAATAATTACAACATTAATAATGAATATTGTATACTAGGTACACTTCTTATATTTGTTTGGTGAATGAACAAAAACAAATGCAGTGAATTCGTAGTTGGATTAAAAAAAATATTGGGTTTTGGTTTTGGCCTTTTTGATGGCATTACTGTACAGCAGTGTTTTTAACCTATTTTAGATCGTGACCCCCTTTTTGGTAAAAAAAAACTTATGCGACCCCCCTTAGACTGTAACTTAGTTCTCTCGACCCCCTTTTATCTCTTCCACAGCTGTAACTGAAAGCATTCAATAAATATATTTTTTGTAAAAACAATGGCGAAAACCAAATAAATCTTAACTGTTTTTCACTTTCGAAGCTGTACTTAACTGTTTCCATCTTAGATCAATAAAGTTTTGTAAAAGAAATAGAAAAAAAACAATAAATATGTTTCTCTTCCGAAGCTGTAAATGTTTCCATATGATATAAATAGGTTAGCTCTAAAGTATTCCCTGCAGGCAGTAAGATTATTAATATTTATTATTAATATTAAAGATTTTGTAATATTATCTATTTTATTTTTGGATAGCCTGCTACCCACTGCTTAAAAAACACTGTTTACAGCAAACAAAAAGTTTTATTAATTTTATTTCAGTAGTATTAAATAATGTATAAAATAATTTTTATTTGAATAAGCTAATATTCTTAGTTTCCAAGATATGAAGGTTTATGTTGGTGAGCCGGATTCATTGCTCCCAAGTGTATTTGTCATATTTTTCCATAGATTATTTGGATTCTTCTACAATCCATTCGTTTTGCTATCGTTTTTATATAAAAAGGCGTACTAGAGAAGAAATAACCGAATTTTTAGGCAAACGATTTGAAGCGCTTCATTAAAATAAACTATTTGTGTTGCCTGAATTGCGATTTTTTTTCCAGATGAAAACAAGCCAATCGGTTTATGTTATCATTTATTCGTAAAAAGGAAAATTTGATCGAAAAGTCTAGTCTATGGTTGACTGCCTTAAATACAAGTTAAAATTAATGACAATTATTAAACAGAGCTACGTTCTAAGATCGTAATAATATTTACAACGATGGACAAAACTTTAATGCTCTCAGTCTTAAATAACCCGAACTTATTTACACTATTATGTACAAGTTAAAACTATTCATAAATGGTAAAAATTGGTAATGGTAGAAGAGTATTATGTAATATTTTCCTAATACCATATATAATAATTATATAGTAATAGATTGCTCAACTCCATAGTACGATTTGACAACCCTTCTGCGTCGAAGAAATGCAGGTAGCGCTGATAGCATTGACGGCCAAACTAATAGCAATTTATTTTGCCATCTATAATAAACATGAATGAATGAATTACATAACAGGAATTACATAATGAAAAGGACTGATTTCTTATAAAAACCCAATATTTTAACCAATAATAAGATTCAATTATTGGTGCCGTCGCATTTTTTATATAAGCTGATTACATCACAGAAATAATACGGAGAGATAGAATGCCATATGGACCATGAAACCTTGCTAGTCCAACCATGCAATCTGAACATTAAAGTGCGTAATTTTTACGTATTGAAACCTGTATATCAAATTAAAAATTGATATCTTTATGTAAATAATATTAAAATAATAAGAGCAATGATTTCCATATTATTTCGTTATTATATTGGTTATTACTTTATACCCTATAGGTGTGTTTGAGCCCAATCTACAGTGTGTTGCCATACTGTTATACCACTAAAGTCGCCATATTGAACATAATCTTATGAAGTATCTGGGTTAGAGAGTATTTACAAATCTAACGTCAACTTAAATCTTCGAGGTCACAACAAAAAACTCGTCGTACAAAATTTAAATCTAATCATAACCCGCTCGATTTGAGCTAACCATTTTTGGTTAGACGCTTACAAATGCTAAAATTGTATCTAACCAATATTGGTTAGGGCGCTCCGCGCTGCGTAAAATGCCAACTTTGTAATATTTATTCATTATTATCTTAATTGTTTGACGAGATAAGGTTATAATGTTTTATATGTCAAATTTCAATGCGATCATTTTAAAGTTATTCTCTTTACGATCCGTATAGTAGTCTAAAAGTTATGGTCGTTTTTCTCAAGGCCATCAACTTCACGCGCGAAACTTCCGCGCAGAAGTGACGCCTAAATTTTTACCCCGCGATAGGAGGGGTGAACGTTCTACGAGAGTGGTGGACACGTCGAATAGATTACCATTTGAAGTGATTAGTGCAAGCTCTGTCATTCAATTTAAAGACCGACTCGATTTGTACCTAAAAACTTGTTAATATTGTTTATATTGCATATCAATATGTTTATATTGTTAATATTGTTCAGCTTTACAAGATCTGATCTGGACGTATCAGAAAAGCTGCCTGTCCAGAAATAATAATAATTATATTATTAGTAGATTAATCAAGTTTTGGAACTATGAGTTCCATCTACATGTTGCGTTTTGTGGTAAAATCCTAGTCGCCAAATCGTAGTATGACGTTGAGCAATCTAATACGCCATATAATCAATGTCGCTGTATATGAGTAATGCTCGATTATGCACCATCACAATCAATATTTGCTACTCATAGCATTTGCATATTGCTGCTATACTATGGAAATACAGATTCTCCATTCTCATCTAGCAAAACATTCTTTACAAATACTGGCAGTTTGAGCCCACTTAAGTTTAATTATGGATAAAGACATTTAAATAACGGAATTGGCACCACATAAATATTACAAAATTTTGTCCTGTGCCCACAACAAATGAAACTTAAATCTAATGGTAAAAAGTAGTTTGGTTCCTTTAGAAAATTGAGATAAAAATGAGCCGTCACTAGTATCTTTCCTGAAATCAGACGGCTGTGACCTTTCGCTAGTATTGCTGAGGAGTCGGTGAGGGCTGCGCGTGGCGGACTCCATGGCGGTACCCGCCGTTCTGCATGCAGGAACCTTGCGGGTATGTAGGACCGCGGGGAGCAGCATTCGGGCCGTGGTATGAACCGTACGACGAATCGTCCGACTGAGTGGACTGTCCGCGCCGGGGCTGCGAAGCCACCATTCCGTACGCGCTTTCCGGTCGACGGGAATATTTAGTCGTCTCGTCGCTCCTCTCGAATTTGGTGTTTTCCGTGTTTGGGCTGCCGGTGGGGTTTTGGCGGGTGCCGTAGATGGCCTGCGTCTGCTGGTTCGTCTGTCCGGTGAAGTTCATCTGATTTTCCGGCCTATGCGATGAGCCCGTTGGACCGGGGCGGGTTCCGTACGTGACGTCCGTTCGCGCTTGTATTTGATTCTGGGTATTTTGGTTCTGCGCGATCGTCTGATGGGTGACGGGTATTCTCATTGGGTATAGCGATTGGGCGGGTACTAATGGGCCGGGGCGTGGTCCCAGGTCGTGGTTGAGGGCGCTGTTCGATTTAGCGTATACGGACTGCGAGCGGTTCAAGTTGGCTCGTGTGAGCGGAGGCGATCTGCAGTAGAGCGATTTTGTTCCGCCGTAGAGGGATTCAACGCGGTCGAGCTTTGCTGGGGCGGTTGTGTAGAGGCTAGAAGCCGTGAGGCTCGGACAGTAAGCAGCGACACCTGGAATAAAAAAAGATTAATTAATGAAAAAATTTGTGGCCTTATTGGGAGGCTATTTTTATTGTTCCAAAGACAACTGTCGCATAGGGTGGGTGTGTACTCGCAATCCCTTGGACCAGAGATCTAAAAATCCCTGCAGCGAAACCGTATGTATTAGTAGTTAAGTTAGATGTCATAGCATACAAATGTACATGTAGGGTAGTCATAGATTAGTTGGTCAATAATGAAAACACTTCCAAAGCATAATGTAATATAATGAGGATGAGTAAATGTTCAGGTTGAGGATCTATATATTCAAAACAGACATCATTTGCACTTATTACAACTCCCTTTTAAATGATTGATTTTGAGCTTGGTTACCGAATATTTGCATTTTACTATCGACTATTGCACCATAACCAAACCCGTTGGGATGCTAGTTAAAATCCTCTTTGAAATCCTGGTGTCCCTAACCAACCCGGGCGTCAATTGTGACTGATTCTGATTTAACTGACCCTTCCACAATCTCTCAGGCTCAAAAATAACTATGGGGTAGCTTTAAATCCTACAGGATATCCATTTTTAACTATGGGATGGCCTCTTCTCTACTCTATGATACTCCAGAAATAATAACAAAGTTCATGCTGTTGGCCTCCAAAGGTAACCGGACCTCAGTCACAGCAAACAAGCCGCAGTTAGGCATTTCTGTATTCTTACTTCAATGCACTGGAAGTAAGGAGTACGAGTGAACACCAGATATTAGCCTCTAGAAAGCTTAGACAGTGCCTATCTATCCATACCATAAAAGTCCATGGCAACGAAACCAGATTGAAACCATTCGCAATAATTGAGAAAGTCCTTAATTGGATACTTGAAGGTGACTTGGACTTCAATAAGTAGGTACCTACTGCTTTCCTGAAAGTTTCGAATAGACAACTCTTCATCCTGATTTGCTGTAGAGTAACCGTAGGTACTTTACCGTACCATGAGTATAAAAACTAAATAAACACCAGGAACTCGTAAATGCCATCACCTGAAATGACTTTACTGTTCACCGCCATGCTGTAGAGGTTGGCGCTCACGGCTCACCAGTCGAATCCCTTTCAAGATTTTCATAGCCAATGTCTCTACTGAAAAACTCGATTTCCGCATCTCATATCTAGCCCCTCTTCACTTTGATGAATATATCTGCCAATGGCTCTGGGTCAATGCTTATAAGACCAACATGTAGAGGGGGGTTATTGGTCGCCTTGGTAAGTTATTGGCGCGAGATCCGCGGTGTTGTCGGTTGGCCGCGCGTATAGTAAGTCCCAGCATCGACCGTCTTTTTTTTCATTTGTTTTTGATAACCGTGTTTCTGTGCACACTTAGGTGGCACGCTGTAAATAAAAAACCGCTGCTATCGTAACCAGCTCGAAATCCATTTTTGATATAAAACTGAAAGACCTTCCAACGTATGGACCGAACCACAAATTCCTGGCCAAAATACGTCCAAAGCATTAACGAACGTCATAGGGTTAAACGTTTGCATATAAGAAGATGGCCATGCTATATTTATCACGGCCGGTCCAGAGAGCATAGTTCAGAATTCGGTACCTATGAATGCAGTTTAGCAAACTCTTCTACATTGAAGACGTTTTAATGTCCCCACACTATGTACGATCTGGCTCTATAAATAAGGGAGCTAAAAAAGCTTGAAACACTTATATGGTGGTAGGTTAGTTTAGTTTTTTAAATACAAACGATTCATACACACTTGTATGGCAGTAGGTTGTTAGTTTTTTTTAAAGCTTCATAAACACCTATTTGGCGGTAGGGGTAGTTTTTTTTATATGGCAGAGCACTAGACTGCATAAATTCCCAGAAATCACACATTCACTCCTAGAAGATCTTGTACCCATCTCAAACCGGATACAATATGCAAAAACCCCGACAATCCTATTCTACGATGCAGAGTTTAATCCCGCTAATAAAGATTACAGCGGATCGTTTACCTGCTAAAGGCGGCCCTCCGACCGCTCCAGCGGGCCTGTAAGTGCTGTAGGCCGCCGCGCCCGCGTGGTACTTTCCCTGGTGCGGCTGCGGCTTGTCCAGGTCGTCGTACGCGTCCTCGTCGGAGTGCGCGCTGGACGAGTCGCCGTCGGTGGCGCGGTCCCGGTCGCGCCTGCGGCTGGTGTTGTACGCGAACTCGTACACTAGGCCGGCGGATATGCCGCCGACTAGAGGCCCGAACCAGTACACCCAGTGCGAGTCCCATTTGTTCAGCACGAAGGCCGGCCCGAGCGATCGCGCCGGGTTCAAATACGGCATCTGAAATTTAAAAAATAAACGAATGTAAGTCTAATACATCGGATTTAATAATAATAACAGTAAAAAACTCATTATTATTATTACTGCACAAAAAAGATACAAAAAGGCGAGCTTATTGCCACATGGCAATATCTTACAACTAACTTAATCACAGTGCAGTTGGGCGCGTGTCGACTACAACGGGCGACCCGTCACCCCAGACTGGTATGATATGTGATCGTTCTTTTAGCCGTGGGATGAGCGCATAATACTTAGACAATGACAATCCACTATCTAGCTCCTCTAACTAGCCCGCGAGAGACCAACCCTTACCGCCCGGCACCGGGTAGACCAAGCGTCCTCGATACCAGCTATGGCCAGATTTCTCCGGCCTCCCGACGGGTTACGGGTTTGTATCGATGGTTCGAGGTCGCTTGCGCGATCCTATCACTACGGTGATTCGGTGTCTACCGAAACCACCGCAAACCACGGCATCCTTTGCCCAGCTCTTCACCCGGTACCGGCTAGCCGAATGGTCGTATCAACAGCACCCCCGCTCTATAATAGGAAACAAAGCCGTGTCCATTCCCCCGGTTATCAGTCGGAATGCACAGTCGATTGGCTGACGCCGCACTGTGTACAAACCGTCCAGGAGCGCCCGAAGAACGATTCCCAGGGGAATCGGCCCTGTGATGGGTTGGGCTACTGGATGGGTTGGGACGACCCTAAACACATGTGTCATACTGGCCTAACTGCACTGGGGCCATTAAGTAGCTCCCCAATCACAGTGCAGTGCTACATGGGCGCATTTTAAAAATATAGATTAATAAATTTGTCAGCATACAATACAAATTACTATATTTAATATTAAGAATGCCCGAGCAGAGAAAATCGGAAAAGGAAGTGAAAGGGAAGAACTGATTACTTCTTAGAAAAGTAGCAAAGTAACGGAATTGCATTTTCAATTCTGTCGATCGAATGCAATAACAAGACGCACACTTACAGACATGTTACACGCTCACATACATATAACACGTCATAGTAGGGTTGGTTGTAAGAGATTGTCATATGACAATAAACCCGCCCATTGTGACATGTTTACAATAAAGAGTATAAAGAAACAAACAAACAAATACTTTTTGAGACGAGTCTTGAATGATTCTAACTAAGGCGAGTTTTGTATATTTGCTGGGAGATCGTTCCCAGAGTCTTGCACCATGGACATAGAAAAAGTATGAGTAGAAATCAGTATTATTAAACGGAATTTTGTGTAAATTATCAGAGGCTGACCGAAGTACGAGATCGTGGGAACTTATTGGTTCGAAAAGCTCGTGGAGATAGGATGGTGTTGATTGGGAGAGTACACGATATACGAGAGCAAGTATGGTAACATTTATCCTTTGGCTTACCGGCAACCACTTTAAATACGCCCTATATGCGGGCACATGATCATACTTATGTAGACTGAAGACGACCTACCATGCGATTTGGGCATCCTTGGGCATAGGAATGAGAGGTACAAACATTGGGCAGCGAGAAAGCTGTGCTCGCGGTGAATCCCACACAATTTGACAGGCTCAAAAAACGGGTCACGGTGCAATGCTTACCAGATTAAACGAAGGGTCGTCAAATTTGTTGTGAAACACAGTAACAGGTGGCGAAACATGGATTTACAGCTACGACCCCGAAACAAAGCAGCAATCGACCATTTGGGTATTTCAAGATGAGCCGAACCTAACCAAAGTGGCGTGCGTGCAAAGTGCGGCAAAGCGGATGATCGCTTTCTTTTACTCTTGCTTTGGAGAATCATCGTACCGCGAATGCTGATTCATTCACTACCATTTGCTTGCCTGAAGTTATTGAGTAACTCCGTAAAAGGAACCGTAAGCGCAGCATTATCTAGCACCATGAAAATGCTGCTGTCGCATAGCCAGACAAACGAATTTCTGAAGGCGAAAAATGTAGAACTCATGGGCTCCCTCCGTACAGTCCCGACTTAACATCTCGTGACTTGATCTTGTTCCCAAAAATTAAGCACCAATTACGAGGTCTACAATTTTCATCGCCAGAAAAGACTGTCGAAGAATAATATGAAAAACTTGTTTCCGAAGTCTGCACGGGGAAGTGGAATAAATGTTATGAACATAGGTTTATACGTATGAAAAAGTGTACCAACGCTCACGGAGAATATATTGAGAAACAATAAATTGGTTTTTGGCTATTCATTGAAGGTTTTTCTTATTCATTCTGGAAAACTTCAGTGTGGCCTTTATATACCCCTAGAAGTGGTAGCATATACCTAGATTGGAAAAGAAGGAGAGGCGGTGCAGGCTCTTATGGTGTCAAAACAACCTCAGAGATGACCATTTTTACCAAACATGCAAAATACTTGGATATTTTCATTTCCGTTCCCCCGAGAGACAAGCAGCGGATCCGCGCCATTAAAGTTATAAAACTGCAAAGTTTTTTCTTCGACTCGCCAGCGGAACAAGTTCGTCGAGGGATATGAAATTTAGGTCAATATAAACTGCAAAATTTCGCTGTTATTTTGGACATAAATGAGTTTACGCTTTTCCCATTCAGTAGTTCAAGTAAGCTTCAGTAGTTTGCAAATTATTAATTTAACTTACGTTAATAGTTTGTTTTGCCTCTTACAGCGACTACCTACGCAGTTTAGGAAAGATACAACGTTTAACCGTGTTTAGCAAAAACACGCTTGCACCAAGGGCCCAGTATGGTAAGGGAAACCCAGCCCGTTTAAGGTAAACCCAATGCGCTTACCTAATACTTGTCTGTTTAATCAACCATTTTTGTCGGAGTTCAGTTATGAATGCGGTTTTTAAAAAAAGTATGTTTCACAAGTATATATTTTTTTTTAATTGTCATGTTTTCAATATCTTTGAACGATAAAACAATATCGTGCTTGTTTGTCTAATGTATATGATTTTTTATCAATTTAGCTGCCATCCTCGTCACTTCATCTGAAATCCTATATGAAATTGCCCAATATGATTATAGTTTATATGATTATATATCATTATAGTTTGTTCAATATAATCATATGACCAAGAGCAGACTTGTATTCGTGTGATCTCTCACTGTCGACCATTTTAAATAAGTCACTATCTGAGATTGTAAAGAGAAGTGAAGAATTCTAGCCAGAATACCACTTCTCTTTTTTCAGGAGCAGCTGCTCCTGAAAAAAGCGGTTACATATTTAAAAAGTGCATATTTGTGAGTGGAACAATGTTTTTCATGTGCAAAGTTCCCACCGACAACGAGGAATATACCTACCGTGGAAGTAGATCGTGATCGTGATCCTAAGGAGTAGATCTTGGATGGTAATCTTGATACTTTTAAGTTATTTATGAGTTATTAACACAATCACCAGGCATACATACAGAACTTGACGGTTATGCGAGCATATAGGTGTCCACAGTTTCAGAGTCTATTATGTAGGCACTGAATAATAATAATTACTTACTGTCCCCATACCAAAGCATTGAAAGAATAGGGATAGATTAAAAAATGTTCCTGAAGACAGAAAAAAATACCTCACAATCTCTTCTTTTATTATTACCATCTCCTATCGAAAGAGAACGCATTGCCCGACTTCAAAAATGTTTTCGCTAATCAATTGTATTTGACTTATAGGCTCCAATATTACAATTTATATACAATTTTTGTTTAGAAAACACCCTGTGCAAGAAATCGAGTAGATTGGACAGAATATAGGTTCCAACTGTCGGTTGCTTATTTATTCAATATGTTTCGTTTTTGTTTAATATCAATCACATGACCGTGACGTAAATGTACAATGCGAAAATGTATTCAATAATATCTCTATTATTCCAAATAATGAAAAACAGATTTTTTTACTTCCCATGCACTATCAACATACTAATTATAATTACAAAAAGGTATGTTTAATCTAAAAGTGGACTCCAAGAAATAACATTAAAAAAGGGTACTGTAAGTTTGCTAAATTGTTGATTGAACAAATGCGCCGACTGTATAGTGCAGTCGAGCGTACGTTCGAGAAATATGACCGCCCCCACCCGCGTAACACCAACCAAAGGCGCTTGCCCTAACGTATCCCTCTGCTCACTTCCCTCGCACCATATCACCGCAACGCCTTGCCACTAAATAGTGCGCTTACTGTTCTAATTCGGTATACTGAGGAATAAGTGATCTTGAGCAGACCCTTCTACCCGGTGAGCGGTTGAATCCTTGGTTAGGATTGCCCGGTCAACCTTGACGGAGCGATCAGCGCAGAGATTGCTCGAGACGCACTCCCATAGACGAAGAGCTTTATAAAACTACCTTTTGTGGTGTGGCGAAGATAAGGTTCAGGCAAATCTGCGATAGTTAAAATTGTAACTAAGTTTAGTTAAACGTGTTTAACACAGTTTAACTGCTGCGTTGCTACAAGTCACCATTGGTCGGATAGTGTACGTGTGTTAATTTGATGGCGATCAACATGTGTTTACTTATTTTACACGCTGCTCATTATTGTTATTATTCGATGGAATTCCGAATCCGAAACTAATTGTTTGTACCTATTGCCATACATATTACGTTCTTATATGGTCTATTTATGTGGTGGCTCGTTAGATTGATGATTAATTTGTACTTACCTTATTTATTATTATTAGATACGTTTTAAACTATTAAATTTGTAGAAAAATGGTATAACCCTTTGACACACGAAGGCGGCGAAACGCCGGTCAACTATATTATGGTATTCATCCCCAGTTTTATTTCATAATTTGAAAAATAAATCCAGTAGGAACAGTTCGTTCGACGAGGAAAAATATGCCGCCAACGTAAAGAATAAACGCAAAAAAACAAAAGAAATTGAAAAGAGGTGATGCGCAAATTTTGTTTATAGCCATGACATAGCTGCAATAAGATATAGCGACTATACGATAGGTATTACGGAAAGCATATTAGGGAATATTACGCTACCACCATACAAGAGGCGAGGAAGGGCAACTGGAGGAGTATGCTTTTTACGAATGGGCACATTTCCCTAGACAAATTCCTCCAAATCCTGTCAAACAAAACCCGTCCAGGCTATGTAAAATGTGTTTATTACTGAAAAAGAAAACTGAATCACGATGGGAATGTGAGAAATGCTTAGTGGCTCTCCACATAAAAGTTGTAGCATTAAAGTTAGTGGCTTTCCTTATAAAAGTCGTAAAATTTGTCATAATTGATTAGTGTTTTTAATTAAAAAAATATGTCATATTGTTAGTGGTGGAATGGGTTAAATTGTTATCAATGAACATTAATTTTTTTTGTTCATTGATAACAATTTAACGACCCTTTTTCGTTCATTTCTATGCTTCCTAACTTATTTTTTAAATTATGTAATTTGAAGTATGCACACGTCATTGTTTACTTGGTACGCCTAGAGCCTAGGCCTAGTTAGGCGGCGTTGATTTGAAGAAATACTCGGCTGTGGTGCTCTTCTGGTTTACATCGATACCTCTAATAGTACAGATGCAATGCAATAATGTACTGCAGGTAATAATATTGCTGTTTTCTTAGTGTAAATCAAAACTCCTGCAGCGAAATAAACGATTTTTCAATCTCGTTACGCTACTGGAAAACATCCAATTATTTTTCAGCCAAGCGGTCACAAAGCAACCATTCACTACACAAACAAACAACGCCATCGCCGACGAATACGTACGCCCAGTCAAGCTTTATTAATCTTCTTAATTAAGAGCCAACAATTTCAATAATTAATCAGCAGCGCCGAAGAAGCTCGGTCATTATAATTTAAAGCGCTCTCGGCCGATTAGCGCCCGCATCAATGCCTACTTTTATATGTATGTATAATTTTACGTAATTGGCTGGATTCTAATAATTAATAACGAGATCAATAAGTACGACCATTGATTATATACAACAATGTTTACTCGGTCTATTGATCATATTGTCTATGGTCTAGACAACTAGAGTTGTCGACTACAGCAGGCGAGCCCGTCACCTCAGGAAGTTTTAACGATTGGTCGTTCTATCTCCCTGGAGTGAGCCCAGAAGACTTGGACAAACAGTTCACCGTCAAGCTCCGCCTTAACCGCGAGATAGACAGGAGTGTTACCCAGCGGGCTTACACTCACGCCCTTACTTCCAATTGCGACCAGATTACTGCAGTCTCTCGATTGCTTACGAGTTCGAGGTCGCTTGCGCGGTCCTCTCCCTTACGAAGCGGTGAAACGGTGTATTCCGAATCTATCGCGGACCACGGCATCCTTTGCCCGGCTGTTCACCCAGGATCGGGTAGTTAATGGTGGTTTCAAGAGCAGTCGCCGTAAGGTCCGCAACCACCCCCGCTCTATAGGAAACAGTACTGCTTCCAGACTCCCCCGACTGTTAGTCAGAGTGCGCAATCGATTGGCTTATGCGGCACGGTGCGCAGACAGTCCAGGAGCGCCAGAAGGTTGATTCCTAGGGGAAACTAACCCTAAGGCCAGAGTTCTACCCAGGCTCGCACTTCGGCCGTCGGATAGGTGTTGACCCGTGAGTGTGACCAACCCTGAACAGAATGGTTCTTCGTGGCCAACTCAGTGTCCATAGATTATAAACGACCATTGATCCATATAACGATTTGGCAACCCTTCTGAAATGACGAAATTTAGGTGGATGGTAGCATTGACGGCCAAACTAATAACAATTTATTTGGCCATTTATAATACCATTGATAATGCATGATTTTTATAAAGGACTGACTGATTATAATAACCCAATAATTTAATCAATAATAACATTAAATTTTTAGTGCCATCTATCGTATTTTGTAATTAGGCCGATTACATCACAGAAATAATACGGAGAGATAGAATGTCATCTATAAGTGTATCTGAACGTTAAAGAGCGTATTTATTACGTATTGAAACATGTAGGTACCCTATACCAAATTAAAAATTGTCATTCTCATGTAAATAATATAATAATAATGAGAGTATGATTTAACAAGTCGTTTGTCATTTTATTATTATTTTATAACGTATTACAGCTCTATCTATAGTTCTCTGCCATACTGTTTTATTACGAAAGTCTCCACATTGAACATAATAATATAACATTAATATTTTTTTGGAATTATGAGTGCCATCTACACGTTGCGTTTCTTTTTTATTTATTTATTTATTTATTTATTTTCAGGAAAACCAACAGCTAAGTATAATTTAACAATGCCGGAGTAACATAGCAGAGAGCCAATTAAAGGTTTTCACGTTTAAATAACGTTGTAGAAACATATGCGATCTTTCAATTAAAGCTATCGATTAAAAATGCATCAAAAATTATTCAACAATTAATGCTAAAAAATTCACTGTTCAGCCGCTGCCTAGCTAAGTTAACACTCGTACAGAATAGATCAAAGTCAAAGCGTTTAATCATGTCATTGAAATTGTCACTTGTTCGCCACAGAAATGCGTTTTGCCTATAGTTGGTACCAGCATGAGGAACATGAAGGGCAGGGTTAAATCTATTGGGTTTGGAAGGAACACGGAGATTAATTTTATTTAGTAAGTCAGGACAGTTAATATTATTGGAGGTAATTTTTAGCAAAAAGGTGAAGTCCGCGGTTTCACGCCGCTTAATCAAGGGGAGGATATGAAATTTCTTGCATAAATTGAAATAGTTAGATGAGCTGTATGGGACTTTCAGACGGAAGCAGAGATATTTCACGAACTTCATTTGAATGCGCTCGATTCTATTTATATATTTGTCATAACAAGTGTTCCATACCTGAGATGCATATTCCAAGATGCTTCTGACAAAAGTGCAGTAAAGGATCTTGAAAGTTTTAGCACGGTGAAAGCAAGCTGCACTCCTCATGACAAAACCTAAAGCTTTGGAAGCTTTAGAAACAATAGATTGAACGTGATTATCGAACAGTAGATGAGAATCATGAATGACACCAAGATCTTTAACCACGCTGCACCTCTGCAAGGTATGAAACTTTAATGAGTATGAGGCTAGAGTAAATATTTTTTTACGGGTGTAGGTGACAACGGTGCACTTGGATGGATTGAGGTCAATTTGTAGTATATTTCTGGTTGCCAAATTCTAGTTCTACATTGAGCTATATAATTAATGGGTACGACTTAACAAGGCTTACGTCTACAATATTTCTGAAATCACACACCTCCAAACAGAACCTAGTTTCGTCTCATATAATCAGTCACCGCCCTTCACAAACAAATAAATAATGATGCCTCTTCTTCTTACTAAACACTGTTATTATTGGTCTCGCCGTGTGGTGTTCGAAAATATTAAAATCCGTCGCTGGAGCTGACTCCTCGAGCAGATAAATTTGAAATCGTGATCCTGTAACAGATCACGATCTCGAAGTTGGATTGTTGTTTGCGTTACTTTTTTCCCACCGTCTTGTTAAATATCATTATAATGATAGTGCGGGAAATGCCTAAATCGTGTGGGAATCGCTCTGCATGCTTGCGAGATGTTTTATCGATCGTATAGCTATTTCGGAAACGTAAAAGTACGTAGAAATCGTTCCATCGAAATCACACCGTAGGTGATCGATAAAAGGACAGAAAGTAACAGAAACATTTTTTACAGGAGACAAAAAACTCTATGGTTTTAAGCGAAAATATTTGTATAGATTGGTTACATTGCATAATTTCAATAAAGATCCAATGACACTTTCTCTATCGATTGAGATATTACTATTATAATATATTATTTTCGAGTTATATATTCAAAAATAAAACAATATATATTTATGTTGTTTTAACATGGCAGAAACTATCCTACTCTCACCTGGAAATACTACATCAAAAATAAAACGACTCAAATGAATAACGAGGACGTAGCTCATGGCTTGAGAATACCCTGTTATTTTACAAGGTGATCCTTAACATCGGCCAAAACACGATTCAGTGTGACGGCCCCGTTTTAATTTTATTTTAATTTAATTTGCTTTATGTTTTATCGATCGTATAGCTTTATGTTTTATTATGATAATATGTTTTATTTTAATTATGGGTACAGTGGATTGGCAGTAATTAATGTTTTGGTGAGACTGTGTCATAATTCAATTTTTTTACTAATTTTTACTAAAATCAACTTGTCAATCGGCTGAGCGGCCGAGGCCTGAAGGGTTAAACCGGTACGGACTTTGGCGTATGGTTACTAGAGCGCACAAGCAGCGATTCCAACGTACAGATCCTTCGACTATACAAGAACAAAGTTCCGAAGTCAATAGCCGACACTCAGTGGTTCATCCAGAACAGTTCTATCCACGGGAGCTAATGGGCCCTATTGCAGTTAGGCCACTAAGACCCATGTGTAGGGTAGGCCAAACGCACGGGTCAACACCCATCCGGCGGCCTCCAAGCAGACGTGCGAACCCGGGTGGGACTCTGGCCTGCGGGCCAGTTTTCCCTAGGAGTCAGCCTTCGGGCGCTCCTGGATGGTTTGCGCACCGTGCGGCGTCAGACAATCGATTGTGCATTCCGATTGACAGGCGGGGGAGTCAACCGGAATGCACATATTGAGTTGTCAACGACAACGGGCGAACCCGTCACCGCAGGACGTTTTAACAATTGTTCGTTCTATCGACCGTGCAGTGAGCGTAGAAGACTTTGGACATAACAAATCCGACGTCTAGCTACGCCACAACCCGTTAGAGACCAACGCCTTACCGCGAGTAGCCAGGTATGTTACCTGGCGGACGGCACTCGCGCCCTAACTACCAATTGTGACCAGATTTCTCCGGTCTCTCGATTGGTTCCGAGTTCGAGGTCGCTTGCGCGGTCCTCTCCCTTACGAAGCGGTGAAACGGAGTGCACCGAATCTGTCGCGGACCAAGGCGTCCTTTGCCCGACTCTGAACCGGGATCGGATGGCCAATGTTCATTTCAAGAGCAGTCGCCGTAAGGTAGACAACTACCCCCGCTCTATAGGAAACAATACAGTTCCCAGACTCCCCCGATTGTTAGTCGGAGAGCACAATCGATTGGCTTGCGCCGCTCGGTGCGCAGACCGTCCAGGAGCGCCAGAGGATTGTTCCCAGGGGAGACTGGTTGACCCAGTGTCCTACCCAGGCTCGCACCCCATGCGTGGAGGCCATCGGATGGGTGTTGACCCGTGAGTGTGACCGACCCTGAAACAGAATGGGTCTTCGTGGCCAACTCAGCAAGGGCCCATTAGAATCCGGTAGTTGTCCAGGGGTAGTTGTTAACCTTACGACAACTGCTCCTGAAACGACCATTCGGCTACCCGATTCCGGGTGAAGAGCCGGGCAAAGGATGCCGTGGTCAGTGATAGATTCGGTAGACACCGCATCACCGCTACGTAAGGGAGAGGACCGCGCATGCGACCTCGAACCTGTAACCAGTCTGTAGGAAGGAGGTATCCTGATGGTTAATGCCAGGCGAAGATATCCTTCCAAACTGGTAGTCAGGGGGCGAGGCTGCCCGCTGGGTACCTTTCCCGGTGCCTCGCCGTAAGGCGTTGGTCTCTGACTGGCACGTTGGCATAGCTAGACAGTAGATTTGTATTGTCTCTAAGACATGCAAATTCGACTATAATCCTTGACGTCGCGCGTTTGCTGATGGGCTTCGAAAGAAATTGTTCAGATACATTATATAACTATGTCTCATATACGCTCATCCCACGGCTGAAAGAACGATCACATATCGTTTACCAAACTGGGGTGACGGTTTCGCCCGTTGTATTCGACACCGCCCCATCGTGCTATCCACGTGCATCTCAAAATGCCCACAGTTAGAATACACCCAAAATGCACACAAGAAAAACTGCAAATGTATAGTGAGAGACATAAGATATAAAAGGAGACTGGAAGGACATGTTAATGCCTTAGCCTCAAACCTAACAAATAAGGGTGAAAATGTGGCAGACCTAAGTGTTACGCTGACACTGGCTGCAGACAAAAAAAATATATTAAGAGGAGACTCTTCGAGGGAGGGGTCATCTTAGACGCCTTCAACTCGAAAACACATCTAATTAAAAGATCTACATCGCTGTGACCAATTACAGATTGGAATCCCAAGGAAAAATGTTGTTGTATCACTCAATAAGCTACTGCTGCATGTGATCTATTTCCATTCATCCTGCACAGTGCCCAAACATGAAAGAAAAATCGGTCGCGCCACCCAAAAACTTACCCTGTAAGTAGCCAAGGACCTTTGGAAGGATTTTGAGCGTGAAGTCACTTCGGGAAGGAGGTTGACCTGATTGAAAGTTTAAGTATTATCGGCGAGCAATATACCAGGGTCGCACATCTACATAGATTTGTATTGGATGCAAATCACATCTTTGTACCAAATTTAAAGTCTACATGTCCAATGTTTCAAAATTGAAATATGACTAGTGCGCCCCCTGGGGGACCTTTTCAACTCTTGCCATGACCAAATGATGCCTGCATGTCAAATTTCAGATTAATCGGATTAAGCATTTGGGCGAGATTGTGGAGGAATATACACAGACAGACTTCCGTCTGGAAATAGTCTTTATCTTCTCAGGGGGGCTCAAAATAGATACCGTCTTAATCTCGAAAAAAAATGCGCGTTTACAATACTTTCCCTCTCGCTGGTTGGTGGGCCGGGTAAGTAATACAATGTAACGAATAAAACACAATAGAATAGCGTGTCTTCGATCTGTGATGTCATAATCTGTGATGTTCAGATTGATCGGATTAAGCTCAGATTCAGATTGATCTGGAGCTAATGGGCCCATGACGAGGTGGCCACGATGACCCATGTGTTCAGGGTCGGTCACACTCACGGGTCAACACCCATCCGATGGCCTCCACGCATGGGGTGCGAGCCTGGGTAGGACACTGGGTCAACCAGTCTCCCCTGGGAATCAAACCTCCGGCGCTCCTGGACGGTCTGCGCACCGAGCGGCGCAAGCCAATCGTCTGTGCTCTCCGACTAACAGTCGGGGGAGTCTGGGAACTGTATTGTTTCCTATAGAGCGGGGGTGGTTGTCTACCTTACGGCGACTGCTCTTGAAATGACCATTGGCCATCCGATCCCGGTTCAGAGTCGGGCAAAGGACGCCTTGGTCCGCGATAGATTCGGTGCACACCGTTTCACCGCTTCGTAAGGGAGAGGACCGCGCAAGCGACCTCGAACTCGGAACCAATCGAGAGACCGGAGAAATCTGGTCACAATTGGAAGTGAGGGCGCGAGTACCTATCTCGAGCCCGCCGGGTTTATTCCTGGCTCACTCGCGGTAAGGCGTTGGACTCTCACGGGTTGTGACGTAGCTGGACGTAGGATTGTACTGTCCAAAGTCTTCTACGTTCACTGCAGGGCGACAGAACGACTAATCGTTAAAACGTCCTGTGGTGACGGGCTCGCCCGTTGTAGTCGACACCGCAAGATGATCGGATTAAGCGTTTGGGCGAGATTGTGGAGGAATATACACAGGCAGACACACAGGCAGACACACAGACAGACTTCCGTTTGGAAATAGTCTTTATCTTCTCAGGGGGGCTCAAAATAGATACCGTCTTCATCTCGAAAAAAAATGCGCGTTTACAATACTTTCCCTCTCGCTGGTTGGTGGGTCGGGTAAGTAATACAATGTAACGAATAAAACACAATAAAATGTCGTGTCTTCAATCTGTGATGTCATCAATCGAGACCTGGACGGCGAGTAACGATATAAATGTAGGTTTGCGTAAACAGCTTTTTAACACTCATATTAGTACGCGTGTGTAGTGTTACAAGTATTCATAAAACACCAAACGCCTATTTGGACTTTAAATTTATTCATACTATTATAGAGCTGCATACTTGAGGTATGATTCTCAGTCTATCTATCTGCCCGAAGACAAACCCACAGGCTATATACTCAAAGACAACAATAAAAAAAACGTAATTTAAAAAAGTGTTTGACTCTTTCGACAATTAGAGATAGATTTGACATAACGTGCGCGTATTTGTATTAATAACAAATCTATGATTTTGAAAAAAAAATACTACTGCTAGATTTAGGTATCATTGCCACAGCTTCGTTTTACAGTAAAGTTTTTAAAATGGACAAATATGGCTTACAAAATTTTAACAAACAAGTAGGTAACAAGTAACATGTTCAAAAGGCAAGGATGAGGGATCTACATGGTCCAGCAAATCACACTAATATTCACTTGCTATATATTACCAAGTGCCTGGATACATATCGAAACATTTTATTCTTATTTCGTTTCCCATATGAACTACATGTGACCGCGAAATATCAAATTTGAGCAGCTTTCCGAAACCGTTGATTATATACGGTATTAGATTGCTCAACTCCATGGTACGATTTGGCATACCTTCTGAAACGGCGAATAAAAAGGTGGCGCTGATAGCATTGACGGCCAAACTTAGAGCAATTTATTTGCTCATCTATAATAACATTGTTATTGCATGTTTTTTTTTTATAAACGACTGATAGATTGTAAAAAGCCAATAATTTAATCAACGACAACAATAATTAGTGCTACCTATCGCATTTTTTATATAGTCTGAGTACATCACAGAAATAATACGGAGAGATAGAATGCTATCAATTAGTCTATCTGAATGTTAAAGTGCGTAATTATTACGTATTGAAAACTGTATACCAAATTAAAAATTGACATCTTTAATAAAAAATATAAATATAGTAAAAGCTATGATCTAAAAATCCGTTTGTTATTATATGATTATTTTATACCGTATAGGCGTGTTTAGAGCGCCATCTAAAGTGCGTTGTCATACTGTTATACCACTAAAGTCGCCATATTAAACATAATAATAGAAATTCAATCCATTTTTGGAGCTATGATTGCCGTCTACAAGTTGTGTTTCGTAGTAAAATCCTGGTTGCCAAATTGTAGTACGACATTGAGCTATCTAACTAATGTAGTTCTTTTCGTCTGTTTTGTTGCGTAGTTCTGTTAGTTCTTTAATAGTTCTAGTAGTTCTGTTATCCGTATTTATGCAGTGCGTGATATTGGAAACATGAAATGCAATAAACCGCATTTTAATATTTATAGAGTATTGCCCATAATTATGCAGTTTTTATATTGTGGTGCATCGTCCGCTCGAAAGAGCATAAAACTTGTCGTCAGCGACACGGGCGAAAGCGACGATATTAACCGAACGATATTTTTGTGGAGCGTTAAAAACAGGCGGCGCGTCGCTGAATTTACGGCTGAAACGGAGAGCTTTCAGGGCCGGAAGCGACGCCAACGGAAACACGGGCGCGGCCATAGCACGCTATTATACCTGACAAGCCGTGTGCAAGAAGGGACTATTATGTGGATAAATACGAGAAATATTTCTTAAAAAAACCGTAATAAAAATTATTCAAAATACTTTTTGTAAGGGCAGTCGAGTTTAAAAAAATAATATATTTCTATTTGTGTCTCATTTTGTAATTTCGTCGCTTTATTGACGATCCGACAGTTAATCCTAGCTAAAAAATCACTCATTTTAAAGAACATAACGCACAAAGAGGCAACTGCACAGAGAGGCTATGACGGGTATTAATACAAATGGTCGTCAAATCAGGTCAAGTCATTAAAATCTCCCCAAATATTTCCAATCCATATTAAGATATTAAATTAACATAACAAAACATATTAAATTAAAAAATCACAGCCGGAAGGTCGATATGGGGGCGAGCAGCCGACAGGCAGAGGGCCTTCGTTATGCAGAAGCGTGCAGTCCGCACAATAGCGCGTGTGCCGCTTGATACGGCAGCTAGGCCTCTGTTTGGAGATATCTGCATCATGACGCTGCCGTCCATTTATATAATGGAAGTAGCGCTGTTCGTTCGCGGAAATCTAGCCGATTTTGAAGTGAATGGTGTGCATCACCACTATCCAACAAGATCCCGCCCGTAGCATGCTACGTTCGGTCATTATCCAAATCGGAGAAGCTAGCCTATATCGCCGGCCCAGCGGTTTACAACAAACTCAGCGAGCACATTAGGCAGGCGCAATCTCTTGACGTGTTTAAGACACGCCTTAAAAGAGGTATCTCACAGACAAGGCGTTTTACTCACTGGAGGAATATTACTCGAGTGAAGTCTAAAACAGTGTTCCGCAAACTTTTTGTCTTCAAGGTACACCTATCAAATCAAAAAATTTTAGAGGTACACCAAAGAAAAAAGCAATGTTTTTTTAATATTTATTTATTACTAAAACCAATATACCTAATACGAAAAGATGTTTAGTGAGAAATGTGAGCGTGTTTAACTGAGCACAGGCAATCAAAATTTGGAGCAATCGTTGATAAGCCTGCTCTCATCTCTTCATTGATCGTCCTCAGGCGCTCTCTTTTTTTTCGATTTAATAGTAGTGAGAGTTGAAAATCTTAATTCGCATAAGTAGGTTGTGGCAAATGGTAATAGAATTGCAACAGCACGCTTTGAAAGCAGTGGATACTCATTTTTTATATGCAACCAAAAATGTGCTACCTCTACTTCGGAAAATTTTAGTTTTAATGTCCGATCAGTTTTTAAACTCCATGAATTCTTCCTGCTCGTTTATCGGTAAGTGTCCAAGGGAAATGTTATCCGAGAATGGATTCCGTACACAGTCCATAGGTTGCAGGTCACACTTAGGAAAATAACAGTTCATTTTTTCTGCTAATAGCTCCAAGTGTTTCACTATCAGAGCCTGCACTTTTTTTTCTGAATCGGCAGCCATGACATTTGGAAACATTTCATACCATTGACAACGTGGCTGATCCATAACACCAACTTAGCGCGAAAGCTCTCAATTTTGTCCGAAGACGTTAAAATATTAGACTTCCTGCCTTGCATTTTTTTGTTGAGCTCATTTAAATGAGCGAATATGTCCGCCAGATATGCAAATTTTGCTACCCATTCTTCTTTTTTAAACACAGAAGCAAAATCTGAACCCTGGGCCTCTAAAAACGACTGGGTCTCATTTTTTAGCTCGTAAATCCGAGATATGTAGCACTTTTCCGCGAGAAAGCCATCGTACTTCTGTATGAAACAGAAGTGACTGATGATCTGCTCCCATTTCCTGACACACTGCATTAAACAGACGAGAGTTTAGCGGTCGTGACTTGATGTAATTGACAATTTTAACAACTTCTTGTAGGACAGACAACAATTCATCAGGCAGAGACTTCGTCATCAGTGCTTCCATGTTTAAAAAACAATGTACATTTTTAATATTAGGATTATTTTTTCAGAAGCCCTGGTTACAAATCCCCTATTTTTTTCCGTCATAGCTGCTGCTCCGTCTGTAAAATGCTTATGCAGTTGTGCCATTCCAAATTATGGTCACTGAAGTACTGGTCTGTTACTTTGAATATTTATTCTTCTGTGGTATAACCAGGTAGTGGCTGACAAAATAAAAACTCTCTTTTATTTCACATCCGTCAGTGTACCTCACATTTGAGATGAGATGCGCGTGACCGCTAATATCAGTAGACTCGTCGACTTGTAGCGCAAAAACTCCACTAAGTCTTAATTTTTCAATTAACGTTGATTCAATGTCGCTAGAAATATCATTAATGCGACGTGAGATTGTATCTGCTGACGCTGGTATTTTTTCGATTTCCTTAGCGACTTCTTGGTTAATCAATCTTGACAACTTCTTTGCAGACAGGTATAATCAAAGTTTCAGCGAGAGAATGAGGCTTCTTGGATTTAACTAGCATATTAGCGATCACGTAGCTAGCTTTTTGCGCTTTGTCTGATGTTTTAAAAGACGAACTCATGAGAGTTACCTGTTTCGGGTGTTTAGTAGTTAAATGTCGTATAAGTTTACTGGGCACCATCAAATTATTGCCCAAAGTTTCTCCACAAACAAAACATTTTGGAATTGGACATGATTCGTCTCCGCAATATATAAAGCCATAACTTACATAGCTCTCATCATATTTTAGATAAACAAGCTTAGGTTTTATCTTTGTTGACTCTGTTTCTTCTTGGAATACATTAGTTTCACTTGACAAACTTGCGGTACGTTTAACGAATTTATCCACTATATACACGTATTATGGGCTATTTATTTGTTATTAAAAAGTCTATTACGCTCGCGACGACACAATCACAAACTAGCGGCTAGTTACTGGCCAATAACAAATTTCATCTTGACAATCGCATCGATATATTTCATGATAGTTTATGCTTTAAAGCGTCCCTCTTTAAAATACTGTAATTCTGGTATTTTTTGTTTTTTTTCCTTTTTATATACGTATTTTTTTTTTAAATTCAACCATTGTTCATGCATTGTGCTAATTGTGTACTCATATAAAAAGAATATTGATGTAGTCATGTAACTGTAGTATATATATATGTCACTGTATGTGTTGTCAATATTCTGTGTGGGTACCAAATAAAATAAAATAAAATAAAATAAAGATTTGTTTAACGGCTAGACACTGGCGAAAAGCAACGCTACGCCCACTCAATCGGGCGCGTCAACGACGACTGAGGACTAGTAGGGATGAAATGACACGAGTAAATACAAGTACTTAATCTATACGCATGCGTGCTGCGTTCGGCGATAGCTTGTCAGCCAGGGGTCTAACACAATTTAAATTATTTTTATTTAAATTATTATTACACAATATTTATTACACAATTTTTCGCGGCACACCAACTGATGACGACGGTACACCAGTGTGCCGCGGCACACGCTTTGCGGAACACTGGTCTAAAAAGCTTTGGTGGCTAAAGCGTTTAATGATCTCTTTGCATTTTGTCTTGTATTTTCCTCTATTTACATTATTCTAGTGTTTTTTTTTTCGTTTTTTTGTTTATTTTTATTTTTTCTTTACGATAAAAATGTAGGCAAGAAAATATGTCAAAATACTCCATAAACGCAACGAATGAGAACAGAGTGATGTGTTTGACAATGTCTAAGCATTGCTCCATGGATACTTGAGATTGAGTCATTGTTGACTCGTCTATAGAATAAAAAGAGATACCCAAACATTACTCAAGCCCGACTCAATGCTTTTAAGCGTCACTATTGATTCGGACATAAGAACCTTCTTGCACCCACAAAATTCAATAAAAACTACACCAGACACTCAGTTATGTGAGATCAATCATTGTCGATTACAAAAATTGTGGAAGTAGTCAGACGATAGGTTTTGGGTTTATAAAAACGTTAATAAATATGACATATGCTTATTTTTGTTAAGGTTTACCAAAATCCATGACAAACCGCATACAAGGTTGAGGAACGCTGGTGTAAACAGAACTGTAGAATTTAATAATCGCATTGCGTGTGAAATGCAGCAATATGATTTTTCGTATTACGTTTCTCTTGCTCCTGTTTTTTCTTTACTTCCTCGGTTCTCAAATTAAATATAAACACTGCAACGCTTGATTCATGGCTTGTCTCTACAATAGTAGGGGGCTATGTCGGGGCACGGCCAAGCGGAAAGTTCGAAACTTGTCGCCACGCCCGGAAAAGAAGCTTTTTGTGGTTGGACGTGCGACGCTGCGTTGTTGAAAGGAGGGCAATTATTATTGGCGTAATATAAAATCGAAATTAGTTGGCTCAAAGGCGGAGTTGTTCCATATAATATAGGGGGCGATTTTAAGGGTCTGAGATTTCTACCATTTTTACTATACTTAACATTCGTTTACACAAAAAAGTGCACATTCTAGAATTCTGAAGAAAATATAATAGTAGGCTGATGGGTAGTTGCTTCACGATCAATAGTAATCGCCATGACAAAAACACCATAATATAGCACTACCGCAGTATAAAAGCGGCAAAAATAAGTAATTCTGGTTCGAAGAGCAACAACAAAAATCCGGGCCAGAATGACTACTGTATAAACAGTAACTTTTTGTGGATGCATTGCACCTGGTGAACCTCGCGTGGGTTGGCGTCGTTCCATATACGGCAATTTTGCATAGCCATTCATCCAAAAATGCGCCTCGTAGCCAAAGATGATTTTTCGACCAAAATTGGGGTCCTCTACCAAAATCTCCGAATCCCAGTCAGCGAAGAAATCGCCTTGTGTATGGTCATTAGCTTTGAGCTCCTTGGTCAGTTGGATCTTGTACGGGAGCAGGCCCAAGTTCCGATGTAAAATTCGCCAAGTTGAAGTCTGCGAAAGTCCGAGTTGTTCTGCACGGCGGGTAAGCGACTGCCTCGGATTCTCCTGCACACTTTCACAGAGAGCGACGATGTTTTCCCAAGTTTTATCATTTGGACGTGCTTCGGTGACTATTATAACAACAGATTTGACAGACGTTGCCAAAACAACACGGCTCCCACAGACTGTCAACATCGACCCGCCCTTATTGGAAAACCCTTTATAATAGTTTTTTCATTATAACTTCATCAGTCTGTTTATTTTATTACAAGCCCCTAACATTCGTGAGTGTACGAGTTTTTTTCTCGCCAAATTCTAAATATTGTATAGAATTTTGAAACTGCCTAAATGGTTACGTTTAGAACAAGTTAACACATGGCCAAATCCACAATGTCAAGCGTCCTAATATCCTTTTCTTTTATTTTTTTAGGATGTCGATAAGTCTCGAATGGGCGGAAGTAATATTTTAAGAGAGAGACATCTTCTCGGGGCGGTGGGAGGCTGAAGTGAAATGGGGAGTGGAAATGCGCGATGAGGTAGACTATCGGAAAATAAGATGGTGTCATTTGAGGCGGAAAGAAAAGTGAAGCAGGTCGCCGCGAGGCATTTAATTTTCTCATTCATCGAGAGTCTGCTTTGGCCGCCAGCGACTTGATCGAAGCCGCCGCAGACCCACGTTGAACCATTGATTATATATAGTATTAGATTGCACAACTCCATAGTATATTTTGGCAACCATTCTGCGCCGGCGAAATGCAGGTGGCGCTGATAGCATTGACGGCAAAACTGATAGCATAGAATAGAATACCAATTTAATTGGTCATTTATAACAACATTGATAATGAATGGCATTTTATGAAAGACTGATTGATTATAAAAGCACAATAATTTAACCAATGACAACAATAATAACATTCAATTATTAGTGCCATATTATAGCCTGAGCACAGAAATAATGAGGTAGAGAATGCAATCTTTTTATTTTTTTAATTATTTAAGAAATCATTTCTATAAAAAAATGATTTTGCTTGATAAATAACAGGAACCGAATGGAAAAACCTTATCCTTATGCTTATTTGATTGTCACCCAACTGGGACTAGCCGGTTCTAGGGTGGAAAGGAATTCTATTATTCTATCTGAACTTTAAAGTGCATAATTATTACATATTGAAATTTGTATACCAAATTAAAAAAATATATCTTTATGTAAATCATATTGATTTAATAAGAGCTAGGATTTCAATTTTTTTTTTGATATTATATTATTTTTCAGATGTAAGCGTAGGCGTGTTTAGATGACTTTAGAGCGCCATCTAAAGTATGCTGCCATACCACGATCGCCGCCATATTGAACATAAGAGAATTTTAAAACATTTTTTTAATCTATGAGTGCCATCTATACGTTGCGTTTCGTAGTAAAATTCTATCTGCCAAAACGTAGTACTGCATTGAGCAATCTAATATATAATCGCTATACATATATCAATGGTTGAACTTACGAACACCGCAGTTGAAGTTTGCGGTAGACGCGGTTTAAATATTTGGTATTTCAATAATAATAATATGCTGAAGTGGCTTGTATTGCATCTGGGCACGTGAAACAAACGAGAAACTCGGGTACTTCTGGGGGGCACTCTCAAGGAAATACGCTCAGTTAAAGCTGGACAGTCTACTAAACAATTTTAAAACGCATCCTAAGTTGATTTTTGAACGCGTGCGCAGTGTTTGTGATGTCTCTGCCAGGGTAATTCTCGTCGCATATAGAACAATTCCTGCCCATAGACTGAAGGGGACGGGGCAACATGAGCGCAGCCGAATTAACCCGAACGGCCGAACGTCAAGCGATGGTCGGTATTGACTGTAGGTGTACAAGTGATGGTCGGTATTGACTTCTGACCCCAACCGCCTCCGACTGCACATTACAGCCGTGGCAGAGAACACAGCGGCCCTGACAAGCTAAATCCCTTTTAGAGTAGGCTACCAGATGGGAGTGGAAACTGTGAATTGGGCAGGCCAGATGACATACAATTTGGCTAGGACCACCGCACACTGATAGAGTTCCGCTGCGCGAAACCATTAGGAAACAAATGGTTCTTCGTGCTTCGTAATGCTTCTCTCTGAACTCCGTGTTGAGGCCATATTGGAATTGAAACACATTGCACAAATTGCTTGACTTACCGATACGAAACTGCATGCAGCATACGCAGCACCGACTGTCAACGCAGCTGATCCAGTCCATCTTCCGCAACGGTCGATCGAGGCGAAGTAGGCGAAGACCACTACGAACGAGAGCAGGAACTCAATGCCGAACCTCTCCCAGGCCGCCAATGTCACGGATTGGGAGATGACCGATTGTAAGTTGCTGTGGTATCCTGGAACCGTCACCCTGCGAAAAAGAAACAAATGTTACAGTACTCCCTCTATACTCTCCATAGACAACTAGAGCTGTCAACTACAACGGGCGAACCCGTCACCTCAGGAAGTTTTAACGATATTAGATCGTTCTGTCTCCCGTGAGGTGAGCGCAGAAGACTTAGGACGAAAAACAGTCCACTGTCTAGTTACGCCACCTACCCGTGAGAGGCTGTAACGAACCTTAAGTCCACTACATACGATCAACAAATGCATCGATTTCCAGTGAAATCCACTGACACAATTCAGCTATTATTTTGACTCGTGCAGCTATGAATCAGCACGATGAAACAATACTTTTACTCAGAATATTTCAAATTGCATCATTGCACGGCCTATATAAACCGGCCAAAAAGCAACCAAATTATCAGTCCCCAAATGATCACCTTCCCCAAGGTTGCGACGGCATATCCGGTACCCCTCTACGAGGTCGCTCAAAGGATCCGGCTCCTTGGTTTCCTTTCCTCATTTTCACTGAGTCTCGAAGCATCAGTCTGTAATCCCACAGACCCGAGCCGTCCCAGTACAAGATACTAGGAGCACACATACAATCCTCATCCACTTTCCTACATAACCGCCGTCGCGCAACCCTCGCGTCTCGATAAAGTAATCCGGGCACTCGTTAATTCGGCAAGCGTTATAACTGGCAATATTCAATCGATTCAATCAATAAATATCGTCTGCTTCATCAAAACCGCCTTTAAATACGGAGATAACTCGTAAGTTGACACCACCACCTCACATCGAATAATTTGGAGTCTTGTGATTTGTGGTCCCTCACAAGGCCAACAGCTTACGGCGAGGCACTGGGAAAGGTATCCAGCTGGCAGCCTCGCCCCCTGACTACTGGCTTGGAAGGATATCTCCGTCTGGAATTAACCTTCAGGATACCTCCTACCTCCTGACTGGTTACAGGATCGAGGTCGCTTCCGCGCTTGCGCTCCATAGACAGTTAACGCTCCCTGTGCAGTTGGGCGATTAGGACCTGCTTATTACGTCTGGTCGACTCAACTCACGGTTCAACTCCCATCCAGTAGCCTCCTCGAAGAAGGCCGAGCCTGGACTCTTTTTCCCATGCCACGGCAGGTGGATCAGTTCCTCTGGGGGTGACCTACGGGCACTGCTGTTATCGACTGTGCACACCGGCAAATACCTGGAGCAGTGAAAATAATCTCATTGTTTCCCGAGCAGCGGGGGTGGATGCTGACTTCTTGTCAGCCACTCTTGAAAGTACCAATTGTCCACCCGATCCCGATTTCAGAAACGGGCAAAGGACGCCATGGTCCGCGATTAATTCAAACCATTTGGTTTGAATTTATTACGGTAATGTTACCGTAATAAAATTGGTTTGAATTTATTGGCGGTAATTTTGCCGCTGCACTAACAACAGAAGAAAATGGTGTATCCTTGAGTAACATTTTAGTATACAAGCGACTTCTAGACCGAGTGTTCAAAATTATTTATAGTTAAAAAAAACAGACGAAAATAGAAAATTATTTTATGCTTTCCACTTCAATGCAATATTGTAGACTATTTATACAATATATAGGTACAAAACTACAGTAGTACTGTTGTTGTAAGTTATTTTTCTCTTTATTGTATATTTAGCATATGTTAGCAATTCAATTCATGTATGTACTAATGTAGTATAAAATACAGTATTACATACATATATGTATACGATAAAACATCGCTTCTGCCGTTGCGCTTAAACTTATTCGGACGTCTATAAGTTCGACCGGTAGTTTTGGTGCGGGAAAATCGTAGTCAGTTGATTTCACATTCTGCTCTAACGTTCTGCTCTGTCTCGTTCGCTTGAACTAATTTTCATTAGACATGTTATTAGTAATTAATATTTATATTAGTGTTATTAGAAACTTTTATTAGTAATTTTCTGTAATCCGTCAGTGCTCTAGTCCGATATCTGCCGGATTACCGAGAGACCACTATATTTTCAATGTTGACACGTCGCGTCGTCACTATCGTTCTCCCTGGTCAACAATAGACAAAAGCGACGCTATAATTTCGCTAATCCATCCGACGTCCGACGTAGAGTGAACCGGGGATTTCCACTTTTATTCTTTTCATAGTCAACGCGTGAACGTTAATAGCGAGGATTCCCGCCACGTCACGTCCGACGATTTATATCTATCGTCTATGCCCGATATTGTGAGGCGGGAGTGAGAGGAAACGGTGCTATTTTCGAATTTCCTCAATTAATTAATGTCGCGCGTTCGGCCATCTTGCCGATGCATCAGAGTCGTTTGTCAAAAGCATTGTTCCTTTGAGAATTAGGATCGAAATGGTGATGGTATTCGAATACAAATAACTAGAGCTGTCGACTTCAATGGGCGAACCCGTCCCCTCAGGAAGGTTTAATGAAATTTGATCGTTCCGCCTCCCGTGAGGTAAGCGCAGAAGACAGTAAGTACTTAGTAAGCACCAAAGGACTTTGTGCTTTACCAAAGGGTAACTTACGAACTTACGATGCGAAAGAACCAATGGAGTCTTGCAATTGGAGTTGGTTTTTTTAAATACTCGGAAGTATGTTTTTTTTCTGAACTGTATACAATTTATTTTTCATGGTCGATCGACAGCATCTCCCGCAAGTGCAGTCTGCCTCGCTCAACTTTGATATAAAACGTGGTAAAATTGAAGGAATAAATATTGAAGCGTTTATGTAAAGACCTCTTTGGTGCCAGACAAGATGCAATGGAGTTAGAGAAGAAAAGTTGAATCAAATATTCTAGACCGTTCGGTCTGAATAGATAGATAAATCATGAAACTATGTATTTCTGAAAATGTGAATATCCCGAAGATGGGACTTTCTTTTCTTCTAGGATTGCCTTGGTGATTTCAATATTTTTCTTGTCTCATGTGTTTGAAATATTATTATAAAACAATATCAGATCACTCGGAAAGTTTTGCAAAATAGTTTTTGTATATGAGAGACTGGCCGGTTGTTACTAAGTTTAAAAATGCGACTATTTTGGAAGAAAAGAGACGGATATTCCAAATTCAAATTGCCGTCAACATTTTCTTACGAGCTTAGATAGAAATATTGTGTCACTAAAAATGGACCTGAGGAGTGTTTCTTGAAAAATTTTGCAAGCTACATTTGGCTATGGTCCATTTGATTTACATAAGCCATAGACAAATTTATCATGGCATTTTTAGCATAATCTCTGCGTCGGGACAGCTCAATGATTTCTCATAATAAAATCAATAATATTGTTTAAGGAATTCAGAGTCCTAGACGTCAGACAAACTTACGCCACGATCATAATACTGTACTGTTGTAAGTCCAGTTCTCCCCAGAAATTGGCTATGCTAAACATCCCGACAAGAAATTCCACAAAACATTATTTTGTAATACTCCTAATGTGTTTTGCCCCAGGCCATTCAGTTATTTTGGTCCCAAACTTTATAACAACAAGAAAGTAAAACTGAAAGTCCAGGACAGCGTGAGTTTATTTTCTCTTTAAATGGCTACTGCAGATATTATAATACTATCCTATTTTCATCCGTTTACCGGCGATAACTTAATAATTCACCAACAAATCTTGTCCGTTTTTATACTGTTCAAATAGCTACTACCTATATCATAGTACTATCCTATTTTCAGCCTTTTATCGGCGATTACTATGAATGCACAAACCAATGTTTTCTGTTTTTATTGTATTCAAAGAGCTACTACTTATATTATAACACTATCCTATTTCCGGCCTTTCAACGGCGATAACTATAAATGCACCAATGAATTTTGTCCGTTTTTTTATACTGTTCAAAAAGCTACTACCTATATTGGACCCGATTGCGTTTCTTTGTGAACTAAAACTGAAACTAGTTCAAGCGAACAAGATAGAGCAATACGTTAGAGCGGAATTTGAAACGAACGATCGTCGATAAAAACTACCTGTCGATCGTCTATTCGTCCGAATAAATTTGAACACATTTCGTGCGGTCTTAGATTCAGATGTTTTATCTTTGGTGGGTAGTTTTAATGCAAAAAGTGACAACCGTTCATTTCACATGCCGCTCTAGCATGTTACCCTGTCTCGTTCACAAGAACTAATTTCCGATTTTAGTTCACAAAGAAACGCAATCGAGCTCATTATCATAATGTCCTATTTTAAGCCATTACCAAGGCAATTACTATAGGCCATTAGTATATAACTAAGAATGCACCAACGAATTTGGTCCGTTTTTATAATGTTCAAAGCTACTACCGATAAAAAAATCTATCCTGTTTTCGGCATTTCTGGTATTTTTTTATTTCTTGAATCCATGACTGACTTTTGAACAGCTGTACCTATTGATGGATCCAACCTCATGCGGATAGACCAACACCATCGCAGCATCGCCATCATAGGAACGATGAATCTATCTATGATCTATGATGATCTATCTATAGGATGAATGAGCTTTTAAGCTTAGGCTTTTTATCACCTAAAATTTAAAAAAACACAACTGAACGGGAAACAATTTTCATCGCCGATGCACAGCACACGGTGCAATCGAAGGAAGAGGTGTTGGCAGAGCGGACGGAATGAAACGCTTTGAATTTTTTTAGACGGATTAAACGTTGTATAGTCGCCGGTGGAGAGTTGCTTAAAAATATATAATAACAAAATGATGTATTTTCTCCTAACTAAAATTATATGCGTACGACTTCCCAACACGAAAATTGGATGGACTTGAGTTCGCGGCAAACTATTTTTTCGTAGATGTTTTTAGTAATAACAAGAAGAATGATCGTCATGGGGAAGAATGATCAATATCTACTACGAATATATCAATTTTTTGGTAATTCTATTTTTGAAAGTTAGTTACTTTAAAAAAAAAATTTAGTAAGGGTTTGAGAGGCAAAACAACCTTGTCGGTAAAACAAATATATTTGAGTTTCTAAAATAATATATATATATATATATATATATATATATATATATATATATATATATATATATATATATATATATATATATATATATATATATATATATATATATATATATATATATATATATATATATATATATATATATATATATATAACTTAAATTACACTTTAGAAAAAGCGTAAACAATAAGAATATTTGGGTTTTCTGCATACAAATATATTTGACTTAAATTACACATCAGAAAAAAGCTGAAAATTGGAAAAGTCATTGACATTTATCAGTATTTCTCATCACAGTTCCTCCTTAGCGTCAACCGGAGGGTCATCGAGGTACCCCGCCTATGGACCTGTCGGGAAAGAACGATTAAGGTCCACTGTCACCGCGTGGACCTTGGTCGTTCCTTCTTATCGCACGTTTTCTTCTCTCTTCTTTTAAGGGCAGACTATGATCTTTCTTTTGAAAATCGATTCATGCTTCGATTCGTTTGGGAACAAGCCACAAGATGGCATTAGTAGCTCATGTAAAAAAAAATACATTGATCGTTTTACCCCGTAATCCTTAACATACTTGTACTTAACTTCAATTATTATATTTCAAACGAATGGAAAAAGTTGATAATGAAACGTTTTGAACAACCATGTTCCATACGCCTATTGTAGGGTTGCCATGCGTCCCGGTACACCGGGACATATCACCGGTGTAGAAACTTTGTCCAGGTCGTCTCGGTTGGCCCGTCAAATGTCCCAGTAAAAATAAATGAGCGCAGTATTTTTTAAAACTCGAGGGCAGCGGGCGTGTCGGCAGACAGCGGCAGTGAGCTTGCAACGGCCAATACAATTTCTTGGATGAATCTAAAAACCTCTCCACAATGGCAGGATTTAGACAAGACTATAATTTATCTACAAGAGAAAGGCATAGCTATTTGATGATTGCGAAAGATAACTATTTGTGGACCAAAAAGACATGCATGATAAATGGTTAAATATATTTCATGAAAATGAAGTGTCGGAGAGTAAAATCAATTTAATTGTGATGTGTCAATATTTATACGCCAAACCTGGTCATAATGCAAATTTTGAGATAATCTTTTGCCAAGTAGTTACCCAGTGGAACATTCAATATTACTCATTCTGAATTTCACAAATATGTTATGGGGAAAACGGAGCTCCTGAATCTGGTCAAAAAGACAGAAAAATATGAATAAGAACAGTTGGATCTTTTGAACAGTTCAATGCAAAATATAATGAATATAATACTTATTGTTCCCGTTGAATTTAAATCTATGTCATGTGTTCAACGTCATTATATTATTATAAAAAAATATATGTTCCTTAAATAAAATAAAAATGCTCCTTCATTTTATATTTATCGATTTTTCTTATTAGCTAGGTACCTACCAAATACAAAAAAATGTAGGTACCTACCAATTTTGTACTGCGGGTTTTATTTGTGTCCCGGTCAGTACCTAAACTATTATGGCATCGCTAGCCTAAGGCTAGGAGATGCCTAGGATGATTTCTAGAGACTGTTGGGGTCGATCGCATGGTAGCCCTTGATGCCTAGCATAACCCTTCTGAGGTCCCTGCCAGTACCTGGGTACCCAGTCCGAGGAGTTTACGTACGAGTGCGCGGCACACAAATCGCATCCATCGGTCGGAGACGTCGCGGCGTCGGCCTTCGGCCTTCGGGCCTTGGGGCCGTGGGAAGCCGGCGGCCGGCCGCGGGCGGCGCTCCCCCCCGTGCGTCTCCCCGCCACTCCCGCCAGGTTCCCACGGGACGCGCCGCGCAGCCTTTTTTCCCACTCCGTACCGATTCGTAAACGGGGCGCCCCGAGATTTATGGCCGGCTAATCGTTTCGTGTTATTGTTTGCGCGGGAAATTATTATTTTTGTCGCGTCGACGCGCGGCGGACGCTAAACGATGGGCGCGGAAAAATAAGGCGGATATTCATCACACCCTTAATTGTGTGGCGGATTAAGTCGCCAAATGGAAACGCACCCTTATTTTTTCATTGTCACGTATATTTGAAATATGTTTGTATTTGCAAGGATGATCATGGCTATTATCCGATTTTACATTTAGTCGTTGAATCCCCAAACGCGTGACAAACTGTCGTTGAGCCCCCAAACATTTACTGTGGGTGACCATCACATTAGGACTGTCATGCAATTTTAGTACTAATTGGCATTTTGAAATATTTCAAAGTTTCCAAACTGCAAAACTTTCAAGTGTTCACATTATTAATATATATATATATATATATATATATATATATATATATATATATATATATATATATATATATATATATATATATATATATATATATATATATATATATATATATATATATATATATATATATATATATATATATATATATATATATATATATATATATATATATATATAAAACTGAAAAATTGGAAAATTGACGAAAAAATAAAATAAAAGAAAAAAAAATCCCATAAAAAATGTAAATCCGTATTTTTCTCATAGTCAGTTGTACGTGGCATGTTCACGTGTCGGCGAATCATCCGCTTTATTTGTTCTTGCGCCTGATAAAAAAAAAATGTCGTTTATCACACGGTGCTTCAATGAAGAGAATTAAACCGAGTGCATCCCATGCTGCAAAATATGTGAATAGTTTAATTCAATCATGTCTTGCTGAGATTGATATACTTATTTTTAAAACTTTTATATTTATTTTTGTGTTATTATCTTAATAAAGTAGTGAACTTAATATTTATTTTGTATTCATTGTATTACTTTCATAAAATCATAAATTAAGTTCAGCTAATCTGTAACACGACATTCATTGACTGTTAGGCGGTACGAAGTTCGCCGGGTCAGCTAGTATATAAATAAATCATTTCAATATAATTTGCGAGAGCCACGTCTTTATAAATATTTACTTCAAAATAATATTATTTTGACAATTTGAAATCGAATAATATCGCGGTTAGTCGACCATATAAATGAGATAAAAACGAATTTACCGCTTGAAGCTTGTAACACCCGAAGTTTCGGCGATGTTGCAACCGCTGTTGACCAGGGTAGAGTCTACCCTGGACATCGGTGGATGCAACATCGCCAAAATATCGGGTGTTACAAACTTCACGCGGTAATATCGTTTTTATGACATTTATAATCTTGAACATTTTTAAAATATTTGATTTTGTTAAAAAACAATTGGCATAGTCAAACAAAAATCTATACTGTATTGATCGAAGAATATTATAATTACTGAATAATAAGTAGGTAGGTACCTACTAATTGAAAAAATAAAATTAAAATCGGTTGTCTGTAAAGTCGGTTTACTGACGATAGTTGAACGTGACAACGTCATAAGAAAATACTGATGGAATGGTTGCATTTTTCAAAAGAAAATTTTAATTTAATTGTTTGATAGATATTTTGTATGGATATAGAGAAGGAGGTAAATGGAAATCACAATTGAATTGATCAAGTTACATTTATTTGTACGCATAAATACAATTATGTCAATTTTTTTTTTTTTACAATGTACATAGTTTTTACAAGTATGAATGTGTATTGAGCAATTGTTTTACAACTTTTATTTACAACTTTTAAACATGTGTGATATTTAACTTCTTACAATTTGTGTTATTCTGTTGAGAATAGGACGATGATAGGAAAAGTAGGAAATGAAAGGGAGTGTTTCGAGTGTAATGTGTCTTGAAAAAGTCAAATCGATGGTGGTGCCTCTTAGTGTTGTTGACTTACGTCTGATGCACAATCGACAATCAACATGTAAATGTATTATTGTATAGCAGCTGTCCACGCGAACGCATCGCCCACTCAAGTAGGAGAGAGACAGATGTCGAACGCTGCCGAACGCGGAGGCCGATTGTGCCTCTTTGTCGCTCGTTCCGCGCTCTCGCTTGCACTTCAAGCCTTAAATGGAACGCCTCAGAGCGAGGTAACGCTGCATGAGTCGTGTTTTTTCGTGCGTGCAGCCGGCTCGATCGAATTATAAGACGTCACGTGAAAAAACAAATGTTTACTTGAATAATAAAAGTGGCTCAAGCTATTTATCGGACAAAATATTGACTGTTAAATTACCAAAAATGGTATTTTTATTTTTATTTGATAAAATATACAATGTGGACCACAGAAAGCATTTGAAAGTTTAGGAATATTGAAATATGGCAATTAGTACTGAATTGCCATTGCATTTTAGATTAAACCATTGATTTTATAGTGTAATAAAATCAATGATTATACGAAATCAAACGCACCTACACGGGGGCAGGATTGATCCTGACTGACCTGAGCGCATTACAACTGAATCTTAAAATTAAATTTGACGAATATATAATTTCAACGCCTTCTGAGCTAAACAACTACAACAACTAAAATAAAATCGTGACATGATTAGAATAAAATAATATTACTGGAATTATAAGTAGGATGAAAATGAATTTACCGCGTGAAGGTTGTAACACCCGACGTTTCGGCCAAGTTGCAACAGCCATTTTCCAGGGTAAACTGACAACTGTCCACCCTGGACAACGGCGGATGCAACATCGCCGAAACGTCGAATGCTACAAACTTCACGCGGTAAATTCATTTTTAACTCATTTATAATGTCAAAAAACGCGACAGTTTTCGAATTAATATTACTAGAATGTTAAATATAACTATAGTTAGACGATTCTGATTATCCTTTAAGATTAATTATCCAGTTTCAGTCCTCTTGGTGTCTCTCAAACAATTATTCTCAAGAAAATTTCTTCGTTGCAGGCTTCTTAACGTTTCCGACTTATACATTAAGCGATTAAAGCTTAGGAAGCATTTCACAGCGTCAAATCAAAAAAGGCACTGGCAAAATTTGGCGTGGCATCCTTGATCTTCCGACTACCTGATGGTTATCCAGCGCCCGTTAAATTACATTCCATATAATCTGCCACCACGGGTCGAAAGTGTCGTTCAGATGCTTATAGACGCGTCCGCCTATAAGCAAGCCTATACGCAGCATTACAGTAATAAAATATAAATATAATATTTAGGGATAGAAAAGCCAATGAAGTTATAAATTATTTACAATAAGGAATACAAAATATGCTACATAATATTCAATTAAAATGCCATTGATTATACATTGTATTGATAATACCATTGATTATAACTACATAATCAATGATTAAGAAAACAAAAACAATTTAAAATTAGAAGTAAGTTCGCTATGTGTGTGCATGTGTGGGTGTTGGTATAGACCAACACCCACACATGCACACATATGTGAGTGTATATCTGTAGGGTGTATACAATCTGAGTGCATGTGAGAATGCGGGATGCGAACTCAACTCAATCTGATCTCCAGCTCTTTATGGTACCTCCTTAACAAAGGGCTGACTACAGTCGTGGTTAAATATGTCAAATCAGCACGAGGCAACTAGGGTTGTCGACTACAGCGGGCGAGCCCGTCACCTCAGGAAGTTTTACCGATTAGCCGTTCTATCTCCCTGGAGTGAACGCAGAAGACTTGGACCAAACAGTCCACCGTCTAAATCCGCCACAAACCCGTAAGAGGTCAACGCCTTAACCGCGAGATAGCTAGGAGTGTTACCCAGCGGGCTTACACTCACGCCCTTACTTCCAATTGTGACCAGATTACTCCAGTCTATCGATTGGTTACGAGTTCGAGGTCGCTTGCGCGGTCCTCTCCCTTACGAAGCGGTGAAACGGTGTATACCGAATCTATCGCGGACTACAGCGTCCTTTGCCCGGCTGTTCACCCAGGATCGGGTAGCTGATGGTCGTTTCAAGAGCAGCCGCCGTAAGGTCCGCAACCACCCCCGCTCTATAGGAAACAGTACTGCTTCCAGACTCCCCCGACTGTTAGTCAGAGCGCGCAATCGATTGGCTTAAGCGCGGAGCGCAGACCGTCCAGGAGCAATAGGAATTGGCACCATAGTTTGCGTTGCACCTTGGTGCAAGTAACCTTTGTAATATTCATACGTAATCTAAATTCGATACTTTCCCGATGATATCAAGGGGGGCGGGGCTGTCTAATAGTTTTATAACCGCCCGAGACGTGGGAAAGTCGCCCGAGTCGCTTGCCTGGTCGAATCGTTATGGAAACTATTGTAATTAAGTCGTTTATTTCGGTTGTTGTGGCGGTAAGGAGATGCGATGCGATGCGATCCGATGTGATGCGGCCGCTCGGTGCCGGCCATGACGGATGGGAGGACGCGCTCTTTGGTCGATCAATCAGCCGACCCGGGTCAAGCGATCTCTTCACGCTCCATCCTAATTGCCAGCCGTTATTACTCTTCCACTTGACATCGATTGCGGATTACAGCGTTTTTTCTCCTCGCCTGGGAAGCGATCGAAACGGTGCAAACCCTACTAGAGATGTCACCACCCTTTCCCATATTATTTGGTTTCTAAAAAGACAAGAAATTAAGTACCATTCATATTATTTTGGTGTTCCATTTCTTAAATTTTAGGAACGGGTCTTAATCCTTAGAAAGCTTGCCATGGGAATGAAACTCACGACAACATGTTTTAAACCCTCGAAAATTTATTTGTGTTAGTGCACGTATACTAATATATAATTATATAATGGTGGCTTATTCAATGAAGGCGATTTTTTTCGCATATAATTATATAATTGCATAAATACGGAGTTCGAACGCCCGCGAGTTGTCGCAACGGAAAAACCACCGATCGGTGGTTTTAGCATTCCAGTGGATATTTCCTAGATTTCTGGTTTTGTCTATGGTCGTTCCTAATTGTTGCTATCTTGCTGCACAGTGTTCGTTCGAAATTTACACTAAAAGAACGTTCGAAAATCTTGTGCGTTTCGTTATTTTAGTGTAAATTGCAGCAAAATGCATATGAAAATCCAAAGGTGTGGTTAGAGGATACCATATTTATAAAAAAAAATACTGGCAATGCCATCTTTGCCATCGTTTCCATGCCAGTGCAGTTTTAGACCCCGACAAGCCCGGTTTAGGCACTGAGAAGAAACGAAATACGGACCAATATTTTGTGAATTTTATTTATTTACTTTGTTTATTTATTCGCTTACCTTAATTGAGGGTTTATTTATTCGTTTACCTTAATTAATTGAGTATCTTATAATAAAAATAAAAATCACTAAACACATGCAAAAATAAAAATCAAAAACGCCTGCCCTAAACTGTGCGATTTCGATCGTTTTTAAATAGCCCCGAACAATCTCGATTTTAGCCCCATCCGTCATGGCAGTGTAGAAATAAAATACGAAAACGTGCCTAAACTGTGCTTTTCGTCATTTTTACAAGCTTTTATTTACCTTGCAATGTTTGGTAGTTAATTTAGGTCAAATCTTGCTAGCTGAATTAGAACCACTTCCTCTTATCCTATGAAGTTGAAATTTTACATGTTAGCTCAATTCCGATGATAATGCATTTTTATGTGGAGCATGACCTGCTTCTACGGTCGGGCGGTTTCAACTACAACGGGCAAACCCGTCACCCCAGGCTGGTATAACGATATGTGATCGTTCTTTCAGCAGTGGGATGAGCGTAAAAGACTTTGTCGAATTTGCATGTCTTAGAGACAAGACAAATCTACTGTCTATCTAGCTCCGCCAACATGCCCGTTAGAGGCCAACACCTTACGGCGAGGCACCGGGAAAGGTACCTGCTTCTACACCCAGGATCGGATTCCGACGAGGATACTCTTCCACGGTCAACAGCAAAGAGACACAATTTTGTATACGCATTTAATTATGATAGCCAAATATTAATTATGGTAGCTAAATTTCACCATGACATGTCAGTTGAATATTAGGCTCCGTTTTAGAGGGTTTTTAGACCCTGAATTAGGCACCAATAACAAACTGAATACGGACCAATAAGACTTAATCTCCTGGATCGTTCTAAAAGTACAAAAGTAAGTAATAAAATGTTGAGGAAAAATATTCATTCGTATATGGCCATTAAGAAAAAAAATGGGTTTGTGCTAACAAAATATTTGAGTATCGCATTCTTCCATTTATTTACTAATTGCGAAGTTGATGCTCGTCGCCCACATGAAGCCGTGCAATTTACGGTTTTTTCGGGTCATAAGTCAGGGCCGCAATGGGAAGGCGCGCAAGCGTTTGAGGTGCGATACCCCGATAATGATGTGATGGCGTGTTGAACCTGGCGCGACCTCAGCCGCCTCTGCCCACTTACAATACCTAACCGACTTTGTAATTTCTAGGTAAACATTTCTGGGTCGTCAGTCAATCGAAACTTTTTAAACATAAATTCTAGCAACGTGGGGAAAAATCAGTAATTTTTTGGTGAAAATATGAATATTTTGCAACCATTTGTGTACTCATTTGTCATCTGACGTTCAAAAATCCAGCTCCATACATAACTATGCTCCTGGTCGCTTATTATTAATTTTAGAGGGGACAATAAACTTTTGCTCGGCTAGACATTTTTTTAAGAGGTGGCGATAATAAACTTTTATGTCTAGTTGTATTTAATTAAACCATGACGAACAGGTGTTTTTTTATTTATGAAACGCGACTCCACGTTCTTGGATATTTTATCGAAATTACCCCTTTAAGAATATTTTATTGGAAGTGATCATTTATTGTTATTATCTTTTGCTGCATATTTTTTGTTATTTGTAATATACTCGTATTTACTTATTTAGCGATTGTGCCACATATATTATTCTTTCGGTAATTTTACCGTTGTATTGCACAGAAATACTACCTACATAAGGCAAAGACATACTGCATACACATTTTTAATCATCTTATTAGACTGGAACTGGAAAACCGAAAGGCAAACATATTTTGTGTTAGTGAATCGTGGTTTAATGAAAATGAACAAAATACTATTACTATATCTGGATTCACATTAGCGAGTTGTTTTACGAGAATCAACCATATTAGGGGCGGATCTGCCATATTTGTAAGATCAGGTGTATCATTTAAAGTTCGTGATGATATTTGCAAACTGTCTGTTGAAACGATAATAGAAATTAGTTGTGTACAACTCCCTGAGTTCTCAGCTTACATTCTCTGCTTCTATAGAAGCCCGCACGCAGATTTTCAAGCATTTATTAATATTTTAGAATCAGCATTAGATAAACTAGACAGTACTTCTACCATAATATTATGTGGGGATTTTAATACTAACTTTGCTGAGAAATGTAATCAGGGCGATGCTTTAATGGATGTTTGTCTGTCTTATGATCTGATCAAAACCATCAATTTCCCAACAAGGACAACAGCCAGCAGTAGTAAATGTATTGATAATATTTTCACTAACTCAGAAGATTTTTCCGTTACCACAGCTTACTGCGGACTGTCAGATCATAGCGGACAAATGATCACTCTAAAGTGTCACAATATTAAAAAAAATGCTGTACGCACTTATTATAATAGAAATGTAACAAAAAAGAGCCTTGACGACTTTCAGGCAGCCTTGATTAAAAATAATTTCGTCGTATCTACAGACAACTCACACCGAGCATACCATGACTTTTTAAAATGGTATCTGTCAGCGCTCGATAGCTCAATTCCTATGAGGCAGTCAACTCGAAAGCAATCAAAAAGTTTTAACGATTGGGCAACACCGGGAATTAAGATATCCAGAGCGCGGATGTTTCATTTAAATGAAATTCAAAAAGAAACAAATGACAGCTTTGTCCTTGATTATATTAAATTCTATAAAAAAACATACAAAAAAATTGTTTGGGTTGCCAAGCAAAAATACTTAAAAAATAGTATTGATAATTCTAATAACAAAATTAGGGCAGCCTGGAATATCATCAAGAAAGAATGTGGCCGCAGTATGCCAGTAAATAACGGATTGCATCTCACAGTAGATGGTGAGCATATAGACGATGCGGGAACAGTCGCAGGACATATGGTCTAATGTTTTGGGGAATGGCAGCAAATTCGAAGAGGATTCTTATCCTTCAGAAAAGGGCTTTACGCAGTCTTTACAGAGCTTCTCCAAGAACTTCGTGTAAGCCGTTTTTCATCAAGTCGGGAATCATGACGATGTACTCGTGCTATATCCAACAAAATATTATGTTCGCTCGTAAGCACATATCGGATGTCCCGGCGAATAGCGATTTCCATCAACACAATACAAGAAATAAATTTGATCTACATCTAAATCGGCACAGGCTTAGTAAAGTGCGCAACAGTTTCCTTCATCAAAGCCTGTGTTATTATAACAAGGTCCCAACACATATCAGAAGTCTTGGAGAGAACCAATTTAAAAAAGTCTTATTTAATGGCCTAGTCAAGAATCCTGTATATGACTTAAGAGATTTGGATAATGCTGATTTCTTATTCCAGAGCATCCTAATGTAAAATAACGGATAATTCATGATAATCAACTTTGCCAAAGAACGTAATTTTTATTTTTATTTTTATCGACGACGGCTGTATTGCTAGATTTGACAATTAACTTAAATTTAGATATTTTTAATATACCCTCATCTATTTTCTTGACCATCATATTATTGCCTTGATAATTATGACTACAGACATTGAGCTCTTTTTTTGATCAGCAATTCTGATTATTAGATTATTTTCTATTTATCAATGGTTTTCAAACCAATTATAATTTACTAAAATTAATTTATATTGCCACAACTATATAATGATAGTTAATATTCTTTAATTAATTACATTATTTAAAATTTTAGAGACAAAGACGCATCCAAGTGTAGGAAAGCCTACCTACTGGAGCAGAAATAAATTGAAATTGAAATTGAATTGAAATAAGGGCCAGTTTAAAATCGAAGACTATCGCGGTTGTTTGACATTATAAATAGGATAGAAAACGAATTTACCGCGTGAAATTTGTAGATCCCGACGTTTCGCTGACGTTGCAGCCACCGTTGTCTAGGGTAGACAGAGTAGACACCCCTAGACAACGGTGGCTGCAACGTCACAGAAACGTCGGGTGCTACAAATTTCACGCGGTAAATTCGTTTTCTATCCTATTTATAAGGGCCAGTTGTTTGATCCTCGGTAATTTTCCTAATTTACGAGTAGGTACTATAGTAATTATTACTAGAGTATTTTAAAATACCACATTAAATATACTAGCTCTGTTTTTTGATCGTCAAACTACCACAGTAAAATCTTACGAATGTAATTCGAGTTGCCAGCATGATAAACGACATATTCCTCAAAATCGCGCTTTCCAGACAGAATTCTGGCGTTATTTTATTGCAGATGTTTAGCCGATTTCGGACGCATGTGGATAAAGCATTTTATCGCTCTCATTATTCGCTCGCATTATTCGATTTTTTACGAAATTTTGCGAAAAAGATGTCAGCCCCCAAAACTATGAGGACATGCATGAGGACAAATTCTATAATTACATGACGTCATCCGAACTACTGTCGTCATAGGAAACAACGTACCCCAAATTAATTCCCAAATACCTATTTACAATAAGTATTGTCAAACTGCAAACGCTTTGACGCCGATAATTTTGACCGACAGCAACCTGCCAAGCAAACTGCCACCTACGCGCGCGCTGAAATAGCTGATTCAAAGCCGCCATCTTAGGAAAGTTACATTTCCACTCGATATCGGCTGGTAAATTTCAGCTTACTATATTAACGCGAATTACTACGGAATGGAGGTAAATCTCGGTCAGACAATCTGTATTTTACAGAATTACCGATTTTAACTATACCCACAGATTTTTACTATTACCACAGACCAATCGATTGACCCTAACTTAAGTTTAAATTACAATGTTTACAATAAGTACCTATTCGTTCAAAGTACATGACATTTTAAAAGTAGGTTGAACATTCTAAAAGTAGGATCGGTTCCGCCGATCCACGTAATATTGAATATTAGGGATATTCAAACTAAAGAGGTGTTTACGTATTATACACCAATCGGATACGGCATATTGTCGAAGTAAATCTCCTAGCTACGATGGTTTTACTACACTAGAATGATTGGTTGGATGTTAGCATAATGTCAACCCGTTTTCTTAGAGGAGATCCCATCTTTAAACCTATTTTTTACGGATATCTTAATTTGGCTGTGTAGCACTAATCATTAGATAACATATTTTCGGCTGATTGCGAGAACAGTCAATGGGTTTTCTTCTTTTTTTACCTACAAGGCATATTCCTTTTCGTGGAACCCCCCTAGTTGCCTATTGGCACCATCTACTAGGTGAACATTTGTAGCATCACGCAGTCAAACACTCAGGCGGTCACCCATCCCAGTATTGACCGCGCCCGCCGCTGCTTAACTTCGGTAACAACGAGGAGAACCGGTGTCAACGGGGCTACGGACGCTACATCGGGTTATTTCGAATCTACTTGCGAAGTTTGTTGTAACACTTTGCCACAATTACTGAACGAAAGTTTATTACAAGTATAACATTTCTCTCTATAGCAGCTAAGCTGCAGTACGTAGCTGAAGAGTGTTGAAATTGCAAAATATTCTATTCAATAATTATACATTTCTTAGAAAAATAACTTATTTAGGTACTTCGTTTTATTTAAACAATAGTTGTTTATAATTTTTATGTACAAGGTATAATATTGATAAATTATATAGAAAAGATCACAAACTATAAACCTATATCAATATAACTGCATAGTACCGAGTGAGTACTTTTATCTTATCCCTAAAGCTAAACAGTAAATAAGTTTATGGATGAAGGAGAAACAGCCTATAAGTAACATAGAGATAGACGACGTTTTTGCGGGTATCAGGTACGATTTTATGCTGTTGGCATTTTTTTCTTGTACGTTGCGGTGGTCTAAACAATTTTATGGATGAAAGAGGCACAGGAAATAAGCAAGATAGATATAGATAGTCAGTTTATGGGTGGCAGGTAAGATTTTGCGCCTGGGCCATTGTCATTCCTTCGTTTTATGTTGGGGTGTTCTGAGTGTTTTCATGTGATTTCGTTTTTACTCGTACTTTCTGGCTGTGATATTGGACTTGAATGATTTTTGCTTTACGATTGGATTTTATTTGAACTGTTGATTCAAATAACACCTTCAGCTTTAAATATATAGATTTTTCTACCATAATAAACCCTATTAAACAAGATGTAATAATTAGTTTATTCCAGAAAAATATCTAGATATACAAAACTTCGGATGTATATAATTCTAATATGACATATTATTACTTCTTTACACAAGTACCTATTTGTTACACTCTCGGTACACATGTCATACACAAATGCCATTTGTCCTTTCTGTCGAAGGTATCATCAAAGATAATATTTAATGTGGAAATTTCTAGCGGGTTAGTATTTGTAAATGGCGCCGAGCGACGCGTGTTCACGTTGCATCTCCGACTTTTGACCGCGCTCTGAGGCGGTTGTGGGTGGTCCCTTTCGTTACTGGGAAAGGTAAAAGGGCACAACTTTAAGGAGATCTTAGGGGCTCTCTAGACGATCAAGCATGCTTGTCAAGCATCGCGTAGCGGGCTGGGAAGGGATCGTAAACCGCAGGAAATATGTAAATATATATTTTTTATATTTACCAAAAATGCCTAATTTTGTAGTTGTATGCCAGGGAGTCAGGTTAATTAGACGTTTAGACGATTAATTTTGTAGTTTATACCAGGGAATCAAGTCATTTATCAATCAATTACGTCTAATTAACCTGACTCCCTGGCATACAACTACAAAATTAGGCATTTTTGGTAAATATAAAAAAATATATTTGCATATATCCTGCGGTTTACGATCCCCTCCCAGCCCGCGACACGATGCTTGACAAGCATGCTTGATCGTCTTGAGAGCCCCTTACCCACAATACTGTGCCCACAGTATACATAGTTATAACAGTAAGCGAAGCAGATTAGATGAGATGTTTTTTGGATTTTATCACCCCACTAAAATTTTATGCCTGTTCTGGGGCGATAGCATTTAAAACATAATGACTTCACTGTTATTATTTATTTATTTTGTTTCATTCATTTAGATTGCTCATCCATTTTTAAAAACTAAAAGAGATTTATTTAAATGAATAACTGTCTAACCGACTAATATTAAATAAATAAATAATATTTTACCGACTAATATTAAATAATAAACCTATAAATAACTGAACAAATTAATTCATTGAATATGTATGTATTTGCATGGGCGCCCGCAGGATTCTTGCTATTATAGGATAAGGCGAATGCCGGATTTTAAATGTAGGTATACTTGTTGAATCTCCAAACGCGGGTGGAGCATTTTTGCGATTTGCTTAGTCGTTGAGCCCCCATAATATATAAATGGGGAAATAGGAGTACCTATAAATAACATTGTATTTTTAATTATATTAAATCAAATACACCTACATAGAGGCAGGATTGAACCTGACTCACCTGAGCGCGGAACCACTGAATATTAAAATTAAATTCGCCGAATATATAATTTCAACGCCTTTTGAACCATGCAACTAAGTTAAACTTGTTAAATGATTTCAATTAAATAATATATAAGAATCATAAATAGTGAGGGAAGTAAGCAGAGCGATAAGTCTCGGCGAACGCCTTTGGTTGGGGTTAAGCGCAGGTGCAGGTTGGCGAATTTCTCGAACGCTTGATTATCAGCGCCGGCGGAGTAGCGGCCATATGCGAGCCCTTAGGACTAGTGACGTCGCTCACTTCGATTTTAATTTCGTTTTAAAAAAAGCTACTGTCTGTGTGCTGTGTCTTACCGCATCCTAAGGACTGAGAATCGCAGTCATAGTTGCCAACGTCCGTCGGCATGCGATGAGCGGGGCGAACGCGTGGGCGGACTTGAGATTAACCTCGCGGCGGTTTTTGTTTGTCTTTCCCGAGAGTGCCGAGAGCATCTCGCAATGTTTTCCTTTCCCACCTCGCGTAGTGGTGCTTCCAGCGTCGCATCGCTCCCCCGCACTTTACACTCGAATTCACAGCGTTTGAAGCGAAATTTAGCTTCAATTGCAAGCTTGTAAAAATTGTGAAAATACCCTAATATTTTAATTTGAAAGTGCATAAGCTTCAGTGTAAGCCATTAGTTGAAGTACGTTGCTATGGGCAATGCTTCCACTAAAATTCAATATAACATTCCACAAGACATGTAAATTTACTGAAGGTATTTATACAGTTTAGCAAACTCTTCTACGCGTAGGTACATTGAAGATGTGTGAATGTTACCCCAATATATTCATCAGACTGATTCCGAATCTCTAAAAATCTAAATTTCAACTTTATAAATAATCGAAATATATGCATTTATAAAAGGTAGGTTGAGTTAGTTTTTTTAAACAATACATAGCGGCAGTAGGTTAAGTTAGTATATGGCGGTAGGTTAAGTTAGTTTTTTTTAAATATGTCGCAATTAGCTAAACTGCATATATTCCCTACTGAAATAAAAAAAACAAAATTTTGAGCTATGAAAGTTAATAAATTATTGCGAGTTATAATTTCTTATACCGGTTCGGATGTCGCGAAGAAAACACACGATTGAGTCTGCTGATGCTAATTTTAACCTAATAATGTAGTTTACAAAGTGAAACGCGCCAGTTATAATTGTTTTATAATAATAATATTGCAAAAAGCTGCCCTCATGACCGCTATGCGAAAAACGATGAAATCGAATCTGACAGTCTTTTTTAACACGCTTTTATTAGGTCGACCTGTATGTAACTAACTATGTAATGGAATCTAAGGTAACTAATTTAACCATCTTCCAAGGATCGTAGCGTCATGAAAATTGGCAGCCGTATGTAGTTCTGATGACAATACAATAATATGGTACTGTCGAACTGATCTGATGATGGAGTCGGAAGATATGAACTGGAACTTCATGACGGAACATCGTATCATAGCTGTGTTTGGACTTGTTAGAAAAGTCTTGGAATGAACTTTGACCATGATTAGGTTTCAAGGTCTGATGATGTGGTTTTTACGTGCATTTATAAAAGCGTGTTTTTAGTGTTTTTTTAAACTATTAATTTATTTCGTATATGGCTACCCCCTTGAACGGAAGATTTCGTCCAGGTATTTTAATAAACGACTTATTTTCCTCTCTAATTTCTGACGATGTAAACTTCTTGTTAGTGGATGTCACACAATATAGAATTTCACAGATCACAAATGCAACATGAAAAATAGAATGTACGTCAAATTAAACTACGAAAAATAAGGGCAAAAAATACGTTAAGGCAATTAAAAAAGTTATTAAACTAATATTATTAAGTATTTCGGAATAAAATAAATTTAATTAAATGGTTAATTCAAACTATATAGATACCTGATAGGTAGGAATCTGACGCTCGGCCATTCTGTCATGGCGACATTTATCTTTATATTGGCTGATGCACCAATCTATGTGTTACTCAGCTACAAATATGGCCATTGTATTGGATACTTCAATATTATGGCCACAAAAACAATAAATATTCTATATTGTAACATGGTCTTCTTTATCTACCGTATGGACTTCTTTATCTTATTATCTTCTGTATGACCGATATTCGGTAACGGACAAAACAATGTGCATGCAAGAAGTCTTTCATTAACTCAAATGAAACCGCTAGAGCTATTAACTCAATCCGGCGCAGTCTGCTAAACTCAATTCAACTTAGCACGCGCCTGTAATTGTTTATGATTAAGTTAGCTTTAGAGTTTGGCGACTTAAAAGTTTCAGGCGTATAATTGAAGAACTTAGGTACCCACTCCTATTGTGTTGCGACTGTATGAGCAATCAGATTTTGAACAATATCCACCGAGTAACTCGAGCAGAGCGCCAACTAACTCTACGGAAAAAGCGAGAAATTATGTAAAAAACGGGTAGTTGGTATTAGATACGACAGCGCAGTGATTTCCGTGAAACGTCTTATGTGCAGCTCAATGAAATGCATGGTAGAGGGGTATATAGGTAGGATACCTAAATGAATGAAACCAAATAACATACAAATATTAAGTCTAGTTATTAAAGAAATCTCTTTTTATCCGCTTCCCGCTGTTTTTGACGCATATGGTACGTCTAGGAGGCGCCATAGCCGAAGTATTCCGACTTTTTCAATAAAATTATATTAAATCCACTATAACTATTGATAGGCACTAATTATCAATTATATTTATATTAGACGTGTTTAGAGAGCTACAAATTTTAAATAACGCAACAACTTTCGTCTTAATCTGTACACGTCCTAACGAGTAATAAGCAAAGGAAAGCCTTATAAGCTTCAATTTTTTGCTCAAACTGCGACGTGTGGCACGCGGCACTGGTGCCATCTAGTTGCTTGAGTCAGACGCCCTGAGTAATAGCTACTTTGCTCTACTAAACGATATACATATACCTGTAAAAGAATCGCGTATAGCAGGTAGTTACAGAGCTACAGCCGTCACCGAGGCGACTTGTTTTCTTTGCATGCGGTTTTAGCAAGTGATCCCCCATACTTACCGAACTAAAAAACGTTTCAAGTGAAAAGTTTCTGTTGAAAACAATATCACTAGAGTTTTCCTAAGGAAGGGTTGCTGACCGCCAATGAAAGTAGGAAGATCCTCCACCGTCCGCTCTATTAGCGGGGGCTTATCAACGATATGTCAGGAATATTTACGGTTCGTTGAACAAATTTCGGGGCCCGTTTAAGTTTCGGACGATGGGCGCTAGCAGATAACGATGACATCTCATTCGGTGCAGCTTATTTCGGCTTTCATCTCCTGGGAAGCGACCTTATCGACAAATCCGAATCGTTTGGCTTTTTTCCATACACAAAACGTAATAGGATATTCAATTAGGCATGTTCTAATCTGAAGATAGGATATCGACTCGGTAAACGTATGGAATTGAGATTAAAAGCAAACGAATGAAATTAAAATAAATATAGACCCTTTTATAAGATTGGCTGCGCGATTGAGGAAGAGGAGGCAAATATGTTTCACTTAGGTAAGTAGAAAAACTCATTTTATTCCCACAAAATTTTAGATTGTGAAAACGTATATACTACCTGTTAATTAAAATGCCTCCCATATATAATAAAGAAACAAAATAAATAGCTATTAGATATTTCTTTTGCTTAGAGGTAGGTATACGATGATGTTATTTACATAGATTGAAATCTCATGATACCTGATATTATATATATATATATATATATATATATATATATATATATATATATATATATATATATATATATATATATATATATATATATATATATATATATATATATATATATATATATATATATATATATATATATATATATATATATATATATATATATATATATATATATATATATATATATATATATATATATATATATATATATATATATATATATTGTGTGTGTGTGTATTGTTTGTTGAAGTTATACATAAAAATAAATAATGAAGCTACGTTTTATACGCAAATGCAACCTAGTTGGAATCCAAACGACGGCGCAGACTGCTTCACTGGGGAACATTCCCGCTAAGTACAGACTGTCTCTCCAAACGCCAAATATGCGTGGCAGGGAATGTCTGGCACTGGTATGTAAAAATGTAAAATGATGCCAGCAGACCTTGGTTGACCAGTCCGTGGGCGAACTGTGAGAACGCACGGCAACCTCAAAAGCGCCGACGCGACGCTCGCGGTCGAAATTATAACCGATAGAGTGGACCAAAACTATATCCGAGTCAAAAAAATGCTGAGAGGAGCGAAGATAACATGGCGACACATCGCTGGGAAAATTTGAGTATCAGACATACAGACTCTAGCCTCTAGCTACGCGACTGATAATATTTCATTGCGGTAATTTGGCGAGTGATACTCTTATGACTGTAATTTTCTTCGGCCGGTTCAGTGTGAACGCGACGACGCAAACGACGGCACGGTGCGGATTTTTGATTTAATGACAAGCTTTGCTTGCTGGAAAATAACAAGAGCTTCCAATATAACGAACCAGTTTACAAAAATGCGGACATCCTTCTTCCTCATTTTTGACGCGAAAACGTCTTTGAAATCGATGCTTGGTGTGGGGAGACAAACGCGCTTTAATGGGAGTCAGTTTTTGCCGTCGGTCACAGTAATATCAAACATCAAAAACTCGTCTTAATAGACAAAGCACCGACCTCTTAGTCTCATTTTAAAACAGGAACGATAAAAATGTACTTAGTAAAAAATAATACTTAGATTCTCTAGAAATCGGGTAAAGCTCTGCACCGCGCGATAAACTATTTTCCCGTCGCCTAACGTTTCATTTAGATGCTTCAATCGAGCCTTATAAAGATGATGAAAATAGTAATAATAATAATAATGTTATATTTGCAGTTAATAATTACAGAAAAACATATATCAAATACAGGGAAAAAATATTTAAAAAACATGTACCTTGCAACCGCAAAAAAAACATGAATTTTTTTTAAAAACAAAGCCAGCATGATCTCACTGCAAACAATACAAAAAAAGATGAATCTACATATAAAAAGTCGAATATTAAGGAGTCATGAGACGGAAAAAAGTTAATAATTACTAAATACACAATTAATTAGATTACAAAATAAAATTCATGATGGAATTCATATTACGGAAAATACATTCATGTAATACTTTTGTGATAGTTGATTTATTTATATTAATATATGATTTATTTATATTTATACTAGCTGCGCCCAGCGGTTTCACCCGCGTGGTGATGGAAAACTGTGATAATGATGATAGAAAACCATATATCTTTATAAATTATAGCCTACGTGTTATTCTGATGTGTAAGCTATATTATTGTAAAGTTTCATCAAAATCCATTCAGTAGTTTTTGCGTGAAAGATTAACAAACATCCATACATACATACAAACTCTCGCGTTTATAATATTAGTAGGATAGTAGGATAGAATTTAAATTTCGAATGTCAATTTCTTAGATTTTTTTCCTACTTACTTGACAGTTATCGTTATATTTTAGATAATTCACTCTATATCTTTATAAATTATAGCCTATGTGTTATTCTGATGTGTAAGATATATTATTGTAAAGTTTCATCAAAATCCATTCAGTAGATTTTGCGTGAAAGAGTAACAAACATCCATACATACATACAAACTTTCGCGTTTATAATATTAGTAGGATGTGTTTATGTCCTATTTGAATATTATTTCATTTACTTTTTGCTTTAGATAGGTATAAAATACATAACATCCCTTATCGTATTAAATTTTATCGTATCTTTTAGTAGTCTAACTTTGACTACTCTTCTTATCACATCAATATGTCGGTCGAATAGACGATATTGTTTAACTAGCAACAAATCTGCTTTTGTAGCTACGTTAACTGTTTTTATTGAGCAATAAAGAGAGTTTTCATTTCATTTTATGATTTAAAAGAGATCTGTCATTTTAAAAGCAGGTAAAGATAATGTACGCATAGCTGCTCCCAGTTGATTCCACACAATCGCTGAATACTAAGAGAAACTAGCCTGAAAAAAGCTTGACAAAAAGCAAATAAAACTACAGTCGACATTTTTTGTTAAAAAAATATCTACTAAACTAAAGCAGTTGCAGATAGTTATAGTCCTTTACAATTAACATGAATACTTTAGAGGAAAAAAATACAGAGAACTTCTAAATATAGTCTATCATAGTATATCTATGACTACAGATTGAAACAGACTGCACTTGCAGAAATAAACGCCATCTTCTGTCGATAACTGAGCGAGAGAAAAATGGCAAATACATTTCGGAACGGAATTCCGACATCGTTTCACGTGTCGTCGCTCAAAAATATGCGCATATTTGAATTCATGAATAAATCTAGTTACACGTTCTCTCCATATACAGGTTTCAAATTCGCAATACACTCAGTCGGCTCGAAATCAAATTGAAAATATGGACAATTGCGACAGACAGCGCGAGAGAGAGAGAGAGAGAGAGAGAGAGAGAGAGAGAGAGAGAGAGAGAGAGAGAGAGAGAGAGAGAGAGAGAGAGAGAGAGAGAAAGAATCGTCGTCATCATCAAACTTGCAGATACCAGAGGGAATGCTTTACTATGTATGTGCTTGTGGAAGTCTACAGATAACAGACGATCAATTGTAATAGCCGCAAACTATTATCATAATGGGCTCGATTGCGTTTATCTTGATCTAAAATCGAAAATTAGTTCGCGTGAACGAGACAGAGCAGTACGTCAGAGCGGAATGTAAAATGACCGGTTGTCACTTTTCCGCATTAAAACTACCCACCGAAGATAAAGCAGCTAAATCTAACACCGCACGAAATGTGTTCAAACTTATTCGGGCGTATATAAGTGCGACAGGTAGTTTTGGTGCGAGAAAATCGTCGATAGGTCATTTCATATGTGTACGTTCTAAGGTATTGCTCTGTCTCGTTCGGTTGAACTAAATTGCTATTTTAGTTCACGAAGAAACGCAATCGGGCCCATTATGTTTTGCTATACGCATTCAGAATGGCAATCATTTGATGGAGTCTTCAATCCTTCTAATTTTATTAAGATAATATAGAATTGGCATTTGGATTTGGAATTCGAGGAGACGAACGCCATATTTTTGTGGGGAATTTCGCCCAAATTTAAGCAGACGATCAAACAAAACCGTTGTCAAACAAAATCGAACACGGCCATGCGATTCTCAGTTCATCCTCGGTCCCTAAGGAATAACGCGTATGATTAGGCTGATACAAACATATCGCCAGGGTGCGCGGTTAGGTAACTACCCCAGTTTTACATGATCGAAGTAGGGACACCACATTTCTCTACCACAGGAGGATGAATGTTAGAAATAGAAGAAATAGAAAAAAGAGGAAGACGAAGAATAATAATAATAATAATAATAATAATAAGAAGAAGATATATGTCTTCAGCGTTGATACTAACTGTCAGTTCGTTCCCAGTCTAGCGTCGGCAGTCAGGACTCTCAATACTATCAAAGGTATTATTTAAAACTATTAATAGTATCGATAACTATCGATTGTGTTTAAAAGAAAATTAGATATGTAATCAAAAAAAATCTTTATTTTTAGAAATAAAATACAATACAATTGAAAAGTACACTCAAATCGGATATACATAATAAGAAGAAAAAGATACAATTTAAAGTAGTTTCAAAACTGTACTAGCAACAATATCTTTATATACTGTATAAATAATCCTATAATGTGATTTAGGCTAAATAAAAAAGTGGGTCCAATAAAACTCCTAACAAAATTTAATAAAGTTTTTGTATATCACATATAAAGTGTAATTTATATTACTTATTTACATATTATTAAATTTTATTTACATAATTTTGTATTTTATTTACATAATATTTTATTTTATTTAAATAACATATGTAATAATTGTATTTATATGATATTATATTAGTCCAACAATTACATTATTATATCTCTTTCAAAAAGTTTCGTTTGTTTCAATTTTAACTAAATTTTGAAGCACGTACTTTAATTATGATGAGCAAAAACTGAATCAAAATCGCGATGAAAGAAAGAAAAAACAAGAGCATCAACATACATTAATTACTTCTCTCCAGCAACATTAGGTATATACTGCTTTAAAAAAGAAAGCAACTTATCTTTTTGTTGTCTTTTAATTTCTTTAATGCCTTTTTGTTATTATTTGCGATGCCTTAGAAAATATTAGTTTCGCTCGCTGTAGGAGATGTGATTACAGCGCTGACGCGAACCTTTCTTTTCAAGAAAACTATCGAAAGGCGAACTATCGATAGTATTCAACAACAATCGATAGTACTTTACTATCGATATAAACGACCATAGAAAAACCCAGAAACGCTAGTTAAATTTTGAGTAACGTCCTTAATTTATTTTTGGAATCAACTGAGTTTAGGCCTGCGTTAATATCGCATTAAAATAATTTCGTTCGTGTGAACCGCATTTACCGCAATTAATCATGTTTAAGTACCGCCAGTGCGCAACCCTCGCCGCGGCCGAATCAAACCCCCTCTCGGGCTAATTCCATTTTTGGGACAAGTGTCTCTATGGGGCGGCTTTTTGGCTGTTTTATTCGGCCGAACCGCAGTTTGAAAGCTCCGCACAAAGATAACACGCGCGACTGCATCTGCTAACAATTTTTGCATATCGCCGACTCACTCTGCGTGGCGTTTGTTATATTAATTAGCGCATTCATACGGAAGATAGAATGCCATTCGGATTATGATCGTTGCAGCCGTCTATATAGCGTTGCGGAATTAGACAGCTCGGCATTTTGGCGCTATTTAGAATAAAATTTCTCTATTACTTAAAACTACGATGCCACGACGAATTTGTTGCGTAAATAGTGCGTCATAACAGAAAAAAAATGCAAATATATATTACGTTATGCTATAATGTCGATATTTTGCGATGCTTACTTTATATATATATATATATATATATATATATATATATATATATATATATATATATATATATATATATATATATATATATATATATATATATATATATATATATATATATATATATATATATATATATATATATATATATATATATATATATATATATATATATATATATATATATATATATTTAATTGTAAGGTTAGTAAAGGTTGTACCTTTGCCGGACGTTTCGGAGCCCGTGGCTCCTTCTTCAGCGGCAAGAAGAATACTGCAGTCGAAGCTGTCACCTGCAACTACCCGCATTCATCATGGTGTGGAATCGGGGAAACCACCAACCCTCTAAGATTGAGGATGCATAATCACAGATTCTCAGTGAGAAACGATCTGTCTAATCTTCCGATTCCACTCCACGCTCGGTCGCATGGAAAACTCTTTAACAATTGTTTTACGGTTAAGGTGGTAAAGGCCTTCCCAGAGAACACGCCTGAAATAAAGCTCAAAACATGGGAACTGGGACATATTTGGGTACTTGGAGCTTGCCATGGCAAAGGCCTGAAAATTCAACACTAATATATACCGATACAGACACATTCCATCCTAAAGTATACACCCTTTTAATATATACATATATATCTATCTGTTTTTCATACTCTCACCAACACACCCTCACAAACATGCACACCCACACACATAAACATACCCTCACTCACTCACACACACACACACACACACACACACACACACACAGTGTAGATACAAATTACACTATATATTCTCATACACTACATATTACCATTATTTATTTCCTCATTACCTAATTCTAAATCCAATATTTTATTTAAAAATGCATTTTCCCGCCCATTACACCCCTCTCCCAGCACCACAGAGGAATGCGGGTAGTTGCAGGTGACAGCTTCGACTGCAGTATTCTTCTTGCCGCTGAAGAAGGAGCCACGGGCTCCGAAACGTCCGGCAAAGGTACAACCTTTACTAACCTTACAATTAAATAAAAATAATTTTAAAAATTTTCAATTAAAAAATTATATATATATATATATATATATATATATATATATATATATATATATATATATATATATATATATATATATATATATATATATATATATATATATATATATATATATATATATATATATATATATATATATATATATATATATATATATATATATATATATATATATATATATATATATATATATATATATATATATATATATATATATATATATACTTTTTAGAATTGATCAATAAGATGATTATGAAGTAAATGAAGTATTTTATTTTTATTTTCATTTAATGGCTGGCTGATAGCGAGCACTGCAATCGTATATCGTCCTTTTAAAGAGTGGATATATTCGAATTTCAAATCCAATTTTCGGTATGTCATTCCGCATTTAAGAGACGATTGATTGTGATTTTTTTCATTGTTTTTGCTTTAATTTGTCTTTAATAAAGACATTTTATTTTGGTTTGCATAAGGATACGCTTTGTTTTTGAGATGTGGATGAACGGCGATCGTTCGCTAGCGATAAAGGGATCCCATTAAACCTACATTACACTGTCGAAAGTAGTGCTCATCCAGACATACATCTCATTTAAAATAAGCATTTCCCAATCCAGTCCGGGAAAAACCTTCCAGCTATGTAAGTGGCTTTTATTATTTTTATTTTTTCATCAAAGTGTCATCCTTTAAACGAATTCTTTAAAAAAAGATTTTACACAAAACCAATCAAATATTAACAATATTATACAATTTTATCTTATGTTTTGAACTCTTGTAAATATCATATAGCATTAAGTATACACTTCTCGACCAGAAATTACGATTTATATCCTATTTCATGGGAACGAGCAAATGAAGTATTTTATTTTTATTTTCATTTAATGGCTGGCTGATAGCGAGCACTGCAATCGTATATCGTCCTTTTAAAGAGTGGATATATTCGAATTTCAAATCCAATTTTCGGTATGTCATTCCGCATTTAAGAGACGATTGATTGTGATTTTTTTCATTGTTTTTGCTTTAATTTGTCTTTAATAAAGACATTTTATTTTGGTTTGCATAAGGATACGCTTTGTTTTTGAGATGTGGATGAACGGCGATCGTTCGCTAGCGATAAAGGGATCCCATTAAACCTACATTGCACTGTCGAAAGTAGTGCTCATCCAGACATACATCTCATTTAAAATAAGCATTTCCCAATCCAGTCCGGGAAAAACCTTCCAGCTATGTAAGTGGCTTTTATTATTTTTATTTTTTCATCAAAGTGTCATCCTTTAAACGAATTCTTTAAAAAAAGATTTTACACAAAACCAATCAAATATTAACTATATATATATATATATATATATATATATATATATATATATATATATATATATATATATATATATATATATATATATATATATATATATATATATATATATATATATATATATATATATATATATATATATATATATATATATATATATATATATATATATATATATATATATATATATATATATATATATATATATATATATATATACATATATACAATATGTATATATACAAATATATACAAATATGTATATATACAAATATGTACATATATTCAAGTTTTTAATAATATTATTTATGTTTTACAATGGTCATAGCAAAACATGTATTATTCGAGATCGGCTTTGCCCTTATCTCCAATCGCAATTTTCGGTAGATGTGACGAAATACCAAAATGGCTTCGTATTATCTTTCATCAGAATATAGTGCTGTTTTAATTAAGCGATTCGTTAAATTAATCGGTCATGATGGTAGTCCTAATGTTCAATCGTCACAGCCGTTCCTCAAGGAACAATCGTTGCAACATGATCTACTTGCATACTACTTGTTAAGAAGTATGCAGGATGTTTACAAACACCATATGACGATATTCAGGTGTTCCTCTCCTTCTGGTTAAAAATTGACTCTATAATTCGTTCCGACATTGCTATTGATAAAATAGCCATACACGCGCAGTCGTCGCTCGTAATCTTGGACTAGGTTTTGTAGATCTAAATGGTATTTTCTCGTCTGAAGTTTCTTTATCGAATCATGGAATATCTTCATTCAGATATTATAATGCTCTTACTCAATGCTACCATATTGCTGATCCTTGATTACGGTAATTCTTATGTATGTCGATATATACGAATATACATTATATGTGTATTTTTCGGCGAATCAATGAATTTCTAAGAATGCAATTGAATATGTTTAGAATTCATGGCAATGTGACATCATTTTTTGATATCTTGAACGGAAAAGAAAAGAGCATATATTATACTTAACATCCCTACGCCTACCGACGAACGGGGAACAAGTGCATGTCATCTGCATAAAAAATACGAATGAATATACAATGCGACAGAACTGGCGCTGATCTCCATTACAAATACGGCTAACCTCTGTGTTGACCTACAAATGTGTAAAAAATCCACCCTATTTCAACGCGGGTGCTGTGCGTTCCAAACAATACGCACTCAAAACGCGATATCATTCAAGGGTTGTTAGTGAAATGAGCGGGACTATTATTACGTGCCTTGTTCTTCTCTGCAGATAAATTATTTTAATAGATTTTGACGCAGTTCAGATTGGAGAAGTTGGTACGAAAGCCATACTAACACTATGCAAAACGCAAATAAGTAAACTAACGACTTCTTTAGCAACACTGTAAAACCCTCAAATATGTTTTATTTTATTACAACCCTATGGCTTAGAGATATTGGAGGATCGGCGAGTAGCATCAGATATGTCGCTTTTATATAAAGTTGTCCATTTTCGGTTGGACAGTCCATATCTCCTGAGTAGGGTGAGCATACGAGCGAATTCCCGACTCACACACGATCTACTTACTTTTCGCATCCCTAGGTGTAACAGAAATTATGGTGCCAATTCGTTCTTGCCACGTGCTATGCATGCATGCAATGTAGGTTTTAACGAAATTGACTTGTTTAACCACGACAGTAGTAGGTCCTTTGTTTTTTTTGCAGCTTTTTACGACAGTAGGAGGTCCGTAAAAAGCTGGTCAAATCAGATTAAATTAAGTTAGAATCCCGCATTACATCCACTCACCTACACGTACACCTTATAGAAACACACACACATACATACACATAGCGTACTTACTTATAAAATTAAACTTGTTATCTGTTTTCTTTTTATTAAGCAGCATATTTTGTATTGCTTTTTAATATTGTACATAACTTAAAACATTTTTGGCTTTGATATCGATATGTATTGTTTATATTACTTTCCCGGCCCACCAACCAAAGGAGGAAAACTATTGTGGACACGCAAAAAAAAATCGAGTTGAAGACGGATATATCCATTTTGAGCCCCCCATGAGACGAATAAGACCATTTTTAGATGAAAGTCTGTTCGTATGTCTGTCTGTGTGTCTGTATTTATTCCTCCACGATAGCGCCCAGACGCTTAATCCTATTGAGCCGAAATTTGACATGCAGTTATCATTTGGTCATGGCTAGAGTTGTAAAGGTTATGGATGAAATTGGTCCAACAGGGATCGCCCTAGTCATATTTCAATATTGCAATATAGGACTTAGAGCCTTGAATTTTTGTCTACAGATGCATTGTTAGACCAAAATGACACTGTGAAGTTTTGGTTGGAATATCTCATATACAAGCTACACAAATAATATTTAAATTCTGCCATACAGTTTGATTACATATTAACGTTATCTGATAGCGCTTGGCGCAACCCCGCCCTTGGCCGTCAAACGGACCGTACCGCTAAGGCAGTTGCAAGGGAGCCCAATCGGGTTTGTACCCTGGCCAAGAGAGGGCGCTCATCGATTTTATTTATGAAATTAATATTCTGATAAAGCCAGCCCTTCGCTACTTGCCGGGAAAGTCTTGATGTGCCACAACCGATTTTATACACGACTGCCCAACAAAAAAAGGAGTGTAATGTGTTCAGTGTGATTTCCGTTTCTTTATTCCACCATAACTTCTAAACGATTGTACCGATTTAGAAGTGTGTGGTATTGTTAGAATCGTTATATCATCGGGTATCTTAACTATCCAAATACCAAGTAAGTAGTTGTCTAAATGTCAAAATGTCAATAATTTCACATAAATATATCGTGTTTAGTGTCGAATGAAAAATCTGATTGAGTAAATTACGGAAATATACATGTATCTATATGGATAATTATATGAACCACAAATATTTCATTAAAAAATGTAATAAAAATAATTTTAAATACAATAGTTCACTTTCTTTTCCGACATACGTGTTTTTTATTATTTTTAATATATTTACTAGTTTAATATTGTAAATAACAAAATATTACTGGCTTTGCTATCTTTTTTTATATTTTATTATTATGTTATGCTTTATGTTTTTATTTTTTTTTTAAAAATCAAATAGTCATTTGTTTTAATTTCAAGTTCGACTAGGCGACTAGGATGATTGCCAGCTGTTTTTTCAGTGCCTCTTTGTATCTGACAAGTATCTGTATGAAGCAATGAACTAATCTGCGGTCAGTAAAACGAGAGCGAGCAGACGGCGGCGCGGCACCGTTCCCCGAGTTTATTTCATACACTTTCAATCACATTCGTCCTCTCCCCTCTTTGCGCATAAATTGAGACAGTCGGCCGTTTTAACGAACGGACAATTGAATTTAATTCCTCACATTGGCTTATTTACTACGGGAACCGAGGCAGACATAAAAACGACATGTAGGACACGTCGTCTGTCGCCATAAGGTGCGAGCATAACTACACGTTTAGGGCGGCCATAACATTTAATACCATGAACCTAGAACTCGTGATGTTTATTCATTCTTACTATCACTCGCACTATGCGCTCTGTACACACCAATACTAATAAACAGGAGTGAAAAGGAAGCAAATAATTTCTTATTCATTGCATGAAGTATTGGAAAGTTTTATTTATTACAAGCTTTTATTTACCTTGCAATGTTTGTTAGTTTGTTAGTTTGTTTAGGTCTAATCTTGTAATCTGAATTAGATCCACTTCCTCTTATTTTATTTTATTTTATTTTATTCTGGAACCAAACAGAACTACATACAATGCAATAAAAACCTGTTTAAAAGTGACAAAAATCCATTAATGTGATTCCGAATATAAAGTATACAAAATGAACGCAATATAATTTTATATTGTTTCCGCTTGAGAATGGGGGGAATCAGGATGGGAAGTGAGGTGAAAGGAAGAGACAAAATAGATAAAAATATATTATGTATGTATATAAATATATTTATATTGAATTTTAGGTATGATATATAGGTATTATAATGCATATACTTGAGATAAAATTATGTCCTTGAACTAAATTAAATGAAATATAATATGTATAAATGTTTTGTGATCATCTAGATAGACTCCAGATTTTTTTTATTGAGTTCTTATAAGAGGTTTATGATGAGTGTAATATGTCCACACTTAAAAAGTCTGTATTATATCTATGACACGCTCTGTATAGAAATTCATTTTGAGATGCGTTGGTTTTTCACCACAGGGAGATGAAAGAGTCGATGCGATCGAACAGGGCGGGGAGAAACATAAAATTCAATGCGCTCCAAAATCGCGTTCGCATCGATGGAATTATTTACCAACCCATGCAAGAATACGGCATCGATCAAGACTCTACGGCTCTCCAATGAAATTAACTTGTGGGCATTAACTTCTTATTCTATGAAGTCGAAATTTTACATTTTGGTATGCATGATCCTGTCTGCAAATGCATTTTTATGGTATGCATGATCCTATCTGACCTAAACAAACTGACAAACATTACAAGGTAAATAAAAGCTTGGAAAAAATAGAGAAACGTAGCTTCTACGTTTAATATGGAAACAAAACCTGGCACAATCGTTTGCAGCCTTATTTTGATCTACGCTTCGATACGCAGTCGCCATAATCGAGGATCGGCAACATTGGAGTATTGATTAAGAGCATCAAGAAATAAAAAAGCCGACGAACTTGCTAAGACGGGAGCAAAAGGAACGTTATACAGCCCTGAATCTTGCTGTGGCGTACCAAAAAACCTTGCAAACCGAATGCTCAAACAAATATGTTTAGAACAATCCGTCAACAACTGGAACAATACGCCAGGGTGGATTCAATCCAAAGCGATAATTAAGGCTTACGTCCCGCGAGGCCTTATCGCTAAATACGAACAATCTACGCATACTATATAGTGAGGGCGCTCACGGAGCATTGTGGCCTCAAGAAACACATGTACACCCTCAAGCTCCGAGACACAAAAATGTGCAGGAAACTCCCC
>OX155952.1:7761588-7885903 GCA_944548615.1 Micropterix aruncella
ACGTTCGTACGTACGTACGTACATACATACATACATACATACATACATACATATATTTGAGTTCATTTTTGAGATAATTGGATGAAGGGTGAGCGTTTACTAGTTGAAAAATGGGCCCAACTTAAACCTACTCCTCTTTCCGCAAGTGAGAGGCATTCATCATTCTCGTTAACACCTAAAGCATTCCCGAATCCGATCAAGGGAATCCTTCGTCACGATGTAAGTGGCTTTTATAATTATTTACTTTATAATCATCTTATTGATCAATTCTAAAAAGAATATATACACAAAACTATCAAATATTTCAAAATATTGAATTTTTACATATTTTATGTTTCGTTCATTGTAAATAATCCATTTAGGTTAAAGGTAATCTTTCCAACTAATAGGAAAGAGCTGACTGCTTCCTTTCATTGATATGAGGGCATGTCACGCTTTTAGTTTTAAGTTTTCAGCTGAATATTGATCGCAGCTTCTTTATATCGCACCTTTAGAAAATAAAAAAACGAAATTCGAAATTTTAAATTCTTCCATCTGTCAAGTAGCTCGTCTTGTCTTGTTATTTCCCCTGAAATAATAGGAAATTGACTGAGTTTACGTATAAAGAAGGATTGTAGCTTAATTTTTGAGATAATTGGATGAAGGGTGAGCGTTTACTAGTTGAAAAATGGGCCCAACTTAAACCTACTCCTCTTTCCGCAAGTGAGAGGCATTCATCATTCTCGTTAACACCTAAAGCATTCCCGAATCCGATCAAGGGAATCCTTCGTCACGATGTAAGTGGCTTTTATAATCATTTACTTTATAATCATCTTATATATATATATATATATATATATATATATATATATATATATATATATATATATATATATATATATATATATATATATATATATATATATATATATATATATATATATATATATATATATATATATATATATATATATATATATATATATATATATATATATATATATATGTATATATATATATATATGTATGTATATATGGATGAATAGTGATCGTTAGTCGACTGCAAAAGGACCTTTAAACTTACATTGCACCGTCGAAAGTCGTGCACATCCGTAAGTATATCTCATTCAAATATTAGCATTTCCCGATCCAAGCTAGGATTTCCTTCGCTGCTTTTTAAGTAGCTTTTACTAATTTTATTTTAAATAAAAATATCATCCTATAAACGGTTTTATTTACAAAACTTATCAAATATAAATATATATACCCTATATATATATATATATATATATATATATATATATATATATATATATATATATATATATAAATATATATATAAATATATATATATATATATATATATATATATATATATATATATATATATATATATATATATATATATATATATATATATATATATATATATATATATATATATATATATATATATATATATATATATATATATATATATATATAAATATACACACACATATTATTATTATTTTCGGAACTTAATCAAAAGTTATCTACATATCGCGAATGTCGTGTCGTAAAATATTCGACACAACGTTGGCGGCACAACCGGTCTCAGCTTATTTATTGTAATCGCTTAAAAAAACATGCTGCACTCGCAATGAAATTCATGTAGGTAGATAATTGGAGCGAACGAGAGAAAGAATTTCGTCACTTCCGTAAGGAAACCTTACCCATCCTCATCTCTTATTTAAATCCTTCCTCATCTTTTCAATAAAGTAGCAGTTGAATTGAACTTTTTGTATCCTATTTTTTTTAAGTGCGAATAAAGAGTTTTTTTATTAATATTGTTATTATTTATTATACGTGTTGAAATTGCATGTTTCGTTGACTTGTTTTGATATTTCTGAAGCAAAGCGGGACAAAGTTAGATGTTTCTATTTTTGGATTCATATGCAGAATGAGTATTATATTAGTCTACGTTTCTGATATCGAACTCCAGATTCAAAATGACCGTCTTGATACGTGAAATTTCTCAGTTAACTTTATGGAAGTCCATTCACTCAGATAATCCGCAGGTACAATGCACCCCACTACTTCGTAGTTTGAATGAGCTTCGTTTCCCGACTGCCTCCCTGCAATGTCGTCGTCTCCGGCATACACGAAAGTAGTAGTGAAGTAAGTGCGCGGGTGCGAGTCGGGTAAGAGGGAGAGGGGGGAGGGGGGGAGGGGAGGGTGGAGACGAGGATCTTCAAGATGCACGATTTTACGCCTCGTAAAAACGGAGAGAGGATACATCTCTCCGCGAGAGCGCGAAACTTCGGAAAACATCTGCCTGTCTCTTTTGTGAATGACGCCGAGGAATTAAAACATCTTGAGCAGTCGCTCGTTTCTCGCTGGGATGATTTACGGCATGTGTCGTGCATGTGGTGCGGTGTCGCTATAATATTGTGTACCTTGGTTCGAGTCATGGCCGGCTATTGTCCAATCATATCCATAATTTAGGAATGTTGTGCTCTGGAAAATATAGGTTACATATTATATACATAGGTTACCCACTTAGCTTAAATTTAATTATACATGTGAGCATCAGCTCATGTATCAACATGTACGCTGATTGCTGACAATCGGCAATATATTATTATGTTATGCGTTAATAAAGGCGAAATTATTAGCTGGCGAAATCGTGCCTAATAAGTGTTAAGTGAAACAAATGTTCACACAGCGTTTAGTGATTCTTGCAGGTCCCAAGAGTCTGTCCGAGTCGCAAAATGGAGAACGAACAACGGTTTAGAAAATAATTACGAAATATTTTTAAAAGATCGAAACCGAACATAAATTGTTCATTGAAATCAAAACACTAAAGATCCAATCCTACTAATATTATAAACGCGAAAGTTTGTATGTATGTATGGATGTTTGTTACTCTTTCACGCAAAAACTACTGAATGGATTTTGATGAAACTTTACAATAATATAGCTTACACATCAGAATAACACATAGGCTATAATTTATAAAGATATAGCGTGAATTATCTAAAATATAACGATAACTGTCAAGTAAGTAGGAAAAAAATCTAAGAAATTGACATTCGAAATTTAAATTCTATCCTACTGTCCTACTAATATTATAAACGCGAAAGTTTGTATGTATGTATGGATGTTTGTTACTTTTTCACGCAAAAACTACTAAATGGATTTTGATGAAACTTTACCATAATATAGCTTACACATATCAGAATAACACATAGGCTATAATTTATGAAGATATATGGTTTCTATCATCATTATCACAATTTTCCATCACCACGCGGGTGAAACCACTGGGCGCAGATAGTAGATTTAACAAATATCCAATAGAATTGTGTAATTCCAGGCGAATGACAGAATATAAATTAAATGAATTATTGACTATTGTTTGAGTGATTGATTATTGGCTATTATTGACTATTGACAACTATAGCAAAATCAAATACATTTTGACAATGTACCATCTGCAAAAAATAAAGCACAATTATTTATATATATATATATATATCATTATTACTGGATGCAGTTTACGCACTCTTTCACATTTATTCAGAGTATCCAAAACAGCTGTATGTGCTGGGGAAGCTACTTAAAGGAAAAAATCGGTTGTGTCACCCCAAGACTTTCCCCGCAAGCAGACACCCCCCCCCCCCCTCGCGCTAAACCCTTAACCCCCCACAAACCATCCCCTACTACTCCGCCCAACCCCCATCTGACCCAAACCCCTCCCTCCCTCCCAAAACCCTCCCCTACTACTTCTCCCAACCCCCCTTTCTACCCAACCCCTACCATCCCCCAAACACCCTCCTCCCCAAACCCCTTTTGCATCCTAAGCACTTGGGTATCTATTAAAGCACTAATTTCGACCCCTCAACCCCCCCCCCCCCCTTCCCAATAGGGATTGATTATGACAGCAAATCTGGTATATTCATAGTATTTTTGCAGTATTTTCCTGGTATTAAAAAGCTATTTTGCAATATGGTTGGTTTCTCGGCTAGCCTCGCGCGGCTCGACGTTATTATTTTATTAAAATTTAAATCGTTTTTTTTTGTGTCGCTTGTGTAAGACATATGGCAACCAAAATGTGGTTTCGACTCTACGAAGCATCTGTGTACCGATTTGCGCGCCCCCTGGTGGACCGACTTCAACCGTGCCATGACCAAACATGCCTACATGCGAAATTTCAGCTCAATCGGATAAAGTGTTTGGGCGCTATCGTGGAGGAAAAGACACAGACACACAGACCCATAGGTACACAATACTTTTCTTTACCAGGAAAGTAAAAATAGACCGTGCGTCTAATCACTTTATTTCTCATTTGCACTTACCACTTAAAAGCGTGACCGTTTACAAGTTCATTTTACTAATCACTAACACCTGAATTTATCACCTGCACTTGTTACTTCACAACATGTAAATAAATGAGCCTTTGCATCTGCAATCACTCTCCAGTTGTGTCGAGCGGATATCCGGAAGAGCGGACCGCATGTCCTTAATGCCAGACCCTATTAAAAGTAAGCCTTTTGTTTTAATATCCATAGGAGGATATCGTCTTACGATTCTCTTTGTGGTCGCTTTTCAGGGGACGAAGCGGATGCGGTCGGGCAGAGAGTAGAGCTCGCATATTGTCATAGTGAGTCTTTATGCTATAATATTATGCTATCACCGTCAAAGACTAACAGTAAATGGTATAGGGAAGCAGCGGTGCGCAACCTGGAGGTCCTCAATGGGGTCCCCAAAATAAAAACAAATCTAAGAAACAACTGAAAAAGGCCATCGCAGGTATATAAAGATAAACTGTGAACAATACCAACAATGTGGTATTTATTTCGATCGGAGAAATATGGGCTATCCACATATTGCGTAACGAGCTTTAGGGAAGGGGGGTGAGATTTAGTTACAAATTGTCACTGTGGAGTGAGGGGGGGGGGGGGGGGTTAGAGTCGCGAGTTACATATGTTATAAATATAAAAATCAGTTTTACCACCCCAAGAATTTCTCGGGAAGTAGCTTAGGGCTGATTTCATGTAATCATTAATTTCATAAATAAAATCGATGAGCACCCTCTCTCGGCCATCGGTAAAACCCGGTTAGGGCCGTCCACATATCACGTTATTGGGATTGTCCCCCCTCCTCCCTCCTCCCCCATGTCAACAGACGTAATCAGTGGTCTGACCCCCCCCCCCTCCCCCAATTACGTAATCAACCGAATTTACGGAAATGCTAAGAATCGTGAACCCAGTGTTTGTAAAGTGTTTGAAGACGGTTAAGTGAAAGAAAAACATTTTAGAATGTTTTAAAAAAATGTACTTTATTAATTCAAAGTAATTACAAAATATCAATCTTTTTGGTTTATTTTAAGATCCCAATCTTCATATCGCAGTGGCTGTAAACACGGTATTAAAGAGAAGAAAATATTGAAGGAGACATTGAAAAATGCAAATTTAATGTGCATTTTTAATCTAAAACAACTAGAATAAAGTCGAATTCTTTGGATATAGATCCCAATCTTCAAACAACGGTGACTGTAAAGATGTTAAAATAAAACAACATAAAAGAATGCATTTATAAATGCCCGTTATTTTGCTAAAATAATTGGAAAGTCAAACTCTGTAATACAAAATCGAAGACTATCGCGGTTGTTTGACTTTATAAATAGGATAGAAACGAATTTACCGCCTGAAATTTGTAGCACCCGACGTTTCGGTGACGTCGCAGCCGCCGTTGTCCAGGGTAGACTTGTCCAGTCTACCCTGGACAACGGCGGCTGCAACGTCACCGAAACGTCGGGTGCTACAAAGTTCACGCGGTAAATTCGTTTCTATCCTATTTATAAAGTCAAACTCTGGTTTATCACAGTTTTTAATCTTCAGACCACAGTGGCTGTGTCCTTTCTGCAGTGTCGGGAGCTGCAATGTCGCAAAAAAAATGCAACGCGATAACCAAAAATGATTACGTAATCAGGACGGGCACCCCCCCCCCCCCCCTTCCCGGCGTAATCAAGCGTAAGCCTCAGCTCCAACCCCCCTCTCCCCCTCGGTGATTACGTAATATGTGGACGGCCCCTTAGGCCTTAGGTGCTATTTCGGCACCTCAGGCCGCGCGGTTCGTTTCTCAGCTAGCTTCGAGCGGTTCACTGTTAAAATATATGGCGGAATTTAAATATTATCTATTAGTGCAGCTTATATATAAGATAATTCAATCAACAGTTCACAGTGTGTTTTTGGCCCGACAAGGAATTTATGTAACAAATTTAAAGTCTCTAAATCCAATATTTCGTGGAGGATATATGACTAGTGCGCCCCCCCCTCCCCCCAATTTCAACCCCAACTCTTTTGAACTCTTGCCATGACCAAATGATGCTTGCATACCAAATTTCAACTCAATCGGATTAAGCGTTTGGACGCTACCGTGGAGGAATACACACACAGACACATTTCAATCTGGAAACGGCTTTAATCGTCTCAGGGGGCTCAAAATAGATACTTCTTCGTCGCGTTTTTTTTTAGCGCGTCCACAATACTTTCCCTTCTCGTCGGGTGGTCGTCCGGGAAAGTACAATTCAGGAAAAAATATGAAAAATATACAAATGAAGGAAACCTTTCGAGGCACATAACATCTGGAAGGGGGCTGGATTAGAACGTTACTCTACATAAGAGGAGGGGGTTACAATGGTCTTTAAAACGCGTTACGTAATATATGGCTAGCCCCTTAGCAAGTGAGAGAATATGAATCTGAATAAAATAAACAAGCATCTTACAGATAAAAATAAAAATGATGATTTATATTAATACTTCAGCGACACAACAAGAACATTAAAAAAATTAGGACTATTCCACAAAATCACATGAGTTTTCTTTTTTATTTAAAAAACTTAACAATATTGTCATAAGCTTTGCAATTAAATTTATTTTGATCAAGCAAGGCGAGAAGCACGTCAATGCTTTTGAAACATTCGTTTCTTTGTTGAGTATTAACATCGTATTATTTAAATCTCACGACATAAAATGTTAGCTACTGAGGTAGTTATGTTAACTTCTGGCATACATCATTAACAACGACATGAAGACGAGATATTCGAAGATTTCTTGTTTTGTCATTCTTGAAAAGAAGAATATGAGGTAATGCTCAAAAAATTAGAAAGAATGGTTGTCTAAGAAACTACTATGACATGGTTTTTTTATGATCGTCCTAAGTAATCTATTTAATAATTATATTTTAGATGCATTGAATACTCTTTTTGAAAGCTTCTTACAAGCAATGCCTGCTGCATTTACTGCTGTTGAAGCCAACGACAGTTGAAGTTGACTACATAACGTTAACTACGTTGAAGTTGACTTACATATTATGTGTCAAAGACTCCACTCCCCATACCCACCTATCGATGCGGAAAAAACTTTTAAGATTTGGGGTCGCGCTTGCGAGTACGTTGCGTACCGTTGCGATAGATTGCATCTCGTCAACGAAAAGTGCAGCCTAGAGAATATCGACGCCTAGCAGCGGATCGGCGATGGCAATTACAAATATACTTACAAGCTCTTCCAATGAACTAAACATAGCGATAAAAAATAATAACTAATGTGCCTAAATGTCTAGACGTGGAATGGGTAGGCGATATAATGTGGGAGAAAAGACTAAGGAGAGATGTGGAACAGTTTCTTTTTTCAGATATACTAATGATGTGGTTAATTAATGATGTCGGTAATTTCGAGCAGTAAAAGGATATGGAAAAGAGTCAGGCTCATTTGAGGTTATGGAGAGTGGAGAAAAGTTTGTCACAATCGTTTTTTTTATTGAACATATTACATTGTCATCCACAACTAAAATAATTTGACTAATCGAAAATTGACTCCTATTATCTATGTTTGACTATTTTAGTATGAGTTGGTTAATGCCTCTGCTGCAAACCTTTCGTGGACAGGAAACAATGAATATTTCGAAGGAATTTCTACTGGCTCTTCGCGTCGGATTTTTGCCGTCTGTAAAAATGTATCCAACTTTTTGAACAAAGTTGAAGTCTATCAGAGCAAGTTCTGGCATGTACGATGGGTGACGAAGAGTCTCCAACAGCAATTGCTGCAATTTTGCCACTGTTTGCTGTGACACTTTACACTTGTAGGTGTACGTTGTCTGTCGCGCAGAAGCAGGGGCAAAAAGCGATTAACGATATATTTACCAGCTATTTAAATATACCTATTTCTACCAAGACCAGTCAGAATTACTGGTGTATAAGAAAAATGCTTATTAGAGCTTCCAGTCGATATTCACTCTTAAAAAATGACGAAAAAAGTTGACCAATATTAATTGTAATAGATAAATTAATTTATAGACATTGTCCACTAACATAATGCCTAATTGTTTACAGTTTGACGGTCACAATATCTTCATATTATATAGATTTTGCTGTGTATACGCTTTCCGCATACACTTTTTTTTCATGAATTGCAAATATTTTTAGTCCTATTGTTATTGCAATATCCTATTTGACACCATTGACGTACAGAAACCGTGCCACTTGTGTTGGTACATCAGCTTCGTGTGATTTTGGCCTTGAAGTCTAATATTCTGAAGCAAGTTCTTCTGGTAATCGAAACAGAAAGTCTTTCCGTGAGATATTTTCTTCTGTTGTATTTTTGTACAACATCCAGCAATTTATTCCGGCTAAATCTAAAATATTGAAAAAGACTTGAAGTGGCCACCGACTGGAATCTGATTTCACCGTATATTTTCGTGCGATTTGATCAGTGACATCGACGCCAAATTTAGTTCTATTGTAAAACGATACAGTTTCAGGTAATCTCTTAGCAGTTCAATTTTGACGTGTTTATTTTTGTACTTAGTCTGAACTAGTAATCTACCAGCAACACCTCCTTCTTCAATCCTTTTCCAAATAGTTCCGTCTGAAGCAATTTCATTTTGCTGTTTTGGTGCGTTACTTCCATCTTCGTCTTCAGAACTGGAAGGGAATCGCATTCATCGTCTCGTACGTTTGTTTGGAATATTTTCGCAATCACTGTCGCTTGACTGGTCTATATTGTCTTTATCAGGAATTTCCTCATAAATACTCTCGATAATAGCACTGATAATGGAACGAATAAAAGACGCATGGGCAGCTATGCATCGGTCTCATGATTCTCCCGAAATCATATTTCTGTACCGATAAAACATTGCAGTACCCATCAATTGTTATAGCTGCCCAATGTCATTCCATCACAGAATTTCTTCATAGAAACATGCACCAGTCATTTTGACTAGTAGGTACCTACTGGTATAAGTGTCAATATCAAAAATATATATTTGTTACGAATATATATATATATATATATATATATATATATATATATATATATATATATATATATATATATATATATATATATATATATATATATATATATATATATATATATATATATATATATATATATATATATATATATATATATATATATATATATATATATATATATATATATATATATATATATATATATATTTATATATATATATACTAGCGACCCGCCCCGGCTTCGCACGGGTGCAATGCTGATACTAAATACAGTACAGAAAAACTGTGAACGTTGTATATAAAAACATACCGGCCCGCTCTGGCTTCGCACGGGTATAAAATATATAGCCTATGTGATTAAAATCGATCCAGTAGTTTTGATTTATTCATTACTGCCCGTGGCCCGCACGCGTTAAATTTGGAGTAAAACAATCCCCCTTTCCCTATACCATGAAGATTTCCTGCTATCTTTAGAATATCTAAATTCATACACTACATTTTTACTTATTTACTTTTTACATTTTTAACTATTTATTTTATTTTTACAACATATTACAGAATGTCTTTATAAACAACGTTCACAGCTTTCTTGTCATTAGACAATACAAACATGTTTTCTCTGGAGGTCACTCTTGAAAGAGCGACATACAGTTGTCCATGTGAAAAACAGTCAACGCTCAAATCTAAGCCTGCAACGTTGAAGGTTTGACCCTGCGATTTATTAATGGTCATTGCAAAAGATGTCTTTACCGGAAACTGTAAACGTTTAAATTGGAAGGGTAAATCCGATGGTATCAGAGGGATTCGGGGAATCAATACATCTTCTCCGGTACCACATCCTGTGAGTATTATGCACTCTATTATGAAAGTTTTCAATGATTTTACCAGCAAACGCGTGCCATTGCAAAGTTTAGGTGGATTCAGGTTTCTTAATAAAATAACAGGACAACCTACTTTCAACACCATTTTGTGAGGAGGGAGTCCAGACGGGTTCAAAGAGTTTAGAAATTCTGTAGGAAAATGAACAGCTTCTTCCAAATCGAGAACAGTATCGACCGAGTAGTATATTTTCGTCGGCGCATCAATCTTTGAAAAAATCAAGTTATTTACTTTATCTACTTGTTCGTTGGTTGGTGACAGAATCGCTCTTTCTTTAAACCAAGATATTGTCTTATAACTTATGTTATCAATGTCAGGATAGACATTGTTGACTAACTCTTGGATGTTGTCTATCAAAACGCAAAGGTTTTCTAGGTCAATCCTTCCCTCACTTTGTGTTAACTCTCCATTGCCAACTTTTAGCAGCATCTCTGGAAATAGCCTGTTCTCACGTGAAGATGACGAAACCCTCATATTAGTTTTAAGCTTTAATTTATTGACACGTGGCCAAAGGTTGGATCTTTTTAGGCAAGCATTTATTTCGTCAGCACGTGTTCCTCGAGTCACAACTGGTAGGATTTGACGGAAATCTCCTGAGAACAGAATTGTACATCCACCCATAGGTGAATTTTTGTTGCGCAAATCGCGCATTGTCCTATCCAGTGCTTTCACAGACGTCTTGTTTGACATGGTAGCTTCGTCCCAGACTATTAATGAGCAGTCACGCATCAATTTTCCTGTATTGCTCTGTTTAGAAACACTACAGACGCTGTTATTATCATCGGTGGCGATAATCAGCGGGAGCTTGAATGTGGAGTGTGCGGTTCGGCCTCCTTCCAAAAGCGTAGCGGCAATGCCGGATGACGCAACAGCTAACGCAATTTTTCCGATAGATCTCACTTTTTTTAAAAGCAGATTGATTAAAAATGTTTTTCCTGTACCTCCTGGGGCATCAAGGAAAAACAATTTCCCTTCATTGTTATCAATTGTTGATAGTAATGCAGTGAATACTTTTTTCTGATCGATGTTTAATCGTGGCTCATCTTGAGCTATATTTTGTAAAAGTCTCGTTTGATCGTATGATGTTTCTCTTGTGTATTCGGCACTGTTAGTTAAATCTGAGTTAGTAGTATTAGCTGGCATCGGCAGCCCAAAATCCTTGATCGATTTACCCGAAAGTAATTGCACTACTTTGTTCAATTCCAATAATGCTTCGTCAAATATGTTTTGATCATATTGTACATCATCTGAGTTTAACTCTCGCCGTCGCCGAATCAGAATATCACTGGCCATATTTTCTTGAAATTTATTCCACACTCAGAGAAATTTTTACTAGACAACGCTGCATTTTTACATTGCGAGCGAAAAATTGCGAAATTAACCATAGAATATTGTGGCAATGACAAATTACCCTTTGCGGGGTCAGCAACGCTTACTTTGTCGAATGCAAAAATTGCGGAATCAACAATATAAAATTGTGGCGCTAACAATTTTTTTCGACATTGTTATTACCTCAATGCTCTAAACTGCGGGGTTAACAATTTTACAGCTTGTGAGTTTAACAATGTAAACGTAACATTGATTTTATACGTTGCGGCGATAGCAATGTTCCGCTACTTTGATAAATTGACAACGTGCTAATCTGCGGAATTCACATAGTTAAAGATTGTGATTTTCACAATGTAAGCAGAATATTGATTTTATACATTGCGACGATGGCAACTTTACGGTACTTTGATAAATTAGCAATGTGCTAATCTGTGGAATTCACATAGGTGAGTATTGTGAGTTTCACAATGTAAGCGGAACATTGCTTTTTTAATGTTGTGGATAAATTAGCAATGTCCATGATTAACATAGTTGGTTTGTCAGTTCCACAATGTAAGCGAGACATTGATTTTATACGTTGCCGCGCTAGCAACTTTTACTAGCAACGCTAGCTAGTAACTACGTAAGTTGTGAATAAGGCAATGTTTTCATAATTCCTCAATGTTTTTAAATTGATATTAACACAACTTTGACGTAGATTTTTTCTCAATGGCAGATAGGTTTGAGAAAAACTCAAACTATAATTGTCAAAACCGCAACGTTTATTTTCTACAAAGTTGGGGGCTTTCCTATTACGTTGTCAAAATCCCGCCGCGCGCGCAAGTCGCGACACGCTCGCCGCTCGGCTGTTTGTTTGCGACGCTATTCCAGTTGATTCCAGTCTGTAACAAGCGCGCGGGCGGAGCGCTCGCTCTGATCAAGTGCATTTTACGGCGTCGTATTTTCAAGAAAGAATTAAAAGCACAATTAGGAACTGTTCAAAAGTGCAATCAGTGATTAAGTGGCGACATCTCAGAAAAATGGAGAAAGAACAGCAGCTACTGCTGGATTTCTTAATATCGAACAACCTCGTACACCTGTCGCAACGTTCCAGGGTAAGTTTTTTGAAAAAAATATTTATCGAGTCTGTATTGGCGTCTCATCGCACGATAACATAAGAACACGCGGCCGTTCCGCCACCTTTGAGTTGTATGGCTGTGACTACATTGTACCGAAACTATTCTACTTTAGATACCTCGTTTCGGAATCAGCGTGGTGAATATAGTCGAATGATATTGAAAGATCAATAATCTAGAATAATACCTAAACTATAGAATTTTTTTCTAGACAATGCTGCATTTTTACATTGCGAGCGAAAAATTGCGAAATTAACCATAGAATATTGTAACGAAGACAAATTACCCTTTGCGGGGTCAGCAACGTTTTCTTTGTCGAATGCAAAAATTGCGGTATCAACAATATAAAATTTTGGCGCTAACAATTTTTTTTGACATTGTTATTACCTCAATGCTCTAAACTGCGGGGTTAACAGTTTAATAGCTTGTGAGTTTAACAATTTTACAGCATGCCTTCACATGGCGGTTTGTGTAGATTTCATAGTGCACCATTTTAAATAAATTAATTAAAATTTCCACAGTAATTTAAAAATAACACATTTTGCTTGTATCGAATATAATTGAATGCCTATTGGTAAAAAAAACTGAATTAATTGCAATTTAGTTTTAACTGCAGTATATTTCCTATCATAGCATAATATGATATTGAACCTGTAATAAGGCTGGATATTTTTTTTGTTACAGAAGGGTCCTGAACACATACTGTCTCTTGGCGTAATACTCAGATTGATGCTACAGAGAAGTTTTTGTCATCTGCTGTGGCTGGTTCATCATCTGCCAGGGCGGCGGTGAGTTAGAAAAATCATAAAAGAGTTTATAAGGGAAACCTCTTGGAAACCTGCAACATCTTGTCAACATCTTGTAACATCTTGTAACTTTAAAAAGTGACAATCCATTTGCATTTTTATTAATTCTGATTATTCTAATGTTGATTTTGTTTTATTTATTATTTGGATTAGATTTAGTTTTATCGTATTTTATTTTTATTTTAAAAAGATTTGAATTTTCTATTTTTAATTTAATTTTTTGTAGACTATTTTAATAATTAGTTTTATTTGATTGTGTCTAGAAATATATGCATTGTTAATAAATAGTAATCATAATGCACAAAGAAAATTGCTCAAGTCTGCCTTAGAACAGGCTCAGGCCTAGTTAGGCGACTTTCGGTCATAACCATGTCTCAGTCACAATAAGAATCAGTTTTCTGCTATTGCCTCATTTACATACAGTGTGACATGGTAAAATGTACTAGTTAAATTTTGTAATACCTACTCTAAATAAATAAATCTTGGAAACCTGCAAATTTATAAGGGACCACGATCAGTATTTCAAAACAAACAATGTTGAACACGGCTATAACACACGAAATAAACATGAGCTACAAGCACCCAAGCCAAATTTAACTCTATTTAAAAAAGGAATGTTATACAATGCAATAAACATCTATAACCACCTACCTGCAAATATCAAAGAAATAAAAAGAAAAGAGTTTACCGCAGCGTTGAAAAAATGGCTTATTGATAAAAGCTTTTACACATTAAACGAATATTTCTCATAATATTATATTGTAGGCATGCATTTTCATTTTGTTTTTACAATAATTCAATTAGGAAGATTACAAATTTTCAATTATATACATTTCGTATTTATAGGCGGATTTTTGATTATTCCTTGATTTTGATTTTTTTTCATTATTTTTTATATTATTGGTGAATTATTTTTTATTAATTGTTTTCTACTGTTACATTTTAAATTATATACATTTCGTATTTATAGGCGGAATTTCGATTATTCCTTGATTTTGATTTTTTCTTTATTTTTTATATTATTGGTGAATTATTTTTTCTAATTGTCTTCTACTGTTAGTTCTACTTATCCGGTCTGTTTAGATTTTTTAGATGTTAAACCAGTGAAATAATTACATTTTTAATAAGATATTATAATTAGCAGATAAGTCAATTTAGCACATAAGTAAATTTGTCAATCTGTTTTAATAACAGGTAATTGTGAGATACATAGTTTTACGCATTATCACCATAAATGTACCACCACAATTTCGGACAATAAAAATATTTCTATTTCTATTTCTATACATGTATGAATAAAACTGTAATCTGTAAATTTATGGCTTCTTATGTTTGTTAATCTTGGTTTTAAGAGAAGACAGAGATTAACACGGAAATCATAGGTTTCTATACAAAATATTACAGAAACGTCTTTCAAGTTTTGGAAGACTATTTTGTATGGAAATTTTCTATTTCCGACCTAAACTCTGTCTCCACATAAAATTATTCGAGTAAAATTAAAATTAAACACTCCTTTTGTTATAACATGTATGTCAGTTGTAAATAAATAAATGTTTTATTTTGTGTAACTGTTGTTTATGTTTTAGGTTATTGGATACACAAACATGCACAAGTAATGCAACATAGGCTTCAGATCTTCTTCAGGTTTTATTTGCAATGCTGTTCCTGGTCAACCGCAGTGTAAATATTGCAGGAATAGCAATAATGGATTTCGTTTTCCCTGCAATTAATATTTACACAGCGGTTGTACAGTATACAGCAGTACAAATAAAATATGCTGAAGATCTGAAGCAATGCGTACGTTGCTTTATTAGCAACTTTCAAGTTGTTAGAAACACAACTTGAAAGTTGCTAATAAAGCAAAGTGCGCATTGCTAAACCCACAAGGTTGAACCACAACTCTGTTAGAAACACAACTTTAAAGTTGCTAATAAAGCAAAGTGCGCATTGCTAAACCCACAAGGTTGAACCACAACTCTGTTAGAAACACAACTTGAAAGTTGCTAATAAAGCCAAGTGCGCATTGCTAAACCCACAAGGTTGAACCACAACTCTGTTAGAAACACAACTTGAAAGTTGCTAATAAAGCAAAGTGCGCATTGCTAAACCCACAAGGTTGAAAGGCGGAATTGATTGCGAATCAACAGAGTAAAGTTGTGAAATTCGCAATGTGTTAACATTGCGAATTTCACAAAGTAAAATTGTGAAATATGAGCCATCAAAGTAAAGTTGTGAAAGCGCGCCTTTGTGAAATTAACAATGCTATGCTCTGTCATATAAGCAATGTTTTTCGACAATTTTGGCGTTGTGGCTCCCACTATTTTACCTTGATGGCTCATATTTAACAACTTTTTGTTGTCAAATTCACCATGTTTTTTTCTGAGTGCATAGATTAACAGAATCAGTTACTTGACAAAACACTACTATGGCGGCAAATAAATATCTTAATGATGTAGCTGAACTACAAACAGCTGCTTCTAATAATGTGTTTTCATAGTGAGAATCGTCTTCCATTTGCATGCTGCTTGATAAGTATTGTAAACAACACCTTGTACAGTTCTTAGGTGTGCAAAGGATGTCGGGCCTTTTACAATATGCAATAACATTCTCAGATAAAAGCATTCGCTGTTGTTGGGATGAACCACGTAGACTCTGCCAAGAGCATCCGTTTTTTTTACTCCGGGGAAACCATCAACCGCAGTACCTTGTTTTCGCCGTTGAAAAGTTTTAGAACTCTGGTTCCATGTATAGTAACCTGGAACTCTGTCATACGTCAGTGTTTTCGCGAAATCATCTTGAGCACATGACTTGAAGAATGCTGTCAATGTTGTATCCCGCGGGTTATTAACAACTTCTTGTATATTGTTCTCTGTGAAATATACTCTTTGTCCATTTTCTAAATGAACTGCAAGGTGGACAATTGTGGGAGCCCGGTCGTGCACTTCGAATGATAAAATCCTCCATACAGCTTCAGAGCTGCAGATGTAACGTCCAGACTGATATTTTTCCACTTCATTTGGTGATTGTATGCTGAAAGTGGCTTGATCACTGCCTTTATTAATGTACTTAGTAACATATTGAATTGACTTTATTGAATTGCACAACTCTACGTTGATGTGGGCATCAAAAATTTTCAAAAGGAGCGGATTATAGGGAACGATCCATCGGCTATCAATATCATGGTTTCGGACGGTAGCATTTTGCCCACCCTGTTCTGGCGATCGTCGACGATATTTGGGATATCCGTCATCGCTAGTACTTGTTTGAGTTTGGAACGACTTCGGAAATTTTTTGCCGCATTTAGAATCTCGCATACATGGAGAATTCGGGTTTAAAGTCCCGCAAGGGCCGTGTACCATATGTTTCTTTACGATTTCGTACAGGATAGGATCTTCATCTTTATCCGGTAATTCAGCTGAAATAACCCTGTTAATTTGGTTTGGTCTAATTTTGTTCACTAACCACACCAACAGGTGTACATGTGGCAAGCCACGTTTCTGTCATTCTATTGTGTACATATGACAGCGCGGCGGACCGAATATATGAGACTTGTTAATGAGGTGCAGGAGTTTCTGTACTTTTAAATGGAAGACTCTGTTAACTATATCGTATCTGTCTTGTGGAGTTAAATTGGTGTTAATATTTTCTTTGATTTCCGGCCAATTTGGGTTACATGTTGCAGTTATAAATAAATCAGGTTTGCCGTAATTTCTTACGTAAGTCATGGCGTCTTGCGATTTTTCGTGTAAATATCGAGGTCCACCTGTGAATGATGAAGGTAGTATAACCAACTGCCCAATGCCGTTGCGGTGTTCATTCGCCTGTAAAGCATCCTGAAGATGAACGTAATTTTCAGCTCTCAATTTAGTTTGATTATTACGGATGTAGGCCAATCTCTCAGATTCAATTTTCGCATATTGATCTACCAAGTATTGGTTTGCTAACATTCCATATCTAAGCAAAGTATTGAAATTGTTACGTCTTGTCATTATACGGTAGCAATAGTAGTTCATACATGACACTGTTTTACGCAGAGGTGTACCACCGATTGGGTCAACTTGAGAAATATTAATGGCATAACCATTTTCTCCACGACATAGCATCAAAGGATATTGTAAGCTGTCATAAGATCTGTGTAACTCTGAATTTTTTTGCAAATTATCATCACGACTATGCAATACAATATCTCTTTTGTCAAATTGCTGTCCAGCTATCACCACTGCTACTTCACTCGTGGAAGGCGCATTGTATCGTCCTCTGTGTTCTCCAACAGGAACTTTACTTGCATGGATTACGACATTAAAGTCAGGAGTATCTGCTGGAACACTCTCAATCGCAGTTTTGAAAGACTGTATGTAGCAATTATGAGAATGTAACATATCTTGGAGAGATCTAATCAAATCTCTATCAATTGACTGTGCAACACTTGTACACCGCGTAGATGCTTGTGTATCTGGATCTGCAATAAAATATATTTGCAGAAATTTGTGATCATCGGGTCGAAGTGGTAGCAAGCTCCCAGCTAAGTGGTACACTTGCCCTTGAATTTTAAATGTAGGCATGAACCCACGCTCAACGACTTGCTTACTCTTAAAAGAGGTCATTTGAAATGCGTTATTATAACGGCGTATATTGCGCATGAATTGCTTGGATTTCTGATGATCACCCGTAAGAAGAGAGTGAAGTGGTTCAGGTGGAGGGAGAACTTCTTCTAATTTGACTTTTCCTTGTAAGCAACACATGCCTTTCGATTCGTCCTTGAATTTCAATGCCAAGCAATGTTCACACACTACTGACATAGTACCTATTGATACTATACGATCGTCCTTGTAAGAAATCGAAGGATCGTAATTCATGGCAGAATTTTCTTTATTCACCCATGAATTAGTAACTCGTGCTGATGATTCTCTGGCTCTCTGTATTCGATGTCTTTCCTATCTCGGCTGCGGTGAACCTCACGCTCTACTGAAGATTCTCTCTCTCTCTCAGCTCTATATCTATCCCGAAGCTGACTGAGGCGAGCCTCACGCTCTACTGACGATTCTCTGTCCCTCTGAACCGTATGCCTATCTCGATCCCGGCTGCGGCGAATCTCACGCTCTACTGAAGATTATCTCTCTCTCTCAGCTCTATATCTATCCCGAGCCTGACTGAGGCGAGCCTCACGTTCCGTTGACGATTCTTCATCTCTTGCTGAACGTACTCTTCTGGCATTCACTGTACTACGACCTATGTTCGAACGACGACGTCTTCCAGACATGACTTTATAATTTCTGTACAAAATTTACTCAGTTCTATATGTATGATTACCTATGCACAAATTGCCATATTATTAGTATGTGCCGCAGTAAAAAATATCTAAATTCTTACCATTTAGAAACAAAAGATAATCAGCAATCATAAAAAACAAAAGATACCTATTCTATTCAGTTCTTTTTTTTTACTGAAATACCTCAACTTAAACAACGATTTTAATTATAAAAAATAATTTGCTATTCGTGCGACTAAAAACAAAAGATAATCAACAATCATCAACAACAAAAGATACCTATTCTATTAAGTACTTTTTCTGAACTTACATATCTCACCTTAAATCACGATTTTTGAAAATAATTTCCCTAATATTAAATTGATCTAACTGTAAATTTTAATCAAGATCTTAATAGAAAATTGCAATCCATAAATTATGGTTTTATTTAATCTAATCTTATCTCACCTTATGTAGGTACTTATAATTGCTATAAGTGCGATTTAAAAATTAACCTTAGAATAGAATAGAATGTGGTGATTTTAATGTTAATATCCTAGAAAACTCAGGCAATAGCAATAAGCTAAGAGACTCTTTTACATCATGTGGCTTTACAATGGCATTTAATACTCCAACCAGGATTAATGAACTCAGTGCGACCTGCATCGATAACATATTTTATAGAACGGCAAATTTTTGCTCTATTGATAATGTAATTATACCCTTTTCTGACCATAATGCTCAGATGATCCACTTAGAATCAAATTTGACGAACCCAAATAGTAAGCATGTGTGGAAAAGACAATTCGGCTTTAACGCTATTAACTCATTTATTAGACTATTAAATAAAGAATGCTTTACTACTGATTCATCAGACCCAAATTCTGACTATGACAATTTTATAAAAGTTTTCAATCGTCATTTTGAAGCTTGCTTTCCCTCGAAATACAGACTAGTGTCAACAAAAGGCGGTACGCCTTCCTGGATTGATAATGAGCTTAGAAACGATCTAGGAAAACTTCAAATTCTACAGGATAATTTAAATCAAAACACAAATTCATTACTTAAGGACTATTATACGAACTGTAAACAAAAATATGACAAAGCAGTAATAGCGGCTAAGAAAAATACTATAGAAGAAGAGATTAAGCAGTCGAATAACAAAACCAAAACTATGTGGAGTATCATCAATAGAGAGGGGAGAAATATTTCAAGTAAGGCAAATGAACCTATTCAATTACTTCACAATGGTTCTAAAGTCTCTGATCCTACAGAAACGGCAAATATACTCAATGAATATTTTACAAACGCTGTTAAACGAATGACAAATTCTCCTAGTTCACCCTCTTCAACAATTGTAGGTGAGATACCAGCATCAATACTGTTGCATCCTATAACTTCCATTGAATTTGATAAGGCCTTGAATGGCATTAAAACAAAAACATCAATGGATATCTGGGCACACTCGATTAAATTAATAAAGAATATAGCACCAACGATTTCCAACACCTTGAGGTCTATTTTTAATAATTGTATGAAACAAGGTGTGTTCCCAAATTTAATGAAAATAGCAAAGATAGTACCAGTCTTTAAAAAAGGGAACAAAACTGACCCTGAAAATTACAGGCCAATTTCACTGCTTCCAGCTTTCTCCAAAATTTTCGAAAAAATTTTATATAACAGGCTATATCTATTCGCAAATAAATTCGATATACTAAATAAATATCAATATGGTTTTAGGAAGAACATGTCCACCACCTCGGCGATTTCGGAGATGGTAAATTTCATTACCGACACTTTTGAAAATTCTTCCCAACCCGTGGCAGTTTTTTGTGATCTATCCAAAGCGTTTGATTCGGTTGACCACGAAATACTGCTCAATAAATTAAACAGTTATGGGATTCGGGGCAAAGCCAATAACATGATGAAATCCTACTTAACAGGCAGGTCACAGGTAGTAGAAATAGATGGATTTAGATCTACACCTCAACCGATAACCTGCGGAGTTCCCCAGGGATCGATTCTTGGTCCATTATTATTTTTATTTTTCATTAATGATATAGGCAATTGCTTGCCCGCCTACACCAAAACCTTGCTCTATGCGGATGATACAAGTTTCCTGTTTCACGATAACAATCTTAACGACCTAATGACCAATGCCAATCATGCGTTAAACCTAGCAAGTTCATGGTTCACAGAGAATAATCTCTTGCTTAATGCAAAAAAAACCGTAACTATGCACTTCTCCTCAAAATATAAATCGTCTGCTATACCATTCAATATAACTCTAAACAACAGTACTCTAGAATTAAGCAAATCGACAAAGTTCCTAGGTATCATGATCGATCATCATCTTAGCTGGAACATCCATATTAATGAACTATGTAGTGCGCTTTCTTCGGCAATATATGCAATAAAAAAGATTAAATTCTTAGCTGGTGAAATCGCTGCAATAACTGCGTATCATGCCTGTTTCCATTCTTAAATGACTTATGGTATACTGATATGGGGGAATGCCACAGACAGTTCTAGGGTTTTCATTTTACAGAAAAGTGCATTGAGAGCAATTGCAGGAGTATCCCGTGACACGCACTGCGAACCATATTTTCTTAAGTACAAAATACTGACTTTTACGTCTGAATATATTTTACAATGTCTACTATATGCTAAATCAAATATTAACGAACAAGAGGTAAACGGGAATATGCACTCCCACAATACACGCAGACGTGATGACTTTATCCTGCCTAAAGTACGCCTTACGCAGACACAAAAGTCCTTTGGATATTTGAGCTATAAGCTCTTTAACCAGCTACCACTCTCCACAAGGAAGATGGAAACAAAGGCGTTTAAAAGATTTATAAAACAAAAGCTGCAATCCACACATGCTTTCTATAAGCTGGGTGATTTTTTTGAGCATGCCAATTCTTTGAAATGGGAATAACATTAATATGTAACTTTCAGGTACCTCATTTTAGTTTTTATTATTTAATTATAATATTATGAATTTAATATTTAATATGTAGATTACAATGTGTAATGTAACATACCTGATCATATACATACGTTGTTTTTTTCCAATTTTGTTTCGATACTTCCAATTAAGTGATTATTTTTTGTATAAAGTGCTTGATGACTATTAATATTCTTATAATAATAATCTATTTTATATGTATACTCATGTACATGGATTCAGCTCTATTATTTTAAAAAAAAAAAAAATATTTGTCTGTCGTGTAAAGCCGACTTTAGTCAATGCTATTGTTGAATTAATATTTATGCTTAAATAGTTTTATATCTACATATAAACTGACGAATTCTAATATACGATAATTAGCTTTAATTCCTAATTCATGCTGTTATTGTATATTTTGAATAAATAAACTGAATACTGAATACTGAATACTGAATATAATTTATATTTTAAAACTACTATCATACAATTATTTATCGTAACTTACTTATAATTACTGATACGTTGTCGCGCTGAAAAGCACGTTTTTATTACCTAAGTATTGCTATTTTCCTCGCTGGAGAGCTCCGATATAATAAACGCGTCCGATCGCTGCTAAATTCAAAGTGCTATAGGGAAAACCGCGGCCTCAGACGCGCTATTTATAGGCCCGCAATTTTTAAATCTGTAATATCTTCGAAAATATTCACTTAAATCATACGGTGTAAAGGGCCATATAGATCTATATTAAATGAACAATGTATTCAAGGTATTTAATTGGTTAAGGATTAATGCTGTATTGGTTAAAATCGCTTCGAAAATTAGCCATTATTTGTCGTAAAAAGTAAATGACAAAAAAAAGTTATTGTGGGTTATCCATAAGAGATAGACATATACCATCACGAACTTTTCTGTAGACCTTTTCAATGTGTACAATACTTAGTACATTATTTTGATAAAACTCGTAGGGTTCAGCCTGCGTTTGCAATGTAAGCGGAAAAAATGTAATTATTTACGACATCACATTAGAAACCTCAAAAATAGCAGTACTTCTCCACTATTTAATGGATGTTATTATACATATAAACCTTCCTCTTGAATCACTCTATCTATTAAAAAAAACCGCATCAAAATCCGTTGCGTAGTTTCAAAGATTTAAGCATACAAAGGGACATAGGGACAGAGAAAGCGACTTTGTTTTATACTATGTAGTGATATATATATATATATATATATATATATATATATATATATATATATATATATATATATATATATATATATATATATATATATATATATATATATATATATATATATATATATATATATATATATATATATATATATATATATATATATATATATATATATATATATATATATATATATATATATATATATATATATATATATATATATAAAGTTAGATTAAGATCATAAAATGTATTCTCTACTAACAGCTACAAAAGTCATAACATCATTTCGGAATGCAAATGTTACATGTAGTAGGAATTTTCAATTGAAATTGCACGACCAGTCAAAATGACTGGTCTGGTAAATCTAGTGTTAAACATATTTTTTAATTTTGAATTTAATAGCTCGTAGAAACATAGGTTAGGTTAGGTACCTACTACTTATACCTATAATAATTACATTGGTATAGTTAGGTATGTAATGTATTTTTAATAGGCATTCGATAATGCAATTAGCGGCATCTACATAATTGGGGATTGGGGATTTAACTCTTAAAACTAACCCCTTGTGCTAGTCCCGTGTAAAACAATTAAAATATTACCAGAAATATGCCCAAAGCACTGCGTAAGCGTGATGATAACAAATCCGGAAGCGAGCGCCGAAGCCAGGAGTACAGAAGACGTAGAAGCGCCGACTCCAGCCCCGGCAGCAGCGCCGCAGACCACGAAGACGTAGAGGAACGAGCACATGCACTCCGAGATGACCGCCCGCCAGAAGTCCAAGGTCCTGACCTCCGCCTGAGCAGACAGCCGTTCGCTCTGCGAAGGGCTGCTGCAACCCTCGCGCCGCATCGCCTCCAACCTCTCCAGGAGGTTCGCGATGTGGTACTCGATGTTCTGGTCCGCCACGTTGAACGTTTCGTCCGCCATGGTGAAATTTTCAAAATGATCGTCACTACAGAACTTTATTATTTGTTGCACTATCGATACGCGTACGAGGGTCGAGCGCGCGATTTTACGTCCCCAGCACGACGGCAAGCAACGCGACCGCCCCGAATGAGCAGCGCCGGTTGAATGAATGGATTGTGGATGGACGCGGCGGGTGGGTGGGCGAGTAAAATGAATACCGGACGGTGCGGGAGGGTAATGTGATGGTGTGGTACGCCCCTGGCAGGCTGCAGGCTGCTGCAGGGATAGGCCGGCAGCCAAATGGAATATATCCTAGCTAATTATTCCTCAAGTTGGCAATATCGACAGTTAAAAGTAAGTTGGGGGTGGATTTTATATGATTTTAGGCGGGGGCTTATTTTGTGCACTTACAATGGGTGACCATTTTTTAGGGACACTGTTTTTTTGTACTATTTTTCACATTACAATAAAATATTAACTCCTAAGCCGTGATAGTTTTTAGTGTTTAAGATTATTTATTGAATTATGTTACGTACCTACTTAAATGTATATAAATTCAGATTAGCTTTCAAAATAAAAAAAATGGATCTTAACGCGTAAAATATTGAAAATGTTAACTTATTCTGGAATTACAATTTTATCATCACTGAGAGAATGATGCCGATAAGATCCGTTTCTCAAAATCGCAATGTCAATAGATTGATTGTAAATATTTATTGTAACGATATATTGTAGCGATAGATTGTATATTTAATTTATTTTGAACTTTTATTTAACCATTTTTCGGTGAATATTTAAATTTATTCAGAAATATTCGGTGGAATTTATTTTTTTACGTGTTTTTCTTTGTAACCGCCAAATTGATACAACGTCTAGGTGTAAAAATTTGCTTGATGTGTATAAAAAAAGCTCTCGGTCCGTAGATGTGTCATCAAAAACGAAAAATAAAAAAGTTATAGTGCCATCTGCTGGATTGCTGCGCGACATTTTTGTACTGTCAATAGGTGGACCTCTAACAGGCGATAACTAAACTGCATTGGCATAGTCCTTACCCAGAATGGTATTAAAGTAGAAAACTGATTATCCAATTTAATTGGGGGAATTGGGTGCTCGGAGCATCGAAATTTTCGGTAGATCAAATGAGCAAGGCACCGCAACGTAATCGAAACAATCCAAACAAATATTATTTGTACGTAAATAATAAGTATGTTTCCATTTTTTTTTTTAAATAAGGTTATAATTGTGATTGTCGAATTCGACGTGTTTCAGCTAGTATTGTTAACTCTAAATTATAATCTATGTAAACTATTGACAAAACATGATATGTCCGATTAATCGCGAGCATGGTGTATAGCTCATTATTAAAGATCTACGTTATTTCAAGTAGGTATTATTAGGTAACTTAAGTAGATATTTCAAGATATTGTTGATTTTATAGATTTTTCTAGGCTGCGCTTTTAAAGTGTTTTTGCATGCCCAATGGCGTAGGGTATACTACAATCGACTTCCAACCTACGAGTGCAATGTGGTGATGAGATATTTGATACCTATGCTGGATAATGATGATAATTGACACGGCTGGAAACAGTGGGCAACCAGCAACCACAAAATAAAATAAACAGTCAGAAGCCGCTCGGACCAATTACATATTCATCAGTTCTGGATCTACGATTTTCCCGTGCGGGGCAAAAACTTGACATTAGCTTTTGACACTCCAGCATTTGAGAATAATGATTTTAAAAAACTCACAAAACAAATATACTGGGTGAATGTTTAGTGTCCGGAAGGAACAAGAAACCTTAAATAAATTTGCACTCCTCATAACCAATTTGCTAATAACTTTTCCTTATAAATATGTGATGAATATATAATATAACTTCCTTCGTGCTGCTGTTTGCGAATGCTGCCTAATTTATAGCCTATGCACTACCACCTGCCAAAATATGAATGTATTTTTTTTCTTTTTTTTTTATTATTATATATACACATTTTAAATTTTTAATTTAATTTAATTTTATATAATACGTATTGTAACTATGTAATGAAATGTAATGTATGTGTATGTAAATGTATGTGTATGTAAATGTATGTACATGTATGTGTATGTACATGTATGTACATGTATGTGTATGTAAATGTATGTACATGTATGTGTATGTACAATGTGTATGTACATGTATGTATGTGTATGTAAATGTAATATGTAAAAAAAGAAAAAAAATAATTATGAAACGAATAAATAAATGACTCCTTAGAGGGGATTGGATGGGGATAGAAGCCTCTGATCTTTGGATATACTATTAAGCTCGGGCAGAAAAGACGACTATAGTCGTTATAACTGCTCGGGTGGTGGATGGATTGGCTTCTGTCTCCATCCACCTCGTTGGAGTGAGAAAATGAAAATATAATATAATACATACAGCCAGTGATGACAACGCACAAGCAAGACTGTACTCACACCTTTTTAACTATCAAATCTACAGCTTTATACGTCGAGCTTTCCTTTCTGCGAAAGAATCTATTACCACATCAAGTAAACATTATAGTAATACGTTTAAAAGAATAGTTGTTAAGGTGACATGATACCTGGGAACGACCATATCTGAAGAATTTTAGTTTTATGATTACATTATGATATGACAGGACCGCCACCTGGAAGGACGACAGCTGGACGCTGTCGTCCTTCCAGGTGGCGGTCCATGAATACTTCTCGGGTGTTTACCCAAAATCTACCCATGTCGACCCGGTTCACAGAGAAAACGCATTTAAGGCAAAGCTCCGTAGGCAAAAGCGGCTACTTCGTCGCCAGTTACGTGAAGCCAAGAAAGCCGGGGATAAAGCCCTCTGCCACAACTTCTCGCGCGCGTACCGCTCTATACTAAAACTCATACAGAGCGTAGCAACGCAAAACGACAAGCGCAAGGCAGCATTTCTCAAATCCAAAGAGGAAGCCCGGACCCTGCCTTTTCTTCGCGTGTCCGCCCATTTCGGATATTTTTCTGACGTCACTCGGCATTCGTTCTCTCTTGCGCAGACGAGGAGAAGGGGAACTGGCGTAGAAGGCTTTCCACGGAACTACTCGTCGAAGGAGAATCCCTGTGCGCGTTGCCGGTCGATGAGCTGCCCAAACGCCATCGACTGGTGGTCCACGTGGAGGACCCCGACCTCTGCCGAGGAAGCACTTAAATTCCTCGGCAAGCAAAACCCAGGTCTGAAGAGCGATGGGTGGGTCGTCGCTAGGGGGAGCACGAAGAAGGATGCCACTTCGCCTGCATGGTGTGCGACTCCTCATTGGCCACTCAAAGGGCCTGAAATTTTCGACCCTACTGTGGAAAAACGGGGCTAACGGACCCATGATGAGGTGGTCACGATGACCCATGTGTTCAGGGTCGGTCACACTCACGGGTCAACACCCATCCGACGGCCTCCCCGCATGGGGTGCGAATCCTGGGTAGGACACTTGGTCAACCAGTCTCCCCTGGGAATCAAACCTCTGGCGCCCCTGGACGGTCTGCACACCGTGCGGCGCAAGCCAATCGATTGTGCTCTCCGACTAACAGTCGGGGGAGTCTGGGAACTGTATTGTTTCCTATAGAGCGGGGGTGGTTGCGTACCTTATGGCGACTGCTCTTGAATTGACCATTGGCCATCCGATCCCGTGTAAGAGGCGGGCAAAGGACGCCTTGGTCCGCGATAGTTTCGGTGCACTCCGTTTCACCGCTTCATAAGGGAGAGGACCGCGCAAGCGACCTCGAACTCGGGACCAATCGAGAGACCGGAGAAATCTGGTCACAATTGGAAGTGAGGGCGCGAGTATCTCGAGCCCGCCGGGATTATTCCTGGCTAACTCGCGGTAAGGCGTTGGACTCTCACGGGTTGTGACGTAGCTGGACCTAGGATTGTACTGTCCAAAGTCTTCTACGTTCACTGCAGGGCGACAGAACGACTAATCGTTAAAACGTCCTGTGGTGACGGGCTCGCCCGTTGTAGTCGACACCGCAAGATGTGGAAAAACGGAGGGAACGGAGGGAGGGTAACCAAAATTAACCACCCAAAAATCCCCATAATCCAGATCATTTTGCACCACCGCAAAAGCGCCTCGGCGATACTAACCAGGAGCATGACTGCGGCGCAGACAAGTATAGCACTAATCCAAGAACCTTGACTCGCAAGAGATGCTATAAGTGGATTAGGAGGTTGCGGAACCATTTATAAGGCTCAACCCGGAAACTTAGGACCGGCGCGGTCACAAAGGTCGTCACAGCCACTTTTCTGCCCCAACTCAGCGGAGATGACCATTCAATAATTTAAAAAAATCCTATAACTTCCGCTCCTAATTGCCGCCGCCATCTTGAAAACAATACTTCCGGTAAGCGATTGGTGGTGAACCCGTTTAATTGCACTCGGAGACCCTAGAAGCCTCGAAATTCACACCTGGAACAGCATTTTGAAGTGGAAGGAACTGAAACCATCCTTATAACTGCGGTAAGACGCCATCTTGAATTCAAAGCAAAATCTGACGAGGCACCTGGCAGATTCGGATTCAGGAAGGTTAAATTAGTCTAAAAACGCCCGGAAACCCAATGTCTCACAATTTTCTGTTAGACTTCATTTCTAGACCGATTTTTAAGATTTTCGGCCCTTCTAATATTTCCATCAAAATATAAACTTTGTTTATCCAAATAATATATATTTTTATTGCGTTTCGCTAATTATGGTCTGCGCTTTAGTACAAGGCGTGTCTGCATTTGAAACTATTGCGGGGCTAGGACGAGGTATTATTTAGAAGGGTCGTCATCTACCGAACTTCTGCCGAACTTATAGCATGTAAAATTACATATAAAATGTTACTATATTATGGCAATATATGTATAGGTATAATAAAGACAGATATGTGTCGTAAGTAGTAGTTTAGTAAAAAAATATTTTATGTTCATTTCAGTATGTCAGAAAGTAACTTTCACTTGTTATGTTAAAGATTGTAACCCTGTTGTTTTTTTTTCTCTAAAAATATGAAAAACTTAAAATACCTTATTATTTATTTATTTAAGAATTAATTACCATAAAACATGGATTTTGCTTACAGAAATAACAGGAACCGAATGGCAAAACCTTAAACTTGTGCTTATTTGATTCTGTCACCCAACTGGGACCATTCCGTTCTAGGGTGGACAGGGAAATTTAGAGACTAGACATTTCGAGAAATACCTCTTCTTTGATATTGCTATGTTTTATTGCAGGGGAGATCACCTCTTTCAAGGACTTTCAAGGATTTAAGAAAAACTGCCACTTTAAGAGAAAAACAACTGACAAGATTCATCAGTGCGTTCAGTAGCAATCGCCGATAAAAGGCGTATGATTTTAAAAATTTTATAACCAAAAAGGATAACAACAGTATAGTAATATTTTATTTATTTAGGAATTAATTATTATAAAAACATTGATTTTTCCTACAAAAATAACAGGAACCGAATGGAAAAACCTTAACCTATTTACCTATATTATACTTTAAGCCAATTTACCTATAACTATAGCCTTTAATGCTTATTTGATTCTGTCACCCAACCGAGACTACAGAGGCTACGAGAGACAGGGCTCTAATATTACAATAAATTATGTCAAAGTTTTAGAAAATGTCCATAAAAATAAATTTCCTTAAAATTTGGTACTCAACTATAATATTGTAATATAATTATAAATGTACGATTGTACTGAATGCATTTCAGACAATTTAAAGATGATCATTTTTAAGTCAACCGTCAATAAACCACTGAAATTGCAATCAAATGACAGTCATCGGAATTCCATAGGGTGACCTCAAGCGCAAGCGAGGCGGAAATAGACCAACTTATAATTGTTCATTGTCTAAAAAAAGCCTAGGGAAATAAATACAAGTGATTAAGATAATTTATGATAAGTATGACTATGAAGGAAGGGCGAAACAAAGTCAAATGGCCTATATTTAAGAAAATTTTGAATCCGGCATTGGAGTATCGAGATAGTACGTGTACCTCTTTTACTAACTGTTCACAAAACTACTGGATCGGTTTAACAAAGAATAAAAAAACTAACCCAGTCTGATGATTGTAAAGAATGTAGAAATATATTTTTTGAATTATTTTGATAAAAAAGCTTATTTAACGCACTCTAGCGGTGTCGACATTAACTTAATTTCAAGAGGCAGGTCGCCTGCATTCTCTATCAAAATCTGTGGTGGTGTTCGAGTGTTTCTTTCGCACGTCATGTTCATTAATGTTGGGCGCCTCAGCAAGCTATTCTAAAGAGCTACATCAGCGGCTGTTACAGCGGATTTCACATTCAGAATCGAGCATTTTTAATTTTGTTCAACTTGTTAATGAAATATAATATCAATACATATGTTTGGGACAAGAAAAAAGATTTTTCCTTTTCTGTTTCTCTTTTAATTAATCTTAAGACATTTTGGTTCAACGGATATTTTCCAAAACTGAGTTATAAAATTATACAACCTTTTTCAATTTGGGACTGTAACTGAAAAAAAACGAATATGTTTAAGTCGAACTAAACTTGCTTCTTTGGCGGTACTACCGCAAGTACAAAAAAATTGCGGATAGTTTTGAACTCTGTTTGTCTTGTAAAATAATCTCCCTGAAACAAAAATATCCCAAAAGAAAATACAACAATTTATAAAACAGATAATATATTTCCAAAAAAAGAAAACAACCACTTCTTTTTCACTTTGGTGTACAGAATCACCCATAAAAAAAGCTTGACTTTCCCGAATACGTCGTATACATACATACAGGATGTTATTAGTATACGGGCATCTTTTTCAAGGGACAAACAAAACATTTTTTTTTCAATAAGGAGATGAAAATATTGTTTTTATAATTTGCGCTTTTGTTACAGAGAAAAATGGAATACTCTAAAGTTGACATTAAAATACTTTGTTCTCGGTAATCACCGCCTAAATAAAAAAAAGTTGTTGACGATTTTTAACTCAGTTTTTCATATGGAATTATGTCACCTGAAACAAGATGCCTTCGTGAAAGACAACTAAATAAACACTGAAGTAACCTTTAAAAAATGCCCATACGGTTACCAAGGTCAAGCAGCGTTGGAATAGGCAGGTTCTACAAAAAGTCCCCAGCCTTCAATGTAAAAAAAATAAAGTTTCTCATATTTAAGTAAGTTTTAAATTTATCATCTAGAACGGAAAGTTACTAATATTTTGACAAAAATGGGGTTAAAGTCACGTTATATTTAAATTTTTGTCCTCTTTCTAGTCGTAAAGTCACTAGCAGACATTTGCATGGAAAACTCTGTGTAGTAGAGCATGCACGAGTCACTGTGTCAAAATAATTACTTCATTATATTACAATGTAAGACTATATCATAATATTATGACGCGCAATGTGTAAAGTACTAGTACTACAATGATTTTATGCACATACTATTTCTTTCAACCTCTGTGGCCATTTCACTTAATGATTGGTAGCTTACGGTTGCAGTCTAGGACCAATTATAATATACAACGCCTTTCTACCGCCGAGCGCGTCCGCTTCTCGTGATGTTTGCGAGTGAACTTTGAAAAATACTTATTTTTTGTCTTTGGGGGGCGATATTACGCCACAAAATACTGCAGAAAATTATCCTTAAAAAAAACAATTTTTTTCGCAATATAAACTGTCGATTATTAGAATAATTTTCAACTTAAACTACTAAGTTATCATCACTAAGGCAGGTTATCGCGCATCCTATCCGTTTGTGCGTACTTGCTACTAGCCCGATGCAGTCCGATTTGAGAAACTTCACCGCTACTGCTCCGCACGCCTACGTTATCTCGGCTGGTTTACTCTGCCTCTGTGGAGTGAGTAAAACGCGGACTTGGTACTACCTTCTACATATTTTTTATGTTGTTTTTTTTAAGAATTTGTTGCCATATCCACATTTGTATTACTTAAGATATCATTCCAGGTTTGTAGTGTTATGGTATTTCCTAAATAACTTTAGTCATGTTTTTGTTTTGGCTCGTGTTATAATTAGAGCAGTTGAGGGCAGATAGTGTTCAGATTATTTGCAAGTTAACCATGCAATCATAATATTAAACAATATATTTTACAAATTTCAACTAGCTAGTTTTTTAAACAAAATTGTTTTGACAGTTTTTCCATTCTAGACCTTATACATATTAGAATAGACCATGCGACCAGCCTGAGAAATCGATAGAGGAATAGAAAGAGAGGGCTGTATATGGCTCCCTCTGTCCTTGTTTAGTCGCGCATGCGCGGGACACCCGTAAACATATCACTATGGCAACGCTTCTGCTATGCTATGGATAAACGCGGATGCACGATTAGGCAAAGATAGATGAAGCCCATATGCAGCTATCTTTCTATTCCGTTATCGCATTCACTCACAGTCCATCTTCGTACTTCCGCGGTCTATACTATGTTCTAAGAATCTAGACCGAACGTATCGCTCGGGAGAGCACAAAATGTGGTCTAATAGTGGTTATTGCAGCCAGCTACTAAATAGCCGTATTGCTCATGCCTACGGTAACTTTTGTTGTGTTTGCGGCCGAGTTTTTTGGCGTTTTGTGGCTTGCAACGAATGAGTCGGAATGAGTCGTTGGTGGGGTGGGCGTTGCCTTTATATTTTGTTATAATCTACCAAGTGCTGAATAGGGATAAGATAAAACTATTTTATCTTCCGCCCGTTATTTCTACAACCGCACGCTCGATATATCTGTGATAACAATCTACATTTACCGTTTTCGTTTATTAAGCTATACATTAATTAAGTTGCCATAACTTTCGTGTGTCGCGGAGTGAAATGCCGTGATAAACGAGTTATCCAATGCGGTTTCTGCGAATTTCGTGAGTGAATAATGAGTGGTATGCGGAATATCCGCTGCATTGATGTGATTTAGTTTAATTTTGACATGATTCATTCCTTTGTTTTGAATCGATAATGGCCGTGTTGCGAAAGTGTTTACTTCAAGTTTTTTTGGCGTGGAGCGTGTTCGCCCAGTCGGAACCGGGCTCCAATAGGCCCACTTATACAAAAGACGGGGTCTACGTTCCTCCCAATCCAGGAGATACCGACTACAGGACTTACACTTACAATAATCGACGTTATGGATCATATAGCCCGCCTGCTGGGTCACGGTACAATCCATACAACCCTCTGTATCCACAGCCGGGAGGGTTTCCTTATTCGCCATCAGAGAACGCTAATCCGATTGATGATAGTCTGAAATATAATCAGGTAAAGTTTGATTTTCCTTAAATTCAATCAGTTCGACATGTTAACAGTGCTTGATGTGTAGGGATTTTTTTTTCTCCAAAAGACCGATTGAATATCATAGAGCATTTTCTGGAATTATTGCAGTATAGAAACCTTTCTCAGAAATCGAATTCGAGATTCGATCATTATAATGCTAAATATGAAAGAAAAAGGCTTCGGACGCGTAAAATTTCAAGACCAAATTTACATACAAAAAAAAAAAGTTTTTTTAAACTCAGTTTCAAGGGTTGTTTAAAAAAAACTAATCTAACCTACCGCCAAATAGGTGTTTATGTATTATTTAAAATCAAAAATAAATTAACCTCCCGTAATGTATGGGTTTGGCGCTTTTTTGAATGCCTATATCTCGCTTATTTATTGCGACCGAATAAAGATTATTGCAGATTCGGAATCAGTGTGGTGAATATAGTCTGGTGACGTTAAAAAATCAACAATCTAGAAGAGGTTCCTATACTGCAATAATAACCATTTTCTTTGAAATAACTATTTAACCTACAAATGACTGGCGATTAGCTCGGGTTTGCCTACGGCAAAATGTATATAAATTTATATTTACATTTACATTTACATTTACATAGAGCGGGGTTTACTATAGAGCTATAGCATTACTATAAAGCGGCGCACATTTACATTTATATTTACATTTATATAAATTTATATACATTTTGTATACATTTTTCCAAGGCATCCATTATTGGACGCCTCACATTTGACGGGTTAAAATAGAAAATATTATTATGCATTATGGGTGAGGCCGCCATTTTTTGCTGATATGGCGAAGAAGTAATAGATTGGTGACGTGGACTCTGCTACGCGTCGGTGACGTTGAGTCGCGTATAAAGTGACGGATAAAATGTTAAGGGTTGTTCTACACAAGCCTAATTTTTAAATTATTTAACTAAATTACAAGAATCAAAAAATGTCATGAGTCGTCTTTGCCCGTCAGCAAAGCACAGAAAACCCATTTAAATAATGAAATCAACTTAATTAAAGTAGAATTTTGTTATTAGGCACACATACAAAATTTACAAAAATGTGAATACGCTATTGTGAGAGGCATCAGCGTGTATTCAAGCAAGTTTTCATAGGTTAAACTAAAAACCGCGTAAAAATCTAAATTGTACAGTGACATTCCCTCTTCTTTTCTTACTTTTATCTATTATTATGCTCAGATCTTCAATGTCAAAGGTTTTTAAACCTCTTCTCTCTGTTTTTGGTTTCTGAAGTATCTGTTCGATGTCAGATCTGTATACGACAGATTTGTCTTCGGTAATTGGCCAAGCAAATTTCCCTTTTCCTTTGTTTCGTAAAAACTTCACTTTATAACCATTTTCATATATTTCTGTGACTTCTCCAATATAGCGTTTTGTCCTTTTCTCAGTAAGAAACTTAACCAAAACAAATGATCCTACAATTATTTCTATGTTTGTGTCCTTATTGCGTTCAAAATCATTGTCATCAGTCACTTCCGAGTCCGTCCCAGCGGCAAAATCAGAATCCGATGAGTCATGAACAGAATAATTATCAGACTCATTTTCTTCGTCAGAACTATTATTCAGGCTACGTTTTTCTTTCAGGAATGTATTTCTTTTCAAGCGTTTATTTTTCTTGTGATTAGTTGTCAAGTTCAAATTGTCTTCTATTTTTCGTTTATTCGAAAAAAAATCTTCCGTTATTTCGTCGATATTTCGTAACAATGTGCTTGCATCATCTAAATATTTTGTTTGAAAGATGTCTTCTTCATTAAAATCAACAGGAAAGATGTCTTCATCATTGAAATCAACAGTGTTGTGTTTATTGCATATTTTTTTACTTTTTATGATATTTCCCGTCACTTCGTCTAAAAATATGCATGATTCGTCTACCTTTTCCATTTGACAATCATTGAGCGACTTTCCATCAAAATTAAAAACGTGTAACTCAGGATTATGGCATTCGCATTTTCCTTTCAAACTTTGGCAAAAACAAGATAGAATGCGGTGCTTCACAGCAAACTTTGAATGCGTGATGAGTTGATGTATCTTCAATGTATTACGGATAGGAAGCAGTTTCTGTACAATACTGGTATCTAAACGCTGAATGTTTTCAGGTGGTACCAAAAACATTTTGACTGTCGATTCTGCATTCTGTAAAACTTCAAATGCTGTTTGAGCGTCTGGTATATCTAGACCATGTGAAACCCTAAAATCTAAGGTTCTTTTAACGCTACCACCAATTCCGTCCGCTGCCCCCTTTCCATGGGAAGCCTCAAAAAATGACCATGTTGCGTTAAATCCAAGCTAATACATTTTTGTGCATAGAAGATAAAAATTCTTCTTTTGTTTATACTGAGTTGTCGGTCCGTCTGAATGAAAATGAAGATTGTTGATGTTTGGATGTGCTGACCTAATATGTTTCATAATCGGATGAAGATGCCCCCAAATAGCTTCTGGACCATGTGAATTTTCCGCTTAAAATGGAACAAAATGAGAATGGTTTTGCATTTTTGACGTAGAGAACGCCAGTGTGCAGCGTTATTTGTGTTTTTGATGCCCCAAAATGCATAGCTTGCACCTCTTCGTTGTATTTAGCAACCCAATTCTCTGAAAAGTCTATATGAATAGCAGCTTCATTATTGTCCAGGTTTTCTATGCACAGCTTATATTGTTTATATTGATGGCGTACGTTATAAAGGTGAATCTTGAAAGCCTTTAGTTGGACGTGAAAGGAATCTAATAATTCATTTATAGGTCCAGTTTTTTCCATCTTGGCCATGCGTTTCGAGGTTTTAGTGGTGCCCTTTTCATTATAAACATAGTCTTTAAATGTCCAAGCAAACCATTTGACTCTTTTGTTATTTTCAATTTCATCAACTTTATTAAAGTTTTCTGCACAAGCATTGCACTCACCATACATACACCCCTTGAACATTTGGTCGCAAACAAGACTTGCAATTATCATATTCAGATCGTTATTTTCTAATATACCAGCAGATTTCAGAGCATTTATTATGAACTGCATGTTTGCATGTTTTAAACAAGCATATGTTTCTAAATTTTTCAAATTTGGAGCCACCACATAAAAAGGTCTGTGCTTTTTAAATGTGCTGAAAGAAATTTTACCAACTTCAATCATATACTTAAGATGCAGATTTCTGAGTTTATCTAATAAGTATCTCTTTTGTTTTTTAACTTTTTTGTTTGTAAGACATTCTTCTTTCCCAGCGCTTGCTCTGCTCACATCATCTCTTTCATAAAATTTTGTTAATCTTTCTTTTAATTCTTCTGCTACCTTTTTGTTTTCTTTTTTTTTTCCTTATGTTACTTTTAAGTCCAATATTCTGAGTTAGGTTTGTGGTGACTTTATATCTCTTCACAAACTCGTTGTCGAAAACCTCTTTTAAAACATTTCTTTCGGTATTATTGAAAGATTTATAAGTTTTCTTTAATGAGTCCGTGAGAACGTTGTATTCAAATATTTTCCGTTTAATTAATTCCTTTTTGGGAGTTTCAAGTGCAGCAAGATGTGTTACTGCAAACTCGTCACTTCTTTTGAGAGGAGTGTCTTCTTGTCTTGAGACAGTTACATTTTCGATGTTTGTTTGTACTTCTTGTCTTGTGTCTTGATATTTCTTTTTCAAATCGCGCATTTCTCTGCGAAGTGTATTAAATCCCCTTTCTAAAGTAAGGAGTCTTTGCGTCAGTTCTGCGTTTTCTCGTCTCAAAATATTGACAACGTTTCTTCTTATTTTACTTACTTCAGTTTTATCTAGTTTAGTTTTTGACTGTATCTCGGCGTTGATATTTTGCACCTGGTAACAAAATAATATAGTGAAATTTGTGTTCATACGCCAAAATCTATAATTTTCTACTATAAATAATAATTTCACTCACCTCACTGTGTACTTCGTTAGAATTAGTTTCTGTGCTATTACTATTGTCTCGAAGATTTGTATTACGCTTTCTTGAAGCATATTGTTGGCGCCATTCTAATCTCATATCATTTTTCTTGCTTTCATCCAAATCCTTCATCTTTCTTTGATACTGTTTAGAAGATCTTGCTCTGCTTTTTCGTTTAGATATATCATATTTTTCTGGGTTATTTTTAAGTCTCTCTCTATACCTTTTAGATTTCTCTGCTGATGTTAAAGGCATCTGTAATAAATGTAGAATTTGATGTAATCAAATTAGGAAGATAAAATATGATAACTCCCTTTACATCACTTAAATGTGTCATGCAAAACCAAACAATAAAACTGTCAGCTGTCAAATTATGTCATGCAGAAAACACAAAAATCTGACTAAGCCGTTCGGAGAACATGTAGGTACGCAGTTTCGTTGTGCCACATTTTGTGTTCGATACGTCTTCCGATTTGGTTTTATCAAAGTTAATAATGAATAAATTTTCAATAACTGACAAACGTTGAAAATTCAGTGATATCAACAATAATAAAAACACAAGGACAATGAGAGTGAAAATTATAGCTAACGTAAACCAGGGGCTCGATGAAAAATAATTAATTAATTTAAATCCATCATATTGACAAGCCCGTAATATTAGTATCAATCATTTAAGTCTGCTCAAACTCGACCTGTTATTCAGTCGGTGTCTTGTTTAAATAGCAATAAAAAACAAGTGAAAACTCACCTTTATTTTGGTAGCGTATAGGAAGTGAGGAATATATACGTCACAAGAGGGGGCGAATACAAAAAAAGGTGGCGTAGTGGTACATATACACTACCGGTCGCGTTGACAAAACCGGTCAGAACTCTGTAAATAACGTACAATTTCAATCGCATTACAGCTCCAAACATGAATTTCATCTTAACACACAGTGTACACTGATAACTTTTATGAAAACACGAAAACTCACCTTTTTATTTTCAAAAATCTTCCTCGGGAAACAGCGTGCACATTCACTCGAGGTGACGTTGACTTATCGACTGTCAAAAAAATGGCTGCCTTCAAGCCGCTGACCACAGATTATCTAAACTTTGGTGTTGCCAGCCCCCGATCGTGACCCTAAAAACTTTGGTTTTAATACGTGCCCGAAAATATTGGTGACGTTGATAGAGTAGCGTATAAGTAAAGTATTACGACAAAATTGAAAATTGTATATTTTTTCACGGAAGGTCCTAGAAACAACGTTACGAAATTAAAATTAATGATAGCTATTTATATGAGTATTCTTTACACAACAGTCGTGTCTCAAAATATCTCTTACGTTTTGCTACAGCGTCACTTAAAGTATACCTCTACCGTGGCGGATAGGTGTTTTTTTGTAAAAATCCTTCTTTTTTTCACGTTTCATTCGACACATCTTTTTATTTTCCCAACTAAACTGAAATATTTAAAGTGACAACGTGAGCCCTATTGATGCTTGCCTCGTTGCAATTATCGTAAATTACAAAAGAAACGTAATTTAAAAAATACAGGCAGCGGAGGTTTTTGTTAACGAAATCAGCAAAAAATGGCGGCCTCACCCTTATAGGAACCTTTCTCGAAAATAAAAAAAAAATAGAAAACACTACTACAATAGATAAAACCTCAAACATGCAAAATTTCGCAGCAAAAAAAAATTTTTTTTCTTAGTCTAAGTTTGTTTAAAATAAACTAACTTAACCGACTGCCATTTAGGTGTTTATGTATTATTTAATAAAAAAACTAACTTAAGCTACCGAAATGTATGGGTTTGACGCTTCTTTGACGCTATATCTCGCTTATTTATTGAGGCCGAATAAAGATTATTGCAGATTCGGAATCAGCTTGGTGAATATAGTCAGGTAACGTTAAAAAATCAACAATGTAGAAAAGGTTCCTATAACGCAGTAATACATTGAAAATGAAACTTATTCGACTGAATGAAATGACGACATCCTGGACCTATAAGAGTGCTATGCTTCTCTTTGTCTCTGTTTTCGTTATACGATTCGCCTCGATCACCGGGTAGGGCTTGTCTGGGTTCTAGACATCGTCAAGAATTTTATTTTCAGGTAAAACTCCTTGTGTGGTCCTTGACGATGTAAAAGACCCTTGAGAGATTGTTTGTTGTCCCCCGGTTACCTCTTCGATGATGCTATGCGATGATCTTGAAATAGAATGGAGATACGAGAGGCCAGGATCATCACAGCGACGGGATTATTCCGGGTTAAACTGGGCTGCCAGACGGCGCACTGGTGGTAAGGTACTCTTCCGGATATCCTTCCTGTAGATTTTCTGGAAGGTGCTTTCTAGAGTCCACTTTCCTCTTCTTAATATCATTTCCGTTAGGAGGCCCTCGATCCAATTATGCAAAGCGACTGTCGCCCTCGTTCTGCCCGGGGTGGCCTGCTTCTTTTATAAGGGACTTTATCCAGTTTCCCATTATCGTTCTGGATGCTGGTTAAGTCTCCCCTCTGGCAGTTATGAACAATGACATCAGTTGATCTCGTCTATCCCTCTCGAGCGCTTTTTAGTTTCCTGAGCCAGTAGACAGGGTTTGTGTTTTGACTTAGTCCGTCTATCAGTCTCCAGCCCATCTGCCTGTGTTTGTCTGAGTCCGTTTTGGATCTGTACTTTAGCTATAGGATTATATGTGAGCCGTTGTCGATGAAGCCTTCTCGGGATATAATTAAAAGGGTAAGGTCGTGTACTCCTCTCTCGGAAGCTAGTAGTAAAAAGACGGCCATTTTCCTCGACATGTCGTAATAGGCTTTATTGAAGTGCATAGATTATTAATAATAGGTAATAATTTTAAAGTATTTTAGTTTTATCAAGTATTTGTCGACGTAATCTGTAATTTTATTGAAATCGAAATAATATTTGTAATTTTATTGAAATCCGTAACCGGTTTTATTTTTTATTTAACTATATTTTTTACTGCAATTATTACCTGTGATACTGTGTGACTTCCAAAATAAAGAATTGAATTGAACAGATAAGATGTTTATTAATTAGTAAAATTAGATTTCGATATGTTGTATATCTTGGGATATTAATTCAATAAAATAACCAGGAGTGGTCAGTATAATTTTGGAGAAGGAAGTGGATTTCTTCCGGGTAGAGAAGTGGGGTTCAGAACTCGGGTGCACCCGGAATGACCCATCCGCCATCACTAGTGTAAAGCATCAAGCCGATACCTACGCATTTACATCTATTTATTTTTTTTATATTTTTAGATTGGCGATCCGAATAATCCTGATGCAATATTCCCGGGAGTACTGGGCGGATGGCGGGAAGATTTACAAGGTAAAGAGAGGAGAGACTCGAGACAACTACCAAGAGACGTTTTTGTAACAACGAATTATGGACAAGTGCAAGGTTTTAAGGTAGGTAAATGTTTATAAGCAGTAGTTTCACTAGTTTAATCTGATTAATGGAGAAGTATATAAATACAAACGAAGCTGCCATGGAATTAACCGACCGAATTCGGGCCCATCATTATATTATTGTCACACTTCTGGAGGTGAGCGTTGGACTCCAGACTAACGACCAGATGCGTTAGGTTTAGGATAGGCATCTTGCACATGTAAGCTCAACTTACCATCCATTTACTTTCCCCTTCAAAGCCATATAATTTTCATAGCGGAAATTGCAGTTTAAAATATTTTTTCTAGGAAGGAGTATTTTCTTAGTTAGACCAAGATCTTTATTTGGCTGGCAAGCAAGCAATGAAGGTGATCAATGAAGCTATTCCGGGTAATGGAATTTACTAGGTCATGGTATTTATTTAATTTATACTCGTGGTATTTTGGGTTATTTAATTCCAATGGAACAGTTAATTCTACAATAATGGCCATCTTTCGAGATACGGAGTAAAGAGTTGTATCTGGATGGAGGGCTGTGCATCCAAGACTTTCAGGGAAATGATACTGCTCAGATACCAAATTGACCTCCAGAATACAGTCTGAAGCTTTCTCGATTATTGAGAGGAGTTTAGAGTGAAATGTTTTTTGCCTTAGAGCCGATCTATACACTGCACACAATCCACTGAGAGGCTAAACCTCTTGAATAACAACAGCAAACACTTTGTTATTGCGGTGGGTGTAGTGGGTGTACCAGACTTCATATAAGGATGACTTACAGCAAGCTAAAATATGTCTAGCATTGCAAGAGGTATTGCTACAAAGAGGACATAAACCATCCTCTGTCGAGCTCTAGCGAGTGAGTTACTGGGGCTGGAAGTGTATGCTGAAAGGCATTTAAATAAAATTGCAGCTCCTCTAGTGTCATTTCGACATTGAAGGCCAACAGCATGAGCTACATACAGTAGAGCGTCGATTATCCGAACTAATTGGGGGACAAGGGTGTTCGGAAAACCGATTTATTCGGATAATCGAACTGTATAAAAAACTGTATTAATAAAACCATATATGTACATAATAATATGTATTATCTATGTAATCTGTTTTAACTTTTATTATTTATTACAATAGTGAGTAGTAATCCAGTGAACAAAATGGATATGTGTGTATGTAATACATGTACATGAAGAGGAACGAATTAACGCTTTAAAAAGTCCTTAATTTTGGTCTGTCGAAGCAAGCCTACCAGCTTATGAGCAGCTAATTCCCGCACTTTTTTCAGTACAGATATCTGATACTGGTCGCTTTCATTTTGAGCTTCAAACCATCGCAAGATAGTATCTAGACATGTAAATGCTTCAGAAGGTGTTGGTATTTTTTCATCTTCATTTTCTGATTCACTCGTCGATGAGATGCTGGCGGCGTCAGCATTATCATTAACGAGGTCTACAATATCGCTGTCCTGCATGATTTGGTACACTGGATCTGCATCATCAACCCTCATCCATTCTTGAACGTCTTCTTCATCACATTCATGGCAATCGAGTTCTGTTTTTAACCGAGAATCTGCGGCCGCAGCAGTTCGGTTAAGCGGTCGTTCGGTTGACCGACGTTCGGATAATCGACGCTCTACTGTATATTGTTACTGTAATAATCTCCTCGCAAAGGTGCCTACTTCAGGCCCACATCGCTCTTCTTCCACAGCAAGAAACTTTTTATGGAACACTACACGGGCTTGTTAATCATTTGATTTAGTATAGCCACTTACTACAAGGATAGATATACCTAATTGAACAGAATGGATGTTTTGGTTATTCTGTAGTTCGCATAGAGCATCGAGGGTGGATTTAGAGCTAGCCCAAAGTTGTGTTTATACCTGAAGAGAGTGGAGCGGTTAGACAGTTTGGCTAGCGACATTATTGATTTTTTTCATCCTTCATCCTTAGGTTTATCTGTACGATAATCCCGATCCGGATTCCGGTTATAGACCCTGGAATACTCCAGTCGAACGGATTCATGGAGAGTGCAGTGCGTTTTTAGGAATACCGTATGCTTTGCCTCCAGTATTGGAAGGACGATTTAAGGTAAGCTATCTTAAAAAATATTAACCTAAAAAGACATGAAATCATTTCTTATTTTCTTTTTTTATTGATATTCAGCTCACCTGGTTCTTTGTCTCACTTCGTGGACTAATAGTTTATTTTTTATCTACCAGCCTCCGCGGCAGCACAGAGGCTGGCAACTGCTCCAAGCGGTAGATTTTGGTCCAGCCTGTCCCCAGCCTGTTCGTTTCACGGGAGCCACCAAAGGAGTTCGCGATATGGATGAAGATTGCTTGTATTTGAATATCTTCTCGCCAACGGTGAGTATACGAGGATAAACATAGATAAAATAATTGGTCAATGTAAATTTATAATTTTTGCTTTACTTAGTTTTTATATAGGTTATACACATATTTATAGATGGCCAGGCTATAGAACTTGGAACAGACTGTAGCCTAGTTAGGTGATATTAAAATAGCATCACTGGCAACAATTTTTGCCATATCATGTTATTAGTTTATGCTACTGGATTTTTGGCTACTGGATTTATGCTACTGGATTTTTTGATACTACAAGACATTTTAATTTTACATGTCCAATTTAATGTATTGTGAATTACAAAATTACAAATTAAATTAAAATTCTGGATGTTTAACAATTGATGGAGGCTCCTCGTTGAAATCTATATTTGCTGAAACAGCATCAAGCTTGCAGGATTGTAGCTTTAAACAGGTAATTCATATCTATAGAAATAAAATAATAAATGATAATTCGTTTGAAATCTTAAATCCCAAATCTGAAAGTTCTTCACTGATTGCTTTGAAATTAAAACACAACGTTGCATTCATTCGAATGCGTATATTTTTATATACCTATTATATAGCCGCAGCTGTGACAGGTAAAAATATGCTTTTTTTGGAAAACCACAGCAATGCAATGCGTGGCCGGGTACAGCTTATGAGGAATAAATTGCGATGACCATGTTGCATTCTATTTCCAGTAATTTAACATTTTATATTCGAACAGGATGTTGCATTCGTGCTCTGTTGACTCAACTAATTTAATTGACATCAAGGGTCAATTCACACAGATCCAAGAATGCCGCAATGAGTCACTTAATCCTTCCTCTTAACTGTGAATCTAATGACATAATTAGAAGGGTGCTATAACTGATTCAATATCATCAATATACTTTAATCGAGGAATGGGAAAAGGCAGCCTGTGGGCCAAATATTCGCGGTGCGGACTCTAAATATTTGCTTAGCAATAAATGGACTACTGTGATTACCACGGTATAACCAGATAATATTTAAAAAAAATATGACTACAATTATGCCAATAGACAAATTATACAAGGTTCAAAAAACCTTTCTTCATACAACATTAAGATATAGCTCAGTCTTGGCCGCAAGTTAGAATGGGTATGGCAATTGAAAGTTAGAATTATTTTTTTTTAAAGAGGCCAATCCAAACTGGACAGAAAATATATAAGATATATGTCTGATTTTCTTTTTACTTATTTACTTGGAATAATCGAATACAAATCGCACCTCCGGAGCAACAACAAAGCAAGAGCAAAATGCAAAATAGTTAGGGTAACACATTGGTACTTATATTTAATTAAGAGTTAAATTTTAATAAATATTACAGAATTGCATTTTGCAATCAGGTGATTGTTTACCTTTATGGTTAGTTAAATTTACGATTCCTTATTATATTTTCTTCAATTGCCCCTTATTTTAGGTATTAAAAAGGTAGTGGGCTCATTACATCATTCTTCCGCTAGAGATATTAGAAGAATATTGTCGCGAAATCCACATACGTCATCTTGAAATTGAATACTTTTGAGGTTGCTTTACATTGTATATAGGATGAAAACGAATTTACCATAGTTTGTAGGACTCGACGTTTCGGTGATGTTGCAACCGCCGTTGTCCAGAGTAGACTCCAGTGCTGTCATCTGCGGGTAGGCGGCAAACAGCTGCTGTTGATTTCACAGATTATAGCGACGGTGTGGAGGGCGGGTTCTGCGCGTGCAAATATCTAAAATCCACCGTGCACACAACACTCACTATATCAAATCAAATAATTTTTTATTGTCTTAAACAGTAATACCTAGTTGTGTAGACATTATTTAACCCTTCAGGCCTCGGCCCCTCAGCCGATTGACAAGTTGATGTCCCAAAAACTTTTAGTAAAAATTAGTAAAAAAATTGAATTATAACACTGTTTCACCAAAACATTAATTACTGCCAAAACACTGTACCCATAATTAAAATAAAACATATTAACATAATAAAACAGAATAAAATAAAACAAATTAAATTAAAATAAAATTAAAACGGGGCCGTCACGCTGAATCGTGTTGTGGCCGATATCGGCCAATTGGGGCTCTAGGGGTTAATTACTAGTTGTGTATACATTATTTCATTATTCATATATTTGTTACGTCCTTGCGCTCTGCGATGGGCAACATTGCCGAAACGTCGGGTGCTACAAATTTAACGCGGAAAATCCGTTTTTATCCTATTTATAATTGTCATTGTTCTTCCAAATCGGATCTATATTTGCTTCGCAAGTTGAAGGCGCGCGAGTAGTAAATGACTAATGAGTCGATGTGCATTTTCACCAAAAGAACGATAACTGAAATGTTCTCCTGCAATATCAAAGAAAACTGAAAGTGCACCTTTGTTCCGCTGAAAAGTTATTTTTTAAAAGAATTTTAGGCTATTTAAGTAATTTATTGTGTGTTTGCATTTGCATTGTTGCTCCGAATGTTCAAAGTAATCAAGGAGAACATCAGCTTTTTAACGAAATATGACCTTATATAAAATCATTCCAACTGAAGCTATTAGTTTGCTATGAAGGAGTGATCAAAAACGATTTTTCACATTATCCCATACTACAATTACAGATGAATTGTAAAACCAACAAGGTAGAGAGGATGAGTAAAGTATTGAACATAACAACAAAATAAAACTGATTTTATTAAAGCTCTTCTTTATATTTGATACATTAATGCAATGCATCTTTCATTATCTTAATGATATTTGATTGAAACCTCAAATAATTATATAAAATTTAACGCCCTCTATACTCATTTGTATGTACTCTTTCGAACTATCTTTTTACAATAGTACCATTTCTGGTCGCTTGATGTAATTTAGTGTTTATTAGTGTAAACAAAATTGATGAGAGCGATTTGACCCCCTTCCCATGTATTGAGCGATTTTTGCCCATAATCAACCATTATCCTGATAGTCTAAGCTATTCCAAAAAATATATTTCATTGAGGTACCCGATTTTCCGTTGGCTTCTGGAATCATTTGTAGTACTTTACTTGTAATAAAGAAGTAGTCTGTCATATTCCAAATTAATGTTACTTCTTATATCAGCTCGTATCATATAATATGTATACATGAAAAAAGAAAAGAAAGTATAAATGGCCTACCTTCAAATATATCCCCCCTCCCCCCGCCCTACACCTATCTAAAATGATTGCATAAAGTGTAATCTCTTTAAAGTGACACCTTATAAATTATAAATCAAAGCACAAAAGCAGCATGGCCGTAGAAAGAAAGAGAGTGTTTCTACACATTTTGTATATCCTTTTTCTTTACATTACAGACAGCAGCCGGCGTTCCTCAAAAATACCCCGTGATGGTCTACATACACGGTGGTCAATTCTATAAAGGTGCTTCCAATCTGTTTCCTGGTCATGTTCTTGCCACTTTTTATAATGTTACCGTTGTTACACTGAACTATCGTCTCGGCGCGCTCGGTGAGTTGTCATCATCAATACACCTTTGTCTATAGTTACATTCGAGTTATCTTTACACTTTTTCTTTTATCTTGTAGGCTTTCTAAGCACAGGAGATCAGAACTCCCCCGGTAACTATGGTATCCTCGACCAAGAGATGGCTCTTCGGTGGATATATGATAATATCGAGTTCTTCAACGGAGACAAGAATTCCATTACTCTCTTTGGAACAGGAGCCGGGGCCGCATCTGCCGGTTTACTCGCCGTCTCGCCGCACACCAAGGATCTGGTTACCAGGATAATAGCGCAGGTTATTGCTTTTCAAGAATAATTTTAGATTAGAAACAAATGCAAAACAACATATCAAAATCACCATCAAAATCGTTGTGAAGTATCTGAACTTATAACATAATACTTTAAAAAAGAAACAAACCAAAAGAAGTACTAAAACATTTAAACTATTCAAATGTAAATAAGTCATTTATAGCAAAGAAATTAAAGCGAGGCCCAGCAACGAAAATGACATAGAAAAGGGATAATATTCGTACTGCTTAAATACAAAAATCGTCAAAAAAACTTTTTCCAACATGAGGATATAAGAATTTTTATGTGAATTCCATATAACTGCAATTATTTCCAAGTTACTTCTCTAACAATCGAGTGGTACAAAAGTGTGCATAACTCGCATGTTATTAAAGTGCTTGGATTATCGTTTCACAAACCCAACGACTTGGTTAATCGGCGTTTGAGCTCCCTAAAATTTAACTGAGGTTTGACGAAACCTCTAGATCTATGATTTCAGAAACTGGAGGTAACACACCCAGCGATGGTCATACATCAGGTGTGCAGACGAAATCACTGAACATCTATTAATATTAAAACGCAAGTTCTTTGGAACTTGCGTTTTGCTGTTTGCAGCATAAACCGTTTTAGTATCACACTGAAAGAGCTCGCATCAAATAGACATAAAAATAATTTTACATCATTAGCAAACATTAAAGCTATGAGCAAAGTATGAACCAACATAACAATTTACTCAGATTATTGACCAATAAATTGAACAATAAATGCCCACGTTTAAGCCTAGCTTGGATTGAGATCAACCATATTTAACAAATTGTTGTCGGTTGCATCCCCATATGCATGCATCCCCAAATCTAGCTATTTTCATGGCGGCGAAGGTGAGAGATGCTTCACCCTACCATTTACAACCATTTTTTTTAAAGGAAAGACTTGCAGAATGTTGAGAAAATCAGAAAATTGCTCTGGAAAGGGTCCAGCTTTGTACTTGAGGTTTCTAACTTGTTCTTTGAGGTTTCTAAAACTCCTGTATGGATGATTTTTTGAAATTTTTCATGGGGAATTTGGGATGTGGGGGGAGGGGAGGAGGGCGATTTCACACGATTTTGACCCCCTCTCCTATCTATGTGTCTAATATTTTTATATTTATTATATAACAAAGTAAAAAAGCTTAGCCCTTGGAGTAAATGGGTATTTTCATGGATGCATCTGTCTCTTTTGCAGGATTTTCGGCGACATCGACCTTAAAGTACTATAACTACGAAACTACTACACCAATCATAAAAAGAACAACTGCACAATGATTGCATTGAAATTTGGAATATAGAATATTGAAATATCATTTTGTAAAACAATTAGATAATTATGAATAAATATGAGAACGTCAAAGAAGTGAAAAAAACGCGGAACCAGATCTGGTCGTATCATACTCAACGGATAATTGTTTCAGAACCAGATTTGGTCGTATCATGTTCAACGGGTTAAAAGTATTTTTTTTTATTTTTGTCACTTTCTGTTCAGCTAATAACTCAATGGCGTTAACCCTTAGAAAGCTAGCCATGGGAATGAAACTCATTGACGGCAGGTTTTCAACCCTTGAATATTTCTTTGTGGGGGGTGTTAATGCACGCATACTAATGTAAATATAATGGTGACTTAGTCAATGAAGGCGTTTTTTTTTTGCATATAATTACAGAATTGCATATATACCGAGAAAAACGACCGGTGGTATTAGCATTCCAGTGGTTAACAAAAGTAATTTTTTGTGCAGTGTCCTTTTCTTTACTTGAGCGACACTTTATAATTATTAGTATATGGCGTTATTAGTCATGGCGTTATAAGGTCATGTTTAGTTCCACTATCTATCTTTTTAATCCAGCCAAATCCACTGTTTTCCACCCTTTCAGAGATGATACCCAGGGCTAAATCCCCGCCTTACCCCCCTGCAGCCTTGTAACCAATGTTTTCCCGAGTACCAAAATTCAATAATAGCACTGTAGTCACATTTGGTCTATTTTTCTTCTTCTTATTTTCAGAGTGGATCTGCGATGGCAGACTGGTCATTGATAGTAGACAGATACAGAGTGCAAAATACGAGCCGTGTCTTTGGTCAACTCCTCGGATGCTCAATTGAATCCTCTTGGAAGTTAGTCGAGTGCCTGACCAGAGGACGCAACTTTTACGAACTTGGAAATGCGGAATTTGCAGTAAGCATATTATTTACTTCATTTTGAGGGTTCCATTCCAATGTGTAGTAACGCTTAAACTCACCATCTAAATAAGAGATATCTAGGTACCTACTATAGATAAATAATAATACCTAATTATATAAAATGATAAATATTACACAAAAAGTCCATTATTGGACTATCCAATCAAAAAAGGAAGGGAAGGGAATTCATTTAATTTTCTAAATTAACTATAGATTTTGTAATTCTTAAATAAATGTTTACATAAGCCATTGTAATATATGAATTAGGTTTTATGGTAAAATCAGTATTTTTATGCTGTAATAGTTTTACCCCTAGATTACTCAGTTTAGAAGTATTCACCCGTACCTTCAATCATATGGTCGATGTCATATGCATAAACATATGCAATTTTCTTATTGATAAAAATATCGATATTGGACTGCATTTGATAATAAGGTATGAAACGCTCCCTAGGTGAACGAATCAAACTCGCAGCATTAGACCGTATTTATTTAGAATAGTTTGTTTCTACTATTTGTTGTGAAGTTTCACAATAGGCAGGTTTATTATCATAAGACAATCTCTTACAACCAACCCTAATATGAAGTGTTTATATGTAAGTGTGTGTCTTGTTATTGCATTCAATCGACAGAATTGAAATGCAATTCAGTTAATTTTATCCTAACGGAAAATAGAATCAACCGGGAATCGAACCCGGAACCTTACAATGTAAGGTCAGGCGAGCTAACCACTATGCCACCGAAAAGTATCTCTGAGTAGAGGAAAATAAAGCAGTTCTCCAGCTCTCCTAAAAGTCTTTATTAATTATTCGCTCTTTGTTGCGCAGCCTCATGTCGGATTGTTCCCCTGGGGTCCAGTCCTCGATGTAAATTTCACATATCCTGGCGATAACTGGTATGAAGGTTGGCGAGAGAAAGATTGGCATTTCCTCGATGAGACTCCGGAGCAATTAGTGAGGAGACGGCACTTCAATCGAGGTTTATCATACATGAGCGGAGTGACAATGGAGGAGGCTGCCTACGTCTTGTGTAAGTTGATTTCCAAATATCACGGAACTTTTCGACCCTCATCTTGTAAATGAAGGGTCACAGGGAAAAACGATCAATGTATTTTTTTTGTGAAAATGAGATACTAATGCCATCTTGCTTGTTCCTTAACGAATCGAAGCATTAATCAATTTTGGAAAGAAAGATCATAGTCTGCCCTTAAATGATGGAAAAACTGATCAAGGTCCACCGTCACCGCTTGGACCTTGATCATTCTTTCCCATCCCGCGTTTTCTTATCTCTTCATTTAACCTTTCAGAAACCAACCTTTGTGCGCAAAAACTACGTCGCACATTTTTGTTCAATTTTGTATATAAATACAATAATTATTTTTAATGAATTATCTCTTATTACCTAATAATTAATCTTGTTATGTATATCATATATTTATATAATATATATGGAGGTTGGCCAAAATGGCTATGCGCAGATCTGTTTTCTCACCGCAACCACCGATTGGCGTTTTTGGTCTCCCAGGGGTTAAGGGCAGACTATGATATTTCTTACCGAAATCGATTTATCGCAGCACCTCGTGGACCTAGATCAGTCTTTTTAGTCAGGTTTGGGTACCTCAATGATCCTCAGGTTGACACTAAGGAGGAACTGTGATGGGAAATACTGATCAAGAGCAGACCAAGACCTTTCCATGCTAACCCTTTTTTCTGATGTATAATTTAAGTGAAATGTATATTTTTTTATAAACTCAAACATTTGGAATTAAAAAAAAAAATTAAGTTGGTATTGAACATTTTTTCCGTGACCCTTCAAATATTCTTATTCTTATTGTCACTAAACTTCAAATATTGATATTTCAGATAACAATGAATCCCTCGCACCTTTTTATGATATAGATGAAAAATTCTTTGATCAGAAAGTTAGGGAGCTCGTTCTTCGCTACAATTATACACTGAATCCGATCGGAGTCTATGAAGCGATAAAATACATGTACACGTATTGGCCTGATCCGCACAATGTAACAGAGATTCGATATCAATACGTTCATGTAAGTCTCGTTGGGAGTTTTTCACGACTTATTCATTTTGTTATAAATAGGATGAAAATTAATTTACCGTGCGATTTGTAGCAGCCGATGTTTCGGCGATGTTGCAACCGCCGTTGGCCAGGGTAGGGTCCAGGCAGTCTACCCTGGACAACGGCAGTTGCAACATTACCGAAAAGGTGCTACAGACTTCACCCGGTAAATTTGTTTCCATCCTTAAAATGTCAAACAACCGCGATAGTCTTCCTTTTTATTATTCATTTAATTTTTTTTTCTTTCATGTTAACTGTTGTGCATTGCAGCTTCTGTCGGATTTCTTATACCGAGCTCCTGCGGATAAGATGGTAAAACTACTGTTGGAGCAGAATGTTCCGGTTTATCTCTACGTGCTGAACACTACTGTCGAAAGTTTTAAGTTACCACAATGGAGAAAGTACGCCCATGACATGGAACATGTTTTCCTAACTGGAGCGCCTTTTATGGACATCGAATTCTTCCCAAAGAAATGGCACCTAGATCGGAAACAGTGGACAAACAATGATCGAAACATGAGCCATTTCTTCATGAAGGCATACAGTGATTTTGCGAGATACGGGTATGTAATTTTTTTTCGCACGCATTCACCGTCTGGGAGCATTTATTATAACTAGAAAGTAAGCTCGTTCATAACGGGCTGATTGCTGTGACTAAATCCGATTGCTCGATTTAATTATTGAGCGATCCCAAACAGGATAAGTAACTGTTTTTGAAGTGAATCGAGCAAAAAATTAATCGCTCAGTACTAAAATCGCCGGTGACAGTGCAATCAATCACCAAAGTCTGTTTCCATAACCGCACTTATCACGGTTATGAGTTGACGGGACCCATTTACCCTGACGCAATTAAAAGTAATCCTCTGAGCGACGACGCTTTCGCCCCGGCCTTGTCGGCTGCTTGTTGACGCCGCTGGTCAATTGCCCGTCAGCGCGGCGCGTGGCGGCCGGCAGCTCCAATTGTATTTTCTCACTAATAGTGCGACCGTGAGAGTGAACCTGAAGAAGTCACTTACGAGGTGATTATGGTGACAGCAGTATATTTCATACTGTTGGTTTTCAATGTCTCAATTACTGGGTAATTAAGTGACTTACATTCCCCAATGTTGTAAGAATGAACACCAGAGTCTTGCTTGATGGAGGTATAATACCCATTGGAGCGCTGCTTATATTTTAGGTAGCTGCAAGTCGGTCTTAGATCAAGGACAGTACCTACCGCCATTGTAAAGTCACTGCCGTTATTCGCAAGGTAATTGCCCTCTCGGTGGCTCGAGCCAACAAGGTTTTTACAGTACCCTCCGAAACCCCTAAACAGTTTGTGCTTGTGCTTGTTTGGGCTTGAAAGCCAAAAAAAGACTAACCCAAAACCTTTCTTAACCACTGGGGCATCAAAAAACCCTATAGGCATTTTATGGTGGTTGACAGATCTGCGTGTAGCCATTTCGGCCGGCGCCATATATATCATATAAATATAAAATATAAATGACTGACAAGATTAATAATTAGGTAACAAGAGTTAATTCATGAAAATACAATATTGTTAGTATTATCAAATCGTAAACAAAATCGACCAACATATTTTGGCGCAGTTTTTGCATGCGAAGGCTGGTTTTCGACAGGTTAATCAAGAAAGCATCCAACTGGATTCTGGTGGTCAATTCAGCTTTTAACCTTTCAGAACCAGTCATTCCATGTAAAAAAATTGAAGCCCTCGAAAATTTGTTTGTAGAAGGTATGTGCAAGCATACTAATATATAACGGTGGCTTATTCAATGGCAGTCTTTAATGACAGACTTTTACTGTAGTGGAGGGAGAAATAGTCGATATTTGAATAAATACAGATATAATACGGATAATATGATAAACGCTGATCAGCGTGTGTGGCCACCGAGCGGTTAAACAGGATTATTTCCCTGAAAGTTTCCGATGCATAGCCCTCCGTCCAAATATAACTCTTTACTCCCTAGATATCTCAGAAAATGGCCCTTTTGTAGAATTAACCTTTCTTTTCGAATCATATATTTCCAAACACCGCAAGTACAAACTAAAGAAATACCATTAACTCGCAAATGCTGTTTCCTGAAATGGCTTCGCTGATCATGCGGGAAATCAGCACTTGAAGCCTGCCAGTCAAATCCCTGCTTTATCGCTTCAGAACTTTGTATCTTCAGGAAAATAATTAACTTCTTTATTGTTTCTAGGAAAATTCTAAATCTGGGATTTCCGCATCTTAATTTTTATGACTTTGAAAAGGAGTGCGTGGGTGGTAAGGTGAATGCAGTATTTACTTTACAAATGAATTTCTTGGTTAAAAATTTTTTCAGTCCAATACAACATAAGAAATAAATAAAGCCCTTTAAAATACATTGAAATCTACTTCAAACCCAATTTGAAGTATCAGTTGTTCATGTTGCACAAAGAGGTATCGATCCTATATCCCGTACGTTTACGTGGCGCGCTGATTGCATTTTCAGATTTGAAACATCAAAATCTCTCTTCCGCTCGTTTTGAAAGACAGTGCTGTCGCCCGCAATAACCTTCTCTCGCAACATGAGATTTACAGATTCAGTGGAACTAGAATCCTTCCCATGCCATTGTAATAATGCAACTTTTTGATGGGGATTGTTTTTTTTTCCTTTATATCTGTCACCGCAAGCCATAAAGTGCTGGGCCTAATCTACAATAATGCCACAAGGGCTATTTCTTCGACTAGGGGATGGTGTGTGTGCGGAGCAGTCGCATCAAGCACTTTATTTACTACCTTCATACTTTTCCAGCAATCCATCGCGGACTCAAATATTAGGTCTACATTTTGAAATGGCCAAGGCCGGACAATTGAAGTACTTAAACTTGAATACCACGTACAACTCGAGTATTTATTTAAATTACCGGCAGACAGAATGCGCATTTTGGAGTCAATATCTGCCAACTGTAGTCGGTCATCTTGTGCCGACGTATCCGCCAGTTACGGAGGTATGTGTTTATTTCTTTTTTGTCTAAATTACAAGCCGTTGCACAGCTGAATTTAAATTATGTATTTATTCATTTTGCAGTATTGGTGGCAACCAAAGGAGCCTCTTCAAATAGCCTTTTGGAGTATGTCGGCGAGTTGTCTGCTTTTGTTAGTTTTGCTGGTCGTTTGCTGCATGCTTTGGAGGAACGCTAAAAGGTTGTCTTTTAAAATATTTTTCCTTTTATATAAATAATCCACGATTACTCGGTGCACAAACAAACTCTTGTAATGTTTCAAATAAATATTTTATTTCTCTTTCATGCAGAGACGCATTAAGGAAAAAATGGATCGTTATGCCAAAGTAAAATATATTTATAGTTCATTTCTGTCAATTTAATCATATTTTGATTTATTTTAATATTAGGTCTACCGGAAAGTTCTGTCCGTTTGTGGAATAAAATAAAAAATAAATATTCATACCTTTATTAATATTTATTGTTTAATATAATTTTTATCATAATTTGTGACCACTTGTCAGCATAATGGCAATTCGTATATACCATTTTTTTAAAGGTCTTATATTTAGAGACAAAAAACCCAAGCTGCTCCCGTGTGACATTAGCTTCATTTTTATTTTTTTTCCCTTCAAAAAAATTTGTGAGTACAGAAACAGGTGGTAATCGGAGGGTGCTAGGTTTGGGTAGTATGGTGGGTGCGATCAAATTTTCCAACCTAGCTGCGATTTTCTGACGAGTCCCCAAAGCAGCATGTAGCCTGTCGTTATCAAGATGTAGTATGATATGCCCCTATTGAATATTCAACAATATTCCTTACCAATTCTAGTTTTGAATATGATCCGAAATGGTATGTTGAGCTGAGCTAAGCTTTTCTGCAATCTCAGATGATTTCTAAAAAGGATCTTTCTGTAACATGCTCTTGACAATATCGTCATCAATCAAAGATGGCCGACCAGAGCGTGGCTTATCATTAAGACAGAAATCGTAGCTTCAAAATTTTTTACCATATTTCTGTAAGTTCTATCCGAAACTATACCTTCACCAAATACTTTCAGTAAATTTCTTGACGCTTCTGTAGCACTTCTTCCTTGTTGAAATTCTTACAAAATATAGTGCTGTAAATTAACTTCCATCAGTAGTCATGTTCACGATTATTTCGCACTTAAAATACTAACATAAATCATATTTGGTTTCCCTTAATTTAAAAGGTTACACTTGTTTGTATGAATGCAGTGATAAAGGAAAGAGCCATGTATACACCCTTGTGCAAATTAATCTGAACACTTCAAAATATTTCATACTGGCAAGTAAAATCTGTTTTTTTGATGTGGCAGCACTGTTCTGTACTGTGAAATGTCATTCTAACCTCTAATGTGACCCTAAGAGCTTGTCATATTGTTGTTGTGCGTGGATTTTAGTGTTTTTTCCTAACATTGTGTATGTCGGGGACTTTTTGAAGATTTTTGAAGATATTCGGATGTAATTCATCCCTACGAAGACGATGGATATCTCGTTGGAAATCCGTAGCAAGGTGATTGCTCTAGATGCGCACACATCGCTAAGTCAAAGACGAATATCTGAGGAATGTGGCATATCACTGGGATCAACTAACGCCATCATACGGAATCACAGGGAATCTGGTTCAATTTTGCCACAACGAATCGGAAAATGTGGCCGCAAAAGGAAAACTACAATGAAAGATGACACCATTTTGATTCGCAACAGTAAAATTAACCCACACAAGACTAGTGACGACTTACAAAAGGAGCTTGCAGCTTCTGGGACGATCGTGCACGCATCTACGGTACGTCGAAGACTCTTGGAAAGTGGGCGAAAAGCTAGGAGACCCTTAAAAAAACAGCTTCTTACAAAAACCATGAAGAAAAAAAGGATGACATGGGCACAAAAATATAAGCTCTGGACTTCTGAGGATTGGAAAAACGTTTTATTTTCTGACGAGAGTCACTTTTTTGTCCAGGGTATGCGTTACCAATTCGTTCGCAGGGCAGACGGAGAACCACTTTCTCCAGCCCATATCCAACAATCGGTGAAACATCCCGTTAAGAAAATGTTTTGGGGTTGCTTTTCATTCTATGGCACTGGTGCATTAGTTCCGGTAACAGGAATGATGAATAGTGCAAAATACATAGAAGTTTTGACGGACAGAATGATACATGAGCTAAAAAAAATTCCAACAGAGACTAAAATATTTCAACAAGACTTGGCTCCTTGCCATGCTTCCAAGTTGGTAAAGAAATTCTTTACCGATAACAGCATTATGTGTTTGGATTGGCCTGGAAACTCTCCAGATTTAAACCCAATCGAAAACTTGTGGTCAATCTGTAAAGCACGGCTAAGAAAAATGGACTGCACTACAAAAGAAAAGCTCGTAAATGCTGTAATTGAGGTGTGGTACAGAGATCCGAAAATTCGTGAAAACTGTAAAAACTTGGTGGAATCAATGCCGAAGCGTATACAGTTGCTACTTAAAGCTAAAGGAGGCCACATAAAATACTAATTTATAAGCTAAGTTAAAGTTTTGTATGATTTTCATGAATAAAACCATTATTTGACTAAAATTGCCAGTGTTCAGATTAATTTGCACAAGGGTGTAGGTATATGTCTCAAATGAACATGCGAATACATATTGAAATATGATATGACATTATCGGACAGAACTTTCCAGTAGACCTAATAATTAGATATCGGTTATGCATTTACACTTTCACTATTTTTGACTCTTTAGCATTTTACAGTATTATAAATTATTACAGCTTGTATTTCTCTATTTTCTGATTAAGTAGTCAAGGAGACGGTAAAAGGGTAGCTCTTCTTACAAAACGCCAATACAAGTTATTTTTTTAATAAAAAATCGCATTGTCATAAAACTTAGCATAGCGTTAGATCACAGTATCGTACTGGGTGCTGATTGAGTAGATTTTTTAAAAATAATGTTTAATACGAAAGATTTTGATTTTAAGATTTTCATCAATAGTTTTTGTGTGAAGTTTTTTTTTAAATCTACTCAATCAGCATACAGTACGATACTGTGATCTAGCACTATGCTAAGTTTCATGTCACTGCGATTATTTTGTTATTTATATTTATTCTGGACAGGCAGCTTTGTCAATACATCCAGATCAGATCTTGTAAAGCTAGTCATAAACGACACTAACAAGTTTTTAGGTACAAATCGAGTCAGTTTTTAAATTGATCGACAGAGCAGTTTTTAAATTGATCTCTTCGAATGGTAGTTTATCCGTATGTTCACCGCTCTAATATGCAGCTAAAAGGATTACATTTAAATTTAACAGGGTCGAGGTTTTTTGCTGGGACCTTGAAGATTTGTCTAGCTCAGCGGTGGTCAAACTTTTTCCAGGAGGGGCCAGAAAAATAAAATAAATTTCACAGGGGGCCGGCTGGAATGAACTACAACTAATAATGCATTTTGTTTTGATATTTTCTTTATTATTTATCATGAAAGTAGCAGATATGTGTACTATAAAAAAGAAACTGCCTAATTTAATTGCCTGAAGTTGAATGTCCTGGCATGGTAGGTGTATGTGAAACATGGAACTGTTTTCGATCGGCCACGATGTACTCGTAAGCGGGTTCGAGCCGAGACGTAAATACTTACATTTTAAAAGAGTCAATGCCGGCGGGCCGGATTAAAGCTCATCGCGGGCTGGAGTCGGCCCGCGGGCCTTACTTTGCCCACCGCTGGTCTAGCTGTTAAATTTGTAAATATCTCCAGCCCGGGTATATTATAATAATTTGTGAGAATTTTATGTCTCAATCGCGTCCCTTCTTTGTCTTCTTCGTTTGAGAGCAGTCAGTCCGAGTAATTCCGAGCGATATAATAAATAAATAATAAATAAATAATAAATACAAACGGAGCTGCCGTGGAATTCACCGACCGGAGTCGGGCCCATCATAATACTATTTTTTTTTACACTTCTGGGGGGTGAGCAGTGGATTCTGGACTTACGAACCGGCTGTGGTAGGTTTAGGACAGCTGTCTTGCCACATGTGAGCGTTCACCTTGCCACCCATTCACTCCCCCTTCGAGGGGGAGTGAATGGGGACTTCATAATTCCTATTCTTCAGACGTAATCGATCCATATTAGAGCGTAATTAGAATCGGCGTTTTGTACGAAGAGATATCTCTTTAGGGGACTTTTTAGTTTTTACATAACGGCAATCGATTTGACAATGTCGACTTTGCAGGGACAAGGAACGTTATTACAGCGGCGACATATTCATGGTGCCGGACACCGGAGAGGAGAGCGTCATAGAGAACGTGCGCCGCTCCAAGGAAAACATCTACGAATACAGAGACGTCCCGCCCAAAGCGGCCGCCCGGCCGCAGACCCTGTCGCTGGGCGGCACTTCGCGGCCGTCCAGCCGAGCCTCCTCCGGGTCGGCCCTGTCGCTCAAGGAGAGCGCCGGCGCCTCCAGCAGCCCGCACCCCAACGGCCGAGCGCCCACGCCCCCCGCCAAGCCCAAGGCGCGGAGCCGGACGCACCTCGTGCAAGGAGTCCCGCAGACGCAGGTTTAATCCTATACAGTCCAGTCGATAGATGTTCATCGAGGCAAACTGTTAAACGTACTAAAACTCCTCTACTCTATCTGTCGAGCTCGAGATGCAATGAAAATGAAATAAATGAGATGAACTTGAAAAAATGGCGCTCCGATTCAGTTTTTCACTTATATCTCGCTAACCGTAAGCGATAACAGAATTAAGTTTCATATAAAAAATGAAGCTTATATAATTCTCTACATAAAATGTTTTATATATTTTTTGTATTATCTATTATTATTATCAAAATACCCCGGAATGCCTAGGTAAACGACCGCCCGCCGTAGCTTGCGTCGCGAAACAGGTCCCGATTCGCATGCGATACGTGCGACGGCCGGCCGCTTGGTTACTTTGACATTCCGGGGTATTTTAATAATAATAGACATTACAAAAAAAAACATTTTTTGCGGAGAATTTTATAATAATTTTTTGTATGATGCATGATTCCGATATCGCTAATGGTTAGCGAGTTATAACCGAAAAACTGAATCAGAGTAATTTTCCAAAATGGCAGTTCGATCGCAACGGATTGAATAAAGAACTATTAGTATGTTTAACAGTATGCCTCGATGAATCTATGCCAAGTTTTCAAAACATTATCAGTTATTTTCGTTGAACGTCGAACTTTGTCCCTATTCGACTGGGCTGGTAATCCACATCGCTTTCCTGAATTCCGAATCACCGCATCGTTGCCGCGCATCGTTACCATGAGACCACGAGCTCATATAATTACAGATCTCGCCGTAATTCCATTTTATCATTCCCGCTTAGAACAAAAGAGCTTTACGGACGTATTTATAAGTGTATTTTGTAATTTTGCGTGATCGTAATGTGTCCGTCCTTTTACACATTTTTTTATGTTACATCAGACTGTTACCGATCGGTCTTAAGTTAGATTCGCATTTCGAAGAAATTGCGAAAGAGTTGTGCAATTTTTGTTATTTTTTTTTTACAAAAAATGTTCTGCACACGATAAATGTTTAAAGTACAAAATTCGTATGAGAATCGTCCATCCGCGATTTAAGTCTGATCTAGATTATCGTATAAGCGCTTTGAGATTATACAAAATTCTTAGGATTATTTAGTAATAATGAAAAAAAAATCTTTTCGTACTATTACCGTGGTTGCCTTTGTCGGTATGAAATACTGACGACATAACTTAAAATAAATACTTTTAATACCGAAAAAAAGAAGTTTTTTATTCCAAATTTGAAATATTTTTGACAGTACGTAAATCAAAAATGGCAAAAGATCTTGCAGAATTTCAAAATGCGGTAATTTTTGAGCCAGTGCGCGTTGAACTGCGGACGGTTCAATCGGCAGCATTACTTTTATCAACGACTGAAGTTCCACTTTTACTCGAAGTCCTCAGAGTTTTAAATGCTTACTGCGGAAAGTCAACGGAACATCGATTGTCGGTACTCGAAATGAATATTATCAAGGTTTTGCATCCATTAGTGAACAGCAGTGAATTGAGCGTCAAAAGATATGCCTTGCGACTTTACGCATTAATGTGCGAATTAGACGAAGTGACGACGGAAGTATTGAGCGATGACAGTAATGTCAAAAACTTTGTGGAAATGCTGAAGGATACGGAAGATAAATACATGCAGGAATTTTCATCGTTGATTTTAGCGGCACTTACAAATAACCCGGAAGGAGTTCGTCAGATAATCCAACTTCCGATACTGGAATTGCTTTTTGTTCGTTTGAAATCGCCAGATCCAGACACTCAAAAAAATTGCTTGGGAATATTAGGAAATCTATTAGCTGAAAATTTGCAAGAAACTACACCATTCGATTGGACGCCGATCCTAAATTGTTTAACCAGCCCTTACATCCAATTACAAAGCGCGACTCTTAATATTATAAGACGATTGTTATCCAATTGCAAAAATTCTACACTTCAAGATGATTTCCGAGAAGCGAACGGACTGCATAGATTATTCGACGTGTTAGACGTTTGCGAATGGAGGGATATACATCCTACGGTGTTGGATATTTTGAAAATCTACTTGCAGACTCGTGATAATATATCGTACTTCTGCGCTTCCGGTTGTTTGCAGCGGCTGCTCTCATTCCTGAGGGTGGCCTCGGAGGGATCGCAATCGTCTTGCATCAATTTACTCATAGCGATGTCCACATCGGAAGGCGGCAAAGATGTCCCGGAAGAAAAATTTTGTCCGACGCATTCTATGGAAATTATCGAAAAGCAGAATATTCCCAGTCGACTGCTCTTACTCTGTCCGGGTGATTTATGTTTCTGCAAAAATCGTAGCGTCCAGCAAAATACGACAGGTTAAAACACTTATTCGGCTCGATTTCTTTAATTAAAATGAAATTCACTAGTCTATGTTGCGGAAATTTATGTTACTTTCATTTCAAAACTCCATTACAATTCAAACAAGTCATAAAAGCGAGTCGAATTTAAATTTGCCGGCTACTTTTACCTCTAATTTAAACGAGAAGAACGAGATTAAAATTTACAAGCATAACTATTTATCAACAATTGTATTAAATTTCACTAATTTATTTGTCATTTTTTAAGCTCTACATACGACAAAATATTTTCTAAATAATCACACATTTTCTATGTACACATCGATTATTCTACTGGTCTATATTTTTTTTTACTTAATGTAATACGAAAGTGAAGCGATTTGAAAATACTTTTTTGAAAAAAATACCGTATTCAATACAAGTATATAAATCTGTTTCGGTCCATCCGTCTCGAGGTTAATTGACAATTTCTACAATGATATTCAGAAAGGTAATAATATATTTTAAATGCAGTTGTATTATTGTTTTTATTATTTACGCAAGCACATCGATGATTTTAAATGCTATTATTCTTATTCTACAATATTTTTATAGCGACAGTGGGATAAATCTTTACACGATTCGTTCGTTAACGGTTTCCTTTAAATATTTTTTTACAGTAACTTATAGGTATAAAAATAATTTACGATTTCGGCAGTAATACTTTACGGGTAAAGCCGGAAACGCTCTACGGCGAGCGTTCCGTTAATTTTGTATCAGTTTGGCACGATATTTTTTTTTACGGTTCGATGCGAAGAAATGATAATTTTACGACGGAGGTCGCGGATAGAGCCGGGAAGAAAGTTTAAAAGATGTCAATGTCGGCGAGGTGCTGATAGTTCCTGTCCCAGTAGCCGCCGTTGTAGAGCCAGTCCTCCTGCCGGGTGTAGGGGTTGGTGCCCTGGCTGAACCAGCGCGCCGCGAACGGCGGGGCGCCGGGCCGCCGGCCCCGTTTGCGGACGACCCGCTGCTTTTCTTCCAGCCGCGCCTTCTCCAGCGCCGCCCCGTCGATGTCGCCGCTCTCCAGGCGCCGGATGTCGGGCCGCAGCCGCGAGTCCGTGGGGCAGAGGCCCGCGCGCCCGCCCGCCGCGCCCGCCAAAGAGTGCGTCGACTCCAGCTCGTTCAGCGACATTGCGAACTCCGTGAATTGATAGTACTGCAAAATTACCACATTATATTTAGTTCGATGACAAAACTCTCGACTGAGTTCTGGACGTCAATTCTAGCGGAAACCGTATGTATAATCGCGGCTGCGGGAGAAATTTCAAACGGGACAGTGAAGGGTGAGGACGCTTCTAGCCCTCGAAGGCCGCGGGCAAATATCGGAATTAATCGAGGAGTACCGCGAAGCCAATAGAAATAATAACCGACTACGACAATATGAAGGGTAACAGTGGAATCGGAGGAAATGAGACGAACGGGCTCGCGAGGCGAGGGATCGTCGCACCTACCGATCGGCGCGGAGCCCGCTTCGTCGCCCGCGGAGGGGTTCGCGAGAACCGCCTCGCGCGACGACCGGAGAGTCGCAGGGATAAAGCGCAGGTGGAGAGGAACAAACCTAAGCATGGTATGCGATAGAGGTCCACCTCCCCGCGAACGCGGTCGCATCCCTCCGGCCCAGACTAGTGTCCGAAACTAGGATGAGAAAGAGGGGCCCTGCCGGCGCATCCTGGAAACTCCGTTTAGATACGACGGGGAAAAATCCCTGCAGTCGATGACTCGGAGGCCGAAAGGCCTCCGCGCCGAGCCGAGGTGTTACCCGTACCGCGCCGAGAACAGCGCGGTTCGGGGAGAGCTCAGTCTCTAACGGCCCTTTGACCGATAACAGGCTTAGTCGGTTTTTTAACGACCCACAAGAACAAATATGGACTATATACAAGTAATAAAAATTCCCCCCAAAACTCCGACCAGGACGACACCGTCCAAAAAGGAAACATTTCCGAGCCAAGGAGCACGACTCGAGTCGACCCTTTGCCCGAACAATTCTCAGCTGTCGCAAAGACGAGCAAAGGTGCAAACAGAGTTGGAAGCGACTCTGATATGTCCAAAGAAATGGACCAAGACACTGTGACACTCGAGAAGCACCGGACAAAATTGTCCGGTGCTGCTCGAAAACGTTTCAGGAGACTGAGGGCAGCAAACGTGAGTGCTAGAGAAGCCTTTGTAGAATGCCTCAAGCCCTGGAAAGATGTTAAGAGCTTGACCCGTCAGAGCACTTCCATATCTGATGACCAAAGGGCGTCTAAACGCACACGATCGGAGGAGGAGTAGCCGAGGGAACCTCAAAAAAGGCTCCCAAAATATACGCTGATAGACAACGCCTGTATAGGATGGCAGAGGCCAGGATAGACACACAGGGCTATGCTGATGACCTAGTAGTCATTGTCCGGGGCTTCTGCCAAAACACGATCTCACACGTGATGCAAAGATGTTTGGCAATTGATGAAGAGAGAACGAATTATCGGTCAACGCCGATAAGACCGTCCTCGTGCCATTTACCAACAAACGTCAACTAGGTGGACTGAAAATGCCAATTCTAAACCACAGGCAGATTCCTTTCTCCAAGGAAGTAAATTATCTGGGAGGCACGCTCGACCAGAGACTCACCTGGAACTGTCACCTACACAAAACAATTTAAAAAGCTAAAAGTGCTTTATGGATAAGCAGAATACTGGCAGGGAAAAATTGGGGCCTTGAACCCCAAGATCTCCCACTGGCTATACACTGCTATTGTGAGGCCAATAATCACGTACGCCTCGGTGGTATGGTGCAACAAAGCCAACCAGAAAAGTGTGATTACCAAACTAAGCAATATCAAAAGGACGGCGTACCTCATGACAACTGGCGCAATTTCCTCCACTCCACTCCTGGAGCAGCTCTAGTTGCACTGCTGAACTTACTGCCCCTACACATTCACATGCAATACGTGGCGAAAACCAGCATGTACAGGCTGTCTGCCTGGGAGAAGGCAAACTGGATCTCACAAACACTAAGATCAGTTCTTGACTCAATCAGTGAAACTCCAACCCTCAACATGGTATCAGACACTATGCTTCCACTCCTAAACTTTGAAAAACTTTTTAGAGTGGAACTGCCGCCCAGAGACGACTGGCTAAAAAGCCAACTTCACTGGAAGGCCGGTAGCCTTAAATGGTATACTGATGGGTCAAATCGGGACTTGACGTAGGATGGAGAGTGACCAAACTTCGATAGCAGCGTAAACTTGGGGAAATACGCCTCCATATTCCAAGCGGAGGTATACGCCATTATTGAATGTGCGGATATCAACCTCCATAAGAACTACGCCAACCACTGTATCTATATCCACTCGGATAGCAAGGCAGCTCTTATGGCACTAGCCTCGAATACCATTAATTTAAAGCTAGTGCAAAACTGCGTATCACTACTGAATTCCCTGGGCGAAAAGAACAGGGTAGTTCTAAGATGGATTCCCGGCCATGCAGAAATCAAGGGAAATGAAAAAGCCGACGAACTTGCTAAGACGGGAGCAAAGGACTCGTTATACGGCCCTGAACCTTGCTGTGGAGTACCAAAAACCTTGGAAAACTAATGTTCAAACAAATATGTTAGAACAATCCGTCAACGACTGGAACAACACGGCAGGGTTGAATTATTCCAAAGCGCTTATTAAGGCTTACGACCGTAAGACTGCCCGTGAGGCCTTATCGCTAAATAGGAACAATACGCATACTAGTGAGGGCGCTCACGGGATATTGTGGCCTGAACAAACTTATGTACAACCTCAAGCTCCAAGACACGAAAATGTGCAGGTTCTGCCAAGGGGCAGAGGAAACTTCCCTGCACCTCATGTGGGAGTGTGGCCCGCTGATGCGTAAAAGATACACCCACCTAGGTGGTCATTACCTCCAACCTGAGGAGGTAAAACAATCTGGCGCTAAAAGCCTGTTGCGGTTCTTAAATGACACGAGGCTCAGCGCAGAACTATAGTAGGTGGCAACACAATAGATCAGCAATGGACGTAGTGTTACAAGGCTTATAAAGACCTTAGAAAGCCCCACACAACAAATAAAAAACCTGAGGCATATGAACAGGGCTAGGTATTAGGGAACTCGCACAAAGATTAACGAGCTCCGAGACTCTCCAGGGATAACTTAAGAAAAGTACAAGGCCCGCTCAATGGACACTATTGTCTGAACAAGGATACGCACACTTGCTGGCAGTGCAGAAAATGCGATAGCCGAGCGCAGGCATGTATCCAGACTTCAGTGTCGGGGGAGAGGACATTCAATAAAATAATGCGCGCGGTACGCATTATTAAATTTGATTTTCCCCATAATTAATAAAACAAAAATATGACGGATATCAGGGGGCTAAGTCCCAACCCCCCCCCCCCCACCCCCCCCCCCCATCACTGGATACGTGCGTGACAATACGTACAAAATTCGTGGATTCTCCCTGATTCTCAATTTTTCTCGACTTTATTTTTTACTCAAAAAAAATCGGGAGAGGGACGCATCCCCTGTGTCGCGTCCTCCCTGTGGACGTATCCCCTGGATACGTCCTTGGCCGAGCATATGACATGTGCATGCCCAGCTTTGACTGCAAGAATGGAAAAAATAATGAATACGTAAGTGGCTGCTATGGCTGACGAGTGCAGCCTCCATCCGTCGTGGATCCTGCGACTAGTCTCCGAGGTGAGCTGGATGCAGGCTATAATATGAATTGTGGGTCAATAGTCAAATAGGCGGGAAGGGGGTGGGGCGGGGGTAAGCCACAACGGCCTTAAATGTAGGGCTAGGTGCGGGTGGACATGTGAGTGGCCATCCTCCCATACCATCATCAATACTGCCGCTACGTTCAATTTATTTAGAATTTACGATCTCACAGAGTATGGTGCTTTGACCTTACCAGCTGAGTAAAGGTTTCAAAAAAATCTACTTACATCACTGCTATTTGGGGGTCTGGCTTTCGCTTCCCAAATGGTGACCGAGTTTGGAATATCGATAGAGTAAGTGCTCTCCGATTTGGGTATTTCCCCATCAGGTAGCTCAGGCGGAGCTTCCTCAGTCTGGAAATTAAAAACCAAATTTAGTTTAAACCATCAAAATATAACATCGTAATTAAAAAATCATTTCTTATTAAAATTATAAATAAATCATGTAAAAAAAAAATAAAATAAGGAGCAACCTATCCACAAGTAGATAAGTAAACCAGCCGGAATGATGGAAAACCGGTCCTACATACGGACGTATGCTTCATTGTATAGTGACTGCTGGTAATTAAGGTTAGGTATTTTAATAATTACTTGATAATATATTGACTGTAAATTGATTATTTATTCTAAGTGTAGAGGTTTTTTTGTATCAAAGACAAACCAAATCTGGTTATAGTGGTATTTTTAATGTATTAATAGTGTATTTTTTGTGTGAAAATATTTTTAAAAAAAACAAACTACTGTAGATATTTGCTCGTGTTAGACTCGTTGGACATTTGATAGTTTTAGACGATTTTCCTAGATTCAACAATTTAACAGCAGCAGTGAGGCAATGTCTAACATCTAATTTTCGTGTACGTTTTTCATTGGCAGAATTATCTATCCGGCTATCTTCTCAGTTATAGGAAGATTGTACAGGATAGTTACCAGGAGTACTCCAGTTTAAATAACAACTCTTCATGACAGACACGGTCAGAAACCGACGAAAAATATCCAGGAATGCAGCTGGGTAGTACTTTCTACGAAATGTCTGGAATTGATAAAAACTTATTCAATATTGCCCTTCTAAAACCGAACTGATGATGGTCACGTCTAGTCATCAGAAAATGTAAAAAAATAATAAGTTACAGGCCTTTCTCGAAAATACATAGGTCTGGTACTATCAGTAGAGTAGGTGTTCAAATTATTACACATTTAAGCACTAATTAGCATTTTATTTTAAATGATTATACTGCTTACTATTAAAACCTTATTATTGCAATGAAATTACATATATTAAACTGTAATGTTTGCTATTATTAGATTTTTAACATTTATTCTACAATTATCGTGATCGAGTTAAGTAGATTCAGAAGATTTTTTCCGGAAATTTAAGAAAAAATTAATCTTGATTTATAACAGGACATTCGAATTGTCATTTGTCGTACTGTGTACTTTCTATGTTATTAATTTCACAAAAGTTCTATTAAAACTATAAAATTCGATAGATCCTAATAATCTTTCAATGACATCTCATATCATTTTCATTATCTTAAGTACTGAAATTGAGATGATGAAGACACTTCATGAAAATCACTAAAAGCTCTATCCGCCAAGAAAATTAAAATAGCTGCAAGCGAGACGTGAGAAGTATAATCAAATAAGGAATCTAAAAGGGTAAAAGTACACAAGTACTTTATTGACAAGTATTGATAAAAAATCGAACTGACTAAAAAGTAAGGCAGCTGCCTGTAACCCCCCCCCCCCCCCCCCCGCTTTCTCCCCGTCCATAAATCGGGATCATACCATGTGTTCAATCTGATAAATAGTAAGGAGAATCATACCTCCTGCATGCTCATGGAGCGGAGTGCCCCGACCTTCAGGCTGTTGAGCTTGGCCAGCACCTTGCGCGGCGTCTTGGCCGGCGAGGAGTTGTTTCCGTCCGAAGAGCCGGCGCCCGACGACTCTGAATCCCCGTTGGATTTTCGCTCCCGCATGTATTCCTCGTAGGCATTCATCGGGCAGCACTTGATGAATTCTGTCCACTTGCCATACAGATGCTTCACCTTCTTCTTACTACGAGCGAAATAAAATCGATCACATCAGTCAGGAACCAAAAGTTATATTTCCACTTTTGGTCAAACCAATGTTTTATACATGTTTCCGGTTCAAATTTTACGCTCCATCAACCAGCTTCTATGAAATCGTCATATTGCAGGTTAAAAAAATGGGCGTTAGTATGGACTTTCATCAAAAAGTAACATTACCGTTATGAATCCATTCTTGCTATCACGGTGAATAACAAAGCCTATAAAATCCAATCAATTTCCATCCTAAATCTGTTTTTCTTTAAATATTAGGAAAGTATTTTGCAACGATTTTAATAGTACTATTGGTTTTTAACAGACAGTTTTAGAACCGGACCGACAGACTCTAGGTGGTAGTAGCTTTGGTCAAGACCTACTTAATTACCAAAACAAAGAAATCAAAAATTACCTTTTTTAAATTAAAAAAAATAAAAACAGATCGTGGCCAAAGCTATCACCACCTAAAGTTTGTCGGGTCCGTTCTGGGACATCCTGTATAATATAGTCACACCTTACTTCAAAACGTAATATTTCCTTAACAGTATGGTAACAAGCCCATGATCAAAACATAACATGTCCAGTTTTGGAACAAAATGTAATATTTCCAGAGAAAAAGCTTTCAGTTATATGATAACCTGTTAGATTCTTCGCTGCGAAGAAAAAAATGATTTTGTAAGATCACGATTACAGATATGGGCACAAAGCACCTACCTTAGATAGCAAGCTAGGGTTGTCGAATTTGCTATGTATTTAAAAAAAAATATACAGGCTGAGTTTTAATTAACCGGCATCCTTCAAGGAGGCGAATCAGTACGAGACACTAAGCACCTTTTAATAAAAAAAATGGAAAAAACAAAAACGAAATTTTATTTTGAAAAAAAATCTTTTTTGGTTTGATTTTTTTACAAATTGCTAGTACTGGTTTAAGAATGCCGGTGACCGGTACATGCATGGTCAGAAATTCTCTGAAAGAGAGAAATATAGCTAAGCTAGCCATGCCTCAAACAAATTTAGGATATACAAATGAATAACACCCGCACTGCTTGAAATAAAGAAACCTTTTAAGAAACGCTTTTGAATTCACTCCAGGATGCAAGAATATTCACGTGGGCTCCTGATAACTGCGTTCCGTTTGATGGAGATATAGGTAACAGGTGAAGCTATAGCTATAGAAGTATAAGATGAGCTTTTTAGATTTAGGTTTCCGGACCTACAGTGGATCTACGAGCTACGATATGATCGAGACGACTGTGCAGTAACATTTTCAGCGGAATGGTCACCGAAATTTTAGAGAAACCGATAATAGCAAGCATTTTTGAAATCTGTACGCGTGGCATCCTTGAGTTACGTACGTTCAAAATGCATAAAATGTCATATAATAACTTTTTCTTATTTGAAAATACTCAGAAACTGTTTTAATAATCGCTAGGAAGAGCAATGTGTAATAGCTCTCTATTCCCCGAAAAAAATCGTGTTAGTGACTGATTTAAAAAAAAATCTTTTGATTGACAATGGAACATTTCACTAGAACATACCATACAAACGGACCCCACCCCAATGCATGCGTCTTGAAAGATGCTTGTACGTTTTAACATTGATTATTTAGGTCCAAAGGGTATTGCTCAATGCAATGCAATGCAAACAAAAGCAGGTTTTTAAGAGAATTTTTAAAGGAGAAAAAAATATAAGTACTATGTAGATACCATTGCTTTAAAAATGTAGGTGTAGATACAATTACTTTAAAAATCTTTTTACATTTTCTGTTGATTCTAAACATATATAAAAGGCTACCCTTTGATTATCACAAAATTTTCATTTATCTCGGATTCAAAGGGAGTACGATTCCTTACAAAACCATTTTGACTCAAATGCTCTTAATTTGGTTTTTGTTTGTATTTATGAAGAAATATGTAGGTATACATATTGATTATATATTGTATAAGATTACTCAAGGCCACATATAGAGTTGTCAACTACAACGGGAGACCAACCCGTCACCTCAGGAAGTTTTAACGATTGGTCGATCTATCTCCCGTGAAGTGAACGCAGAAGACTTCAGTCCACCGTGAAGCTACGCCACATGCACGTAAGAGTCCTTATCTTATCTATCTAGTCTTATCCGCGAGATAACCGGGTATGTTACCCAGCGGGCTTACACTCATGCCCTTACTTCCAGTTGCGACCAGATCACTTCGGTCTCTCGACTGGTCACGAGGTCTAGGTCGCTTGCTTTATTATAATATTATCTTTAGTCGCTTGCATTATTATATTATCTTTGGTCGCTTGCGCGGTTTTTTCCTTTACGAAGCGGTGAAACTGTGTAAACCGAATCTATCGCGGACCACGGCATCTTTTGCCCGGCTGTTCACCCGGGATCGGGTAGTCGATGGTCGTTTCAAGAGCAGTCGCCGTAAGGTCCGCAACCACCCTCGCTCTATGGGAAACAGTACTGCTTCCAGCCTCCCACGACTGTTAGTCAGAGTGCACAATCGATTGGCTCACGCTGCACGGCGCGCAGACCGTCCAGGAGCGCCAGAAGGTTGACTTCTAGGGAAAACTAGCTTTTAGGGAAGACAATATATGGGATACCATATAGGCAAGTTTAGAACGCTGTCTATCGGGATACCGAACATGAGAGGAAATTAATGAACGTTCGGAAGTATGAATGCCATCTACGCCAATAATTTTATAGTAAAATCCTAGATGCCAAAACGCAGTAGGTACGGCATTGAGCAATCTAATGCGGCATTGAGTAATGTCCCCTTATAATCTGGATTAATTCAGGATATAAACAATTCATAAATGGCTCACTTGTAAGTTTATAAATGACGACCTTGGAGCCAGAGTGGTCTAAGCCACAAAAGTATATTTCTGAGAAAATGAGGTAAACGCGTTAGAGGTTGCTGTTAATAATCTGTGAGCCTTTTATTACTTTTTTTCACTTCGGTTAACCAAAAATTATTTCAACTCTAGTAAAATTGGGACCGTCGTGATCTAAGTGCAGTTCGTTACGTAGATCACTATAGCGTTCTATTATTTTGCGGATCGCACCAATTCTACAGTGAGATGTTGCGATTTATCAAGGAAAATATCACCGAAGAGCCTTTAGATCAGTGTGGCATGGAAGAATGATGAATTTTATGTGGCATTATGCAAAAAAGTCTATTTCGCTAAAAATGTCACTTAGAGCAGTCTGGCTCGTCGGTCGTCGAATAAGGCGTCAAGAGCGACCTGCTGTTGAGGATGAACCCCTCGACTTTGTGCAGGTCGCGGCCGGCCCAGCCCGCCGGCTTGAAGGCCAGCTGCGCGCGCAGCCCGGCGCCCGCGCCGCCGCCGTGCCGCACCACCTCCATGCCGCCGTGCTGCTCCATCCACAGCCGCCCCACGATCACGTTGTGCACGCAGCAGTTCACGTTGCACCACGTGTACGCCTCGCCCCACCTGCGGAAGAGCACGGCGGGCCGTGAACGCAGAACACGGCGACTTCCTCGAATGAGGATCTTGCGCCGTCTATCCGCGCCGTAGGTGCGATTCTCGTTTTACTACACTCTCCTGCTGATCAGGATGAAGTGAAATCCTACTCGAGTTCGGGCCCGCACTGGCTCCTTCGGGGACTCGGCGACGAGGAGAGATAGAATTTAATCTATTAGGGTATCTCTAGGACGATCGAGCACGCTCGTCGAGCATCGCGTCGCGGGCTGGGAAAGGATCGCAAACAGCAGGAAATACGCAAATATTTACAAAAAATACCTAATTTTGTAGTTTATTTGAAAAATTTGAAAAATATTTATTTGCAGCTGTTGTTGTAAAAAACATATACAAAAAAAACAAGAACACACAGATTAAAAATTAAAACTGTAAATAGACAAAGACTATGAAATAAAGCTACAAACGCTGCAAATTAGGGGTATCCTCAGGATATCTCTTATCCTGGTTTTCAGGACACACCTATCAATTATTGGTACATATATGATTTTAAAATAAAATAACCAAATCAATATTTCTTCGGCTGCGCAACATTCTTTTCAAAACAACCATAAGAATGGTATACATGGCCTTGTGTCAGAGTATTTTGTCCTACGGAGTCGCGGCATGGGGCGCTACTACTAATGATAATCTGGATAGATTGACAAAAGCGCAGAAATTATTATTGAGAGTAATTCACAGGAAAAACCGACGTCATCCATCTGCCTTGTTATTTTCCCAATCCCATGTGCTATCAGCTAAACAGTTATTCATTAAGCAAGCGCTTCTTGCATTCTACAAATCTAGAGATGACTACGCCCGAACTCAAAACAATCTGAACACAAGAATGTCCGCGAGTATCAATTATATAATTCCGTCAGTCAGGACAACATTTGCCCAGAGACATATATTCTACATAGCCCCAAAATTATATAATTCCCTTAGTGAAGACATGAAAAATTATCCTAACATAAAAATATTTAAAGCAAACCTTAATAGATGGCTACTTAACAAGGGATATGTAAAATCTGATCAACTTCTTTGCAACGCACGACAATTTATTTAGTATCACTTATCTATTTTTCTTAATTAAATTTTATTAAATTACAACTATAAATATATATATTTATTACATAGCTATATTTTTTATAAAATTGGTATATTTATGTATATATACAGGTGGTGGGTCCAAATAATTTATTTTAAAAAAAAACACTTCATTTCTTAAAATTGCATAAAGATATGCACATCTAGAGACGGGCCAAATTATCGCCTAGTTAGATGTGCTATTGGCAGTAAAGGTCATGTAAGATGTGTTAAACCTCCTTATATTAATTATTAAATAATTTATATAATTATTATATGATTATATGATTACATGACCTACGAATGAACTGTATACCTAATCCTATGTACCTAAATAAATAAAAAATAAAAATAAATCTTAAAATAAAAAATCCAAATAATCATAATCAAATAAATAAAATAGAAATAATCAAAATAAAAAAAAGTTAACATCAAATGATATTAAAAGAAAATAACCTAATTAAATAAATTTTAAAATCTACATATAAAAATTCAAAATAATCAAAATCAATATATTTAACATCAAATAATCATATTACAAATTTATGAATAAACGAAGACAATAGTAATAATCAAATTATACCAGGGAGTCACGTTATTTAGGCGTAATTGATTAATGAATGACGTGAATCCCTAGTATAAAACTACAAAATTAGGCATTATTTGAAAATATTTAAAAAAATATTTGCATATTTCCTATGATTTACGATCCCCTCTCAGCCCGCGACGCGATGCTTGATCGTATAGAGAGCCCCTTAGTCTATCTGAACTTTAAAGTGAGTAATTATTACGTATCGAAACCTGTTTACTAAATTAAAAATTGACATTCTAATATTAAAATAATGTCCTATGATTTAAAAATTCATTCCTTATTACATTATGATTTTATACCGTATAGGCACGTTTAAAGCGTCATCTACAGTGCGTCGTTATACTGTTACACCGCGAAAGTCGCTATACTGGACGTAATAATAGAAGATCAATGATTTTTTGGAACTATAAGAGTCATCTACGTGCTGCGCTTCGTAGTAAAATCCCGGTTGCCAAATTGTAGTACGTACGTTGTTGAGCAATCTATCTAATTATATATATATATATATATATATATATATATATATATATATATATATATATATATATATATATATATATATATATATATATATATATATATATATATATATATATATATATATATATATATATATATATCAATCATTGAGCTATATAATCATGTATATAAATGAATGCGCTATATGATTTTATAGCGCATATACATGATTATATAGCTCATAGATTGAAAAAGCTCATTGGATAAATTGTACATGATTGTGTACACCGTGGAATTTAAATTACGCACAAAACTTTAAGGTTTGATTATACCCGTTAAATAGATCACAAAAATATTATAATAAAGCATTTTTAATTCGATATAAAAACAAATATAATAATAAAGCATGGATGTGCTTATGTTATGTTAAATTATGCGAATTTATGGGATACTAAATTATTTTATTTGTTTTTTTTTATCAAATAAAAAAATATTTTCGTGATCTATTTAACGGGTAGATTACCCCTTTAAAGTTTTGGGAACAATTTAAATTCCACGGTGTATAATCTATGAGCATAATATCAATCTAATGCGCTATATTCTTAATCAATGGTAACTGTAATGATTACTTATAAATATGTAAGTTTAAAATGTTAAAAGCACTGGCCTTGGTAGTTCGACAGTCACATGTCCTTTAGGCTGTATTTCGACGCTTTTGCCCCAAAACTTGAGCTTCGGATGGACGGATCCATGGAAGACGAAATGAGGGCTGTCCGCATGGAATGCTGATACAGGGGGATGATGAGACACCTAAAAACATTAAGGCCATTTGTATCTAGTGCTGGATTATCCAATCACCGTATCAGGAAAATAGTAGATTTTTTCAAATAAATGTCTATTCATGATGCGATATATGCAAAGCGCTCTTGTCTCTATTGGTCGCTGTTTTGGTCTTTGCCATTGATTAATTACTAGACCCCGTGACCAGCGTGAGTAGTCCCCATGTATTAGTATTGAGTATTCCCATGTATTAGAAAATACAACTATAGCGCGATTACAGCCACGTCAAATTCATAGCGAGCCAATAGATTCCTGACTGGTTTAATTTTTTATTATTATAATTACATTCTCGCGATGTAATTTTGGTTATAATAATACACTCATATATGGGTCGTTTATCCGAGTAGTGTCGGAGCGTATACTATTATGACGGCAGTATTTAAAATATCCACATAACATTCCAGGCGTGCCCATCCGATAAGACCCGCTTCTATCCCATATTTCATATAGGTACATTCCTATGATGATAAATTAATTAATGACAATTACCTGTTCGCAAACCGCCCTAAACTCCGGGCGCTGCAGTTCATATGTTTCGCCGAGAAGCGGATTAAACGGTTTACCGAGGCGCTCCCAGTTCGACGCTAGCGCGCTCACAGCGAAACCTGTAACACGGGAGGAAATTTAGTTACCGCGCCGTTGATGACATCTCCTAATCTAATATAACTGGTAAGCACAGTTTAATCTATACTAATATTATAAAGAGGTAAAGTTTGTCACGTTGTAAGAAGTAATCTCTGGATCTACTGAACCGATTTTGAATTTTTTTTTACCAATAGAAAGCCACGTTAGGTCATGTTTATTGGTCATATTATCAACAAATATGAATTATTATCAAAATAAGTAAATTTATCGTCCCAAGTGTTTAAAACAAAAGACTTTTCCCTTTTACTGCATATAATTTCACTTTTATTGCATAAATGGAGAAAGAGATAGGACACTCACAAATAAGACACTCACAAGAAGACACTCACAAATAACGGTAATATAGTCAAATTGGCATGCAAATACATACATTCATATGCAGTAAAAATATAACCCTTGTTTTGGCAGTCAGGAAATAGATCATAGCACTCAGTACTAACCAAACCACACTCATTTCATCACAAGTAAAAAGTTTTATCGCCCAACGAAGTGGGCACGGGTCAGCTAGTAATTACTACAGTTGTTCGTCTCCTGAAACATGAACGCCACCCATACGATCATGCTAGACCAGCGGTTCTCAAAGTGGGGTCCATGGTCCCCTAGGGGACGGCCAAGCGGTTTCGGTAGGATCGCGAAAAACGAGCTAGAAGGCGATGGCGATATACTTGAGGTAATAAAACAACATGTATTCGATCTTAGCAAAGAAATTTCTTACTATTTTCCTGATTTACGAAAATTCGACTAACACCATCGTTTTACCACTAACCCATTTAAACTTTCCATTAGTGATCTGCCTTCGGAGGAAAATTTAATTCAGGAACAGTTTATTGATTCGATAAATGATAGGGGTTCAAAACATGTTTTCTGTGAAATTTGTTTTAGTGATTTTTGGATTGAAACCGCAGTCGTATCCTGATGTTGCAAAGATGGCTCTAAGAGCCCTGATTGCATTCGCAACCACCTATGAGTGAGAGTCGGTTTTTTCTACACTTTTTACTATCAAGACAAAAACTCGAAATAGATTATTCGCGACAAATGACATGAGAGTTGCACTGGTTAAAACAAAGCCAAACATAAAAGAACTAGCAAGGATGCAAAGCACATGCATCCATCCCATTAAAATTGTGATTTAAATTTAACGATTACATAACATGTTATATTTTCTAAATACATAATTGTTTGTAAAAAAATGTTTAATTCACTACACTTTTCTCTTTTTATTAAAGGGATCCGTGAGCTATCTAACAGTTTTTAAAGGGACCCCCACTCAGAAAATTAAAAAAAGTTTGAGAACCTCTGTGCTAGACGAATGCTTAACTAGATCGAGCAGCTTGTATCTAGGCGTACGAAATGCACTGCCTTTTTTGTAGTAACTGACGTTTTCTGACAACTAAACTCGGCGTATTCCTGGTAGAACCTGTTATGGGGGCCAAAATGCAATAAATTTAACCTCCCCATGTATAATATAACCGAAAATCAATTTGCTTATTTGCTCGTACTGATTCATCCACTTCAAGCTGTCCCTAATTAAAAACTCACCCTGTACATTATACACTTAAATACTAAAGAATTAAAAAAATGAAACGATTGAAAAAAATGGCAAAAAATTGACTTTCTGAATGTTTTTTGTTTACGACCGAAAGTGGGACAATATGTCATTTAAGCAAGATCCTGGTATTCATTTAGTTTGTACCTATTCATGGACTTTCAGAACAGCTTTTTTCGAAATTTATCAGCTGATGTTTGTATACTTATCTGACAAGAATCATAATAAAAAGAAATTTTCGCTGCCTATACTCACCGGCCACATACTCCATCCTGGCCATAGGATCTTCCTGCTCCGAGGCCAGCCTGAGGAGATGCGCGTACTCTAGATACTCGAGCATCCGCTGGAGGAAGCTCAGGGGCTCGTTAAAGACGACCGGCATGGTGATCTTGCTCAGTTCCTTGCCGACGCAGTTTTTCAGCACTGACCACAGAGAGAAATCGTTGCGGCTAAACTGCTGTACTGGAAGCGATTTTCTGAAGACAAGAAGAAATGATAGGTTTAGTTTGGGATAAAAACGTCCGGGAAGACTTAGAAAGTGAATATTCTTGTTTCCACATATTATCATTGCTTATAAAGGGTATTATATTGCTCAATGCAATAGTTCGTTTTGGCAACTCTTTTGCGCCGCAGACACGAGGATGGCGCTAATAGCATTGTCCGGCGAATCTAATAACAATTTAATTGGCTATCTATAATAACAGACATAATTCATTTTTTTTTATATAGAACTGATTTATTATAAAAACCCATTACAACAAATTATAACAATAATAACATTAATTATTAGTACCATCTATCGCATTTTCATAATATAGAGTAATCAGTCTATATTATGAAATAATACGGACAGATTAGAATGCTATATATTAGACGATTTGAACATTTAGGCGCCTAATTATTATGAATTAAATATGAATGAAACCTGTATAGCTAATTAAAATTGACATCCTTGTGTAAATACTATTAAAATAGTCAGAGCTATGATTTAGAAAATCGTTTGCTATTATATTATTGTTTTATTTTGAGATATGAGGCAGTATAAGCATGTTTAGAACTATATTGGGCTATTGAACATAAGAGAAGATTAATCAATGTTTGGAACTATGAATGCATTGTTGCGTTTCATAGTAAAATAGATAGATATAAATTCTTTATTGCACAGTTTAAGAAAAAAACATACAACAGACGTACTTATTGCATAAAATACAATCTCTTACAGCTAACCTTCGTGAAAGTGTAAGAATTTAGGTGCCGATAGATAAAATAAAAAAATAAAAAGCCTATTACATAACAAAAATTAATCAGGTAATAAAAAATCCATTTTTTAAACTATAATTGGGATTTGGAATATTCGCAAGGAGCGAAGGATAGGAGAGGATACGATGAGACGTAGGATAACTAGGAATTTAGAAACATGAAATGCTTTCGTTTCTGATATTTCACGGGAGCTGGCTTCATAGTCTAGCTGCATGAACGGTGAAGGAATATGTAAAAAAAGAAGAATTATGAGTGGGAATCGCAACTTTACTATCCTGACTGAAACGGAGTGGAAGACCGTGACTTCCTAAGTGATTGATTTTTTCGGTTAGGTAGGAGGGAGCGGTAGGATTTGAAATCCTAGCTGCCAAAACGTAGTACGGTATTGAGCAATAGAATACCCTATACAATGAATGTTATTATATTCAAAAAGCATCCAACCCGTGATCGGCAACATACAATTATCATTTATAAAATACTCGAAGCTCTAAAAAGTAGTCTTCCCTCGGTAATGAACACACTGCTCCCAGCGGTTCACCATATTGCTTCTGGTAATACAAAGTATGACAAAAAATGTAATTGGACAGATTTTTTTGCTATAGTTTTAATTTATTTTTATCATTAATGTAATCCTCTTTAAAATATTTCTTTGGGCGGATTCATCGGCGGGGGCGTTGTTTCCAGTCTTCGTAGCAATGCTGGAAGGCTTCAATTAGAATCGTCATCACCTCCTCGGCTGCGCTCCTGTGGATGTTATCAACAGTAGCTAAACGACATCCTTTCAAATAAGTTTTGATCTCGGAGGCCAAAAAATTGTCACAAGGACTGAGATCAGTCAAATAGGGGAGTTGGCGAACCACAACAATCCCCCTTTCCCTGTTCAATCGTGACGTTTTTTGGCACCATCTTGGCACAAACCTTTCTCATGCCCAAATTTTGAGTCAAAATCTGATGAATGGTAAAACGATTCAAATTTAACTCCATATCCACAGACGGTTTGAAGCCTCAAAGCATTCGTTCCATTTTTTTCTCAGTTTTTGTAGCAATGCTATTGAAGGCCTACCTGATCGAGCTTTGCCTTCCATTGCTTTTCAACCCTCCAAAAATGCGTTGCGCCACCGAAAAATAAGGTTTGACGGACGCTCACTATCTACCCTTCCTGAATTGACTGATGTGCCAACGACTGACGCTTTTAATAGATGTGAAATAAAAAAAAACTGCATGCGCATATCCCCTTCCCGTGCTTTTACTTTCCTGACGACCTATCGGAAAGGAAAGTATTGTGATCGCGCTAAAAAAAAATTTTGAGATGAAGATGGGAATATATATTTTGAGACTCCCTGAGACGATTGAGACTATTTCCAGACCGATCTCTGTCTGTATGTATGTCTGTATGTCTGTATGTCTGTATGTCTGTCTGTATGTATGTATTCTTCCACGATAGCGCCCAGACGCTTAATCGGATTGAGCTGAAATTTGGTATATAAGCTTCTGTTAACCGTCGGAGGAACCCATTAGTTTTTGGAGTCCCTACGCCCTACGGTTGTGGTACCTCCCATACAAATTTGGGGTTCCCGGCGAAAAAATTGTTTCCGCGATAGCGCCCAGATGCTTAATCTGTCCAAGTTAAAATTTGGCATAGAAGCTTCTGTTAACCATCGGAAGAACCTATTAGTTTTTGGGGTACTTACGACCAACGTTTGGGGTACCTGCCATACAAATTTGGGGTACTAGAGTAAAAAATGTCGCTGTTTTTTCGCACCTCTCCGGATACTAGTCAGGAAAGTCTTGGGGTGACACAACCGATTTTTTTTGTTTACATGAAAGAAAATAAACATTTTTCACCAGACTACGCAACCAGATGCAATGGTTATAGTAATCAAAATTTCTTATAAGATTTTACAAATGGAAATACGAGACATGCTTATCTTAGATGTGCAAGAACAAGATCATAGAGATGTGATCCGATGCAACGTTCTATACATTCAAATAATAGAACATAGGATTCAAATAATTTCATCACTCATATAGGATTTAAATACGTATAATTTGAACTTATATAGGATTTAAATACAAAGAGAAGCGAAAATTATAACGACGAACAAGCATTAAAATGCATGTGTCAGAACAAAATAACAAAGAACGGTAAAAATGCCTGAATAGTATTTCCTTTAAAGATCATAATAATCGCTATAGAGACATACAATTCAAAAGAACACTATAGATATAAGAACACTATAGAGTAGAACAACACTATAATTAAATTGAAACTTTTAGAAAATTTACTGGTTCAAAGTATCATTTTGTAAAATCTTTTGGTGTTCTTATTTCACTGCTGAATTTCACTAAACATATAATAAATTTTGAAATATTTTCAACCTTTTTGAGGATGTATTAACCTATATATTGATACTGGGATACGTTATTTTTTAAAGCGTTCATTTAGCTCGTTTTCATTGATATTTCTCAGTATATTTGTCATAATATATAAAAGATTATTAAATAAAACTTTAGATCTCCATCTAGCTATTCGTATAATTAGGTATACCTTTCATCTTGATGATGCGATTTTACGTTTAGGGTATTACCCCTCCTAAAGGAAGCCTTGACCCAGCTCGACCTTCGTGTCGTTTGGTCGGTAAAATTGCGCGGATTTTCGGATTACGAATGAAATCTGAAAACTTCAAAACCGCGCTAATAACGCCATTCCGGCCGCCCCTGTTGAGACTTCACAGACTCGTAAATTTGAAGGCTTTACGACAGCCGAACGACTTTAAAACACCCTCGAGAACTTAATTAGAATATTGTTGAAGTCGCTGTCGTCGCAAAAGTGCGAGCTTATTATAATGAACTTCTTAAAATTTAAATAATAATCTATGTCTTATTTGTTTACAAATGAAGGCATAGAAATGAATGGAATGATATATGTGACCAATCATCTTGGAAGGAGTAGTCATCATGATAGAGGGCAGAATGGGACTGAGCTCCCATCTTAGTCTCCTCTGCTATTTTTTGGCGCTGTGTAATCCATATCGCGCCTACAACAATAGTGATGATCCAAAATTTGTTATGCGAAAGACATAATATATTATGTTACATAAAGGGCAGCTATATTGGTACAAGCTAAGTTACAACGACCTGTTGAGATTTTCCAAAAAAAAAAATTGAATTGAATGGTGTTCGAAAAGCAGTATCGATTAGACCAGCGATGCACAGACTTTTTCTACTTGAGGGCCGCATCACCTTCTTCCAACTAACGGAGGGCCTATGAAACAATGTTATGGTTATGGTCTTCGAATAATTATTTATTTTCTGCTTCTTTGAAAATTTGGATCATTCAACCTCACGTGTATCAATGTCATAATAATAATATAAAATATATCAGTGCCAATACAATAGTTAAAGAATGGAAAATTTTAGATTACAAATACGTATCATTGTTATCCATATTACAGTACAATATACTAGGAATAATATGTATTCTATTCTATTATCTAACTAAGAATATTCTATATATCTAACTAAGAATAAATTTTATTCTTAGTTAGATACATGACATTGTGTAGAAGATACAATTTTTTGTATGTTAGGGGTCACTTTAGTAGTGGCTAAGCGCAAAATGCCTTCAAGATTTTCGTTGTTAAGACGATTTCGGTTCTTACATTTATTAGCATTATTCACTATTGAAAATGTTTGCGAAGTGCGAACGAGACGTCGCGTCGTAGCGGTGAGGCGCTCGGCGAGCGTGCACAGTTTTCTACCTCTGTATATTGAAAAAATATTTTTCAAATAATTTCGAGGACGGGGGCCGCCCACAAAGTGTCGGCGGGCCGCATGCGGCCCGCGGGCCGCGGTCTGTGCATCGCTGGATTAGACCCATGCTGGCACTTCAGTAAATGATTTCATATTGCCATCTTCCATTTACGACAGCCTTCTAGCTATATCCAAGGAAAAAATAAAGACATATTATAAGGCATTGCTCGATGTTGTGGTTCAAAATTTTCCTTTTACCTACCGCACTTCGAATAATCCTGATGTATTTTAATAGAAATTTATGTTCGAATGGCAGAATCCAGCCAAAATGGCTTCATTGTTAAAACGAGCCTCGTTTTGCTCTGCAAATGCATTATATACATTTTTTCACAGTATTGAAGAAAAGAATCAAATCAAATCATATCCTTTATTGTTTCAAAAATTGTAATTGCAAATATAAAAAAACAAAAACCAACCTAATTGGATCACATGAGACGTCCGCACTAAGATGTAGGCTCATATAGGTTTAATTGAATACTACCTAATAATAATTGAACAATTACATGAAACCAGTTAAAACGCTTCAAGACTACGATAATAGTATAATTCCAATTAAAAAAATCTAACAAATATCACTAATAATAAATTAATTTAAAACTATCGAATTCTATAGAAATATTTAAGAAATACTTGTTGTTGTATTTATATATCTTCTGTGTGAAGCTATAATTACTATAGATTGAGTTTTATTTCATTATATCTCTGTTTTTTATAACCGATTTTACACTCAAATTGTGAATTTCTCCAAAACATGATTTTGCCCGTGTACCCTACATGTATTATAATTGTCAGACCATCTTTTATGTCGTCTGGTCGACAATTTAAATTCGAAACGTAACGTGGACCGAATTATAATTCAGCAGCATGTCTTCTCGATGATTAATATTGCGAGAAATTGGATTGGCATTCACGACGCGTTCGCGCTCTCAATTCAAAGTCAGTTCTCCCTTCGAAAACGCTGCGAAAGTAAAGAAAAATAAACGATCATGAAGCTGGGAAATCCCACATGTAAATAAGGAAGAACCCCGGAAATTTGCTGATCGGTCTATCAATCAAGTGACGCGAGTCTTGTCAAAAGTTCAAGTCCTTAAGTGAGCGATGAGGTACAATGGTGACAATAAGTGTACAATAAAGTTAAAAGAAAATCACAGGTAGTTGATTGTTCTTTGGGGAAACCAACTGGAGGCCAATGCGCAGGTATGTGGATTCATAAAAGACTATAAGTATGTATATGCACATGCACAAAATCATGACAATGAAAGAAACCAGCAACTTGATATAACGAACCTCAAAAAAACGAATTCTTCGATGTAACGATTTTTTTTTAATCCTCTTGAACGTACCATAAGATCCAATGGTAAATATACCTCTGTATTACAAAAATAATGCGTTAATAACCTTGATGTAGCGAATTTTCGATCCTCTTGAAAAAAAATATAATACCTATATGTAACGAAAACCACAGTAAAACGATTATGAAACATTAGAACAATTAATTGTGTCTTAAAATGCCCATAAGAACTGGCGCGATTGATTTGATGCGCTAAAGTCAGCTTAGTGACAGTGACTGTTGTGTCAGTACTGAAATATTATATTTAGTCAAATACATTATGTATGTGAGTTCACATAGTATTACAAAATAAACTTCTGTGTTTTAAATTGGTGCGTTTTTATTTTGTTGGCCTATAAGACTCGATTAGCGAACCGCGATGTTACGAATGCCCTGAAATAACGAATTTTTCAATATTATTTTCAAGTTAATTATATCCAGGTTGTACTGAAGCAACAAGTATAAGTATTATTTTGACACAAAATTCATATATTATTCAAGCTTGTTTTTCCTGGAAATTGCTTTGCTTTTTTTTCCTAGAAATTATAATATCTTTTCATTGGATCCCAATTCTAATTTGAAGAGTCTGAAAAATAAAACTAACATTTTAACCCTTTAAGAACCATGGGACATCATTTCATAAATTATCGAATACGAATAATATATGAATTATATTATTTCCATGTTATTGAAACATCAGAATGTTAATATCAACAAAAAAATATATATTATTGTTTAAATATATACCGTATTGTTTTTCAAAATATCGCAAATGGCCAACGAAGTCTGGTGTAAGTCGCCGTAAATAAATAAATTATTTACGGCGTCTTTTTCAATTCGATTTATTTTCATTTAGTACGTATAATGTCTGAGTTAAATAATAAAATAATAACATTTTAGAAAAAGTTGTAATTTGTATCTTTATGGCCCACAGGGATACTTATGTACCATCAGTTTATACAAAATCTATTGAACCAGTTTTCAAAAAACTTGACATACATGCTATTTACATCGCCCTTAACAGTTTATGTATCAACAATTTTCATACTCTACTGCAAAGCTTATGGTCCTCAATGGGTTAATTTCCTGGAAAAAGAAATGCAAACATTTAAAGAGTGTTTAATGATATTGATGAACAAAGATAACGGCACAATAAAATTTAAGCTAAACGTCAGAACTATTGCATTTAATTCCAGTACCTTGAATTTAACAATCGAAAAATTTTATTCGAGTAGGTATGTACTTTGAATTTTATATTCGAAAAAAATACTTTCTGTATGAAATTGAATTTACTAAATCCAGTGGTGTATATCAATCACCAGTAAGCAAGCACCTGTTGTAGTAGCTGACACATATTTCGTCGCGTGCTCTGTGCACATTTTGTCGTGTCTTTTAGTATCGTTTACAGCGAAATTCTGCACGGTTAGAACCTCAACACGACATAAAACGCGAGCGACAGCCAAGGCTATCACTAAAATATAACGACGACCTAGTTTTCCGTGGAGTAAAAATGAAATGTTTTTGGCCAAATGATTATACCTTGTGTGGCTACAGAGGAATACGCTCTTGTTAGTTTGTTTTCTTACATTGTGAGAGAGGATGAATATTTCTTTTCCCAAAAATATAGTCATTCTCTTTTAAGTACAGCTGATATACACCCAGAACTTTATATTCACGAAATAGAAGGGTATCTAAATGGGTATCTTCAGAAGGGTATCTAAATAGTAATCGATGTAGCGTCCGTAACCGCGTTGACACCGGTTCTCCTCGTTGTTACCGAAGTTAAGCAGAGTTGGGCGCGGTCAATACTGGGATGGGTGACCGCCTGGGTGTGTATTTAACTGCGTGATGCTATAAACGCCCACCTAGGAGATGTTGCCGATAGGCAACAAGGCGGGTTCCACAAAAAAACCTCAGCCTTGTGGGTAAAAAAAAATGGTTTGCAGTTAATTATCCTAAGCATTGCGAAACTTAGTACATTACACTGAGAAAAATATAACGCAGAAATACGCATGTTTCAACAAAGATTACGTAAATAACGCGGACTGTGGTACATACGTATGAATTAACATGTCGCGTAACGGTTTTCTCGTGACGGTAGTTACCGTGTCGTAATGTTAAAACATAATGTTATTTAATTATTTATCACGCTTCTAACATGACAGCATGTAGTAGTATACGTGCGGTTATAGTTGCATACATGAATCATGTTGACACTGCCTTATACTGATATTTCCGTAATAATCGTGATTCTAATAATCGAGTAATAGAGTTTTAACAAAATTCCTTATAATTCAACAAAATGACGATTGAAACTTATTCTGTATAAAATCGTAATAACAAAATGGTAATGTAAGAAGCAATCCAATATTTTTCTTAGTGTAGAGGGTTAGATAAAGGCTGTCCTGTACCTATATTATATTACGAGCGATTTGGTTCCTAAAATATCTAAAATGATCTGACAAATAGATCAGCCCCAGAAGGGCAGATAATACAATGTTTTATTCAGTAGGTACAAAACAGAAATAACCTATTAGATATTTATTTTTCTCTCTTCCAGTCATGGCGAATTCTCTCCGGCCTTTGTTTTGGCAAGGGGAATACATATTTAATATGAACCCAAGGTTTCTTGAGCTTTCGATTTTTCTTACTTTTTCTTCTTCGCAGTATACACACCTCTATTTCAGAGGTCGTCTCTAAGGCGCTATTAGGGCGTCGACAAGGGCGCTTTTAATAACTGCCATTCAGTCAACACAGCGTGATAGGAAGTGTACACTCTTGCGGCAAACGCTATGCAAACATTTGCTCTATAAAACGAAAGAGAGGAGCAGAATCTAATTATACTGATGCGGGAAAATGTAGAGAGTAGAGAACCAACGTCAAACCGATTGTAGAAAGGTCATACAAAGATCCATTAGGCGATGAAAGATCTGCTAGGCTGACCAAGTTAATTCATCTATGGACGATTAGGCTGCGAAATTGCACCCCTTTCTTTGATCTCTTAACTTTAAAACTGACGACAGTTTAATTACTTTTTAATTGCTCCTTTCTTGCTAGCTGTGTACCTGCTTAATATTCCCGAGGGAAAACGCCGCTAATTCAGAAGTGCCTCGTTACATCAAATATTCAGATCGTTAACATATTAACCCTTTCAGTCAAGATTTAATGGATCTGAAGCTACAGACATGGGTCAATGATTAGATAAATAGCAGTTAGCCGTTAGACTAGTCTATTAAAAAACTATCATACAAACACCTTACAAATGGTACATATAGTACATATATATTTTAAAAAATGGAAGAAAAATCCAATCTCCTTTATACAGTCTGTTATTTCCCACCATGATAAACCTCTGCATAATTTACATCAAAATTCATCGTCAAACACCTTTTATAACTGAGGGTCGATTTTCTTACGTTTTAGATTTATAAGATTTTGAAATGTATTTTGGAAAAAAAGTCCTGTCAGTTTTTATTTATTCTGTACGGTTTTCTAAGCGCACCAAGCTTGGGATGTTTTGCTATTAATCTTTGAAAGTTATTCGTCAAAACGGCAAAAGTACGCAATTCCTGCAGACTCGCATGTTTTCAGTAATTTTAAAAACTGTGTAATTTGAGGCCCACTCAATACATACTTTTGAAATAGGCACTAATATGTAGAAATACTTAAATAATACTTTGATTCATACATATTTTCTACACCGTCAACATTCGTTGGTCCTTTCGGGGTTACTTTGGTCCAAAAGTTAATATTTTTTGTACTGAACAAGCAAAACAAGGCATATTTTTGTGCTTAAAAAGTAGTTTGAACTTTATTTGAGGGTATTTTAATATTTTTGGGTAAATTCAACATTTTCCATTGGCAACACTGAGTGATTTAACCCTTGGAGTAAATGGGTATTTTCATGGATGCATCTGTCTCTTTTGCAGGATTTTCGGCGACATCGACTTAAAGTACTATAACTACGAAACTACTACACCAATCATAAAAAGAACAACTGCACAATGATTGCATTGAAATTTCGAATATAGAATATTGAAATATCATTTTGTAAAACAATTAGATAATTATGAATAAATATGAGAACGTCAAAGAAGTGAAAAAAACGCGGAACCAGATCTGGTCGTATCATACTCAACGGATAATTGTTTCAGAACCAGATTTGGTCGTATCATACTCGAGGGGTTAAGGAGTGATTTATTTACCTTCAAACTTTCCATTGTGGATGACGCAAGTTATCAGAAGAAATTAAGGTAAATATCAAAATATTATCGTTAGTAACCTGTTACCAATGTGTATTTTTTTTTATCCAAATTTTTTTTCGAAGGTACATTTGAATGTTTTTGTAAACATAACCTAAAAAGTGTGGGCTGTATAAAGTAAAAAGAGTGGGCTGACATCAAGAAAAAAAATCAATCCTCCGACCGAAGCTAATGAAACGAGGACACTTCAATGTTTGTGAGAAGACTGATTATGAGTCAAAAAAAAAAGTTTTTCATATCTAAAAATTTGTTTTTTATGTTTAAATATGTAAATAAAAGTGGGTTTTGCTAATTTGCATTGTAATTTAATTACCAGATTCTTGGGCATAGGGTTGTAATAGTCCTACATGTGAACTGTATTCAATTTCCTTTAAAATAAGTGAGTGATCCAAAGAAGCCCCGAACAGGGGTTACTTTGTTCCAAAATTTAAAAATAGAAAAAAAATACAATAAAAGTGAAAATTTCTTTAAAAACAAGTACAGTCTACTTCCTTATACTTTTATTAATTGGTTAAACTCTATTTGGACGTTAAAGTCCATTTATTATATTTTTTATTAACGAATATGTAAGTGAAAACATCAAAAAGTGGCTCAAAGTAAAATTTAGGAAATTTAGGCCATCTAAGGAAAATTTAGTTTTATTACAAGTGCTAAATATTTTTCCTTATATAATTTTTTTTTTGCTTATGACTTGTGTTAATTAACATTCGTTATTGATATAGGTACCAATCGATTCCACATTATCAATTTCTAGACAGAGAAGTGAAAAAATGTATGTTATCTCATGTCATTAGATCACGAGATATTCAATTCTGACATTTTGGTATTGACACTTTTTTCTCTGACTTTTTTATTATATCTCGGAAGTCAATCAACCGGTTTTGCTTTCGATTTGGTAGAAATAGGCAACTGACGGGAATAGACAAGCTATATTTATAAAAAAGCCCGTCGAACCCAGTCCAGTGTGGCTCTCGAGACATTAATACAAAGACACAGACATACGTTGCATTTTATAATATGTACCTACAATTTGTAATATCATATTTGTAATAGCTTTCGGCATATTCTATCGACATGTTTTATTATAAATGTTTTGGTGTTACTGGTTAAAACCGTATTGTACCCTGCTGCTCGTTGGTACGGTATGAAATCATGAACCAATGTAGGTACTTTAAACAAGCAATCATCACATTGATGCATGGAATTGTATACCTGTGTTATTTTTCTTCAATGAGGTCGTTATACCTCAAGGGGTCATATTAGACCTTACCCCTAAATGTGGTAATTTTGCAGTCGCCACTAATGATCCCGACATTCAAGTTGTAATAACCAGGGGCTTTAAAATATATAGAGCGCAATTTTCCAACCAAACAAAAGAGCCTTTGTGTTCTAAAGCGTATCCATTTCAAAGGAAGCCTCGTACGCTGAAAGCGGCGCGGCACATTTATCTCTTCTGTGCAAAGCTGAAATTCATTGCAAAAATGTAGTAATATCGCGATGGACTAATGAGGCTTATGTACTTGATTTTTACATGATATGGGCGGTACGTTATAGAAAAGACGAGCGCTTGGTATCTTAGGCGCAAAGAGACCCACCTGAGCACAGTATGGCAGCAAGAAGAGGAGAAAAAGTAATAAAATTTTTACGTATTTATTAATTTATTGACGTGACAACGTCTTATAATTCGATGGAGCTGGCTTCACGCACGAAAAAACATGACTCATGCGGCGTTACCTCGCTCTGAGGCGTTCCATTTAAGGCTTGAAGTGCAAGCGAGAGCACGGAACTAGCGACAAAGAGGCACAATCGGCCTCCGCGTTCGGCAGCGTTCGACATCTGTCTCTCTCCTACTTGAGTGAGCGATGCGTCCGCGTGGACAGCTGCTATACAATAATACATTTACATGTTTTCGTCAAGTATGAAGTGCAGTGAAAAGTGAATGTGGTGCCAATTGTTTATAGCAACGATAATTGCGGCGATAAAGGTAATGATTCTTTCGATATTAAATATATGTTCAGTGATATATTGTCGAATATTCGTGCTTTCATCATTAAAATAAATAGCATCGGTCAGCTAGTGCAGCGATTGTAGGTTATGCTATAATTGACAAAACTATAACAATAAGTTAACAGAACTATTTCACGATGAGTAAAAAATCAATGGCTTTACTATTCGATCGAAATAATTATCGAGCGTAGCTATGATTTCAAAAAATTAAAACATAAATGTTAAATCTTCCACATATGATAACAATGTGTCTGAAATCACAGGTTGGACCAGCCAGCCGTCAAAGGGAACAATTTTCTCCTATATCAAACACATTGAGGCTTTTTCAAGACACATTACACTCGAAACACTCCCTTTCATTTCCTACTTTTCCTATCATCGTCCTATTCTCAACAGAATAACACAAATTGTAAGAAGTTAAATATCACACATGTTTAAAAGTTGTAAATAAAAGTTGTAAAACAATTGCTCAACGCACATTCATACTTGTAAAAACTATGTAGGTACATTGTAAAAAAAAAAAAAATTGACATAATTGTATTTATGCGTAGGTACAAATAAATGTAACTTGATCAATTCAATTGTGATTTCCATTTACCTCCTTCTCTATATCCATACAAAATATCTATCAAACAAATAAAATTAAAATTTTCTTTTGAAAAATGCAACCATTCCATCAGTATTTTCATATGACGTTGTCACGTTCAACTATCGTCAGTAAACCGACTTTACAGACTTTACAGACAGTAAACCGACTTTACGACTTTACAGATTTTTTTGTTAATTTATTTCGTGCATATTCTAAATCTACTACAATGATTTACGTTCTTTATGACACGCCATCGTTTATAGTTTTATAACATTATGGCACTAATGTCATATCATTGTAGCACCCATAAATCACCTAACTAGGCGAGGCCCGTCTCCAAAGAGATTTTATTTTAATAACCTAAAGGGTGATTATGTTGAAAAATAAAATAACAATTATATAAGTTAACTGTAACATACTCATTCAGAGTTTTATTTGAACGCCATATTAAATGTACACATACATATTCGTAATTAAAACAAATCTGTTCTCCAATTTATGTGAATTCCATAATTAATTTTAATTAAGTAATTGTGCGTATATTAATTATCGCACGCGTATGTGTTTATTCATGCTACATTGTAAGGTTTTGTAATTACAAGACCTTACAATGTAGCCTTTGCGCTCCATTAAATTTGCAAGCTCGGTAAAAGAGCTATGTACATTATTATCATTTTAACCCAAGCCTGAATAGAGCCTTTGCGGTGTCATATAATTACGTTGTATTATAAAATTCATGGTCTGATTAAAATAAAATAACTTTTATGCATTTTGGCGTAAAAACGTCTATAAAAAGGCTGCCATACTATGTAAAAAACCCGCCAGAGTTAGCAATGTGACGCTTTTGTTGTCCGCAAATATTGGCGTATATCTCGTCGTCCGAAAGTTGCGGCGCGAAGTGGCGTGTATATTCTAAAAATATACCACAGTCCGTTGCTAAGCATATTCCACTTATGTGTCGGTGTTCTTCGTCATGGAGCAGAGGAGGGGAGGTCGTGTAAAGTTATCGAAATTCACTCCACGCAACCAAAGAATCAGTCATAACTCCGCAACGTAAAGGGTTGCACAAGTAATTCTTGCGTCGTCGAGTAGATCTTAAGGTATTCTAAAATGTGAGCTGACCAGATGAAAAATAAGTCTTTGAGTGAAAAGTTGTGCTCCAAGTAAGATGTTTTCACGCAAAGCATTACGTTAGTGAAGCGATAACACGCACCCCATTTTTATATGAATACCTCGGATGCTTTGCGAATAAAAAAGTTAATGGAGGAAAATACATACATCGTGAGTTTTTAATTAGTGACACCCTTGAAATGTGTGGATCAGTACGAGCAAGTAAACAACTTTGACAACAAATTGTTGAATCAAATAATATAATAAAATTAATTTTTTTTCCAAATGATTTACAATAGTTTGAGAATCAATGTGCTGTTTTGTTTGACCTTGCTTATGTGCCTAGGTCGTTGAACTCGGCGGCATTGAATAGCGTTCAATAACACAATAGTCCGGAAGCAAGTGCTGGTGCTGGCTGCTTTGATAGTGCTGGCTGTCATCTACGCTCTCTTTCGCAATCAAAAAGGTGCGCTGTCGTGTTTATACCATCTCGGAGCTAGAGGTTAGTTGAAATTATATAATACGTACCACTGTAAACTGGGACTTATTGATCGCCTGGTGTAAAATAAAAGAGCTATAAAAATTATTACCGATCAGTTTCTATCTAGACTACTTACCCAACACAAAACTCCAAAAAAATATCATGCACTTACACGACAGGACATCAGAATCAGAAAAAGTAGGTAAATAAAATTACAAAATTATTATTATTTAACCGTAACACGCGGTTTCATTAAGAATAATGCATATAAATCAAAAAACAAAAACCAACAAAACAGTACAAAATGCTTTTGAAGACAGCAAACGGCTTTCCATTAACCCTTTGCACTCAGGCGGCTCTGTTACGGCACCCGAGCAATTTATTGCGTCCAGTAGTATTTTTGTAGTAATTTAGTAGTATGTTTTGTACTACATGTGTATTTTCCGTGGTATAAACATGGTATTTTTCCAGTACGATCTTCAGAACAAATCAGTTGGGTCACCCCCATTCTAAGATTTGTATAGTATTTTAGTAGTATTTTCGTAGTATTTTAGTAGTTCTTTCGTAGTATATTTGTAGTATTTTTTCCTAGTATTAAAATGTTATTTTTCCAATATGATGTAATATTTTTTAAATGCGAACAATCCCTTGAATGCAAAGGGTTAATATGTAGGTAAGATAAAAGTGGACAAACAGTTTATATGTAGCCCATCCAGCGATGAACAAAATGCAGATATTTTTAAGGATTGCGTTGGCGAATTCATGTCGAAATAAACATAATATTTCGCTTGATTTCGACGATTCCACCATCACTCCAGCACTTTTCCTGAAAACGCTTCGTGTTCGTGGCCATGACCGAAGAAGCGATTACCATCCATCCCCATGGACTTCAAACCGCACTAAAGCTTTTCACACAATGTATTATCCTATTTGGCGAGATTTTCTTGTACATGCGAGATGCTTACAACGGCATCTCTGCGTGTCTGGCTGTATAATTCTCTTTGGGCTGCAGCGAGCTTACTCACTTTATTTCCTATGTCGACGACCCCCCCCCCCCCCCCTACCCCCCTCCCCCTCATTTCAGAGGCCATAAAACCTTGATAGCGCTGGCTGGCATCTACGCTCTCTTTAGCAATCAGATAAGTGCGCTGTCATGTTTATACCATTTTAGAGGTAGAGGTTAGTTGAAATTATATAATACGTACTACTGTAAACTGGGGCTTCATTGATCGCCTTGTGTAAAATAAAAGAGCTTTTAAAATTTAGAACCGGTCAGTTCCAATCTAGGCTACTTATCCAAAACAAAACTCAAAAAAAAAAATACATGCACTTACACGAGAGGACGTGAGAATCAGAAAAAATAGGTAAATAAAACAAAAATAATATTTATTATTATTTGACCATAATAAATGGTTTTATTAGAAATATTACACAGAAGACAAAAGACAAACACCAAATAGTAGGTAAAGGGAAAGGTAATACATATTATTTTTCATAGGAATGACATTCAGAAACCTATTTCTTATCTTGAGAAGCTGATTTGAGGCTTGTTGAATAATTTTTGGTAAAAAATGCCAAAACACTAAAAACAAAAAATATAAGGCAAATTATCAAACAAACGAAAAGGGGGGCTAAAGCGGGCACGTGTTTTTTTCGACACTAAGTAGTTGCCATCAAGAACTAACCTTAAAGTTTGAGACAAGTAAAAGTAAATACAACCAAATCACAACCAGATAAACACTCAATAAAGAATGGGTTGTAATAATAACATAAATAACACAAAAATAGAGTAAACACAAGTAAGTACCTAGAAATTTTGTTGAAAAATCCTATTAAAACATTTTCTTGCACATATTCTAAACGCGTGCTTGCAGGCGAACATGATGACTGTAGCAAGGTGACAGGGGCGCAGCCTTTACCCTCGCGGTACGAGAGTATATCATTTTTTTAAATGACTGTAGGTATACACGAAAGTGCCCACTTTAGGCCCTATGCCCGCTATAGGCTCCATTCCTCCACATAATGCTTTTGACGACAGCAAGCGGTTTTTCCAATAATATGTAAATACAAGATATTTTTTTGAAATAAAAAAAAAACATCTTTTTTTTCGAAAAATATTATTTTCTGTTTTTTTCCACATATTTTTTTTAATGTTGCTTATTTGCTCATACTGATTCACCCACTTCAAAGATGCCGGTTTTATTGCTTGATTTCGACGATTTCACCATTACCTACTCTAGCAATTTTCCTGAAACACTCCATGTTTGTGACCATGACCAAAGGAGCAATTACCATCTATCCCCATTGACTTCAAATCGCACTAAAGCTTCTCACACAATTTATTCTCCTATTTGACGGGATTTTCTTGTGCACGTAGTATATGCTGACAATGGCTGTCTGTTAGTCTGGCTGTATAATGCTCTTCTATCTGCAGCGAGCTTACTGAATGTGCATCCTGTGGTGATGTCATCCCCCCCCCCCCCCTTTTCAGGGGCCATAAAAGCTTTTATAACACTGGCTGTCATCAACTACGCTCTCTTCCGCAATTAGATAAGTGCGCTGTCATATTTATACCATCTAAAGGTTTGTTGAAATTATGTAATACTACTGTAAACCGGGACTATATTGTTCGCATGGGACTATATTGTTCATATGGAGCCTATAAAACTTTTGTATTAGATGTATGAATATAAAACTCGCTACACAATCTAGACTATTTATCCAAAACAGTATTAGAAAAAATCTATCACGCACTTACGTAAGTGTACATAAGAATCAGTACAAGTACGTTAATAAAACAACAATAACAATTATTATTTATTCCATAACAAACACTTTTATTTAGAGCGCGCCTCGCGGACATCAAAATCTCAAAATTTCAAAATAGAAACACCATCTCTATTTGTTTTAAATTAAGTTAATTTATAATAATTTCATTACCTACAAACTATGTTGGTTATAAAATAATTTGAATATATGCTAGAACCGGCGCATAGTGTTGTGCGAAATATTTTAATTTTTTCACTAAAATAATTTCAAAAAGATCCAGGAAATACCAAAATACTCGGAATTTACTTTTCCAATTGGATATTTTTTTCTACATTATAGAGCTCTGTGAGTAGTCCTTTTGATCGCACAAGTTCATAACTTCCTTGTGTTCAAATGTAGCAGTACACAAGTATGGTAAAAATGAACCTTTTATTGTTTCTACCTGTACATTTATTCTAAACTTCATATAATACCTAACAAAGCATTCCTCCGTCGGAACTTATTCTTCAATTATGTATGAATAATAAAAGATCCAAAAATATAATACCCGGCTGGGCAAAAAGGTATGGGTTTTTATTTAACAGCCACGTCGTTTTTTGTAGAAAAACAAAACTAAATCCGTAAAAAAAATAATCCAAATAATAATGGTTTTGAAAATAGTAAACGGGTTTTTACTTAATATATATATATATATATATATATATATATATATATATATATATATATATATATATATATATATATATATATATATATATATATATATATATATATATATATATATATATATATATATATATATATATATATATATATATATATATATATATATATATATATATATATATATATATATATATATATATATATATATATATATATATATATATATATATATATATATATATATATATATATATATATATATATATATATATATATATATATATATATATATATATATATATATATATATATATACATATATATATATATATGTAAGTAAAAAGTGGACAAACGAATTAGTAATAAATATCGCAACACTACATGCATTACAACAACGGTTGCAACAAATTTCCATAGTCGTGTACGTCTATGTCTAAGAATTCGCTTAGTGTTCACCGTGATCTATGGATTGTCGGCTTTTTGGACGAACGCAACGGCTTGTATTGAACGAGGAGCGTTGTTGTTCGCAGTAAATAGTTTCAAAGAAGCGCGAACATGGAATCTGAAATTAAGCCGATTTAAGAAACTACTTCCATGGCAATCAAAGCCAATATAAATTACAGCCCAATATGTGTCTTAGACATGTTTAAAAAAAATGTCATTAGCGAGAGCTTGATCAGACTTCATGTTGCAATGAGTGTTCGAGGTAATCTGGCAGACAAGTGTGCGCAGAATGTTCGTAGATGTTTCTGCATATGATTTTTTACGGAGTGCTCTGCATATGATTCTTCACGACCGTTTTCTGCCATCTCCGCACCCTATCACTCAGGTTGATGGGCATCCGACGGTTCCGGACTTTAAATAGCACGATGGAAAGTCATTTGCTCCCTTCTTGATTCGCCAATGCCTACCGATTCAACCTTTGCATGCCTTCATCAGCATTCCCTATGACGGCAATAGTGTCCAAGTGCAGGTAGTGATTTAGAAAAGATATGCTGCAATACATGCGGTATCTACTTTTCATCCATCACAAGAGCTGCAGAGCACCGGTCTGCTGTCCACAGTGCACCAGCTGCACTAGGCGCAAAGTGCGACGCTCACAGATTGTCACACGTCGAGCTACTGAGCTTCTGTATGCACGCGACAACGGTTTAGAGTGGCTAAATCAGAGCGACGTTGAATGAGCAGATGATTTTACTGAAAATCACATGGACATATTGGTTCCAGTAGTCACTCTTGAGACCACACATGAGTCCCGTGGAATGAATTAGAATGGATATTCTTTTCGAATTTTAGTAAGTTCTATTAAAGTATTTCATTGATCGATTTTCCCGCTGCGAATCTAGACTACGTTCTTAGCAGTTTTAAATACTAGTCTTAACACAAAATAATTAACCAAATTATGTTTTTTTATATAAATCCAACGTAATCAAGCACATATTTACACCAAAAATAAACATTTTGAAAAATCTCACGTGAGATTAGAGGGAGGGGGGGGGGGTAAATCCAAATCTCACGACATCTAACCAGGGGGGCAGGGGCGCGAACAATCGTCAAAATCGCCCCACGTAATTAATGGATGCCCCCTTTCCTGCGCGATACCGTCGACATAGCGCGAAAGTTGCATTCCATTTACAACGAATATCCGTGTTATAAAAAAATATCGAATCAATTTAGCCCCGGTTTACGGTGCTCATATTTCACCATTTTATCTTATCCAGGCATAAATAACAGACAACATCGAAAGACAAAGAAATGTCATTGGACTGTAGCGTGAATTAAGATTGATGTAGGTAGACAGAGGTAGACAGGCATTTGTATTCCAATTTCTCCTTTCTCCGAAACTTCCTACTACGTTTAAAATTGACATAAATCAGGTATCTCTCAGAAATGAATAACTTTTTACTGATTGTGATAAAAACAATTCTTCTGAATTAAAAACAGATTTTGATAAAATGACCCTTTTGAAATCAAAGACATTTAGTAGCAGAAACGTAGTAATAGGTACGTTGTGTGGTTGATATTATATTATCTCTACTAGCAAAATACTCTTGCTTCTTTGGGGATCCTGCGATTAGATGTTGAGCTATTTCTAGTGAAGTGAAGAGAAACCCAAGTTTACTCCACCACATTTGTTTCACACCCTTCGGCATCGGTTTTTGCAAAACTCTAGAGCGAGTTTTTCTTTATTCATCAAACGATTAAATTACCTAATTTTTAAGATTCAGATTCTTAACTGAACAAAAATGTTTTTTTACAAGCTTTTATTTACCTTGCAATGTATGGTAGTTAGTAGGTATGTATGTATGTTTGTTTACGTCAAATCTTGCAAGCTGAATTAGAACCACTTCCTCATATCCTATTAAGTTGAAATTTTACACATTGGTTCAGTTCCGATGACAATGCATTTTTATGGTGAGTATGACCTGATTCTACGATCGGCTCCCGACGAGGATGCTCTTCCACGGTTAACAGCACAGACACACTATTTTGTATACGACTTCAAATATGATAGCCCGTTTTAAATTTCACCAAGATATGCCTGATTCACCCAGGGTTGGCTCCCGACGAGGGAACTCCTCAACGGTCAACAGCACAGAAACGAAATGTTGTATACGCATTCAATTATGATAGTACGGTCAAAGTTTTACCGCAATATGGCTGCTGCACCCAGGGTTTACTTCCAACTTCCAACGAGGGGACTCCTCAACGGACAACCTCACAAACACGAAATTCTGTATAGTGTTTAATTACGATAGCTCGTTTTATGTTCCACTATGACATGGCTGCTGCACCCAGGGTTGGCTCGGGACAGAGTATTTTAATAAAAGGTAAAGTTTTAAAAAAATGTTTTTACTATTAACTTATTATAAATATTCACCTAGTTTACCACTCAGGGGTGTTCACACTTAGTTCTTATTTTCAAATAGGATTAATTGACTCACATTTCGAGGACGTATTAACCCTTGGAGTAAATGGGTATTTTCATGGATTCATCTGTCTCTTTTGCAGGATTTTCGGCGACATCGACTTAAAGTACTATAACTACGAAACTACTACACCAATCACAAAAAGAACAACTGCACAATGATTGCATTGAAATTTCGAATATAGAATATTGAAATATCATTTTGTAAAACAATTAGATAATTATGAATAAATATGAGAACGTCAAAGAAGTGAAAAAAACGCGGAACCAGATCTGGTCGTATCATACTCAACGGATAATTGTTTCAGAACCAGATTTGGTCGTATCATACGGGCAGGCTATGTTTCCAACCCAATGTTTCACCCTTTAGGGATTGTATTTCAGGAAATACTTTCTTAGCACCGCCCTAAGAAACCAAAATGAAACTTTATGCCGCACTTCAGATTTCTGCGACCAGCCGTTTTGGTTCTGCAATGATTGTGAGTCAGTCAGGACAATGCCTTTTAAGTGATGGGTTTCAATACTCGTACAATGCTTGTTTATTTATTTATTTTGTATATTACCTTATTAGTAATCCACAATACAATAAAACCAAAGCGTTGAAAAGTAAAATTAAATAAGATATCACCATAATTATACAAATGAAATATCTATTGTATAAGAATACATAATTAATAGCCTGCAATTTAAACGAATGAGGGTTGGCGGTAAAAATATCAAAACCTGGTTCCATCGAGTGAATTTCATTTTTGCGCCGCAAAGCACGCGCTAACAAGTTCCCCCTTGTAAGGTTAGTGCGCGAGAACGGCTCCGCAAAAAGATGGTGCGATCGAGCACGAAGATAATTATTATGTACAAAAAGATCCATCTTGGCTAGTAAGCTAGGTCAGTTTTACCACGAATGAGATTATAAATATAGGACATGGTCAGCATTTCTCTTCTGAGACAGAGAATTATAGACAACCATGCCTGTGATAAATGCAGTCGGATACAAAAATGGATAATATCCATACTGCTTGAAGTACAAAAATCTTAAAAAACACTTCTGTACCTTTTCCAGCATGAGGGTATAAGTTTATTCATGCGGATTCGAAATAGCTGCTTTCGTTTCCATTCGACTTCTAACAATCGAGTTGTACAACGTGCGCATAACCCAAATATTATTGAAGTGTTTGGATTGCAGTATCACAAACGCTAGAAGCTTGAAAGAAGTTGTAGATAGTTGCCATGTGGTCCTTGAAGTTTAACTGGGGGTCAAAAAAACTCCAAAGTCCTTGACTTCAGTCACTCTAGGAAGCGCCCATCCAGCGATGGAGTAATCATACATCAGATGAGCAGGCGACCTTGTGTATGTCATAACTGAACATTTTTTAATATTGCAGTGAAGGTTACGAGCTTGGCTCCATGCATAAACTGCGTCAATAATACGCTGGAAGAGCTCGCAGGCCTCAGCAAGTCCAGTAGATAAATATAATATGTTATGGGATGTTGTCGATTTTTGGTAGCATATTTTGGGATATACATATTATTAGGTACTTTACCGTTGTCACGGGTATCGGCTAGTCTTTGTTCCTTGTTTGTCACAGTCTCGCAAATTGGCTTTATTATGCATTTCGCACGTCAAACATGGCGATAGAGTCGCATCGACTCCACCTCAACTGTATCTAAATCTGAATTTGCAATCACGGGTCTAATAGAGACTATTTAGATTATAATTAGGCTCGATTGTGTTTCTTCGTGAACTATTATAATATCGGAAAATAGTTATGCGTTAGAGTGGAATGTAAAATGAACGATTATATCTTTATCCCGCACAAAAACAACCTGCCTAACACAAAACCATCTGAGATAGTTTGAAAACATTTCGTCCGGTCTTACATGATGCCGCTTTATGTTCGATTGGAAGCTTTATTCTGAAAAAGAAACACTCATTTATTTCATATTCCGCTTTAACGTATTGACCTGTCTCGCTTGCATGAACTAATTCCGATTATATTTCACGAAGAGACGCAATCGAGTCCATTGGCGCTCGTGAAATATTTTAAGCTCAATCTGCATAAAACGAACTCGAAGGAAGTATTTCAATTATTACTTCATTTTATGAGTGTCCTCAGTGAGTTTTAATGAAATTAGGTTTTATGTCATTCAACGTGACGGCCGAGGCGGTCTGAAATGCTCTCTTCAGCGACAGGGGGTAAATTAAACCGTTGGAATTAGGCTTACCTAAGCCACCCTTTACCCCGCTTGGTTGCTAGCGTTTTGATTTCAAGTATTCAGTATGCTGAAATTTATGATTTATCTACACGATGACCTACCAAGTTCTTTTATACACGACTGCCCAACAAAAAAAGGAGTGTAATGTGTTCAGGGTTCATATTTGTATGTTTTCCAGTTTCGGCGTGAAGTTAGTACAAATAGTTCTTGTTATTTCCATCCTCTGGGACCTTGCGGGACCGTGCAGCGTGGGCCTGATGGCCTGTCTGTGTCTGGGTTCACTTCCCAGTGCCTCGCGGAAAAAAATAGAGTTGTCAACTACAACGGGCGAACCCGTCACCTCAGGAAGTTTTAACGATTAGTCGTTCTATCTCCCGTGAAGTGAACGCAAAAGACTTGGACAAAACAGTCCATCGTCAAGCTCCGCCACATGCCCGTAAGAGGCTAACGCCTTAACCGCGAGATAACTAGGTGTGTTATCCAGCGGGCTACACTCACGCCCTTACTTACAAATGCGACCAGATTACTCCGGTCTCTCGATTGGTTACGAGTTCAAGGTCGCTTGCACGGTCCTCTCCCTTACGAAGCGGTGAAACGGTGTATACCGAATCAATCGCGGACCACGGCATCCTTTGCCTGGCTGTTCACCCAGGATCGGGTTCACCGATGGTCGTTTCAAGAGCAGTCGCCGTAAGGTCCGCAACCAGCCCCGCTCTATAGGAAATAGTACTGCTTCCAGACTCCCCCGACTGTTAGTCAGAATGCACAGTCGATTGGCTTACGCCGCACGGTGCGCAGACCGCTCAGAAGCGCCAGAAGGTTGGTTCCTAGGGGAAACTAGCCCTAAGGCCAGAGTCCTGTCCGGGCTCGCACTTCATGCGTGGAGTCCGCCGGATGGGTGTTGACCCGTGAGTGTAACCAACCCAGACCAACGCCGTGCCTCGCAGCAAGGCCTTGGTCTCTCACGGGCTTGTTGCCGTAGTTAGACGGTGGACTGTGTTGTCCCTAAGAGCGCCCGCGCACTAGGCAGCCTAGCTGAGGCAGCCAGGCTGTAGCAGTCAGGCCGCGGCAGCCAATCCGACATATGACGACACATCGGAGCCCGCGCCAATAAAACGCGCACTCGTGCACGGCAGCCAGACTGGCTGCCGCAGCCAGAGCGCGACAAGGCGAATGTATGTGGCTGTCCTCAGATACCGCGCACTTGTGGGCGCAGCCAACGTATTTTTCATAGGCGGACGCCTCGTATGACTTACGGTCACGACTGGCTGCGTAGGCTGGCTGCTTGAACTGGCTACTCAATATTTTGGCTGCCGCAGCATCGCTGCCCCAGCCAGGCTGCGTCGGGCACGAGCGCTCTTTGTCTGCGTTCACTCCATGGGGGAAAAGAATGATCTAATCTCGTTATAACCTCCTGGGGTGGCGGGCTCGCCAAAAGTCCTTACATCTCTCAAAAGTCCTTACATCATACGGATTTCGGTAGATAGCTGATAACGAAGCACGATAGCAAACAGCTACAGCTAAAGACGATACATCATAGGGCTGAATGCCATGTAGCTTGTACCTAGTTTAGGATCTTCAGTATGTCACGCCGCTTATGCACGGCGTCAGTGCCGTCGTAGCGCACACGACTATAGTACCTATTTTGATGGACCTCCGATGCCCAAATCAGAGACAATGTAACGGATAAATAAAACAAGTGAATGTAATGAAAAATATCAAACCTGAATATGTAATTTTCTCCTTCTTCATTTTCTGACGCCTGAAGACCCGAGTCCATTTTCTGTTCGGCGCTGCAGAGGCGGAGGCTGCAGCCGCTCTCCCGCCGTCACTTCCGGTTTACGGCGGAAGTAACGGTTGCCGCTTCGCTTGGCAGGCGTGATTCGCTTCAAACTTTACGCGGGACAGTTTCAATTTACAAAGCGTCCGTGGGCAGCACTGTCACACCTTTGTAAAAATGGCCGGTCACAATTTGATAGCTGTTGTTATAATGCCATCGTCGTTTCTGTATGGTTTTTGAGTGCATTAAATAATAAGGAAACAGGCCATGCTTACTACTAGTAGTACGAAAAAATAGCTTTCTACGATTGATTAGAAAATATGTGTTATAAAAAAACCTCCCAAAAACCTCCAAATCCAGAAAATCTGTCCCTCCCGTATAACGCACATATTTTCAGGAATAACTTAGGAAGAATACAGTTACGTTAAAGACATATGGCGAAAATAAGATGCTATTTTCTGTGTACCTAAATATTGTCCCAATTTTGTCCTAAACAGCAGAATTTTCCATGTCGTCGTATATATGTGAAAGGTTACGGGGAAAGACGATCAATTTGTATATTTTTTTTGTAAAAATTAAATACTAATGCCATCTTGTGGCTTGTTATCAAACGAATCGACGAATGAATCGATTTTCGAAAGAAAGACCATAGTCTGTCTTAAATAAGGGAGGAAAAACGTGTGACGGGAAAGAATGATCAAGATTTACGCGGCGACGGTGGACCTAATCATTCTGCCCTGTCAGGTCCAGAAGTGGAGTACCTCGATGACCTTCCGGTTGACGCTGAGGAGGAACTGTGATAGGAAACGCTGATCAAGGTCAATAACTTTTCGTCCACGTTTTCGCTTTTTTATGAGGTAATTTAAGGAAAATATATCCTTTTTTAGATATACAAATATTATAGTGTTCGCTTTTTTCTGTTGTGTAATTTAAGTAAAATGTATTTTTTTAAGAAACCTGAATATGTTTGGTTTACAGACAAAACGTATTTATTTCTCACTCAAACCCTTGCTGAAATGTAATTTTTTAATAAACGATATTGATCGTTTTTTCTAGTAACCCTTCATGTGTATCGTAAATGGCACTAGACTTAAGACCTGTTAACTACTGGTTCAATAAAACAAACATTACAGAAAACTAAATAGACAGGTTTTTATCATGTGAAAAATAAAAGCAAAAGTTTTAATAAAAAATAAACTTTATTTCGGGATGACGAAATCAACTGAATAATTCGATAATCGGTTAAATTCTGGCTAACCAGTTACAGTAATAGGTTAATTATATTGAAAAATTATCCATATTTAAAGGTTATTATCAGGCTAATTAACAATTTTCTTACTATGTATACCTTAATATATATATATATTATATATTTCTTACTATATATAAGTAAAAAAATATTTATCTCAGGTTTTAAAAATAACCGTATAGAATGCCGTCTGCATCGTGCGTCGCAATGATACATACACACACACACACACACACCCTTACACACACACACACACACACACACACACACACACACACACACACACACACACGTACAGCCCGCGCTACATAATAGAGCGATTCCTACAGCGAGATAGTTGTTGCATTGTATGATTGGAAATTCGTAATACATGAATATCAATGTAAAAATTAGGCTAATAAAGGTTTAATTGTCAGTTAAGTACGTATTGTTTGTTATTTATTATTTCATTTTAATTATTTCGTGGGATTCAATTCGATAGAAATAGAGTTTTTTTTAAATTATATTTTTTGTTGATATTTTTTGATAGATGTTACATCCTTAGATTCCTGTTCGAGTACGCACACACAAACGCACACACGCGAGCGCGCAGAATGAGCGAAGCCACGCCTTCTTTGCAATGCTTCGTTGCAATCGTTATATTTTTGCAACTTTTTGTATTCAAATTTCACCACACACACACACACATAGATAGACTTCCGCCTGGAAATGGTCTTAATCGTCGATATTTCCGTCTTTTATAGATATTTCCGTCTTCATCTTGATTAAAAAAATGCGCGTTTACAAAACTTTCCCTCCTCGTCGGCTGGTGGGACGGGAAAGTAAAAATACCAAAAAAGGACCTTAAGTTGGTAATGAATGAATATACTAACGAATTATATAAAAATAGCTTCCTTGTGAAAGAACAATTATTCTTCTGCTAAATTTTTGTCACGACCCATGTAAGTAAAATAGAGTTTTGCGAACCGAAAGTAAACCCTGTTTCTCATTATTATATGATACGTATATACAGTATCGATTAATGGCTTACAAATGCACCGAGAATGTTCGAGAAGCAGCACACAAACAAAGCCAAGTCTCTAGACTACGTATACATTTGGCAGCTACAAGTACGTCAATAAAACAGGGTCATAACCTGCATGTAGATTCGAAAGATACCGGAATACTAAGCACGACAAAGTGCAGCAACCTAAGCTTCGTCATTCATAAAATACAATAAAATATTGCATACAATGTTAGAATATTTGCATTGTATGCAAAAGGGTGGAACGGTGGGTTGAAGTTTTAGGCGGTGAAATGACTTCGAAATTCAGAACAATTATTCAACATAAGAAATAAAGAACCACGTATTCGAGGGTTATGCGATTATATAATATAATTTACTTAAATTCAAATTCAAATTCTTTATTTTTTAAAAATCATAATAACAGTTACAGAAAAATTAAACCTAACCTAACTGGATCGCGCGAGACGTCCGCACTAAGGTAGGCTCAGATTCGTATAATTAACCACTGCCTAATGCTAAATAAAAAAATACAAGAAAGCAGTGAAAAATAAAATCAAGTAAACTAAAATTTTAGTAAAAAATAAAATTTCAAATAATCTTAAAATGTATGTGATAATAATAATAATAGGTATGTCATAATATTAATAAAAATATATGATAATAATAATAATAAGGTATGTGATAATAATAATATATATTATCACAAATCCTATTAAATCCTATATTACTTAACATATATTAAATATTAATTAATTTATTTTATTTTATTGACTAAATGTATACAGCATATTCTTTATATAAAAGAAAACATTTTATAAATTAACATTAATAAAGGCATTAATACATTTTAAATTAGCAAATAATATAAAGTACCCATTTAAAAGATAATAATTTTATAACTGTTATATAACTGTTATAACAATGACTGCTTCTTTCTTTTCCCACATATAACTTTATTTATATTATTTAATCGAATTTTGTATTATATTTATTGCCGATTAAATAATGGAATTGCATTTTATTTATTATATTATCTGTTATTATTTTTTATTATTATTATTATTTTTTTTTTTATTCTGAAGACCACATTTTAGGGCAATTTTAGTGTCATTAGCTTTTTACTAAAACTTGTACATTTGTAAGCAAATAAGCAATCAAGCAAACTTAATTGTAATATTGGAGTCCTGTCCACCCTAGAACGGGCTAGTCCCAGTTGGGTGACAGAAACAAATAAGCAAAAGGTTAAGGTTTTGCCATTCGGTTCCTGTTATTTTTGTAAGCTAATCAATGTTTTATAGTAATTAATTCTTAAATTAATAAATAAATAAATACCTTACCAAGGGGGATGATATTGTTATAAAATCAGATCAATTTGAAACTTGGTTCAAATATTCTCTTGGGGAGATGAAGGCAAACGCCTTTGAGAGTTTGGCAAGAACCGAAAGGTGTCAAAAAAGGGAATTAATTTTTAATAGTTGTAAATTTAATTTATCGTCGCGTAAAGACCTGTTAACTAACAAATTCCAACAGAGTACCGCAGGATAATTCTCTTCGGTTTACATTGTGGTTTCGAATTTTCTTCGTGTAAAACGAAGTTAGGAATCATATTTTCGCTGGTATGGTTATGTTATTTACTTTCAACCGCAAGTTCGCTCCACATATGTATATCGCGTATAAACAGGCCGAGCACGTTTCGTGTTGAAAGCACAAGGCTGCGACAAACTTCTTGTGAGGTATTCGGAAGGCTTCCTACGCGGCACAGATACTAATAAATATTCTGTAGCACAGATTCGACCTTGCACGAGAGAAGGAATTTGATATGAAACAGTTAGAAAGGTTTATGGGGCAGGGGTGAGATGAAAGGGCTGGGGGAGGGGGGAGATGGGGGGATCTAAAAATGATAAAATCATGCGCAGGTCAGAAGTTAAATTCGCCGAAATATTTATATTATAAAAATAATTTCTTACGAAATTCGTAAGAAATAGTTAGTTGCACCGATCGCTGTATTTCGATGCGATCACAAACATGTGAAAAACTAAGAGCACTGATTTTACTTACCCTGCAGAGGGAAAGTATTGCGAACGCGCAACATTTTTTTTTCGGGATGAAGACGAATATATACATTTTGATCCCCCCTCCCCCCTGAAACGATTAAGACCAAGGTCTTGTAGTGACATAACCAATTTTTTTTAATGGTTTGTATTATGAGTTAGCTATTAATATAAGTCTAGCACTAAATGGGTACTAAATCCACATCAAGTCGAATTAAATGGTATGGGTACGGTTAAGAATATTAATGACTAGCCATCTTGAGATCAGAATGACGGCCCTTTTATTTTGCAGTAAATATCACTCTTAATTATAGGTACGTATTTTTCTTGTGAATGGTGAAATGTTCTAATATTTGTAACAATTAGTTACAAATTTCTCGAGAATAAGAAACTCAAATAATGATTTGGGTTTCTTAAAAAAACCATTCTTGCCTATCCTTGAAACTTGACTATTCTTGAAAATTTTGGCATTCTAAATTTGTATATGGCTGATATAAATGAAACCGATGTGCTATTTTTGTCATGTTTATATTTCATGAATCAACCCTTTGGTTCGGCTATCACGAGGAACACAGGAAAACAGTCATTGTTTAGAAAATAGGAACCGGCTTTAAGTACACTACCTCAAAGGCAAAAGATTTCTTCAAGAAAGGATTTGCTAATAATATTTCGCTTCTAAATTAAAATGTCCCTAAGCCGAACGAACCCAAGATACTGGTACTCAATTTTCGAAGGGATCTGTCGACCTATTACTGCTAATAAACATGATCTAGACGGCAGAAAGACACAGTTTTGTAACATAGATGCTGTAACTGAAGATTCCCAGATAGACAAATGCTATTATTGTGTTACTTTATTAACCGTATGAATAGGAAGACATTTTAGGGGCGAATGTGTACAAGAAACAAGAAAGCCCAAGCGAACCCTTAGGCGATGTATATGTCTACATACGTATCTGAGACATAAGTTACCCTATGACCTTTAGCGATTTTCCATTCCCAACCCGTGTAATCGCAACTGATAATGTACCCGAGGTTGTGCCTTATTTATCACCAATTCCTCTTGCCAATCTGCTCATCAATCATTCGTAACTAATTAAGAAGTTGCAAACTTGACAGTTTGAAGAGATTACCGAAAAAATAGTGCCTATGCCTCTATTAACGAGGTGGAGACAGCTATTGATGAATCTTGTCACAGAAATTAAAAATTACAACAATTTATAAAAGGAGACAGCTATCGTGCAATCTTGTTACAAAAATTAAAAATTACAACAATTTATAGGAGGGGACAGCTATCGTGCAATCTTATCACAGCAGCTGAAAACTGCCTAAGTTTATAAAAATCTATAATGTCTGATAGTGAGTGGTCTAAAATCGAAAACACTGGATTACGGTTCGGTTATGCGATCAAAGGCAATCACATATTTATAGAAAACTAGTAGCAATCGTACATTTATTAAAGAAGCGTTTCATAAAATATGAACGAGCACAAAGTGATGAAGCGTAGTGAACGAAATTTCGTCTATACATTTGCTTACCCTACAAAACTCTATTATTGGGTTTAATACCGCTAATCAAAGTAAAAGGGTTGATGAGTTAGGAAAACTATATAGGCAAACTTGTAATTGAGTTTTAGATGGGCAATGCAACGTGAAATGGAAATGTTAAATTGTTAGTGATATCATATTAAATCACTGAAATAGCAACGTCGACGACAAGGTGGTGTAATTAGGGCCGCTGGCACGCAATCTTATTTTTACTTTGCTGGATTTCCTGTACGTTAATTTACTTTCCTAACAAGCATTGAATTACTAGTTAAGTGGAGACAAATCTACTCCTACTTGACCGATTACAAAAAAAATATTTCTCTAAGTTTAGTTCTCTAAGCGAAGCATTATCCTATGGCCTTTACCCAATTTTCTATTCCCAACCCATATAAAAATGTACCTGAGCTCTAATTGCCAACCAGTTCATCAATCATCATTCAAAGGGGTTAAAATGTATATATCCGTCTTCACCTCGATTTTTTTAGTGTGTTCACAATACTTTACCTCCTCGTCGGTTGGTGAGCCGGTAAAGTAAAATCTAAAATAAACGGGAAACGTGACAATATTTTGTTTCCTCATTTAAAGCCCACTCTTTCCCGCCGCGTCCATGATATTTTCAAAGTCTGAACGTCAGAATTGTTTCAACGGAAATGTCACTCCATTTACCCTGTCAACTCGCTTTATCATCGGTGAAAGTTTTCACCTGATTATATCGGCAATTTGGTTCGACATAAACCTCTCCCTTGCGGTCCACCAATTTGCCATCCCAAGCAGGAAATTTGATTACGCCGGAATATCCGAACGCCTGAGGAGAAAACCAATAAACCTCCCGCGAAAAGGGCTAAACGGAGAGAGGTACACGACATTTCTCTCGGGCGGGTTGGAATTTAATAACAACTCTGTTTGAGATCGTTTTATCTTTGTGCATATGCTGGCTTAATGCGGGTAGGCGACGAGTACTTACTTACATGAGTCGATGTCTTATTCGCGGAAAACTCTTTTTATAGATGGTGCTGTCAACATCTAATGGCGACGCAACCCGTGTAAGAACTTTCAAACACATACTATTTTATGAAATCGAAGACTATAGCGGTTGTTTGACGTTATACATAAGATAAAATAAGTAAATATATTAGAATAAAAAACCCGACTTCTTTTACAAAAAGTGAACTACTGTACAGTTTTCTTATTGAAAGTTTATCTATTTATTAATATAGATAAATATATATGTTCGGGACGTACACAATCAGACCTGTCATTTAACACTAAACATGATATATGTATGTCAATATATTGACATTTGGAGATTTAGACATTTCAGACAATTATTTATTAGATATTTTAATAGTTTAGGTAACCTAAGACACTCGGGATGACATAGCGATTCTAACAATACCACACACTTCTAAATCGATTCAAGCGTTTAGAAGTTATGGAGGAATGAAGATACGGGTAACATACATACATGTATCCTAAACAAATACCACTCGTTTTTTTTGATCGTCATGTAAAAGAAGGGATAAATCATGACTTTTCTCGTCATGGTAATATTAGTATTGATTGGATTAAGGTGCATTCTGAACGTAAACGGTCCGCAAGCTTCATTGACTGACTACAAACGAGGTCACGATTTTCTGAGCCATTCTAGGTCAAGGCCCCGAGGGGAGTCGGGAGTCGGGATCGGTCGCAAGGTCGGCAGGGTTCTGTGTGAAATATTATATCCCGACTACGGCTCAATAAATACTTATAGCTTGAGTGACCTTTCGAAGGTAGGGAGAAACGGGAAGACGAATAACCTCGGATTAGGTATTTTACGTAGTATATCTAGCTAGTTTTTGCAAGCCTTTGACACACAAAGGCTACCAGATATCTACTCGAATTACAAACTTTAGGTACTGGAGAATATTCAGGTAGGTAATATCGTAATTATAACCGTACACAATCTTCAAACCGTATTCAAAATCTACACGTAGCTACTTTAGTCGGTCACTTTAGTGCTCTCTGAAGTGAGACATCTTCTCTATATTTTTGTGCAATACTTGAGCGTTGAGAAGTATCATTGGGTACCTTAGCTGTCCAAATATTAAGTAAATAGTTGCTTGAATGTCCAAATCTCCAAAAGTCAATATATTAATATATTTACTAGTTATTATTATAATACTAGCTGACCCGGCGAACTTCGTACCGCCTAACAGTCAATGAATGTCGTGTTACAGATTAGCTGAACTTAATTTATGATTATATGAAAGTATTACAATGAATACAAAATGATAGAACCTATTCTATCAGAAATGTCATAGAGATGAATACGACTAGTGTCGAAATATTCTCAATCATATAATTTCTTCTAAAATAAGTTACTAACATCCATTTCTGTTACAGAAACCATCCTCCTATACGTATTACATCCAAGGGCATACAGTAATTCGGCTGCAATAACTAAGAACATCATAGGTTATCAATTGCGGAAACAGGTGCCGCTGCCCTAAGTATTTAAAGAGGACATTAACTATCGTTTAAATGTTTCTGGTCCACCAGGACCCCAGATAAGTAACTTTTCATGAATCTAAATTTATATATTATTGAAAATATATATATATATATATATATATATATATATATATATATATATATATATATATATATATATATATATATATATATATATATATATATATATATATATATATATATATATATATATATATATATATATATATACCTATAAATAAATATATATATATATATATATATATATATATATATATATATATATATATATATATATATATATATATATATATATATATATATATATATATATATATATATATATATATATATAGGGGTAGATTGCCCGGGAAATTAAAGATAGGCGTTATCAATGAATTATAAATCAGGCATTTACTGTTTTATATTATTTACCAGGTTTTCACTCATTATATTCGCGGTATATGAGTTAATGTAGGTACATGTATAAATCTATAAGTACACACGGCCCTATCTCCCATTTTCTTGATCAGCGGTCTAGATAAGATGTTATGCTTGGATGAGTCAGTTGAGGGACGAGCTGAAAATGATAGACGCGTAGGTATTCGCCCCGAGGGGTGACAATAAGTTTGGGTTCCTATAATAATCCAGACGTACGAAGCGCTATCGATCTTTCGCTCTCGCTCTGCCCCCTCTTCTCTCTGTGAAGCTTCCACGAGCTTCAGCTGTAAATACACGCGCCAAGGGGCGTTACCACGTCGGAAAATTTAATTATTTGCTTAGTTACGGATCTGCGTGCAACATTGTGGATTATTGCAAAGTAAAACGGGGAGATTTTGGGGCTTTTTTTGCTTTTTTGACCTAAGGGAAAGTATTATGAATGCGTTAAAAAAACGAGATGAAGACCGAAATATCCAATTTGACCCCCCTGAAAGAATTGAGACCATTTCCAGATTGATATATATCTGTGAGTCTCTGTGTGTGTGGGTGTGTCTGTGTGTGTGTGTGTATTCCTCCACGATAGCCCCTGAACGCTTCATCCGATAAAGCTAAAATTCGGCATGCAGGCGTCATTCGGTCATGGAAAGAGTTTAGTTGAAATCGGTCCACCAGAGGGAGCGCTAGTCATACTTCAATCTCGAAATATTGCAGTTAGAGACTTGAAGATGCCTTGTCGGTACACAGATGCCTTGTTGGACCGAAATCACGGTTGGAAAATCTCGTAGGTATACAAGCGACGCAAATAATATTTAAAGTCCGTCATATTTAGGAATATATTTTTTAGAAAAACAGTATTTTAATACCACGGAAAATACTACAAATATACTACGAATTGCCACGCGGGGGGAGGTTGGGTAAGCATGCGGGGGGGGGGGGGGGAGTTTTATGGAGACACTACCGATTTTTTAAATAGCCAATGCATACATTTTTATTAATTACATTATACAGGGTGAGTTTTTTATTAGTGACATCCTTATAGTAAGTAAATCACTACGAGCAAGTAAAAAAACTTTTAATTAAAAAAACGAGAAAAACATTTATTTTCCGAAATTTGAAAAAAAATGTTTAAAAAAAAGTATAAAAAGCTTTGAGCGGGCTGCGCCATCAGGTAAAATATCGCGAAAAAACCATATTTTCGTTATTTTACCTACCGCTAGATGGCGCAGCGTGCTCAACGCTTGTCAAAGTGTTATTTGATAGTGTCAAAGTTTTATTGATAAAAAATATGTTTTTTTTCATTTTTTAATCAAAATTTGCCTACTTGCTCGTACCGATTCACCTAGTGCAAGGATGTCGCTAATAAAAAAGTCACGGTGTATATATGGTATGTGCGATCAATAAAAGCAATAATTTTAGTTTATACGATCGAACAATTAATTACTTATTAGTATTATTATCTTAGGACGGGTTTCATTATGTCAGCGATACCATGCAAAAATCTTTTGGCATTTTGCTTAAAGTTCAAAGAGCTACGTGAAATTCGTCAACGCCCCGATTAAGTTCTGTTACTAGCCTAAGAATAGCTGAGTACATGCTAGGTACAGTTTGTGCGGTAGGTAGAACCAACAAGCGATACAACTCGTCTCGTACTGTGCTTGGTACCCGTACGTACACGCAGTCCAAGTGCGTCAGGCGCAGGGCAATCCAACCGGTTTGAAAATATATTTTAAACAGATGTTAAATCTATTAAGGATGTCTCCCCTTTACGGATAGCATATTCAGGTATTTTAGAGCACCTGTTGCTGATGTACCTTATAAAGGGGTAGCAATATTACGCAAAAATATTATATTTGACTACTAGAGCTGTTAGCATATTCAGGTATTTTAGAGCACCTGTTGCTGATGTACCTTATAAAGGGGTAGCAATATTACGCAAAAATATTATATTTGACTACTAGAGCTGTAAACTACAACGGGCGAACCCGATCAGATCGTTCTGTCTCCCGTGAGGTGAGCGCAGAAGACTCAAGACGAAAAAGAATCCACAGTCTAGTTACGCCACCTGCTCGTCAGAGGCACCGGAAAAGGTTAGCAGCGGGCAGCCTCGCCCCCTGACTACCAGCTCGGAAGCATATCTCCGCCTGGAATTATCATTCACCTTTAGGATACCTCCTGCCTCCTGACTGGTTACAGGATCGAGGTCGCTTGCGCGGTCCTCTCCCTTATGAAGCGGTGATACGGTGTCTACCGAATCTGAATTATTCATTAAATCTACGGCAACACATTTAAATCTTATATATCGCGCAGCACCTCGCCATTCGTCGCTCCAGCAGGGCCGAGTGGGGCATCCGCTCCCCGGCCATCAGACTGCTCTACAAGGGTGTTTTTGTCCCGCAGGTGGCTTATGCCGCGCGTGCTTGGGCGTGGCCATCCATATCGGAGGCCATGCGCGTTGTCCTGCTGCGTGGCCAGCGTCTCTCGCTTGTGGCGATTACTGGAGCGTACCGGACGACCTCTACTCTCGCTCTTCCCGTCCTCGCTGGAGTTTTGCCGATCGATCTGGAGGTTCTGGAGCGGGCAGCCGTGTCATGGATTCGACGGGGGGTGCCGGTAGACTACTTTAGTCTGTCGGTGGACCCGGCGTCCTCCACGTTGGTGGGCTGGTCCCGTCGTATTCGGGCGGAGAGTCTGCGCGTCTGGCAGGAGCGGTGGGACGGCGGCGGCGCGGGCCGCCTTACCCATAGTTTCTTTCCGTCGGTGTCCGAGCGGATGAAAAACGAGGATTTTCTGCGGCTTGACCACCATATCACTCAGCTCATTGGGGGTCACGGTGAGTTCAAAGCCAAGTTATTTGACCTTGGACTCAACGACGATCCCTGGTGCTCGTGTGGCACTGGTCGCCAGACGGCCGAACACATCGTTTGGGCATGCCCCAAGCTCGACGCCGCACGGGCGGAAATGTTGTTTGTGGTTGGTTCGTGCGTCGGCAGTCTGCCGGTTTGGTATGCGGACTTGGTAAGTTGTAGGGTTTGCTTTGCTGCGTTTCGCGAGTTTGTGGATCACTGGGTGTCCCTCTGGGAGGATCTGAGGCAGAGGGGCTATCCTCCTCCGGGGGAGGGCCCCCCTCTTAGCGGTGCGAGCCATGGGCTGCTTCATCATCCGAAGTCGCCCGTACTGTATCGTCCCTAATCGCCCCTGTGGGTGCGTGCCCTTTCACAGGATCCCGGTCGTCGACGTCTCCGACGGCGCCCCTGCCGTTTGCTGCCCGTTTTTATTTATTTTATTTTTTTCGACACGCCGCATGGAGCATACCTTCCACCGCCTCATCATTGAAATAAAAAATAATATATTATACTAAATAAATAATAAAATATGTTACCGCTTAGTCGCCTAGTTTAGTTTAGTAATTAAGTAATAATTGTAAACATTTTGAAGTATAAATAAACGGTTTACGGGGTGCCGGCGGGGGCTGAAGCCCGGAGAATCCTTCCTAAGGTCTCCGTTCGCTCACCCCTCACGCGCTACCCTTCCGGCACGCGTGAGGTTGTCGTTGCATGACATCCTGGGCAAATAAAACGACCCACGTCGTTAGAACTGCCCGGGTGGTGGGCGGGGTTTTCAACCCTCGCCTGTCGCCGCGTAAATATTAAATATCGCGCAGCACATCTCTACAACACCGTATTTTAAAAATAATAGTTCCAAACAAGATTCGAAATAAATTCAGAAACGACCAGATAGGACTTTTCAATTATTATGACATATTACCAGCTAATGTATTATTTATTTATAGATTGACAGTTCAATATTTCGAGACTGACGAGTTCCGAATTTATGTCCAACATAAACACAGCACTAGACAGATACAAAATGAACGGCTACTCGTCTCTCCTTTTCGCAACCTTTATGGCAAAAGAATATTGAATTGGCTAATCCCTCATATATTCAACAAAATTCCTCTAAATAAAAAAATATATAAAAAATGTACAAAAAAAAAGAATAAAAAATAGTTATCTTTAAAATAAGTGAAAGTGAAACACACGTGTAAATGACACGAATAAGATTCATATTTTATTTTATTAGCATTAAGTACGTTCATCTTTTTATATAAATATTATCAAGGCTTTCAAATATTTTCAAATCTTATCAAGGCGACAAATATCAAATATTAAGTCGGCTTTCTGTGCCGACTAATCCTTACTAATGTAGCAGATAATGCAGCAGATATATTATAAAATAGTCAAAATGGCCACTAAAGTTGCACTGAAAGTCACCCTATCATAATCTCCAGCAGGTAAGCCTTAGGCTTGGCTGGATTTTATACAAAGCTGTATTTAAAAAAATCGGTATTAAAAAAAAAAAAAATATTCGACTACTCACAATCGCATTAAATATAATTTTCAGTTTCCGGATTTGTAAAGGGTTTACTAATTCGCACTAAAGCCTACCTACCATTCGGTGTCGCTTCTCGCTATATTATATATAGATGGAATATTAATATTATTTATAGATCGCTATATATCGCTATATCTAAATATTACCTCTAATATCTGTAGATGGAAACGGAGTTTACTGCTGATAATTAGTGCAAGATCCAAGGCTACTTTTTGAAGAATATCATCGTGCATTTTATACTGGTAAAATACGGGATTTGTATTTCTGGTAAACGACATTTATTTTGTTTCATGAAATGCTTTTATGAAAAAGGCCTTCGAATGTATTTATGAAAACGAATCAGTCTCCAACTTATAAATGGACAACATCTTTCACGCTCAGAATGCACTTCAGCTAATTGATACTATAATTACCAAGACGAAAAGCTGCGATAAATCAATATATATACGCCAAATGACAAGCACATGGGGTAACTACAGAGGTACCGTCAACGGCAGCAACTTTGCCTACCGTTAGCAACTTTGCCCGACACCAAAATCCATAACACAAAGTTGTATATCTTTTTACCTCGTAAATGGAGAAACACTAAACTTTCACTGGATGAATCTTAATTTGACGACTAGCAATAATGACAACGTTGCAGGTTTGTTTAAGTTCACATTCTGCTGTCATAGGCCAAAGAAAATGGATGTGAGCTGGAACAAATTTTAGTGTGCTCATATGTTTTGTGGTCCAGGCCGAAATACGCGTGGTAAGTACTTCATTGTTACATTTAAAGTTGTATAATATGGCCTTTTTTGTATATTCATTAGCAATTGCTAATAAAATATGAATTTAAAGCAATTTTTACTGCTAAGCAATTTTGCCACAGGTTTGAGCAATTTCGTCAACCAACTTTGAGAAGTAGGTAAAGACATTTTCTGAAAGGTTATTTTTCGCACCTTCGGCCGACTTGCTCTAATCGGGCTAAAATGTGATTACAAAGAAGTCCGTTTATACGGCAGCGCCCATTTCTATCGTAGAAACGGAACCTTAAAACTAATCAGCTCTTCCCATTGACGAACGAATTTTGGAAATCGGACACCGCGTCCTTGAGCTATAAATGAGCAATACAGACATACCGACGGGCATAATTGAATTTCTTGTCGTTTTTTAATTTAAAATGTTCTAAAACGCGGAGAAATTTTATTTTGAGCGAAATTTATTTTTTATGTAAATTTGATTTTGATTTTTTTGGTAAATGCAGGACGATTCGCGCAAGCCGGTGCGTCGCGGTGACTGCTGGCGCTAGCTTAACGAGATTAAAAAAGAATATTTCCTTAAACCGAATTAACTTACTATTTTGGTAGCAGCATATAGATGGCATTATATTTAGTATATGTTAATTTAAAGTTTAGAGCCTTATAATATGACAAAAAGTTTTTTTGTGGAATTAGTTTCAGAAAATAAATACATTTTTATTTTTTTTTAAATAGTTATATACAGGACAGATGGCAAAATAACATCTACTTTTAATATCGCCATTGTCCTGTGAGTAAATTTTAATTGACGATGTACGAATACTTTTGAATAAAATTTGACCATTTGATTAATTGAGTTATTGGACCAGATTTAATTTCTGCAAATTGATATATGAGATATAAAAGACCTGACCAATAGAAACGCCTACACTCGCTCAGTGCGATGGGTGTCAAATTTAATGTGTGGCTTTCCACTTTCTCTTATAATCCGTGAACATGACAGTTATTGATGGAATAAGGCTAATAGGAATTTCCACCCGTCGCGTTTGCTGTAAGTACATTGGCGCTTACAAAATGAAAATATCGCGTGAAATACAGGTCGCTACAGGATATATGAAATAGAACAAACTGAATTTGAGATCTTTTATTCGAAATATAGAAAAAAATATAGATAGTAAACGAGGAAAAGCGCGGTCGTCACATTGCCATTTCAAACTTTGCGTTATGTAAATAAACTCTTAAAAAATATGTCAAAAAGGTTTACTTTTTCGTATTCTACAAGCAATTTATTTCTACATTTTAGTAACATATGTCTGAAACTAGTAACTGATCATTAATGTCGTAAAATTTATTATATCACATTCGACACCAAAAAATATTCTTGTCAAAAAGCGCATTTAAAACGCCAAATAAATTGTATGTAACAAATAAAAAAAAATATTTCTTTGAATTGCTTTGAGTTCTTTCTTGACCTTTTATTGCTTTTTACTTCATGATCTATTGCATTATTATAAATAGAAGACAATAATATTCTAGAATTAATGTTGTATCTCAAATGGGTATATCGAAACTATTCTATGCTGTAAAACTGGCGCTACGCGACGTCTCCAAAAGCTACGACGAGCTACGACGAGCTACCATCGCGTAGACGCCCAAGCCACAGCGGAGGGTTACCGCCCTAAAAAAATTCGTGGCATAATCAAAAGAAAAAGGTAAATTTACAACTGTTACACGAATAGTTAGATAAATGTCGAATGTTTCAATGACTATATTTATTTAATAATCTTCCATATTTTATTAGAAATACGCAGAGAAATATCGCTAAAAACAAACCAAAATGACTGTAATGATTTACAGATTTCGATTTTTAAAATAAAATATCCCAGTGACACTTTATATCTCAATAAGTGTCATAACTCTAAAGGGGTTGGAAATCTTACAAAATTCATAAAATGTCATCATCAGTAAAAAAAACAGCAAAAAATAAGAACTCCGCAAAAAGTCACCAAAGTTATTTTTCCCACAATTTTGATAAAAAACTAGTGAACTCGAAAGGTTGTTAATTTATTTATAGTTTCATCAACTTTTTGACTTCGACTTTAATAAAAGATTTTTTAATGTTATATCTCCATAGCGATTATTATGATCCTCCCGGCAGAAGCCTTTTTGAGCATTTTTACCGAATTTCGTCCATGAATTTCGCTTCATAGAAAAAGTATGTTTTTATTCTACCTTGAGTCTTTGGCTACCTATCCACATATAATTTATAGCAGAATCATTTGTAAGAATGCTAATATCCCTCACAGAAAGTGCCTTTTGCCTGTTACTGGGCTTTAAATTTGTTTCCAGCCGGCTGGAATCTAAAGTGTTAAATAATGTAACGTCTAACTAAATATAAAATATAATATTATAAAATATTAGCAATAATATCTAGAAACAATAATCTTTAAATAAGGATTTTGGGTGCGAAAAATCGTTTTTTAGATAATTTGTCGTCAAGCGCGGCAGCGCTCAGCGGTTGCCAACATATAATATTCTTACTTCTAGGGAATCTTGCGGTGTCGACTACAACGGGCGAGCCCGTCACCACAGGACGTTTTAACGATTAGTCGTTCTGTCGCCCTGCAGTGAACGTAGAAGACTTTGGACAGTACAATCCTACGTCCAGCTACGTCACAACCCGTGAGAGTCCAACGCCTTACCGCGAGTTAGCCAGGAATAAACCCGGCGGGCTCGAGATACTCGCGCCCTCACTTCCAATTGTGACCAGATTTCTCCGGTCTCTCGATTGGTCCCGAGTTCGAGGTCGCTTGCGCGGTCCTCTCCCTTATGAAGCGGTGAAACGGAGTGCACCGAATCTATCGCGGACCAAGTCGTCCTTTGCCCGCCTCTTACACGGGATCGGATGGCCAATGGTCAATTCAAGAGCAGTCGCCATAAGGTACGCAACCACCCCCGCTCTATAGGAAACAGTACAGTTCCCAGACTCCCCCGACTGTTAGTCGGAGAGCACAATCGATTGGCTTGCGCCGCACGGTGTGCAGACCGTCCAGGGGCGCCAGAGGTTTGATTCCCAGGGGAGACTGGTTGACCCAGTGTCCTACCCATGTTCGCACCCCATGCGTGGAGGCCATCGGATGGGTGTTGACCCGTGAGTGTGACCGACCCTGAACACATGGGTCATCGTGGCCACCTCATCATGGGCCCGTTAGCTCCCACTTCTAGGGAATAGCTGTATTAGCTAATCTGTCATTCCAAGCACTTCTAATAGTGCGTAAAAATCTGGGGATCGGAAAAACGCATTATATTGGCAGGGATAGCAGAATTCAGCGGGAGTGACTCTCGACAATTATCGCAGAAGAACAACCCTCAAAAACCAGCGAGGACTATGTTTATTCCGACCACGAAAACTATGTTTACATGCGATCAATGCGCTGTTTACTGGAATTCTGTAAATTCTATAAGGAACTTTATTTAAAGGTACTATAAAAAGTGGTAGACGCTATCGTAAAAAACCTGATTGCACCATTGTATTAAAGGTATCTCAAAAATTGTTGAAAATGTTGTAACATTAAAAAATAGGGTAGATGTGTCCACGTTAGCTGGGTAGGTAAGTAAGTTTAAGTACGTATACATCGAATATTTGGAAATAGAAAGGGTACGTACTCGAGTCAAGTGGTGAAAAGGGTCGGGAGCCGTCGACATACATTAACATGACAGGAAATTGCCAAACGTTGTTTGGGAAACCTAAAGTGGATTTTTATTCTTTAAAAAGAAAAAGATTCACCAACGTCGACGATTTTGATGTTCACTTACAACATTCAGCAGGCTTGGTTTTAGTATACTTAAGACATTTGCGTTTGACAAAAAGAAAATAAAACGCGAACAAAGAAAGTTTTCTCCTTTTCCTTTGCCGATGAAGCGGAAACATTTCAGCGGCTGTAGTCGAAATTAGACTTTTTATAAATGCTTTGAATTTAAAAAGAGTTTATTTAAATGGACCTGAATTTAATGGCTTAAGCCAAAGTTTTATGCGTCGAGACAACTAGAGCTGTCAACTACAACGGGCAAACCCGTCACCTCAAGATGTTTTAACGATATTAGATCGTTCTGTCTCCCGTGAGATGAGCGTAGAGAAGTTGGGACGAAAACAGTCCATTGTCTAGTTACGCCACTCTCCCGTCAGAGGCTAACGCCTTACGGCGAGGCACCGGGAATCATAACCAGCGGGTAGCCTCGCCCCCTGACTACCAGTTTGGAAGGAAATCTCCGTCTGAAATTAACCATCAGGATACCTCCTATCTCCTGACTAACCAGTTGTAACCAGACTAACAGTGAGTAACCAGACTAACCACAGGATCAAGGTCGCTTGCGCGGTCCTCTCCCTTACGTAGCGGTGATACGGTGTCTACCGAATCTATCGCGGACCACGGCATCCTTTGCTCGGCTCTTCACCCGGGAACGGGTGACCGAATGGTCGTTTAAAGAGCAGTTGCCGTAATGTCAACAACTACCCCCGATCTATAGGTAACATTACTGTTTCCAGACTCCCCCGGCTGTTAGTCGGAATGCGCAATCGATTGGCGGGCTCGCACTTCTGCGTGGAGGCCGCCGGATGGGTGTTGACCCGTGAGTTTGACCGACCCTAAACGTATGGGTCTTAGTGCCCTAACTGCACCAGGGCCCATTAGCTTCCGATGCGTCGAGACAGAGTTAAGACCACACAGAATTCGCATCAAGAGTATTTACTTTTTACTAGGTATATATTATTAGATAATAATATTATCTATCGTCAGTTTAACGCCGCGACAAGCTTTTGCTGTATTACCAAAAAAATATCGATTACGTCATAAATAAGTAAACCATTTACAACATAAGTAAGTAAACCAGTGGAAAAAATGTTAGTAAACTAAAGTAAGTCTTTTAAAGATGCCGAGCGTAGCTGGTTGGTGTATGCAAAGGCGGACAAATCCAAAGATAATCTGCCTGTACTGTAAAGGACTTGGTGAAAATATTCGAAGAATGTCAAGGTGTTACATTACATTACATTTGTATCCAATTGGCGAATTTACTCCTCTCAGAAGCGGAGTAATATTACAAGCTACTGTAAGTAACAGGTTATAAGTAACAGTTATTACAAGCTTTCTGCAAGGTTGTAATTTGAGTATCTTACTTATTTATAAGACAAATACAAAAATTCACGAGTTCTGTATCATAACTGAATAAAATAATTAAAAATATTAGTGAATTATAGGAATTGGGTCATATAAAGAGTCAAAATATCTAAAACAATCAAAAACTAAAATACTAAAAAAAAAAAACAACTAACAGTAGGTATTTACATTTTCAAAAAAATATATAAAAAAAAACAAAATATAATCAATAGATAGCTACTTTGGTAGATGTTGTTGCTTTACGTAATATGAAAGCAATATAGTCAGGCAATGAAGCCATGAATACTTATATCAAACTATCGTTTAAATGGGTACTTTGTTTGAAAAGTCGTGGCCCTCAAATTTGGTCAGATCATAGAAAGGGTGGCCTATCAGCATCTTAATTTGTTTTTTTTAATCTTACATCCTCCAGCTGTGTAATTGTGGTAAGGAGTAGATTATAGAATTTAATGCTAATGTATAAGTAACTTCTGTTTTTGCCAGTCTTATTCGGGGTACGCATAAAAGGGAACCAACGCGGGAGAGTGAATGTCAGCATTAGTTGCAGTTTCTGTTAGGTGTTGTCTTGCATACATTAAGCTCTGGATTGCTAACAAAAGGATTTCCTGTTTTGTTGTGAGAACAGATGTGATAAGAGAGGTAGTGGGGTTGACTTCTATGGAGGATACGGAACAGCAGAGAATTATAAGTAAGAATATAAACATTTCTTGTGTCTGATGGGAAGCCATTTGATTTGTTTGCGAAAGGCGGAGAGATCATCACACATTTTCAGGGAGAAAATGTAGGTTCTTTGTTGTACTATTACAGGCAGTGTGTGCTTTTAGTGAGGCTGTTATTAGCGTTCTTGCAAATGATTCAGCTATAAATTATGTATGAGTACTTAGCAAAAGACTCAAGGTATGTTGTACACCAGTGTTTTAAAACCTTTTTTTAGATTACGACCCCCTTTTTGGTAAAAAAACTTTTACGCGACGCTTCTTAAGACTATTTTCTCTTCTACATATGTTACTGTAAGCATTAAATAAATCAAGTTTTTGTGTAAATAAATCAAGTAAATAAATCAAACAATGGTGAAAACCACATTAATTTTAGCTGTTTTTCACTGTCGAAGCTGTAGCCATTTCAGATCAACATAAAGTTTTGTGAAAGCAATAGCGATACATAATAAATATGTTTCTCTTCCATTTTTTTATTTATATATAGCTTGTGACCCCCAGGGTGTATGTTGTACACAAACAGTTATATAGCAATATAATAAATGTAGCGAGAAATCCACGAATAAAATTCGTTAAAAAGCTCAAAAAAGATTTGTGAGGATTATAATAATCGCTAAAGAAATAAAATGAAAAAAAACCTTAATCACAGAGCAAAAAAGAATGAATAAATTGAAAAATATATATATATATATAAAGAATACACAAATTGAAACCCTTTAGAAATGTTTGACTCTTTAGTTTTTCGTGTAACGTTTGTAGTTAAACATTTGTATATTTATCATTTGTTTTAATTTTGCGATGCTGGGAGAGTGATGACACCCAGTATAATGAAATTCGGAGAAATTAGGTAGAAATTACGCCCCCGTGTCTGAATAGCATTGCTGCAGCCACGAGATTTGAAACTGAAAAACCTTCAAGGTCACACGGAGGTTTCCTATAGATTTTATGCCTCAAATATTGTCAATGTGACGATGACTTTGACGATGGCCCTCTAAGAAACAGTCAAAAAAGTAGTATTTTTTGTTATATGTAATATTAGACGTGATGGTAAGACATTTTAAATTACTATATCAGTTTTACAACCTTTTTCGGGTGGAAAGCAGATCGTAATTTAGGAAATAAGTACAAAGTATATACTTTCCCAAAGGGAGAGGTTCCTTCATCACGAACGGATTTGCTAATATTATTTCGCTCGTAAATTAAAATGTCCCTAAGCTGAGCGAACCGGAGATACTCAATTTACGAGGGGATCTAACGGCCTATTACTGCTCGTAACGATCTACAAGGCAAAATGACATATTTTTGTAACCTCCCACCAAATAGATGCTGTAACTGAAGATTTCTAGAGAGGCAAATACTTTTATTGTGATATTTTTATTTTACCACATCAATGAGAATACATTTTAATGGTGAATATGGTCTGTGATTATACACCACATCAGCTGCGCATCTGATCTTCGATTACTCTATCGAAGACTGACTGAAATCAAGGATTTGGAAGATCTATTCTCAAATTCGAAGTTAAACTTTAGGCAACATATAACTCAACTATGGAAGGCTCTTTGAAATTATTAGGATTGGTGATAAGGAAATCCAAACACTTCAATAATATTCAGGTTTTGCAAGGCATTGTACAACACGATTGTAAGAAGACATATGGAAATGAATGTAGTTTTATCTGGAACCCTGACTCTTATGTCTTTTTGCTGAAGAAAGTTCGAAAATGTTTGGTGTGTTTTTTTTAAATTTTAACATATATATAATTACTACCCATTTCTGTATCCTAGTTCGTTTATTCTAGGCGTGGTTGACTATAATCCCCTTTGTCTTAAAAGGAAACTTCTGACTATTGAATTTAATTTAATTTGTAATTTAAATTAATCTACAGAAACATGAATATGTTCAATAAAACAATTCAATAGAATAAAACTGATATTATATTCCCAAAACGGTTGCCAGTAATCTTAATTTAATGTAACCTAGGCTATAGCCTCTTCTAAGATGGACTTTTTTTTATAAATATGTGTATAACATATTTTATAAATGTGTGTAAATCAAGTAAAGAAAAGAACAATCATTTTGACATATTATGTCCTACATATTTAGTCATACGAGGCAAAAGTGACAACCGCGGAGCTATTTTTCGCTGCAAGCCCTTTTAAAATGTTGACAATCAATTATTTATTTATATCTGGTTACGTATTTAAATTAATAATATTGCTGTTAAAATTAAAATAACATATCAACGTTTTGGATTACTTAGTCTGCAAATGTTGACGTGTAAAACTGATAAAATAAAACTGACAAAATAAAATAAAACTAATTTAGAAAATGTGAAACAAGACAGCCCAAGTGAACCTTTCGGCGATTTATATGTATATCCACGTCACTGAGACAGGTGTTACCATATGACCTTTACCTATATCCTTTTCCCAAATCGTGTAATCGTAAATAAAAATGTATCCACGAGGTGTTTCTCTCCGCTTAATTATTTTTCAATACGCTCGCCAGCACCGCCTGCTAACCAGAACATCAATCATTCGCAATCAATTAAGAAGTCTTATAGGAGGAGAGACAGCTATCGCGCAATCTTGTCACGGCAGCTGAGACTACATACGTTTTGTAAAAAATCTACAATTCCTGATATTGAGTGGTCTAAAATCTAAAAATAACGGGATAATCGGTTCGGTTATGCAATGAAAGGCAATCATTTATAGGGAAAATCAAACAACTCGTAGAAATCGGACATAAAAGAAGCGCTCCATAAAATATGCACGAGTACAAAGTGATGAAGTGTAGTGAATGAAGGTTCGTCTATATGTGCTTAATCTACAAACTTCTATTATTCGGTTTAATACCGACAATCAACGTAAAAGGGTTTATAAGTTAGGACAACCATATAGACAAACTTCTAATGAGTTTCAGATGGGTAATGGATCAGGAAATGGAAATGTTAAATTGCGAGCGATTTCATAGTAAATCACGGAAATAGCAACCCTAACGACAAGGTGGAAATTAGGGCCGCTGTCACGCAATGTTATTTCTACTTTGCCGGATTTCCTATAAGGAGAGTACACCAAGGGGTGAGATGGTATTCCTGATGATATTCCTTCCTTAGAAGCATTAAATTATTGAGTGGTGATAAACGAATCTACTCGTAAGTTAGTTGACCTGACCGATTACGAAAATTTGTAAAAAGTTTAGATCTCAACGCCACTTGATTGTACAGGTCACATCACCAACTTATTTGTGATTATGTTAGGTTTAATGTTACTGCGACCCGTAGCGACTATGCAGTATCTGCATTCAACAGTATTTTAACTTAACGGGTTAGCTGTAAATTAAATTATGTACCAATAGCCAGGTTATGGATTGTAAT
>OX155952.1:7886103-7998603 GCA_944548615.1 Micropterix aruncella
ATAAAGAGTAGTAACGTAACTTAGCCCCGCTTTAAATCCCATTGTTGTTTACTCCCACCTAAATTTTTATTGGCCACCAGTACCTATGGCAGATCTAAAACCGGCTCACCTAAGAGACTAGTCGCAGAGCAGCCTCATATGTGCCTCATACATGTCATCATAACCAATGTGCATCATTAACGTGATCATGAATGAAAATCCATGGATATGTAATTGGAGGAAATGAAAAATATTATAAATATTGCGTCACAATATCCGTTGAGGCACACTTCGTACAATAATGAAAAAAGGTAGCTTCCAAATCCATAACAGTTTTCGAGTATTTAAATTAGACTGATTCGATTTGCTTTCGTTTTTCACAGAATTATTTAATTCTAGAATTAAATATTTCATTTGTGCTTTCTTTCATTATTTCTGTCATTCATCCATTCACAGAAAGTTACTTCGAAGTTACGCGGGCGCGCGGGATGCATCACATGGTATCATCTATCGTGGACCATCACCACTTCTATGGAACATAGTAGTGGACAGCCTCATAAAAACACTAAATGAAAGGGGCTACACTACTATTGGTTATGCCGACGACCTAGCAATAATGATTAATGGAAACGCAGAAAATATGCTATGTAAAGTCATGCGCTCAGCTTTGCAGATAGTAGAAAAATGGTGTGACGAACATAAATTGTCAGTAAATCCGAAAAAGACAGAACTCATCCTCTTCACCAAGAAGAGGAAGTTGCCAGAACTACAAGCACCAAAATTATTCAACACCAAACTCTCCCTATCTACAGAGGTGAAATATCTGGGAGTCATCCTTGACAGCAAATTAAACTGGGCGAGTCATATCGAAGCCAAAACAAAGAGGGCCTGCCTAACTTTTTGGCAGTGTCGGAGACTAGTGGGGAAAAAATGGGGTCTCAACCCAAAAATCACACTCTGGCTGTACACATCAGTCATCAGGCCCTCTCTGACTTATGGATCAGTTGTATGGTGGCCCAGAACACAACTGACCACAGTGAAAGCGAGACTCCAGAGCCTGCAACGCTTAGCGTGTGTAGCAGCCACTGGATGTATGAGAACCACACCATCGGCCGCACTAGAGTACCTCCTAAACATGAGACCTCTGGATCTTGTCATCCAAGAGGAGGCTAAGGCAGCCGCTCTAAGACTAAGAGCAAATGGACTGTGGAAACAAAACACAGAAACACCACACTCAAAAATTCTGAAACGGGCTTTAGAAGAAATTCCTCTTCTGGACGCACCCATGGACAGGATAATATGCCATCATGTCTTTGATCGAAGATACAATATCCAACTCATTGCAGAACCAGCAGATCACTCTGGTACAAATGAAGTAAGGATATACACAGATGGCTCCAAAACCACTCAAGGTACCGGAGCCGGCGTCTTCTCAAATGATCTAAACATCAAAATATCAACTACCCTAGGCAACCTAAATACGATCTTCCAAGCAGAATGCATTGGCATCACCAGAGCAGCACAAGCAGTTGCAGCCAAAGATGTCGGAGACCTAAGCTTGAAATTTGTCTCCGACAGTGCCTCCGTGCTACAAGCGCTAGCAAAAAATACTATAACCTCTGTCCTTGTACTGGAATGCCACAATGCGCTCCAATCCATTGCAGGGTCAAATAGAGTGACCCTGCAATGGATTAAAGGGCACAGCGACTCACTGGGAAACGACGCGGCAGACGAACTGGCCAAAAGGGGATCAAAGGAAATATTATATGGACCGGAACCCTTGATGCCCATTCCCCAGGCCCAAATAAAAACATGGCTACGCAGGAACACCGAAGAAACCCACCTTACAGAATGGAAAAAGAACGCAGGATGCAGGCAAACAAAGAACGCGGTTCCGGAAGCGTCCAAAAAACTTGCCCGCAACCTCACCAGATTAAAAAGGGACAAAATCCGTAAAGTCATAGGTACTATGACAGGCCACTGTCCCCTAAACAAACACCTGTTTACCATAGGTGTGACAGACAGCCCTCTATGCAGAGGATGCATGGAGGAAGAAGAAACGCCACAGCATGTGCTCATGGAATGCAGGAGCGTGGCAGAGCAACGGGCAAGAATACTACAATCTCCAGCATCTGTCCCGGAGGCCTGTAGCAACCCAAACAGGCTGCTAACCTTCTGGGACAGCCTGGGTTGGCTGGAGTAACATAAATAGAAACATGAGCCACGCACAACGGCCCAATCAAGAGGTCAAGTGCGGGAAAAAGCCCAGACAAACTAAACTAAACTATCTATCGTGGACGCAACTAACTAAAAGACAAATAACATGGCCATATTCTGTAACTTTCGTGTGATATTTCACTTAATAATGCATAAAAAATAATAATATGATATATTTATCTAAAGTTGTAAAATGAAATGTCATTGCATAGTTTTTTTAAATGTTTTTATACATTTAAAAATATTTTATAAACTATAATAGATAGAATATAATGTTTATATTTCTTTAATAGTGTTTGTGGCACATTTCATTGAACCATAAGACATTACACAAAAGGAAATCGACACAGCATTCCTGAGTTATTCAGGTTTCAAAAAATGGCAGTGATAAAATAGATGAGGCAAGGATGTATCCAGGGGGGGGAGACACAGGGGACACGTCCCCCTCCCCCCTCCCAAAATAAAAGTAGAGTAAAAAAAATGCCAAAAAATTGAGAATCAGGGAGAATTGGCGACCTATGTACCTAGTGTTAGGCACGTATCCAGGGTTGGGGGGAAGGGGGGATTGTTGGGATTTAACCCCCAGCAAGTTTGGTAGGTGCCGCGTGCGTTGTTTCAATGAATGTCCCCCCCCCCCCCCCCGGAAGATGAAGTCTGGATACAGGCCTGAGATGACATCATAACTAATGAAGTAATCAGAAACCTTTCGAGCCTTTTTTTGACACTATAAACATTGCAGATCAGGGGCTGAATAGTTTGCATGAGTACTCTCATAGTTTGCATCTGCTCTAAATTTGTGAATAAAAATTGTATTTTATTTACCCAACAAGGTCGCCATCCTAAAAACCGTGACCGACGCAGTAATTGTCCTTCGAATCTAACAGCATTCCTCTGCAGCTGGCGCACGGGTCTTACACTAAGGACATCCCGCATTTGAGTGTCTCTAGCTAAATCCACAGCTAATTTACCTGAAAAATAAAAATACACTCCAGTATGCACGAGCAAATATGCGGAAAGCGTACGAAGAATGTAACATTGATTTTGAGGAATTTCTATATCACTCTTCTTTTTTATAAAAAGCGGTACAAATACATACCATTACAATTTCTTAAACTTGAGTCTATTCCATTTTGCAGTAAAATCACAGCGACTTGAGCATGCCCTCGATAGGCAGCGCAGTGTAGACTAGTGTTACCTTGAGAATCAACGCAATTTATATTCGGTGGCTGCGGTGATGTTAACTGAAAAAAATAAAAAACATTTTTTTTAATGTTCAGATGAGGATATTAACTTTTTACATATGGGTGGCAACAACGAAAAAGCCTGGGGCTCTGCACTAACTTAATTCGGCAAGAAACAATAGTTGTCAGAGTTGGTGCGCATTTCCGATGGCTGGTTTTTTTCCTAAGTGCCACTGCAATCGTATCAACTGTACTGGATAGTCAATATTGTTGTTATCATGAAAAAATATCCTAAGTACCTGATTGGACAACAGTACTTTGAAATCTCACAGGCCTCAGTAATAGCCAGCCGTACTGGGACAACAGTTTCATATAGCTTTACTGCATCTAAAGTTGCCAGCGCTAACGATATCGAATCGATTACTTTATTACAAAATGTGCCATTGTATGCCTGCCAATGTATATTTTATTATATTGTATCATTATAATATATCATTATAATAAGATAACAACTTTTCGTCTATTTCTAAGAATATGCCTGTTTTTTGCTCAAATTTCATACAAAGTATATAAGTCATTCCTCAAAATGACTAGAGCCTTTTGTCTACATAATCTAGAAGCATGTATTTTTTGAGTATAAATTATAACGATATAAGTGCATATATTTGTATAAAATTAAATTTTTAAAATAATATTCAAAATTACAAAATCCAGAAAACCAATAAAGGTTTTCTGGATTTATTATGGATAAAGGCAAAGCAACTGCCCTCATACTTTTAGATTACAGCAAGGCTTTTGATTCTCTGGATCACTCTCTTCTGGTGGCAAAACTTTTACATCTAGGCTTTTCTGGGTCAGCATGCGAATTGATACGTAGTTATCTGTCAGAGCGTTTTCAAAAAGTAATTTTGAAAGATGTATCTGGCCGTCAATCGATTTCCTCTCTTCGTGAAGTTAAAACAGGCGTACCACAGGGATCGATACTGGGCCCGGTCTTATTTGCACTATATACTTCTGACATAGCTGCAAATTTTGAAAACTGTCGCTGTCATCTATATGCCGACAACACTCAATTAATGCATCCCATAGACACGAATTGTCCATTTTCAGCAGTCAGCCTAATCAATGCCGATCTTGAAAGGTTATCCGCTTGGTCCAATAAACATGGCTTACAAATCAACCCTTCGAAGTCATGTTTTATGATTATTGGATCGAAACAGGGCAGGACTAAAATTGCCAACTATGGCTCTCTTCCTATAATGGTGGACAGTTTGCCAATACCACTGGTCACTACGGCTAAAAATCTGGGTATTCTATTTGATGGAAAATTAGGGTTTGAGGAACATGTCAGCAAAAGCGTTGGGTGGGGTTTCTCACGTCTAAAGGCCTTATACAGAATTCTGGAGTACCTCAGCGTCAGAATCAGAATACTACTTGTAAATGCCCTTATATTGTCTATAATGGACTATGGCGACTGTGTGTACGGCCCCTGTCTATATAGGAAGACTGAGCGGAGACTTCAGAGACTGCAAAATGCCTGGCAAGATTTTGCTTTACGAACCCTCCACGTCATCATGTGTCACCATTCCTTGCGAAAGCTTCCATGTTGAATATGAGTAAAAGAAGGCAGCTCCATCTTGCGACCCTTGTACTCAAGGTAGTACGCAATAAACAGCCGCGATATCTTTACTCGATTATGACGTGGTCCCGTAACCGGCATGTCCATTCAACACGGGCCCGTGAACAACTTGCTATAATACCCAAGCACAAAACTACACATTTCCAGTGCAGCTTTTCGTATTATTCTGCGGTTGTATGGAATCGGTTGGGAATGGCTTTGCGATCGAAATCAATTGCAGTATTTAAGGACCACTTTAAAAGTTTATTATTAAAGGAAGATATTTAGATGTCATAATTTGATTTTATTTTAAAATAACTATTGCCAATTGGATTATTACTATTGTCTTTGTTTATTTATTAATTTGTAAAGTGATTATTTGAGGTTAAATATTTTGATTTTGATTATTTTTGATTTATTATATGTAGATTATTAAATTTATGTAATTATGTTATTTTCTTTTAATATCATTTGATGTTAAATATCTTGATTTTGATTATTTCGATTTGTGTATTTATTTGATTATGATTATTTGGATTTTTTATTTTAAGATTAATTTGATTTGGCTATTTTATTTTAAAAATCATATATGTACTAATAATTAATAGGTGTGTCCTGAAAACCAGGATAAGAGATATCCTGAGGATACCCCTAATTTGCAGCGTTTGTAGCTTTATTTCATAGTCTTTGTCTATTTATAGTTTTAATTTTTAATCTGTGTGTTCTTGTTTTTTGATATATGTTTTTTATAACAGCTGCAAATAAATAAATAAATAAATAAATTATTTGATAAATCATTGAGAAAATCCCAATTGTGAGTTGAGAAAATTCCAATGGAAGTCCCGCTCTATCCGTAACATCCATTTGGGGACATGTATGGCGGCCGCCTAAAATCCGAAACATCCGCTACTGGATATCGCGCTCGCCGCTGCGAAAAATGCAATTTACGATTCGAAACGTCGTACTTAATGCTTTCTGACGGCGGAACGATATGGCCAAATAATCTTTAATTCGGCGGCGAACGGCGAAAAAATCGAACGGCGATTTAAAAAGTCAGCATAGACGTCAAAACGGCAGTCTCCATCGGCCAGCGCCGCGGCCGCGTATAGTTCCGCGAAATGGTGGTTTTGTGCAGTGTTTTGTGGATAACAGTGCAGTGTTTACTGGATAACAGTGAGTAATTTGCATTTTTAAGTAGTTTAGGCATGAGGATTAGTCAATTGAGATAGTCCATTTGCTGTTTTTCACGAATTTTTAAAGAAAACACTTCGGCGACAACAAACGGCTCGCGAAAAAATGGTTGTTATTATTTTGTAATGTTTATGAAATATCCCGATATATATTGCGAAATATGACGTAATGTCGCTTTAATTTACTAACAAAATAAGTATTGCTTCATTTACATCCTAAGTTATCACATAATTAGGCGTATTTTGAAAATTATATCTTGTTTTGTAAAATGAATCGCGCAAAGAAACTTGTTTTGATAATTACTATGAGAGAATAAAGTGCGATTTTCCATAGTTTTTCGATGAAATGTGACTCTTTGGAGTATAGTAATTAGTTATTAGACATATAATAAGTCTATGATAAGACAATATAATTGAAAAAATCTAACGAATTTTATATTATGAGCATTCGAAGTTTATTATTAAGTTCGGACGCGGAAACTCTCAAAACTTTAGATTTTTCTATAATATCAGACAAAGCTCAAAGTTCTGGTGTGATTTCTAAGAAGTGTGATGTAGTAATAAAATTATTTTGAAAGAATTTCATATAAAAAAATACCATAAGTAGTCACAAATTAAAAATTTAAAAATTTTTTTTTTACGAGAATACATAAAATTTTTCTTGGCTGAATAAATAAATATTTTTGTATGCAAATAAGTAAAAAAAAAATATCGTTTTGGTAAAGCATTTAATAAAGAACATAACTGTATTTACAATTTTTGCATGTTTTACGTATTTTGTGACAAAAAAATCGAAATGATTTTATAGGCGAGTTTTTTCAGTTTGCCAATTTTGTAATATTTATTCATTATTATCTTAATTGTTTTACGAGATAAGGTTATAATGTTTTATATGTCAAATTTCAATGCGATCATTTTTCTCTTTATCTTTTTTTAATCCGTTTAGTGGTTTATAAGTTATGATCGTTTTTCTCAAGGCCGTTGACTCGCGTCGATTTTTTCCCGAATATGTCGCGCGCAAAAGTAATAGGTGAGTTTTTACCTCGCAACAGGAGGGGTTAAGTGAAAACTATTTTCAACTCCTTTTTCATGTTGGATTTACCCATCATGTTATTTATAAATGTATTTATTACAAAATGACAGTACCATGGCATCTGTTTTTTTTTTTTTTTAATTAATATAATTTAGTATATATTTTTAGGTTTCTGAAGGTTCGTTGTAATATTTTTGTTTGATTGTTCTTCTCGGGTGGGAAGTCGCCCGCATTGAGGCGGTAGCAAAGTTCCAGACTGCCCCGTAGGTAAGTGGCTAATAATTCAACTCACAAGTTTATTAATAGTATTTAGATCTCCTTCCCGTGCTGCTGAAACGAGCTTCTTTTCTCTCTCCCGTTGTTCTGTGTGCTCCGTAGCGAGTAATAATTTTCGAATATCTAAAGTTTTAGCCATGTCTCTCGGTAATTTTCCTTCGCCATTCATAAGCGTAATATCAGCTCCGTATTTTAATAGCATTACGACTAGCTCCTGCAAATGAAATAAAGGGGTTCTAATATGTCAATTTCTAGATTGTTTACAGAACTCCAAATAGCAACAACACAACTAAACAAAAATGAAAAACAAACGAAACCATTCATTATATAGGTTAATTAATTGCTCAATGTTATAGTATGTATTGGCAACCCTTCTACGCTGGCGACATGCAAGTGGCACTGATAGTCCGTCAAAACTGATAGCAATTTATTTGGGCATCTATAATAACATTTTATAAAGATTTATATTTGATTATAAAAACCTAATAATTTAACCAATGATAAGAACAACAACATTCTATTATTAGTGCCATCTATCACAGAAATAATATGGAGAGATAGAATACCATCTATTAGTCGTGAATGTATATGAAACATGTATATCAATTAAAAAATGTACACCTTTATAATATTAGTCAATAATATTAAAATAGTAGGTAAAAATTCGTTTGTTATTAAATTATTATTTTATTTCGAGATAGGCTACCATATAGGTGTCTTTAAAGCGCCATCTATCGTGTGCCGCCATACTGCAGAGAAGAGAAGATTAATACATTTTTGAAACGTTGACTATTGGGAATTTAATAGGTATTGCTAACTAGCTTATTTTAAAAAAAAACACCAGTAATTGATAATTTTAATGCTAAATCTGATAGAAAAAAGTCAGTTTTATTTTTAAATTCCTAATTAGTTTTTATGATGGTTTTAAAATTTAGCCTACCACCAGAGGTGTTTATGAATTGTTTAAAAAAAAACTGACAACCTACCGAAATGTAGGTGTTTGACACTTCTTTAAATGCCTATATCTCTTTTATTTATTGAGTCCCACAAAAGTTAATTGCAGTTTTGGAATCAGCGTGGTAAATATAGTCGGGTGACGTTAAAAAAGCAACAATGTAGAACTGGTAGCAAGACCTAATAAATACCGTCCTATCTTTTGCAGTAAAATCTCAGCTGCCAAATCGTAGCTCGGCATTAAGCAATCTAATAAGCTATATAATCATTGACGTAAATAAACGAAAAAACAAAAAATACCTCGATATAAAAAGCTCGATCAGTCGACCTGATAGTCATAAAAATAAAACAAAATAAATGGTAGTAGAGCACGCATTAAACAAATGTTGTCTGTAAATATTAAATCGCTACCTCGTGGCCGATAAATGATGCTTTGTGAAGAGCTGTATCTCCAATATCGTTTGCGGCATCGATGTCCGCTCCCTCCATCAGCAACACTTCCACGACATCCGGATGTCCAAAATAAGTTGATAAATGCAGGGGAGTCCATCCGAAATTACTTTTACTTTTACCTAACAAGAAAGCAAAGCCATTTTGACACATTATGGAATTTTGAAGTAGAATCATTAGAATTTTAGATGTACCTTTGCAGCTGATATCCAGGGTAATTGTCCCATCTTTCTGCGCTTTTATTAGATCTCTCACAACGTTAATTTCACCATGTCGCGCAGAATACAATAAAGCTTCTTGCGCCTCGAGAGTAGATTCAGATTCAGTTTCCGTCGTCATTTTTATATACTAACCTATTTTATGTCGGGAAACAGGTCATTATTTAGATTTTTCTCGAGAATTAGGTCAACAGGACTACACCCCAATCCCTTGTTTTCCTTTCCTTTAGTGTAATGTCAATGTGACAGATGACAAATGACACTTGACAGCAGATCAGTATGCGTTCAGATTTTATGCTTCGGAGCTACTGCGCTTCTAAAACTTTAGACTAGGTTAATAAGTTTTGTTAACTAACGTTAATCAATTAAAGCGTTAAATCCCGTGATATTTCATTGACAACGCGTAAATAATAATAAATTTACCATTCCGCAAACTCGCCCGATCTAAAATGGGAAATCTTACGAAGACGAAATTTTTACGAATCTAATATCGCCGCAATACGAAATCGAACGCACCACGAATCCAAAGCGAATTAGGGCGGCGCCACACTTGTTTCACGTACCACGTAAAAAACACATATGACGTCTCGACTCGAATTTGCATACTCAGAGACACACATTCTACGTAACGTTGCGTATAATGCGTTGCATACGTAGTACTTGAGAAAGGCGCTGGCCTTAAGATTGGACAGACTGAGCCCACGTACGCAATATATTCAACAACGCAATATATCATCTGGACCCTTGAATTTGCATGAAAACATGACTTAGGCCGGGAATACACGTCAGATTTTTTCTGTTCGATAGTCCGATCCGATAGTCTGATGAGACTATCGTAAGGCGCTTTTGCCGTACACTTATTTGAACATTCAATACACGTCCGATCCGACTATCGGATCGGATCGGGGTCCAACACACTGGGCCTACTTACGCAACGTCTTCTTCTTCTTATAGTGCCTCTCCTAGAGGAGGTTGGCTGTCAGCTCTGTGATTTTTTCCCTGTCTTGGGCCAAGCGAAATAGTTCTTCTACGCTCCAGGCGTACGCAACGCATTATGACATCTGACCCTTGAATTTTTAGATGGAAGCAGACACACTTATCCTACACAACATTGCGTAGGATAAGTGTGTCTGCTTTCATTCGAATACAAGGGTCATAATGCGTTTTGTTGCGTGCATCGGACTTGTATGCCGGACCCCTTACGGTGCCGACTTGCTAGTCCTATGTACGCAACATACACAACGCATTATGACACCTGGTCTTTGGATTTGCATTAAAGCACACACTTATCCCACGCAACTTTGCATATGAGAAGTGTGTCTGCTGTCATGTAAATTCAAGGGCTAGGTGTCATAATGCATTCCGTACGTTGCGTACGTAGGATCAGTGTGCCCGACCCCTTAAAAACATACTTATCATACACAACGTTATCAAACGCGTCCTACGCTACCTACACAACGTTACCTGCGATCTTCAGATCGGAATGGGGTGAAGGGGATGACGGTATGCCTTGAGTACGCCGTCCCATGCGTAAGACCAGTATGTTTTTAGAACCTACATTCGCAACGGGTCAGACGTACATAGAACATCGGTGCATGCACAGAGAAAAGAACCGGTGCATGTGTTTATAGTTTGTTTACATTTTGTAAACGGGAGATGAACACTTGTACTCGAGATCTTTTTTATGTCATTTTCAGTAATATTCTGAATATCCATATTACTGTACTTTTTAGACATGCGGAAGTAAAAAAAAAAGCGTTTTTCATCATATTCCAATTTACGAATTAATTTTTGGTATTCTACAAATTTTTCTCTTTGTCTATTTATATCATTAATCCAATATCTTATTTTCTTAACTTTGTTTTGTTTTTGTGTTTAAATATTCATATTCTTATAACATATTCATTCAAAAACTACAAACTAAGTAACAATTCTGTTTCCAGACTCTCCCGACTGTCAGTCATTAGCTTACGCTGATTACACAATCGATTAGCTAACGCTGCACGGTGCGCAGACCGTCCAGGAGCACCAGAAGATTGACTTTTGGGGGAAAGTAGCCCTTAGGCCAGAATCCTACCCGGGCTCGCGCTTCATGTGGGGAGGCCGCCGGATGGGTATTGACCCGTGAGTGTGACCGACCTTGAACAAATGAGTCTTCGTGGCCAACTCAGCAAAGGCCCATTAGCTCCCACCACTGCATTACAATCAAATAGTCTCTGCTTGAGACCAACAATACTAATTTATAAACAGCTGATCAAGTCTCTCAGTAAGACAGCTCCCCCCCCCCCCCCTTTCCCCCACTTAGGGTTAAGGATCAAAGGTTGAAATTATGACATGTTATAGTGTCATAATTGGATAATACAAGTGCAGTTTCATGGAAGTACTTGTAATATCAGTTGCTAAATTTGAACTACATGGAAAGTGAAGCTATAAAAACCATTTTAAAAAGCGGCTTAGTTAAGTTTTTCCCCTCTTTCCTCTATAAACTTTTCCTTAGAGATATGTTTCATTTCTGTTGGTCTTACGCTCATTTGCCCATTGTTCTTTCGTGGAAAATGCATTTTATTTTCCAAGAACAGAGCCTAATTAGGCTCCATAATTATGGAAGAATAAATAAAACAAATTCTTTCCGTAAAATCATGTATGTTTTTCTTCCATATGAATGAAGAGCGTCTCCTGCTTTTTAAATGTAATGCCACAGTTTTCGCATATGAAGGTATCACTACGTGCGTGCACCAGCAAATGCTTCTCGAGCAGAAAATTATCTGCGAAGTTGCGCTGGCAATTTTGGCACTGAAACGTCTTGCCGACGTGCGTGAGAACGTGCCGGTTAAGCGCTGTCGAGGTAGGGTAGCTCTTTCCGCAGTGGTCGCACAGCTGAGGCCCTTGCTCGCAATGCTTCTTAATGTGAGCGTATAGTTTCATCCGATCGGTGAAGAGAGTGAGGCAGACTTTACAGCGGAATACGCACGGGACGTCCATCGGCGGTGAATTGGAGCATTTATGCGATTTAGACGAGAAACGATCTCCGCAGTCATTGCACTTAGAGGTCGCAGTCTTCTTGATTTGTATGTGCTTTTTAGCATGGAAATATAAATCTTTCCGATCTTCGAAGAGTTCGCCGCACTGTCTGCATCTGTAGACGCAGCCAAGCTCTGTGACGAAATCCGCACGCGTGTGCATGCTCTGAATGTGCTGCAGCAGATTATTTTTGTCACTAAAGCTCCGCCCGCACTGCTCACACACCTGATCCAGTTCCGGGCGATGGAACAATCGGTGCTGCTTCAATTTCTGCTGTGAATCAAACAGCAAATCACAATCGATACACGTACGCTTACAACTCTCCATATGAACAGTCAACACGGAAATATCATGAAAAACTTTCTTACAAGCTAGGCACGAGTACTTATTCTTATAATCAGCGTTATCCCCATCGTTGAATATTATCGATTGTGCATTGGACGATTCTTTCATTAAAATTTGCCGCACGATATCTTCGTCGGAATCCAAAACGTCGATCTCCATATGAATCTCATATTCGTCATTCGGCGACGACCGCTTATTCTCATTCGTCATACTAGTAATCTTCGTCACTTTTACCCCGCCTTGAATCAGCTTATTTGCTACTTCCAAAGACGTGTCATTCTCCTCTAAATAGCTCATAATCGTAGATATATCGTCGCTCTGCGATTCCTCGATGCTACTTGGAAATTTCACCGTGGCATCTTCAGCGGGCACCATATTTGTGAGTAGAATGCTGGAAGATTGTGCTTTCAGTTGGAAATCATAAAATTGACACAGTTCGTTTACGCATTTCGTGCAAATGCCATTTGGTAATTTGTCATTTCTTGTCACCGTGATTGCGAGGCAGCACTCTAATTTTCTATGGATATCCTGGTTTTCCAACACATCTACGTGTTTATCGTCGATATAAAGGCAAATACGACAGTATTTATCAAGAGACATTTCGAAATAAAGTATTTTTTTATTGTAGTATTATAGGTTAGAATTTTGACAGCTGTCAACCAGTTTAAGACCATAGACAAAAAGTAGATTGCCAGGATGGAAATTCTCCCCTTGAAATAAAACGAAACGCCTTTTACAATTTTTATTTGGAAATCGCATTACAAAATCTTATGGCATTCTACATTCAAAATAATAAAAAACATTAACACAAACTGGGTGGTTCATTACAAAATAACTTTGGTCCCAATATGACACCCTTTTACCATAACTAGGTATAATTTATATAAATTATTGCTTTTCTTCTGTGTGCGATTCAAGCCCACTATCGATGAAATCTTTGAAGATAAGCGACACTTTTAGCGGGAGGGTTCTGAAGAAATTGTTCATGTATAAGAGAGGTCCTGGAATAGAGACTTCCGGTAGGTCTCTTCGCATGGCTGTGATGATGCATTCTGCTGCTTCTTTCGGCGGAACAACTTTCATCAGGCTTGGGAAGCGAATACGCGGCTTTTGACAGAGACCTGTGTCTACGATGTACGGATAGATTGACGTCAATTTGATCTAAAATGAAAAGACAATTAATAACGCCATTGAGATATCGATAGCATTGATTATATAGGTAGGTATAGTAATAGATCGTCCAACGTCAGTACTATTTGGCAACCCTTCTGCGCCAGAGACAAGCAGATGGCGCTGATAGCATTGTACGGCGAAACTAATAGTAGGAATGTTCGACCGTCTATAATAACATTGATAATTAATGTTTTTTATATAAAGGACTGATCGATTATTAAAACTAAATAATTTAACAAATGATATCAACAACAGCATTCAATTATTAGTGCCATCTATCGCGTTTATATATAGGCTGATCAGATACATAATATGGAGTGACAGAATGCCACCTATGACTCTATCCGACATCCCAGTGCGTAATTATTACGTATTGAAACCTGTACACCAAATGAAAAATTGGCATCTTTACGTAAATAATATGAAAATAATAAGAACTAAGCTAATTCGTTTGTTAATATATTATTACATTATGTCGAGATAGGATACCGTATAGCCGTGTTTAGAGCGCCATCTATAGTGCACCGCCGTGATATTGAACATAAGATTAATGTTTTTTTTATAGAGCTTGTCATCATTACGATTCCGTATTTATGGATGTTGATATATTTGCCATACCTTCCCCCCCCCCCCCCGAGATACATGAAATAATCTAATTATAAATTAATCTGTTTGTTATGTAATTATATATTCTCCTCTTATCTTTGTGTTTACATTTTTTTCTATTCGTTCTCATAACGTGTTACATAACACAATAGGTTAATATTTTTTTATATGTTTATATTATTTATTAATTCATTTAATACCATAATAATTATTTAAATTATAAATTTATTGATTATTTTTTGCTCTCTTTAATTTATATTTACTCTTTTATACTTTGGACTGGTAAGTTAGTAAGTTAGCAATTAATTCAGCATTAATTTAAATAAAACCCTAACAAAGTTCTTGATTGTAGGCAACTTTTTCTAAAAACTTCCCTCTTAAGGCTATTTTTGGACAATAACTCAAATTTAGGAATAATTCAGAACCGGCGACCAACGAGACAAGTTTTAGAAAATAGCTTAATAATACCCAGAAGGAAAACATCATTTGGTCAAAGACATTACTCTTTCATTGCGCCGAGATTTTACAATCTGATCAATATGGAAATAAAAATGAATTTGACATTTAGGGAATTCAAAAATAAATTAAAGAAATGGTTATCGAATCATGACAGACTAGCCATACATCAAATGTTAGAAATAATAGTATAATAAAACTTAGGTGCACAAATTATTAACATATTTTTAAACTTATATGTTAAGTATTTTTTAACATTGAACTAACTACTAAAAATTATTTGACTTTGACAATGAATTATACTTTTAGACTAGGTATTTTTATATTAAATCCTATATTACTTAACATAATATTAAATATTAATGACTGTTTCTTTCTTTTCTCACATATAACTTTATTTATATTATTTAAATATTATATTTATTGCCGATTTAATAATGGAATTGCATTTTATTTATTATATTTTTTAATATTTTTTATTATTATTATTTTTTATTTTATTCTGAAGACCACATTTTAGGGCAATTTAGTGTCATTAGCTTTTTACTAAAACTTGTACATTTGTAAGCAACCAAGCAATCAAGCAAACTTGATTGTAATATTGGAGTCCTGTCCACCCTAGAACGGGCTAGTCCTAGTTGGGTGACAGAAACAAATAAGCAAAAGGTTAAGGTTTTGCCATTCGGTTCCTGTTATTTTTGTAAGCTAATCAATGTTTTATAGTAAGTAATTAATTCTTAAATAAATAAATAATAAATAAATTGGACATTTAAAAAAAAATGCTTTTATTTTTATATATTTCTTTATGTACAATGCGCAATGGGCCCGATTGCGTTTCTTTTTGATCTAAAAGTAAAATTAGTCCAAGCGACCGAGACACAGCAATACGTTAGAGCGGAATATGTAACGAACGATCGTCGATAAATACTACCTGCCGAACTTATACTAGTCCGAATAGATTCGAGCATATTTCGTGCGGTGTAAGATTTGACCTTGGCGGGCATTTTTATTGCGAAAAAGTGACAACCGTCATCTCACACTTCGCTCTAGCGTATTGCCCTGTCTCGTTCACACGGACTAATTTCCGATTTTAGTTCACGAAGAAACGCAATCGAGCCTTCATTTATCTTAAATCGCATAGCGCATGCGATATACATATGACCGTTTAATAAGTGGAAACATATAATTAGTTTGTTTGTTTTAATTGTTTTTTTTTATCATTTAATATTTGGTTTATTTTTATTTCATAAATATGTTTTGTTGTACTGTCTGCTTCCAAAAATAAGAGTGTTAGGAACTATCAGTGCCACCTACAAGTTGCGTTTCGTAGTAAAATCCTAGCTCCCAAATTGTAGTACTGCATTGAGCAATCTAATACGGTTTATAGTCAATGCCGATAGGTAGGTAGTATTTTATATAATAACCTGAAGCTTTCTCGGGTCTTCTCTTATTTCGTCATAAAGCGACTCCATCATTCCTCGAACTGCGAATTTACTAGCGCAGTAAGGGACTAGATTTGCGAGACCGATGACGCCAGCCATTGATGACAGCGCCACGATGTGGCCGTGGTTTCTGCGTATCATACTGGGCAGGAAAGCTTCGATCGTCTAAAATAAGAACAGAAAATTTATTATAAAAATCGATTGTGTCGCCTCAAGACTTTTCCGGCAAGCATACACCCCCCCTACCCCACGCTCCAAACACCCAAACCCCTTCCCCCGATAGTGATTGTGACAAGTGATTATGATCGTAAATGCAGCATATTTGTAGTATTTCCGTGGTATTAAAATGGCTATTTTACAATATGATACTTACTTGGTATTTTCTTAAATGCGGCGGAATTTAAAAATAATTTGTGTCGCTTGTATAAGAGATATTCAAACAATGTGGCTTCGGCCCTACGACGCATCTGTGTGCCGAATTGCAAGTCTCTTAGTCCAATATTTCTAGATTGAAGTATGACTACTGTGCGTCCTGGTGGACTGATTTGAACCACATTATTTTCAAATCTTGCCATGATCAAATGATGCATGCATGCTGATCATTGCAATCGGATGAAGCGTTTGGGCGCTATCGTGGAGTAATACACACACACACACACACACACACACACACTTAGACACACAGAAGTGCATTTACAATACTTTTACTCTGCTGGAAAGATAAAATAAATAAACAGAAATTAGGTAAGTTAGTATTTATACCCAAAAGTGAGCCATGACGTTCACGTCGAACAATTTCTTAATTTCGGCTTCTTTGTGCGTTAAAAACGAATGGCACGGCATGATTCCAGCATTGTTGACTAGTATGGATACTTCGCCGACATCTCTCTGGATGCGCTCTGATATCTGCATGACTTGGTCGCGGTTTGAAACGTCGCACCTAAAAACAAGAAAACCGATATAATGTGGTAACTCTGAGATAATAATCCAATTCAATGAACTTATATTATAAATGACCATAAATACAATGTAATCCGAAAACAAGTTACATCCTTACTTGAATACCATAAATCAAAAAGGGTGCCAAAAACAAAGGAAGCAGAAAAAAACATACTTTTGAAACCCAATGAATAACATTGTTAAAAGTTATGTATCTGTACTTCGTTATGATTATCTTCATCAATACGCTATACCTACTCATCCATTCGTATGGGGTTTTTAAAAATAAAATAACAATATTGTCGCCCAATGGCCAATAACCTTACAATGAAAATCAAAAGTATAGAAAATGTCCGCTCCTCGCAATTTATTATTATTCGAAAGTGTTTCGGTGGTATTTATTTGATAATTCGATGGCTGTTTCACCCCAGGGGTATCATTCTAGGGTGTTAAATTTGTCTATGACCCATGTATATAAAATGGACGGAGGATAAATTTAGCATGCCAAATTCTTCAAGAAACACCCCCAGAGGGTTGACCCTTGAAAAATGAGCATGCTAAATTTGTCTATGGTTCAATTGATTTGCATGGGCCAAAGACAAATTTAGCATGCTATTTTTTTGAAGAATAGGTCCCCAGGTAGGTCAGCGAAACTTGCATCCTAGTAGAGCATTTCAATTTCAATTTATTTCCACAAAAAATCTTACAGATTGTAGAAACTTAATATCTAGATACATTTAAGTTACAGTCTATTAGTCCGTTTTTACAATATTTAAATTCATCACCACCTACATACAGTTACTTCATTATTGCTTTTAGGGCATCAAAATCATTTTTAAGATTTATTTACTATAACCACAAATTCAAATAATCAATAAAAATAATCAAGAAATTAAAATCAGAAAAAGTCAGAATAATTAAAAAATGCTACTTAAAATTGTCAAAAAAAATGGCCAAAAAAATTGAAAAATTATTTAAAATTAACAAACTTATCGATCGAGTAAAAAGCTGTGTCTAATAAGAATTCTTTAAGTAATTTTTTGAATAAGCTTTCCAACTTGAATTGTTTTTAAACTTTCCGGTAGCCTGTTAAAGTAATATGGCCCGGAGTATTTTGTGTCTTGCCTTAGTTGTTTAGTTTAATACATGGTATAATTTATTTTATTGTTTAATTTATTTTTCGTATTTTTAGTATGTGTATCTGAAAACTTTTTATAATGTGTTTCTTTATTCTTAAAAAAACTCAGTCAGTAACTTAAAGAGATAGAGTGAGGTTAAGGTGAGGATTCTTAGCCTTTTAAAAATGGGTCGACAAGACTCTTCCCTTTTCACCTTTGCAATTATTCGCACTGCTCTCTTTTGGAGTATAAATATGGGTTTCCTATGACAAGCATAACAATTTCCCCAGAACGTAATGGCATAACTTAGGATAGCTTCAATATAGCTGAAATAAAAATTTCTTGTTTGCAATTCATCTAACGACCTTCTTACAATACTTAAAGCATAACATGCCCGACTTAACCTACTTTCGAGGTTTTCATAGTGAAAGTTCCATTTTAAAAATTCGTCGACATGAACACCTAAAAATCTAGTACAAGGAGCTTGAGGAATGGCAGTGTTATTTATTGAAAGTATTATTGGCGAACCTTTATTCCGATTTCGATCATTTGTAAAATGTATGAGGTTACTTTTAGATTGGCCTTGGCATTTATTACCGATTTCCTAAACAAATCCGTTTTTGTTTTTATTCGCACTTACCTACATCCTTTATTTATGTTTTGTATTCGCTTACTTTTACATCCCGAAGGCCATGTCGGAAAGATACAATTTTATAGCAAGAATGTTTAGCCAATCTTGGGATCTTCCAAAAATACAATAATCAAAAGATTCACAAGGATACTTAGAGAAGATGTTCTTTCTCTTACGTATAAGCATAAGCTTTCGTAGTTCCTCCAGTCGTCGAAGCGGCGATCTCTTCAACCGTCTCGCTATTTCCTTTCTCGTTGATATCCAAACAGACCACGGTAGCTCCCAGGGATGAGTATTGCAGCGCGAGCTCCCGGCCGATCCCGTGTCCCGCTCCAGTCACCAAGACAATCTCGCCTCTGACATCCTTCTCGTTCGCCGGCAGGAATAGGTTGATGATCGCCTGGACGTTCGCCAGGCCCATTCGCACCAGCGTCAAGAAGAAGTCGAGCAACAGAACCACCACTGTGTACACGGTGGTGATGATGTTTTTTTCATCGCGTCTGCAAAGAACACATCGATTCCAACATTAAATATTTAAAGTCGATTCATGGTCGGCAGCCATAAGATCAATAATTTCGAGGCGTGTCGATAAACTCAACGTTTCGCTAGATTGGCGTCGAACCAGACGCGATACGAATTTAGACAGTTCAGTTACGATTCAAGGTGATCCAGCTATCGTCGATAAATCTAAAACCGAAATGATCTATACAACCGCGTAAGTACCATTATGATGATAGGATACGGTAGACCTTGCTGATTATTTGGTATCGAAGGTCAATGTCCAGCGCTATGCAATCGAATCGAGCATGCATAATTTTTAGATGAATTTAAACAACGAATTGAGTCCATCATTAGTTTCTAGGGAAATTATGCAGTTTAGCTATCTCTGCCGTATATATTTATTGAAAAACTAAACTTACGATTGTTTAAAAATTAAAATATTAAAAAGTATTGTATTGATATTTATTTTGATTTGACGGTTTTTAATGAAATATTTGTGATTTATATATACATATCGATACATGTATATTTCCGGAATGTACTCAATCAGACCATTCATTTGACACTAATTACGATATATTTATGTAAATTTATTCACATTTGGACATTTAGACAACTACTTACTTGATATTTGGACAGTTATTGTACCCTATTGCACACGGGATAACATAAAGATTCTAACAATACCACACACTTCTAAATCGGTTCAAGCGTTTAGAAGTTATGGTGGAATAAAGAAACAGAAAACATACATATATGAAGCCTGAACACATTACACTCCTTTTTTGTTGGGCAGTCGTGTAAAATAGAACGAAGTTAACGTACCGAAATATACGTGTTTGACGCTTCTTTAAATGCCTATATCTCGCTTATTTATAGAGATAGAGCAAATATTTTTACTGATTCGGAATTAGTGTGATGATTATAGTGGGGTTACATTAAAGCGTCTTTAGTGTAGAAGAGTTTGCTGAACTGCATACCTACATTTATAATATTATTTCTAGTATACATTTCGCACCTGACAGATATAGTTTGCGCTTGCCCTTCATCATCATTAGTTTCACCTCTTTCCTCTGTATCTAAATCTAACTGGAGCGACGTGGGAGATTCTTCATTTGTTTCATTTTCTAAATATCGCTTGAGTCGTTCGGTCGCTTCTCCTACAGATTCGATCGTCATTGAAACTGCTGCTATAATGTTTTGCTGTTCGTGAAGTATCTTTTTAATGTTGCCAATTTTAAAATCGAAAGCCTCAAATTTATTCGCCATAATTTTATTTCACTTTTACAATTCTGATTTTCTGCTTTGACGTTTGTGTTAGATTTTTATTTCGATGCATGTACAGCAGTTTTTATTTCAAATTTATAGCGGGAAAAGTCTTATTCATAAATATGGACAATACTTTTTTTGTCGGCCAGCGGATCCTCTGTGCTTTTATTTATTTATTACATATTACATATCTTATATTTGAACTAAAATCACATAAAAAAATATTTTAAAGGAAAATAAAGCGACAAATTGATTCATCCCAATCCCATGCAATCCGAGGCACGTCACACATCTAACTAGGCTTACGCCTGTACCTAGATTTACGTCTTATGTTAGATTGAGAGCTGACATACTAAAAATAACGTTTATTAGTAATAAAGCAATATTATGTAGACTTTTTTTAAATACATACTATATTTACAATACTAATAATAATATTAACAATGGATATATTGACATCTTTCATAGATATAATATTTTAAACAAATTAATCTACAATTGTCAGTTCTTTCTCCGTTCCAGAACGCCCTTACGCCAATAGCCATTTATTAATTATAGTTTTGAAACTATCAATATTATCTAATATTTTAACATATTCTTCTAATTCATTGTACATTTGTGTGCAGTCACTTAAGTAAAAAAAAGGGATCAACCTCGGAATGAGAGATAATAAGCTTAAAACTCGTATACACCTCAAGTTTGGCGTTCTCAAAGTTGTCTCAAAAACCTCATAAAATCTCGTGTCTGCGTAGTTAGTTATTCAAGGTCAAATTTCACAAAAATCGATTTTTCGCGATTATCTAGGTGTCTATAGCAATAATGATGTTAACATCTATTATAAAAATTGTAGACCATAAACATTGCTACAAAACATTGTTCAAAAATTGTTTTTATGCTCAACCGTTTTTGAGATAAAGGGCGGAGAGCGCGCAGCGCTCAGCCGTACATGGTGTTATTCGCCGAGCTTCACAGTTGACCTTGCATTACATTATGTATGGCTGAACGCTGCGCGCTCTCCGCCCTCTATCTTAAAAATGGTTGAGCGCATGAAAAAATATCTGGAACAAAATTTATCGCAAATGTTATGCTCTAAAATTTTTATCATATATGTTTACATTATTGGAGCTATATCAACGTAGATTTTTGTGAAATTTGACCTTAAATAATTTGCGACGCAGACACGAGATTTTATGAGACTTTTGAGACAACTTTTAGAACGCCAAAATGAAGGTGTATACGAGTTTCCAGCTTATTACCCTACCTTTCATTCCGAGGTAATATGACTGGACTATTGGGGGACATTGTACCAACCGTGCTATTGTACGATTGTCGTTCTTACCCGAGGTATCACAATATTTAAACCTTCTCCCGCCCTCATACTTTTTATTTGCTGGCTGCGTACTTAGTCATTTCTATATATATATGAAAATGAAATATTTGTCTCATATCAAGTACATGCAGTGAATACAAAAATAGTTAATCCTTACAAGAAAAAACAATGTCACGCTCACAATATGGTATGCAACCTAAAATACAAAGAAAACCTACATGCGTTCGTGATGACATTCCACTACTGATAATAGCTAGTAAGAAGATAAAATGCACGTTTTTTTAGGAAGACCTGATAAAGTCGAGAGGAGAGAACATAGATAACTCGCACTGGGAGACCATAAATAAAAGAGAACGCAGATAAGATAAGATACCTACATATACTTAATAGGTTTAATGAATATCCCGCTATAACAGTTGAATTAAAAACTTAATATACACGTATTATTAATTATTACTCATTTATAGCTGTGAAATTATTATGGTCTACTGACAGTTTAATTTTTAACTTAATTCAATTACGAAAATTTGTTTTGAAGGTATTTATTTTTACAATCATTTGTATTGGTGTTCTCCTTAGAACAGTCTAGTTAGTAGCAACACAAACTAGCTTTACACAAACTTCTTAAAACAGGCTCAGCCTAGTTAGCAGCAACACAAACTATGTTTGTAATTAAATAATAAACTAACGGTGTAATTTTTTGTGATCTAATAAAAATAAAAATATAACCAAAGGTACAAGCTCTGTTTATGAATGAAGAAAATTATATTAAACTAGTTTAAATAATGTAAATGCGATTTCTATACGAATGACACTGTATTAAAACTACACGATTAATTAGTACCAAATTACGTACAAAAATAGTACATTCTAATGCCGAGATTTGAAAAGCGTATAAGAGATATTCGCCTTTTGTTTCAAAATGGCGGCCTTTTCAAAAGTTAAAAAATCATAAATCCGTTACTACCAGACCTAGAAAAATAAATAAATGTGACAGTATTCTGAGGAGATTGCATACTCTTGCTTACGTCACTTTTAGACATTTTCAGCAGGTTCCGAATAACAAAAGGTTACCTGAATAACAAATCTGAAACTTCAGAACTCCGTTTTATTAAGAGGCCGTGTACGAAATCGATGTGGGCCGTGATACCTCTATAATCAATGGTATAATATAATGAAAATGAAATGAAATGAAATGAAAAATACCTTTATTGTACTAACAAAAATAATTACATGGGTAAAGAAAACTTAAATTCTATTTCAACTTAGTACAAACGGCGGGCTTATCGTTTCGCGATTTCTTACAGCCAACCGTGTAATATTAAATAAAAGTATCAATACAGCTCACATACATAAACATATACACATAAATATACATATACATACATCCAAACATACATACATATACATACATACATAAAAAATATAATTTATAATATAATATATGTATATTATAATAATAAATACATAGAAACTACAGATAAATAATAATAAAAATAACTGCTTATATAAAATGATAGATATTACAAAGTTCTTATGCTTATATCCAGTCAACAACATAATATAACTATAGGTAGGTAGGATTTTCGGAGCCAAAGAGATCCGTCCACCCTTTGGAAGCGCTCGGCGGGGACTAGCTGACTTGAGGCGTGAATCGTATCATAGGCGAGTATCATAACGGGAGAATTAGATTGTTTTAAAAGACTTTATTGCCAATTTCAATTAATATTTTGCATTTTTTTTGAGGAAATGGATTGATATTGAACTGAAGTTTATTTCTGTTGTTTTTATTTTATGAACGAGAGTTTTAAAAGGCCAAAATCAAAAGCATTTCTTCGCCCATTTTCTAAAAAAATTGTCAAAGTTAAATATTTTTTTTATCAACAATTTTATATGAAAGTAGTAAAAAGTGATTCACTTATAATATAGAGGACTTTCACAACAATACATTGTATTTTTTTTTATACCGTTTAGATGTCAAAACGATTCGTAAATATGTTATATTCTAAACCTCTTACAGCAACAATTCACAAACAGTCGCCGGTTTAAGGTCAATTAATCAAAATTCTATAATAATTTTCAAAAAACTAGCTCACTCATTAGACAATAATATAAATGATCTTTTATGTTGTGCAATAAAACTTATAGAAATACAGTATTTTAACCTTAAATTCACGTCTGCAAAATTACGTAAATTCACGAAATGCGCAAAATTTCGTGTACGGCCTCTTAATGCTAGAGAGGAAAACAAAAGTTTTTTGAATCCTGACAATAATGCGTATAACTTTGTTGTAAGTCATTTCTTAATATATTTTGTAGTTTACGTGTTTAATAAACAAATTTTATAAATGGATATTTTTTTAAGGATCTCTTATTTCTTTATGCTGTAATTTGATGGCCTACTAAATCGCCATTATTATTATTTTTCATCCCTATGTACATAAAATATTATTTTGAAAACAATGTTATTAGATCTCAATAATTTTAATAATAATAATCTTTATATTATTACTTTTTGTAAAATCGTCAGTTAATGGGCATATAGGCAATAGTGAAATTAGCATGCGGGAGTTGACATAAAATAGTAGTATGCTCTAAAAAGAATTTATGTAAAAATATTGGTAACAATTAGTGTATTGTTTGTGTACGTATTATTCTAAATAAATAAATACATAAAATGATGGGTAGAAAAATAAAGAATTTGTTAATTGAACCTGAAAATAGCGATTATTATAGCCGACAACTAGACAGCGACGCATTGTATAGGTTTGTCAAGACGAAATTCGGGAAAGTGTATGATACCGTGTATCAACTACATTTTTACTTTATCATTCAAAGCAAAAGGAAATGCGCTTGTGCTTGTGCAAAATTTCCACTTTTTGAGATTCCATCATTAGCTCGTCCCTATAAAGCGATAATATTGCAAAAGATATCACAATTTTCAAATTTTACAGTAGCAATAAAAACGAACTTTTTTGGCAATTTGTGGCGCTTACAACATTTTGCCTAGGCGATGCAATACTGCACAGTGAAGCTTGCAACAAAAGACAAACCGTGAATGCAATCTTGCTTCAAAATCTTCAATCTCGGTATTTGCAAGATTTAAGAGGCCAGTCTTGCAAGATATTTGTCTCGGTATTTTGCGAGATCTCACAGAAATCAGTATATATTTTTTTATAATTTTCAAATAGTTTGATTATTTCTATTACATTTTGGTAAAGTTACGTCGTAAGGGCAAAATAATGAAATAAAATATATAAAAATATTAAAATTTGGAATTATTTTGAAAGTACCTTCTTAAAAACACAACAAAGCTAGAGTTGCGTCTGCTAATCAACTTCGGAGCCTGTGCGTCAGTTATTCAGCAGCAGAAAATGCCCGATCTGGTTCGTCACTTGTTGGTACTAGAGATAACAGGTATTGGTAAGCAAACTGCAGGTATTGTCCTTTTGTCCCGCCTGATTCAAGGAGATTAACTTATTTTCTGATAAGTATATCAATGGACGTACCAGTTGCACATGAAGAACGTTTTTGTGGGCGGGCTTTCAAAACCATCTCTAATTCCTCATCGATAGAGAGAGGTGTGTTTGCAGTGGCGGCTACTAAATATAGATGCAAGCTATCATCATAACTTTCGTTTGCTGGGACTACTATAACAACTGCATCTGATGTGTAGACGAAAGAGCAAGTCCACTATTCGTTTGAGAAATAATGTATTTTTGGTTTTGTTCATATAATCGTTAGATCAGCTTCTGTATCTCTCTCTTGATCAAAGATTTTGGTGGAAATTTAAAGGTTTCATCATTAGCCAGCAAATGAAAATCTTTATCGTATTGGGCAGGATCTCACAAATAGAACAACGCTGCTGTCAAAAGGTCATAGAAACAGCCAGCTCTGTGGTATTGCTGTTTTCAGTTCTTTTAACTTTCGTACCATGAACCGCGAAGTGGTTTCAGCGGTTATGAGATCTGAATCTCGCCGACATAATACCTTAACTGATAATGTAACCGGCTGAAACACGAGTATTAAGTCAGCTAAAGCTGCTGCGCGATATCGCAAATCTTGAGAGATTGCTTGTGATTTTACGTGCACGATTAATCTTGCAAAATTAGTGCAAGATCTTGGTATTTCGAGATCTCGGTATACCGAGATTCCATTCCCTAGGCGTGGTGTTTAAAATAGTTTTTTTTTTTGGCTGTTGAAATAATACACGTATTTAAGAGATAGTATCTTTCGAAAGCATAGCATATTTCGAAGCATATTTTTAAAACTAAATTAATAAAATGGACGGTATGTCAAAACACTCTATCTATTATTAGTATATTAGTATAGGCAGTTTCTTAAATAACAGTTTTGTCAAAGATTATGCTCCAATTTTTATTATTGTTCTACTGTTTTTGACTCTCTTTTGTGTATATTTAATTTTATTTATAATATTTTAATTTTATTTTTATTAATAATGGGCTCAATTGCGTTTCTCTTGGACTAAAATCGGAAATTAGTTCGTGTGAACGAGATAGAGCAGTACGTCAGAGCGGAATGTGAAATTAAAGATAAAGCAGCTAAATCTAACACCGCACGAAATGACTTCAAACTATATCAATATTTGCTATATCAATATTTTAAATATAATTATAAGTTTAATTTGCATTCGCTTATCTATTTTCTATTTTATCATATTTTGTATTTTTCATTTTAATATTATGAGCACATGAATAAATCTTTGCCATACATAGAGTTTTCCTTGGTACGGGCTATGGCCTAGTTAGGCAGATTCTGCAACTAATACAATTGTAAATTTATATTTTTGAATGAATAAAATTATTATTATTATATTATTAAACTTATTCGGGCGTCTATAAGTTCGACTGCGGGAAAATCAACGACAGTTCATTTCATATTCCGTTCTAACGTATTGCTTTGTCTCGTTCGGTTGAACTAAGATTCTATTTTAGTTCACCAAGAAACGCAATCTAATATCCGTATACGGAAATCTTGGTTGCTGAACATTCGAGAATGGACCGGGATTATGAGTGTTGCCGAATTGTTTTGCCTGGCGAAGCACAAAAAGAAGTATGCAGAGCTGACTGCCAACCTTCATTAGTTGAAGAGACACCCTAAGAAGAAGAAATCTAAAATTTACTTGCCCTGGAACGTGTATATTCCAGCTGGGCGGCGATGTACATAAATAGCTAAGAAGAGTTCACCCAGTTAACGTTTTGCCATTCGTTATCGTTTATATAATGTAGCAAAGAAAATAGTTTTCGATAGTGACGACTAAATAAATAAATAAATACATAAATTAAATGGTAGTTTAATATATGTAGATATCACGTGTTTAAGCAGTTTAGACGAAAAAAGTTGCATTCATAAAAGTGTCGCTTTCAATATTCTGGTTTCAGCTGGTGGAGAAGAGCTGTAGCAATGCGCTAAATATTTTTTGTTATTTATCGAGCGCTTACTGAATTCTCCATCTATATTATTACCAGAAATGTCGACACAAGTCTATCATAGTGATACATCAAATCGATCGTGTGACGAATGCGCAATGTAAATATTTGATATTTCAATTAGGATATTCGTGTGTCCAACGGCGATTTACACGTTACCAAGCGTGACGAAACAAAAACATTAGAAGATATCCATTCCCGATGACAACGCGGATATTCGACACAAGGTTGAACATCGCTAGAGAATTAGTGAAATATGCCACACAGTTGCACATGACATTACAAATTGGCGGTGTTTTGAAGTTATCAACATCCAAGAAGGTGTCAACGTACATCATAAACCAGGCCAAACGTAAATTATCGACACATCGCCCTTAAGAAAAACGATTGCCACTCCAAGACTTTCCCGGCAAGTAGCGAAGCCCCCGCCACCCCGCCCCAACCCCCCGCCAACACGACCTTCCCCGCGTGGCTGATTCGCAGGATATTTCTAGTATTTTCCGTGGTATTAAAATGGTATTTTTCCATGGCGGCATTTAAATATTATTTACGTCGCTTGTATATGAGATACCTATACCAACCAAAATTTTACAACTTGATTTTGGTTCAACTAGACATCTATGTACCGAATTGGAAATCTCTAAGTCCAATATGTCGAGATTGAAGTATGCCGTAAATTTTATAATGCTGATTTCATGGCACTTCAATTTATTAAAAGAGTCGGGGGACTCTATATATAGTGTCCCGCTCATGGATATAACAATGAGCAACAAAACTCATAATTTTTAAATCCGGTCTTGCACCTACCTACATAATTAGTTAAGGAGTTTATATAACCGTTTTTAATCATATACGAAACATCCCACAAATATGACATTATGCGTACCTAAATTAAAACGACAAACTTTCATGCGCAACCAAAACAAGTTTTTTGGTATAAACAAATCAAAATTATGACGTTTTTCATTTTTAAAAAAGCGTTCAAAGAAGCGCTTGTGTCTTTTGTGCTGTTTACCACGTAGATATGATTTATTCAGAGTGTACGTATCTACGTTTGCTTTTCGATTGAGCGCATATCATACCAGTCTCAGAAAATCTCGTTATAAAACAGCAAAAACTCGTTTCCTTTCTGCACGCCTTTCGAGACGCTTTGACCTCGACATCCAGTTTGTAACTAAGAGCAAGATGGGCTATTTTGTAGCTGTACCCGTCGCTCCATCCTCGCTATAGTTGGGCTTAATGACGAATCCAATTTAAAAGCATTCCTGCGATAGTGCTTATTAAGAAGATGATGAAGGTACTGGCACAGTTTTCAAGAGAAATATACTGTCCCCGTAAGCAAAAAGACCGTAACTATTAAAACACAAAGTGTTGGGAAATGATGGTCATATTGAAAGCTGCTTTTAGATGAAAACATAATTTTAATAATGATAATATATTTTTTTATAGTAACTTACATTCCTATTTAATGAATAATATTAATAAATAATAAATAATGATTATATCTATGCTTTTCCCTACATTTTTGCTTTTCCTTATGACCGGCTGAAATCATAATAAAAATACAGTCAAGGATGTTACCGTTTATTTCCTGACAGTTTTTGTGAATTACTTTCTAGTTGATCATAAGAAAAAATCAGGAGATTGGATTTCATTTCTTTTGGCTTATAAATATTTCTATGAAAAACGTAGATAACTATAAAGAAATAAATCAATTGAGCACTTGTAGCAAGTCTCAGTATTTTGTCAATAACAAAAACCATTTTTTTTATTGACACACTTTACTCAAAATAATATGTATTTATGTACTTTACATAGGTATGTTATTCCATTACATAATTATTGTATGATCGTTATCTCGAAGTTATTACTAAACATACATAAGTATTTCATGATATATGTGTGCAATGAAGAGTCTTGCACTTGTATGCTCAGAATTAATAACAAAAAAATATTAAGACTAATCGTTACGCATCCATATGCATCTTATTATGTTCTTTAATCTTATTTATCTTATTACATCTTATAATCCTTTTTATACAATCAAATAAATAGCCTGAAATGTCGTTTTGTTTCGTCATATTTATTTTACATAAAAAGAGAATAAAAAGTAGCCAGGTGACAAATTTATCGCCTTAATCTTTATGTGTTTTAAAAATGCTAATATAAAGAATGGCTCAATAAAACATGTTTAAAAATAAATTGCTACAGGTCGCAGAATTTAATTAGTTACTCGATTTTTTCGAAAAAATATGAAAAAATCATCCCGAAAAGGAAGTTTGTCAATATCGTAGATATTTAGTTTATATTTTAATTCAGAAAAAAAACAGTTTTCAATACAGAGGACAACATAATAAAAAAGGCCACAAAATATTGACTTCGGTCAGCATTTGTCAGAAAATAGAATCAAAACTAAATAATAGCACCAAAAACGTAATTCTTGATTTTGTAAACCAAAGCATAAGTAAACATAAGTGAACCTCAACATAAGTGAACCTAATTATTAGCCGAAATGATGCTCAAATATACACTTTTCAGTTGTTGCAATTTTCAGGAGATTCAATATTTTAGTTTAGTGGACTTTTTTATTAGTTGCTTTACATATGACTTCAATTAAGGCTAAGTAAAACGGTTTGTAGTTAGTTAAAATGTAATTAAATATTCGTTAAAACGCTATCAATTAAACGATCCTCAAATTGGTTCGATTTTAACGATTTCTCTATAGATTGTAGAGCGCGACCAAAAAGATTCTGTACGTGAGACACATTACAATCCGTAATTAACCGAATAATAATTAAATGATCACACATATACAAATAATAAGTGAAGTTACCTTGATTTAACAAGATAACCATTCTTAAGCAAGAACAACTGAAAGCTATTTTCATAGATAATAAAGCAGTTTTATTATATACTTACAACTACTGCGTTTATAATTGAGGATAGTTTCCTCAACTTGATAGGTCAGGTTTGTTACAAAAAATAGTCTCTAATGGTTTCATGTACTTCTCTCGGAGCCGGAGACATCAGTGAAAAGAAATTTCTAGTAAACGATACAAAAACATTTTTTTCGCAGGGGCAAAATGTGACTTTCAAAGTGATATACCATAGATAAATTTGATTCTGTCTTGTGATGTTTCTATTATGACATTAACGAAGATGTTAATACATAGACCTACTAGGAGATAACAACAAAGACACCCTAATAAGATACTTGAAGTCATTCGTCTTGTATAAGAGTCGAGGAACCAATTATTATAAAATCGTAAAAATGTAAAAATGGAAAATTTAATTACCATGGAAAATTTTGTCAAACTCAAAATCTAATGCAAAAGTATCGTTTCGATAAATACTCGCACTTTTAGATTTTTAAAAAGATTTTTAAAAAGATTTGTATTTATAATTATTAGTTTGCGTTTAGATTAATTGATATCTGACTTAGAAACTTTTAATTATTTGTTTAATTGAAATGTAATTCATAGGAAATGTTTTATGCATAAAAATGTTCATCATGTAAAAAAAAAAAGATTTTTGCTCACGTGTCATTTAGAAAAAACGGTCCTCAATTATGATTGGTATTTTACTGCTTTTCTGATTATCAGAAGGTCGTATTCTCACAAAAAAAAACGGAACTGATTTATGATGTTTTTAATACATTAAATATAAAAATACGCTTTTAAAACTCAAATATGATTAAAATTATCTCGGGGACATCTGTGCAGCTCGCATATTCATTTCGTTTCTGGCGAAAATCGAAGCTACGGCTTTTTTACACGACTGTCCAACAAAAAAATAGTGTAATGTGTTCAGGGTTAGAATCGATATGTCATCCTGAGTGTCATAGAGTACATTAACTGTCTAAATATCAAGTAGGTAGTTGTATAAATATAATAAATTAACATAAATATATCGTGTTTAGTGTCAAATCAAAGGTCTGATTGAGTGCATTTTAAAAGTATACATCTATCATAGTATACAAAGTATCTATCTATCTTACCAGAATGTGTCGCGTTTTTGATAAATTGTGTTATAGGATTAGATATATTTAATGATTCCATTAATTTAATAAAAGACTCGATCGTACCTACCCTATCTCCTACTTCTTAAATGTTCACTAACTGCCATCGTAATGTACTGTATTATATGATTATTATATTATAACATACTATTGTATTATATCATTATGTATAATAAATATTATTATCCAATTACTCATACTTCAATTTTGCTCTAACCATATAACCTTATTAACAACTTATTTAATTATTACTTTTCTAACCCTTATATTATTATTAGATTATTATAATTTTTTTTCTACTATCAACGTGTTCATGTTATTTCTGCTAATTTGTAACGCAAGCATTGCAAACTATTCATAGGATAGTAAATTTGTTTCGTTTGAATATGTTTTTAAAATACTAGTATCATATATTTACTATCTGTAAGTTTGCTATAAAATAAAATAAATTTATATGGATATATCTATCTATATCCATTAATGTATATAAACCACTAATATTTCATAAAAAAGTCGTAATAAAAAATAATTATAAATACAATATTTCACTTTCTGTAACAGCGTTGGTGGTTTTTATGCGTTTTAATATATTTACTTTTTCTAATGATGGCAATATAGCTATCTGTGGCAGTAAAATTAGGTCAAGGTCAGCAGTGAATTGCAGATTGGAGCAGATATGCCAACGTGAACCCTAGTGTTATCGTTTTGAAACAAATTAGGTCATGTTTATAATTACTCTATTGTTATTACTTTACTAACTGAACAATAAATACCCGGTTCGCCCGGGTGGAACCAAGAGATACTCACAGTGGCGTATGGTGTACAAATGCCTTGGACCGTAAGGCCCCATTTTGTGAACTGTCCGTTTCCATTTTGTTACCTGAAAGAAAAATTAACCAAACAAAAATTTAGCATGCTAATAATGAATGTGGCAATGAGAATAATTGTTATTCTCGATTAATTTTAAACGGCAGACCTTGATTTTGGCGGAAATGTTTGCAAACTTTTCCGATTCGTAGCTGATGCTGTTTTGTGTTGACTTGCAATTCGGAAATTGAATCGGACTATCGACTTTAGAATTATGTTGTGACTGTAAATATATAAATATTTAATCTTATCGATTTGACTTATGAACTAAACGAATATAAAACAGCGTAAAAGGCCGTGGCAACGATTTAAAGGGAATTACTAAGTTATTTATAATATACGGTGAAGTATTTTGAGCGCGTGGATTAGTGTGTCATCGTGCCTTGGCAAGTTCGTACCAAAATTCGAAGGCTTTCAAAACCTAACCTATCTGGTTCTAGCGACTGGACATCTATGTGGTATCTAACGGTGGCAGATTGGGCCTGATGACCTGTTTGCTACCTTGGGTCGGCTTAACTCACGGCTAAGCTCCCATCCGGTAGCGTCCTCGATAAGGGGCTAACCTGGAAATGCCTCTGTGAACTCTGCCTGCGACTGTAAGCCCAGTCGTGGACAGGTGGGATCGGATCTTCCAATCTGAGGAAACTGCGGCGCTTGCCAATCGACTGTGCACTCAGGCGAATAATCGGGGTAGTCTGGAAATGAAAGTTTCCTACGCAGCAGGGATTGTTGTTGACCTGATGTCAGCCACCTTTGAAACGATCCGTTGGCCACGCTATCCCGTGTGATTGGCGTCCATAGACAGGCAACGGACGCCACGGTCCGCGATAAATTCGAACTGAATTACCGCTAACATCAGATAGAGGCCGCAAAAGCGACTTCAAATCTAGGGCCGGACTGGAAGATTGAAAAATCCGTCCAAATCTGGTAGTAAGGGAGCGAGGTCAGCCCGCTGGTTCCTTTTCCTAATGCCTCGCCGTATGGCGTTGGACTCTTACGGGTTTGATCGGTCTATAATAGTTAGACAGTGGATTGTCTTTCGTCTGCGGTCTTTCATGGGAGACAGAATGACCTGATGCCGTTATAGCTCCCTGGGATGACTGGTTCGCCCGTTGTGTTTAACACCCCCAGTTGGACGTCTATCTACTTTAAGTTTTTAGGGTTTGAGGATGCTACATCCCACAGCTCTCATATTATGACCTAACCATCGGCATCAAATACTGTATATTACTGGGCTGACATGACCTGCTTCTTCATCACCGCCGTGTTCGATAGCGAATGTAGGCGAACTTGACTGCGATTCTCACCACCATGGCGTAGAAGGCCGTTCAAATTCGCAGCCATGGTGTGACTAGAGAAAATCGTGTGATAGTTTATTTTGCTTTCGACCTTGGCACCATGGACTCCACTGCGCCATTCCATGGTGTGTAACGGTTCCGTGCAGCTTGGGCCTGATGACCCTTTTGTCATTTTAGGTCGGCTCAACTCACAACTCAACTCCCATCCGATAGCCTCCTCGAAGAGGGACGAAAGTGCAAAGGACTCTGTTAACCCTGTAACGGCTGTGTCGCGCACAGGTAGATCGAATCAAATTTGGGGTAACACCTCGGGCGACACTGAGCTGATTGCGCATTGTGCGGCGTTTGCTGATCGACTGTGCACTTCGGCAGATAACTGGGGGAGAGGAGGGGGAGGAAATGAGGTGTCTGGAAACGGTCTGATACTTTTCCTAAGCAGCTGGGGTGGTTTTTGACCCGATGTCAGGTACCTTGATACTTGATATTGTGTGAGCTGACGGGAAAAGGACGCCACGGATCCGCAATAAAGTCAAACTGAATTACCGCTAACATCAGGTAGAGGCAGCGCAAGCGACCTCGAATCCGTGACCCAACTGGAGGACGGAGAAATTCGTCCAAATCTGGTAGAAAGTGCGCTAGATTGGCCCTTTGAGTGCACTTCACAGTAGGTACCTCGCGGTAAGGCGTTGGGCAGAATACGGCTGCTAACGTAGCTTGACTGTGGATTGTGCTGTCCACTAAATCTTTACGTTTACTCCAGGGGAGACAGAATGGCATGATTTCGTTATAACTCTCTGGAGTGGCGTGTTCGCCCGTAGTAATCGACACCCCTCAATGCACCAATCCATGTCCAGTCTAGAACAGAGGATTCCGCTTTTAGCATTTATTGAAAAGCCGGCTACCTTTTTCCAAGAGGAGTTCTTTAGTAGTATTTAATCCACTAAGGGGGCACCACATCACCACCGGGAGCCCCCCGTCGATGTTTTCTAACTCTCTCCGTCTCATGGCGTAACAGATGGCATCGCACGCATTAGTAACGCCAGAAATTACAAGTTTTTATTTTTACTGGAAGATGGGTCAAAATAGCTAAAAGCTATTTATCGTATAACAAGTATGACTGGTTTTTATATAGTATCGTCCAATTAAGGAATACCATTTCCGAAAAACATCGACTCAAATGATAAATACAGACTTTGTTTTTGTTGATTTTCTTAATAAAAAAAGAAAAAATATTGAAAAACTTGACTGATTTAAAATTTGTAATCCGTTTTTTAATTACCACAACTGAATGGTTTTTATTGACTTTAAAAACTGTGAAAATGGACAGCCCAGTAAATGGAATTTTCTTCGGGAGACAGAAAGTACAATAAAACATATTCTTCTTCTTATAGTGCCTCTCCTACAGGAGGTTGGCTGTTAGCTCTGTGAATTTTTCCCTATCTTGGGCCAGCGAAATAGTTCTTCTACGCTTGAGATATTTGTCCACTTTTGGATGTTGCGGAGCCAAGACTTTTTTCTTCTTCCAGCCTGTCGCTTACCGCAAACTTTTCCCATAATAATGAGCTGGAGCAGTTGGTATCGCTCATGTCTTAGCACGTGGCCCAGGTACGCCACTTTCCTTTGCTTGATTATGGGTAAAATTTCGCGATCTCTACCGACAACTTGGAGTACTCTAACATTGGGAAATCTCTGGATCCAGCTAATGCGGAGTAGCACCACATCTCAAATGCTTCGAGACGCTTCTGGGTGTCAGCTTTCAGGGTCCAAGCTTCGCTACCATAAACACCAGAGGCCACACATAGCAATGGAGAATTCGTATTCGGAACTTTATGTCAAGTTTCCGGTCGCATATTACCTTTTCCATTCGGGCGATTTCAATCCGGGTACGAATTTCTTGTTTGCAGTCCCATTTTTCGTTTCCCACGCACCGAGGTATTTGTACTGCCGGACTCGCTCTAAATCCGAATCTGACAGTTTGATTCTGGGAGTTAGGTCTTTGTTCTTTGATACGACTAAAAATTTGGTCTTAGAGACATTCATGATTAGCCCTGCATTCTGACTGTTCTCATGTACTGAGTTGAATGAAAAATATGAACTCTAATATGAGTTGTATGAAAAAAAAAACAGGTTATGAAAACATATTACCAAATCGAAATTAAACAAACATAAACTGTTTTTACGTTTCCACTTATTAAACGGTCATATAATGCGGTATGCGATTTAAAAGAAAAATATATAAACAGAAATATTTTTAAAAATCAAGCTTTTTTTAAGTGAATTTGGTAAGGTTTCTTTTTATTTTAAATAATGCTTACGTCCCAGTTACTAACGTACCGTGATACGTTACAACGAAAATAAAAAAAAAGTAAAAAGTTACGTAAACACAAAGATAATATGAGAATATATAATAACAGAATAAACAGATTACTAGTAAATTACACTATTTTATAATTTGACTTTTTAAAGTATCTGGGCAATTGAGCAAGATGTGGGGCAAATATATCAACATCCATAAATACTAAATTGTAATGCCATAACATAATTTTATTACCACAGCAAAATCTGGCCAGATTGGTGTGGCGTACCTATTGCCAATTTAGCTATTGTCAATTTAAATTGAACATTCATAATTTTATCTGATCAATCGCACTTATGAACCAATCGATTATAAACCCGCCCAGTATGAAATTTCACAATAAAAAGTAGATAGCAACAATATTAAAATAGATTGATCAATATTTCACTTAATTCCTTTATGATTTGATAAGGGACTAATCGATTTGTGTTTTTTTTTCATTTCGATAAAATATTTCTACTCTTTTCCATAAACTTGAAGAAATCATAATTTTGCCTTGTTTTATGTATCGTTAAATTTCAGGAAAGTATTAGGATATTCTCGTTATCGGGACTCAAGGCAATGAATATTAATTACATATTTCATAAATCCTGTTTGAGAGTTATTATTTCATAAACAGCAAAATAAATTATTTTTTTAATTGCTAAATTTACAGATTTTAAGAATGTGTTTAACTGAAGTTCATTGCACTCTAAATTAGGGCGTCCGTGCGGTAAAAATATCCTTTATTTACTAGACATGAATTGTAACGAAACTCGTAGACTCACCCTTATTCTCTGAGTGTTTCAGGTGATCTTTATAGTATGCACTCGGTTGTTTTGTTCACGAACGAATCTATAAATAAACGACTCCAAATGTCATAATAATGTGGACGCCGGTGATCCAACTCTGCGGCGGCGTCGTTGCGGACCGACTGAACCGTGAACCGCTCCGTGAACCGAACTACGCGCTACTCCACCCACTACTGGCAGAAATTGATCCGATCCGGTACTGTACAGCAAACGAACGACAGAATTGTATGACACGGCAAGGATAATACGGCAATTATGTTTATCTAAACGACCGTTGATCGGCTAAATATGAGTGGTGTGTTTAGACATCGTAGCTCCGCAAATTTGACATATCTAAAAAAAGGAATGTCATGGAAATATATCAATTTTCAGCGAATGAATAAAAAACACAAGCCATTTCTTAATCCCTTGAAACTAATCAGGTATCGACATACATAATAATTCGGACTTAGTACAATAGCACTATATCTTATTTATAGTTAAGGCATACTATCCACCAAATATATTTACATTATTCAGATCAAACTATATATCTCAACGATTGCGTCATAACAATTCGCATACTTCTCTCAAAATTTGTTTCTTTTTTGTGAAGCTTCTACCATAAATATTAAATACACCGTACATCAGCAGCTATCTAGTAAGTTGCGAAATTTTACCACGGCGGAGGTGGAAATGCATATTTTTTAAAATCAAAACGCCATTGAAAGGATGCATAATAATACTCAATCATTCCCCAAAGTAAGTTACTTGTGATAAGTGAGTAACCAAGTTAGTAAACGTGGTAACCGGTGAGTAACCAAGTTTACTAGTAACACCTGTACTCGCACTCTTAGTAAATTACTCATTGGTAACCAAGTTTACTAACCTGGTTAATCACTTAGTGCAAGTGAAATACTTTAGGGCATGATTGAGTATTTATCCTTCCAATGAAGTTTTGTTTTTTTTTAATACATTTCAACCTCCGTCGTGGTAAACTCGATTAACTGGATATAAGAGGCTTGTAAATAGCTCATCGTATATCTAACGGAGTTCACACATTCAACCGAATAGAAAAAAAATCGGTTGTGTCACCCCAAGACTTTCCCGACAAGCAGAGAACACCTCCCCCCCTCCCGCCACCACCACCCCCACCCTCGTGCTAATAACCTAACCTAAACCCCCTTCTTCCCCCCCCCCCCACCCGATAGTGATTGGGTCGAGTGACTATGATAGCAATAGTAGCACTGTTTAGTATTTTGTAGTATTTCCGTGGTATTAAAATGATATTTTTTCAAAAATTAGGTAGTATTGTCCTAAATATGTCAGTATTTATTTTTTTTGCGTCGCTTGTATACGAGATATTGCAATATAAATTTCGCAACGTGATTTCGGTCCAACAAGGCATCTGTGTACCGAATTTCATGTTTTTAACTTCGATATTTCGAGATTGAAGTATGACTAGCGCGCCCTCTGGTGGACCGATTTCAACTACAATCTTTTCAGCTCTTTCCATGACAGAATGATGCCTGCATACCAAATTTCAGCGCAATCGGATGAAGCGTTTGGGCGCTATCGTCGAGAAAAACACACAGGCACACAACACCCAGACAGTCTGGAAATGGTCTTAATCGTCTCGGGAGGTGTAAAAATGTATATATCCTTGTACATGTACACATCTCAAAAAAATGTGCGTTCACAATACTCCTCTGGTAAAAATTATAAAACGTACATGTCATGTATCAATATCGATGGTCTCGATATTGGAGTCCCGGGTGAAACTCAAGTTATAATCTATACTAATATTATAAAGAGGTAAAGTTTGTGAGGTTGTAGGAAGTAATATCTGGATCTACTAAACCGATTTTGAAAATTCATTTACCAATAGTAAGCCACGTTATTTGTGAGTGTTATGGACTATATAATTATCTGAAAAATGAAAAGACTTTTTCGTGGTAGTCGGATTTGCAAAGTAAGTCGGAGAAAAAACGGTCGAACGAAAACGTTTCTAACTAACGCTGCCTTAACGATGAGAGATATATGATTAAGTTAGAGAAAAGTTGTAGAGCTTGATAAGGCCTACAAAAAAGTCAACGACAGCATATGTCTAACTTTTATATTTAAGTCACAAAAAGTAGTATTTTATATTAAAAAAATAATTTCAATCGTTAGGTCATGTTTATTGGTCATATTATCAACAATTATGAATTCATATCAAAATAAGTAAATTTATCGTCTCAAGTGTTTAAAACAAAAGCCTTTTCTTTTTACTGCATATAATTTCCCTTTTACTGTATACATGGTTAAAGAGATAAGACACTCACAAATATCGGTAATATAGTCAAATTGACATGCATATACATACATACACTACTGTGAAAAAGTCTTCGAACAGTTACCCACAAAATAAACGAGGTGTTGTATTTTTGAAAGTAACTAAGTTAGCCCATTCCTTTTTTTTGTCGGGCTTGTTCATTCATCGGAGGAGTCATAAAAATTTATTAGACATTTCTGCAACCTTCCTGGGTTGGGAAACAATTAGAAGAGTGGAAAATGGTTAAATTTTCACAAAATGCCGTTCTTGTCTTTACCTGAAAAAGGGGTTGTATTTAATACTAATATTATTTTTGAGTAGTTGCATATTGAGCACGTCGCAAAACGGTTATTGTGAAATGGTATTTGATTCTCTCTGCGAATATTAAAAAAAATATATAATTCGAAATACAGTCGTTTAGCCCTGCCGCGGAAAATGGTTTATATTGGCTGTTGACCTGTGAACTCTTTTAATATATTCTATTAAAATGAATAAAATTAGTGCAATGGATCGACAAAAAAATATTATTCACCATAAAGAAGGACATTCAGTGCGAAAAATCCAACAACTGTACTGCTTTAGTAATTCATGTACCCGTCTGAATACAGTCTCTCATGAATTCTGACCAAGGGTCCAACCCCATTGACCGAAAAATACCCCTAAACCATAACAGAACCTCCCCCGTGCTTAACTGTTGCAGCCAAACACTTGTCTTTATATTGTTCTCCGTAGCATCTGCCGACGAATTGGCGGCGATTAGATAAAAAAAATTGAATTTAGACTTGTCTCTCCAGAGGACTCTTTTCCACTGCCCCTGGTCCAAGTTTTATGTTCTTGGGCAAAGTTTAATCGTCTCTGACGATTATTCTTACGAAGTAATGGCTTCCGCTTGGTCACACACCCTCGAAGATTATTTTTCAGCAGGACTTTTCGAACCGCCGATGGGGTCGCCAAAACGCCGCAAGACTCATTAAGATCCTGGGCGAGATCACGGCTTGATTTTTTTTTTGACCTCAATGATGAGACCAGTTTATAGTGCTCTGATTATTCATCAATCTTTTTAGGTCTTCCACTGTTCGGACAGTCTTCGATTTGGCCGGTATTTTTGAATTTTTTGATCACATTATAGATTCCACAAACAGATTTTCCAGTCATTTGTTGGATTTTTCGCACTGAATGTTCTTCTTTATGGTGAATAATATTTTTTTGTCGATCCATTGCAATAATTTTATTCATTTTAATAAAATATATTAAAAGAGTTCACAGATCAACAGCAATATAAACACTTTTCCGCGGCAGGGTTAAACGACGGTATTTCGAATTATATATTTTTTAAATATTCGCAGAGAGAATCAAAAACTATTTCACAATAACCGTTTTGCGACGTACTCAATAAGCAACTACTCAAAAATAACATTAGTATTAAATACAACCCCTTTTTCAGGTAAAGACGAGAACGGCATTTTGTGAAAATTTAACCATTGTCCACTGTTCTAATTGTTTCCCAACCCAGGTAGGTTGCAGAAATGTCTAATAAAGTTTTATGGCTTCCCCGATGAATGAACAAGCCCGACAAAAAAAAGGAATGGGCGCACTTAGTTACTTTCAAAAATACGACACCTCGTTTATTTTGTGGGTAACTGTTCAAAGACTTTTTCACAGTAGTGTACATATGCAGTAAAAATATAACCCTTCTTTTGGCAGTCAGGAAATAAATCATAGCACTCAGTACTAACCGAACCACACTCATAATTGCATCACAAGTAAAAAGTTTTACCGCCCATCGAAGTGGGCACGGGTCAGCTAGTGAGAAATATTACCATGGCGTAAGTTTAAATCGGCATAAGAATTTATTACTTGAAGAATTATGTATCTAATTATAAGTTCATGCTGTTAATTTACATGAATAAATAATTAAAAGTAATAATATATGTAAGGTAGAATATTAGAAATTCGCTTCATATGTAAAGTAAAATATTTGCAATTCGCTTCATATGTAAGGTAGAATATTTGAAATTCGCTTCATATGTAAGGTAGAATATTTAATATTAGCTACCTATATTTTGAAATTCTGAACTAATATAATTGAATGCGTTTAAATGGAATAAGTAAGATCAGTACTCGTTTAATAAATACTTAAAACAGGAGAAAAACCGCTTCTAATTAGTAGATATAAAATTATTTCTGAAACAGGAAACTGGTCTTATGAATAAAATATGGCCACATGAATAAAGTACTTAATTATTTTTATTTAAAATAGTCGTCTAGAATTAGCTCGTATAAGTAATTAAAACGTTAATAAATTTAATCACCCAGGTTTATTATAGGGAACTACAAAGAAAAAATACCGAAAATGAAATCCTTATTATATATTTTTAACACGGCGTGAACACAAAATTTTGACTATCGTTTTTCGTTAAACCCATGTAGCTACTTGGGCCTTATTAAAACCAACACCGCAAATATTTTTTTGGACAGTATACCAGACAATAGATTCTATAAAACAACATTGAAATCGAATCATGTGGCCGTCATATGGGCGCTACTCCACCGACGCATATATTCAAACGTTCGAGAATTTCGCCAATCTCCACTCCCGCGTAACGCCCGAGTGAAGGTGTTCGGCGAGACTTATCCCTCTGCTCACTTCCCTCAGACCCTATCCCCGCAACGCCCTGCCGCTCGAGAGTGTGGTTACTGCTTCTAACTCGGTATATTCTGCACAGAATCCGTTGTGAACATAGCAGAGAAACTTATTAAATTATTCGAACTCAAATAAATCTCAAATATAGTTATAACGCAGAGACAAACCGCAACACGGTTCCTGAAAAGAATTACGCATCGTAACGTCCGTAGCCTCGTTGAAACACTGGTTCCCGTCAGATCACAGAAGCTAACCAGCGTCGGGTGTGTTACTGTGGATGGGTTACTGCCTGAGTACTGCCCCGTGATGTTATAAAAGCCAGCCGCCTGCAAGATAATTGTTAATTGACATGAGGTAGGCCGTTACCGGGTTTAACACATACATTATTTAAAAAAAAACACAACAATTCTTAGAAAATTTACTCGTCTTCGCACGATTAACACACTTTTCGCCATGCGGGGCTTGGCTTTACTGTAGACTCCACCTTAGTGTGTCACTTTACTTTATACAAATAATAGGATACTTTATACAATTTAGTACTTTATACTTTATACAATTATATAAGACTAGCTGACCCGTGCCCACTTCGTTGGGCGGTAAAACTTTTTACCTGTGATGAAATTATGAGTGTGGTTCGGTTAGTACTGAGTGCTATGATTTATTTCCTGACTGCCAATAGAATGGTTATATTTTTACTGCATATGTATGTTATGTATTTGCATGCCAATTTGACTATAATACCGTTTTTTGTGAGTGTTTTCTTGTGAGTGTCTTATTTGTAAGCGTATTATCTCTTTAACTATTTATGCAGTAAAAGGGAAATTATATGCAGTAAAAGGGAAAAGTCTTTTGTTTCAAACACTTGAGACGATAAATTTACTTATTTTGATAAGAATTCATAATTGTTGATAATATGACCAATAAACATGACCTAACGATTTAAATTATTTTTTAAATATAAAATACTACTTTTTGTGACTTAAATATAAAAGTTAGGCATATGCTGTCGCTGACTTTTTTGTAGGCATTATCAAGCTCTACAACTTTTCTCTAGAAATTAATCAAACATATCTCTCATCGTTAAGGCAGCGTTAGTTAGAAACGTTTTCGTTCGACCGCTTATTCTCCGACTTAATTTGCAAATCCGACTACCACGAAAAAGTCTTTTCATTTTTCGGATTAATAGGTATATAGCCTATGACACTCACAAATAACGTGGCTTTCTATTGGTAAAAGATTTTTCAAAATCTGTTCAGTAGATCCAGAGATTACTTCCTACAACCTCACAAACTTTACCTCTGTATAATATTAGTATAGAGTATAGATAATACGTTACTTTAATAATAAGATACTTTATACAATTTAGTACTTTATACAAAAATAACTTTATACAAATAATATTCGATTTGTTCTGCGAATGTGTGAACACGGCGCAACGATTAATAGGCAAATGTTTTTTTTCGATTCTCGATACTGCCCACACGTGCATGATAGTTTGTAACGACATTTCACTTTGTTTGACTATTGGTGTTTGCGTTGGTCTTGCACAGCAGTATGACTCGCAAAAAAGTAATCCGCCCGTTATGCCATACAGAATAGCAGCATATATTGCCTAATTGCTTTGATGCTTCACATCTGTAGCTAATGGTTTTCGTGCACTTGCGCCATTAATACCTGCTCGTTATTTATGGTCGGCTCAACTCACGGTTGAGCTACTATCCAAGGGCCTCCTCGAAGAAGGTTTACCCCGGTGAGGACTCTGTTCTCCACGCCTAGGCAGGTGCATCAGTTCCCCTGGGGGATAGCCTGGGCGGTATGCGCTCTGTGCGGCGTTAGCCAATCGACTGTGCACTCCGGCGAATAACGAAGAGTCTGGAAACGATATACTGTTTCATAAGCAGCGGGGGTGGATGTTGGCCTGATGTCAGCCACCCTTGAAACGACAAGTTGACCACCCGATCCCGAGTGGTAGACGGGCTCCGTTCTGTCAAGTCGATACATTCGAATTGAATTACCCCTGAATTAACATCAGGTAGAGTCCGCGCACGCTACTTCGGACTCGTAACTAGACGGGAGGGTGGAGAAATCCGGCCAAATCTGGTAGTCAGGGCGCGAGGTCGGCCCGCTGGTTCCTCTTCTCATTGCCTCGCGGTAAGACGTTATTTTCTGACGGGCTTGTAGGTGTATCTAGACGGTGGTCTGTATTCGCCCCTAAGTTCACTCCAGGTTGAAAGAACGAGCAATATCGTTATACATTCCTGGGGGATGATAGTTCAGTTTCCCCTTAGAATCGTTCTTCTGGCGCTCCTGTACGGTTTGTGCACAGTTGGGGATTTCGACTACAACGGGTGAAACCGTCACCCCAGGCTGGTATAACAATATGTGATCGTTCTTTCAGCAGTGGGATGAGGGTAGAAGACTTAAACAATGACAATCCAATGTCTATCTCCGCCAACTAACCCGCGAGAGACCGACCCCTAACGCCCGGCACCGCTAGTTAACCCAGCGGTCAGACCTAGCGCCCTCGCTACCGGTTATGGCCAGATTTCTACGGTCTCCCGACTGGGGATAGGTTTGAAGTCGCTTGCGCGGTTCTCTCCCTTGTGCAGCGGAGATTCGGTGTCTACCGAATCTATCGCGGACCACGGCATCCTTTGCCCGGCTGTTCATCCAGTATCAGGTAGCCGAATGGCCGTTTCAAGAGCGGCTGCCACAAGGTAAACAACCGCTCCCGCTGTATAGGAAACAAAGCCGTTTCCAGACTCCCCCAACTGTCGGAATCAGTCGGAATGCAGTCGAATAGCTGGCGCGATTCCTATGGGAACTGGCCCGCAGGCCAGGGTCCTACCCGTGTTCGCACTTGTGCGTGGAGGCTGTCCGATGGGTGTTACCCGTGAGTTTGAGTGAGGCCTAACTGCAACAGGGCCCATTAGCTCCAATTAGGTTTGCGCATATCTTGCGGTGTCGACTACAACGGGCGAACCCGTCACCATAGGACGTTTTAACGATTATTGGTTCTATCGCCCTGCAGTGAGCGTAGAAGACTTTGGACAATTACAATCCAACTTCTAGCTACGCCACAACCCGTGAGAGTCCAACGACTTACCGCGAGTTAGCCAGGAATAAACCCGGCGGGCTCAAGATACTCGCGCCCTCACTTCCAATTGTGACTAGATTTCTCCGGTCTCTCGATTGCTTCCGAGTTCGAGGTCGCTTGCGCGGTCCTCTCCCTTACGAAGCGGTGAAACGGTGTGCACCGAATCTATCGCGGACCAAGGCGTCCTTTGCCCGATTCTGAACCGGGATCGGATGGCCAATGGTCATTTCAAGAGCAGTCGCCGTAAGGTAGACAACCACCCCCGCTCTATAGGAAACAATACAGTTCCCAGACTCCCCCGACTGTTAGTCGAAGAGCACAGTCGATTGGCTAGCGCCGCTCGGTGCGCAGACCGTCCAGGAGCGCCAGAGGTTTGATTCCCAGGGGAGACTGGTTGACCCAGTGTCCTACCCAGGTTCGCACCCCATGCGTGGAGGCCATCGGATGGGTGTTGACCAGTGAGTGTGACCGACCCTGAAAACATGGGTCATCGTGGCCACCTCATCATGGGCCCCTTAGCTCCCTAAAAGGGTTTGCGCACAGTGCGGCGTCAGTTAATGGACTGTGCATTCCGAGTGATAACCGGGGGAGTCTGGAAACTTCTTTATGTCCTATCCAGCGGGGGTGGCTGTTGGCTTAAAACGCTCTTGAAACGACCAGTCGGCTACCAGAATTCGAGTGAGGAGTCGGGCAAAGGATGCCGTGGTCCGCTATGATTCGAACTGAATCGCCGCTTACATTAGGTAGAGGAACGTGCAAGCAACCTCGAACCCAGAACCAGTCCATAAATCCGGCCATAACTTGTAGCGAGGGCGCGTGGATGTCCGCCGGATTTCTACCTGGCGCCACGCGGCTTGGATTCTTGCAGGTCAGTTGGCGGAGCTAGATAGCAGATTGTCTACGTATCTAAGTCTTCTACGCTCATTCCAGGCTAAGAACAGTTTCGTATTGTTATTCCAGCCTGGGGTGACGGGTGGTGGTGAACGGTTTCGTGCAGCTTGTGCCACAAGATCCATTTTGTTCTCGGATCGGCTCAACTCACGATTCAGCTCATATTGAGAAACCTGCTCGAGTGGTAGGCTACCCCGGGTAAGACTTCCGTGTCTTAGTCCTCAGAGCTGGTGGAACTGTTTCTCACGGCGGGATTGCATCCCGGCGCCACTGAGCGGTTTGCGCACCGGTCGGCGAAGCCAATCGGCTGTGCATTCTGACTAATTTCTGAAGGGGTCTGGAGACTATGGAAATATAGTGTTTCTTAAGCAGCGGGGGTGGATGTTGACGTGTTGTCATGCCACTCTTGAAATGACCTTGGGCCACTCGACCCCGTGTGGCACTACGGGCAAAGAACGCCTAGATCCGCGATAAATTCAAACTGAATTACCGCTGTAATACAACATGTAGAGGTTGCGCAAGCGACTTCGGTCTCGAAACCAGTCGGGAGGACGGAGGTATCCTGAAGGTTAACTCCAGACGGAGATATCCTGCCAAAACTGGTAGTTAGAGGGTGAGGCTGCCCGCTGGGTACCATTCCTGGTGCCTCGCTGTAAGGCGTTGGACTCTAACGGGTTGCTGGTGAACTAGATAGTAGATTGTCTTGTCCTCGAGTCTTCTACGCTCATCCCACGGCTGAAAGAACGATCCATATTGTTATATCAGCTTGGGGTGACGGGTTCGCCCGTTGTAGTCGACAACGCCATCCTGGGGTGACGGGTTCGCCCGTTGATGCACAACATCCCACTGATGCTTCACATCTCATAATTTAGGTAAGTACATTCCGCGCGGATCGAACTAAGTAATCAGGAAATCAAAAAGGTCGACATTAAATTATGATGTAATGGATTTTTAATTTAAACTGGTTTTATAAAACGTTTCCGTTTTTATGTGACTATATGCACGTACCTACCTACATAGCTCTGCCATCAAAACGTCGTTGCAGCACAAGATTAATTAATATTTCGGCGGCAAGAGATAAATTACGAGATATTCGGACCTATCGCACCGAACATATCTCACATTGAAACGAAATATTTCGCAAAGCGTCTGATATTAAAGTACGTGCATTCACTTCTGTCATTGAAACCAAAAAAAAAACAATGACAGTAAATGAAGCACAATAAGCGCAGCGCATTCTTTATTTAAGCTCTACATTTCTATTATTTAAGCGCTGCATTTTTTGTTTATGAAAAGACAATAGCATTTTTAGATGAAAGATGTACCCAGAGTATAACAACTAGGAACTTATAGCAATAAATTATGCTAGTGTAAAGAAGTATTAATACCAAAGTTCAACTCATGAATCCATGTCGTATTCGAATTGTACACATCGAGAATTTTCTATATAAGGATGATTTTGTGAAATAAACTAGATATTTAATCTAGTTAATTAGGGTTTATTATGGGACTACGGTTTATTACAAGTCGTTATTTGAATCAACAGTTAAACCGAAATCCAACGAAAAGCAAAAACCAAACAAGTCCATTATCACAACCAGAAATTAAAAACAAAATCACATGAAAACAGAAAACACTCAAAGCACCCCATGGTAAAACGAAGGAATGTCAACGGCCCAGGCGCGAAATCTTACCCTCCTCCCACACACTGATTATATATCTCTGTCTTCCTTATTTACTGTATCTCTTACATCCATAAACTTCTTTAGACAATCCCAAGGTAAAACAAAAGAATGCCGACGGCCCAGGTGCAAAATCTTAGCTGACACCCGCACACTGATCATCTATCTCTATCTTACTTATTAGATGTTTCTTTTTCATCCATAAATTACTTACCACTTTAGTTTCGGGATAAGATAATAGTTCACACTCGGCACTATGCAGTTTTTATTACTATTAATAGTTAATATTGATATAGGTTTGATATTGGTTTTGATATTGATATAGTTTGTGATATTTAATTTTAATTCAGTATTCTTCAAATAAAACGAAGCATATAAGGTATTTTATTGACATTTTTTTTAATAAAATATTTAGCAATTTCAACACTCTATAACTTTTTTCAGCCACGTATTTCAGCTTAGCTACTTCATAATAAAATGTAACAACCGCAATAATTTTTCCTTTGGTGCAAAAGTGGCACCAAAGGAAAGTGACAAAGTGATACAACAAACTTCGCAAGTGTTTATAAAATTACCCATTGTCTTATAAGGAAAATTTACATTCCTATTGGCGGCGTAGCTAGAGTTTATGCCGTTAGCATGATACCTTATTGCCCAGTGAGGGTAGGCCTGGTTCAAATGGTGGGTTACATCAGGCAACCTCCCGATTTCACCGCAAGCGAACATTTTATGTACATATACTTAAGGAAACATATACGTTTTTAATGCAACAACGTTTTAAATGTCATCTACCGAGGGCCAATACTTATAATAGCAAACGTCGCTCATGAATCAAGCACGCGATCTATGCGACGCTGAGCATTTTCCGCAGGAGATGGAACACGTCAATGATGTCCTTAGGAGAAATGGATACGGAAAATATCACGAGACAAGCACACGATCTAATACAGACGAAACTCAGAAACCGAGCAGATCAAGAGCATTCTTACCATACGTCAAGGGCGTGACAGATCGAATAAGTAAGATGCTAAACAGATTCGATATAAAACGATCTTCAAGCCGAACCCAAAATATAGCTCGATTTTTGAGGCCTGTAAAGGATGTAATACCACTGCAAACCCCGGGTATGTATAAAGTCGAATGCAGTTGCGGTCTAGCCTAAGTTGGACAAACGAAACAGCCTATAGCCACGCGACTGACAAAACACATCAAAGCTGTTATAAACGTTCAGCGAGAAAAATCGGCGATCTGCGAACATATATTGGATAGCGGAAGTAACCACTGGATGCAATTTCAAAATCCCATTGTGCAATCCAAGGAAAAATTCTACTTTCCTCGCATGATCCAGGAAGCCATTGAAATAAGAAGAACCCCGAACTTCAATAGAGACGACGGTTACAAACTCTCTTCTACGTGGAACCCTCTTCTTAAAATGTTCCCGCCGCCGAACGCCGAACGCAAGGACGTAAGACAGGATACAGTAAGTGTTGTGTGCAAGACGGATTTTCGAAATTCGCGCGCTCCGAGCCCGGCCCCCCACCACCGTTATAACCTACGCAGTGACGGCAGCGGTATGCGGCCTACCCGCAAAACAACGGATTGACAGCTCTTTCAGTCTACCCTGAACAACGGTGGCTACAACGTCACCGAAACGTCGATTGCTTTTTCATTATTTCTGTTTATTTTTATTTTTCTAGTTTTTATGTCTTTGTTATTTTTTAATTTCTATGTTTTTTTTTAAATATTAGTTTTTTATACACTTTTTTTATTATTTGAAATGTAATTTCATTTGTAGAAATACAATTTTTTGTTATATGTAATTTCTATACCCAGATCGGGTTTATGAAAATAAATTTTTCTTATTTCTTCTTATTTCTTGCTACAAATTTGACGCAGTAAATTCGTTTCTATCCTATTTATAAAATCAATACTAATTATTTTCAAAATATGTATTTTTATAGAGCGCTTAGATCGTGCAACCGAAATTTTAAAGGTGTGTTTATATTTCATTTATCATCAAATAAAATAAAACATGAAAGAGAATAAAAACACGATTCACAGCCTTCGGCTTGATTAAGTAGTATTTCTTCATCTGTTAAATATTGTAAAATATGGTAATGATTATTATGCTTCTAAATATTGTAATTATTCTTATGTTAATTACATGTAAACATATTATTTTGTATATTACACCTATTTGTTTTAGCTATACATTTTATATTTTATTATTATCTTACCTTATTATTTATATTATGATATTATTTTATTTATATAATGTATATTTATGCAATTTACTTCATTTAATATCTTAAATATATTTATTAAACTCATAATGTAGCTTTCCTATCGCTTTCCTCTAAATTTACCCTATTACGTAAAAACTGTATTTTCTTCTTTTGCATAATATGTGTTGGTAATAAAAAACTCTGTATATATATTTTCTAAAAAAAAAAAAAAGAATGATTTAAAAAAAAACTATTTCTTTATATATTTTTATCTGCGCTCATAAACATAAACAAATAATACTTAAGACCAATCTAGAGTACTAAATTTTTCAAGAATAACCCCATGTTAGTGTCGTTTGATAATGAGAATTCCAGTCTTCACTATCTTCATCTCGATAAAATGTTAATGTCGTATTCCGGCATTTTGTGTAGAGCCTGGATTACAAAAAGCCTCTCATTCTGTCTAGGAGAGGGGGTCCATTTGTGGTGTCCTTAAATGTATCTGCTGTTGTTGTAAAGCAGACAGTCTTGCGCGACATTTTTTATATGCAACGATTATCAGCGACTCTTTTTATTCCAAAAGACACTCGAGACTCGTGACCGCGAGGACGGGGAGGGGTGGGATATGCACGCTCCACACGTTGGCCAGCATATGTTCCATTACATATTTTAAGGAGTACGAGGTTCTGGATACTATACAATTATATTTAAAAACTGCATTATCATATTTAAAATTTAATACAAAATTGATCGCTACCCAAAAAGTAATCAATACTAGAAACTCCTGTAATGGGAATGTAATGATACCCAAAATGAAAACCACGTTTGGACAACGATCATTTCGATTTTGTGCCTCAAGATTTTTCAACGCCCTTCCGGAAAACATTAAAACTGAAGAAAATGGGAAACATTTTAAAAAACTATTGACAGCATGGTTTTTAAAAGAGGAAAATCAACACATTCAGAATGAATTAAAGATAATTAGTTAGTTAATAATTGCGACAAGAATATTTAAACATACGTTTTTTTTGTTGATATTTTAATTTTTCAACAATTTGTACCTATTCATTATTTTATTTTATTTTATTTCATTTAATTTAATTACGTATTTGATTACAATTCCATTTTAATTATATTTTACGATTATTTGTTTGATTTAAGTTTATATATTTATAATTCTGATTATTATTATTATTATTATTTAGCACTAGTTTGATTAGTTTTAATTTAATTTAATTTAATTTACATAATTTTAACATTAAATATTGAGATACTTTCCATTTTTATAAATTGACAAAAATACGAAATTATATCATTCTAAAATTTTTCATTTCTATTAAGCAATTGATATTTTAAAAAGTGACAATCAATTTGCATTTTTATTAATTCTGATTATTGTAATGTTAATTTTGTTTTATTTATTATTTGGATTAGATTTAGTTTTATTTTATTTTATTTTTATTTGAAAAAGATTTGAATTTTCTATTTTTAATTTAATTTTTTGTAGACTATTTTAATAATTAGTTTTATTTGATTGTGTCTAGAAATATATGCATTGTTAATAAATAGTAATCATAATGCACAAAGAAAATTGCTCAAGTCTGCCTTAGAACAGGCTCAGGCCTAGTTAGGCGACTTTCGGTCATAACCATGTCTCAGTCACAATAAGAATCAGTTTTCTGCTATTGCCTCATTTACATACAGTGTGACATGGTAAAATGTACTAGTTAAATTTTGTAATACCTACTCTAAATAAAAATAAAATATATCTCTCTCACTCTTACCCTTACATTTTTCACACGTCACAGTGGTGCTGACTCCCTTGCACCTTAGCGATGTTGATCAACATTAGCCAACGTGTAGAGCGGGCTATAGATAGCTATACTTGGGCATCTAAGACCGTGCGCGCAGGAACAGTTCATCGTCACATTATAATCGTTTTTTCGGATGCGGCGGTGATAATAAAACATTACATCACATTTTCGTCGTGTCCAATTGACGGTTAAAAACCGCTCTTGGACGTGTCAAAATAATTGAGTTAGGTAGTAAGTATCGTTACTACTCTTTACTGAACATACATAGGTAGTCAAGAATTTAACTACTAGCTTGTCAAACTATAAATATAAATAATCAAAATAGAAGCCTAGTATTGTAAGTAGTCAGTAATTCAAAAAGATACGTAGTAAAATTATTCATTGTAATATTCAAATTGTCAGTAAAATGTCAAATAATCAAATTAAAGCTACGCAATGCATTTAAAAACAAAAAGTACAAACAAAAGACCATATATAATAATCAGACAATAAGGCTCTACTTTTTTAAGTAATTTAAATGGGCACAATATTTGAAAAATCATGGCCTTCAAATTCGGCCAGATTATAGAAATGGTGGCCTATCAGCATCTCCTTGATATTTTTAAAAAAATTTATGTCCTCTAGCTGTTTAAAATAGACTATATAGACTGCCAAAGCATTAGATTCGAAGCAAACCATTTCCTCTATCGTAACTGTCAATTTTGGTTTTTGACATTCACTACAAATTAAATTATAAAAACAATCTAGAATGTCGTCCCTAAGTAACTGTCACCCGTGGCGGACTGCCCCTTCGCCCCCTACGCCAATGCTGCGGATTTCAATTTTGGCTTTACCAACACCATTTACTACAATCATACAATGTCATACAAAGTCGCATATAGTCACCGTGGAATCGCAATCGAATCGATAGGAAAAAAATGTCATCTTCGGTGCAATTCATATAACATAAGTGTACGTATAATTATATACATTGTATAATTATGAAGTCTTGACGACGTTGTTTTATGTCTGTAATTAAAGAAATTAGTTACCTTATTACAGCCGCTCAATTTGCGAAACCATAAAATTTGAATTACAAGATTGTGCATGCCTTCGAAATAACAAATATCGCAATTAAACACTACATTCGACACTTTTTTCATTAGGAATATAATGAAGGTTAAATCGAATGAGGTATTTAATAAAACAGGCGAATCTTTTTATCGAATTTTATGTGCGGGTCCTGGTTTAAAAATGCAAAGACATGCAGCGAGACTTCTTTATGTGCTTTATTGATTACGAAAAAGCATTCGATATAGCATTCGAAAAAGCATGACCATGTTATTGCTCTACAAAGAACGTCGGACTGGATGATAAGGGTATCTGCATAGTACAAAACCTGTACTGGAATCAGCACGCAACAATCCGAGTTGAAAAATAAGCATCGAATCCGGTGGAATAAAAATATGAGTTAGGCAAGGGTGCATCATACCCCCCCCCCAACCTTTAATCAGAGGCGGTTAAGGCTGTGGTACAAGATGAGTTGAACTGCTGTGTCGGAATTACGGGTCAACACCCATCCGGCGGCCTCCACGCGTTCGAGCCCGGGTAGGACTCTGGCCTTAGGGCTAGTTTCCCCCAGTAGTCAACCTTCTGGCGCTCCTGGACGGTTTGCGCACCGTGCGCCGTGAGCCAATCGATTGTGCATTCTGATTAACAGTAGGGGCAGTCTGGAAACAGTACTGTTTCCTATATAGCGGGGGTAGTTGTCGACCTTACGGCGACTGTTCTCGAAACGACCATCGGCTACCCGATTCCGGGTGAAGAGCCGGACAAAGGATGCCGTGGTCCGCGATAGATTCGGTTGACACCGTTTCACCGCTACGCAAGGGAGAGGACCGCGCAAGCGACCTCGGTCTGAAACCAGTCAGGAGGTAGGAGGTGTCCTGAAGGTTTATTCCAGACGGAGATAGCCTTCCAAACTGGTAGTCAGGGGCGAGGCTGCCCGTTGGGTAGCTTTCCCGGTGCCTCGCCGTAAGGCGTTGGCCTCTGACGGGCAGGTGGCGGAGCTTGACGGTGAACTGTTTTGTCCTAAGTCTTTGAGGTGACTGCCAACTTCGCTAGTCGGAGAGGCACCTGAACGAGAACAAGAAGAAAAAAAGCGACTACTTTTTACAGGATAGTAAAAAGAATGTGTGTCTGTCTGTATTCCTAATATTGTAGACACTATACGACAAATTACGATCAAAATACGTAAAAAAGTTTATTTTGATGACGGGATTTCAAGAGTCGATGAGAAATTCAGATCGTTCAATGAATTTCAAAAATAAATAATTGTAAATATTACATTACAATCATTAAGTGCGATATCTATATTATCGCGCTTATTACCAGTACCTAGAACAGCGCTAGTAGTCTAGTAGTGTTTAAAAAAGCCCCTGGATAGAAACCCATTAAAATAGTACGGAAGAAGTGGACTGATAGTTACATAATATGAGTATATCATACGTTTTGGCATTGCCAGTATAATTGCATTAATTTTTGAGTATCGCTAAAAAGTGAACAAGTGGGTTTAAAAAATATCTGATTCATATTATCGAAAAACTATGTACAATTGATCTGCTAGACAATTAAGTGCCATAGACAAATGATGTTCAGAGGCGGGTCAAACTAGATACCGTAAAACGCTTTGTCATCTATTATATTGTCAAGCTTACCCCAGTTTCTAATAGATTATATGTCTAATAATCATATGTGACAGAACAGATAGGTTGGAAATTATTCAATCATTAATGTATTGTTACCATGCATTGTCCCAAAATAAGCCGGTAATTCTACAAAAACTGCATTGGCCTATCTTTACTTACTGATCAATAGTGATATATCGACAATAAAATGAAAATTGTAATGTGATACACTAACTTTAATTACACTAAAAAGTATTCATTGATGGTGACAATGTAAAATTGTAAAATAAAATCATTGATGATTTTAAAAAAACAAGTCTTGTTTTTCTTTGTTAAAGAAAGACGAACGCCCGATCTTTTGTAGTTTATAGTTTACAAAGGGGGCTGTGACATTAACTATCGACCGCTGACTACTTGTGACCGCTACTGACTACTTGTGACCGCTACCTACTCCGCTGAGACTTGTGATTCTGATTGGTTCAAAGATCTGGTTCAAGCAACTAAAAAGGAAACCTAATTTTAATCGCCTTCAACCTAGTTTAATTTTGAGCAGCCTAAATAACCGCCTTTTAAGAAGATGTCATCGAAAGGCGAAACATGGGGCAAAATATTGTAAATATTCTATTAAACTAATCGCGTTAGTATACAATGAATTAACATAGTAGACGGTTACTTCGAATTCTACTAAACAAATTTATTTTTCTGGCGCACCGACCAACAAGAAGGGAAAGTATTGTGAAAGCGCCCTTTTATTCGATACGAAGACGGACATATTCATTTTGAGCCCCCCTGAGACGATTTCGAACAATCCAGATAAAAGTCTATATATGTGTATTCCTCCACGATAGCGCCCACACGCTTAATCCGTTTGAGTTAAACTTTGTCAAGCAGGCATCATTAGGTTATGGCAAGAGTTGAAAAGGTTGTGGTTGGAATCGGTCCACCAGAGGGCGCACTAGTAATATTTCAATCTCAAAATATTGTACTTATAGACTTTAAAATTTGGTACCCAGATGCCTTGTTGGGCCGAAATTATACTGCATTACCGCCGGTCAGTATATTTGCGTAAACGAGTGAATTGTGGTCATCACTCGTAAACGAGTGAATGAAACGGGTTTGATGCATTGCATTCTTACTATCCAAGCCGCCCCTTTCAACCTTGTTAACCTCCTTCCATAAACCCTTGGCTACTTTCCGGGAAAGTTTTGTGGCGACACAACCTATTTTACTTTCCTGTCAAGGAAAGTATTGTGGACGCACTTCTGTGTGTCTGTGTGTATTCTCCGACGATAGCGCCGAAACGCTTCATCCGATTGAGCTGAAATTTGGCATGCATCCATTATTTGGTTATGGCATGAGCTGAAAAGATTGTAGTTGAAATCCGTCCAACCAGGGTTGGCTCCCGACAAGGGAACTCCTCAACGGTCAACAGCAGAGACCCAAAATTTTGTATACGCTTTTAATTATGATCGCCCCCTTCCATGTTCCACCATGACATAGCTGATGAACACTGATTTTTTAGTGTTTAGTTTTCGATTTCGGTTTCGGTTTCGTTTTAGATTTCGAGTTTTATTTCAATTTCGATTTCGATTTCATCATCATCATAGGGGGGGGGGGTTAAAGGGTGGCGCTATGTTGGAGGGGGGGGGGGTAGGATTTTTAAAATAATATTCAGATTAATTAAGTTCCTGGGTACTTGGCAGGAAAGTCTTGGGGTGGCACAACCGATTTTTTTATTAGATATTGAAGAACATTAGTTCTTGGTAACAAAAAACTGCTTATCCATACATTTTAAAGTTTCAGAAATAAAATTATTACAAAATAATATTTTGTTTTTAGTAAAATCATATTATCTACATTTACCTAACTACTGCAAAATGTCAACGCCCTGAATGGATATAATAAATGATAATTAGAGTACACGTTATGCTTGTAAAAAACTTCTTATGGTAAATAAAATTTAGTTTTGAATAGTATAATTAATATACGTGTAGACAAGGTATGAGTAATACAATCCCGACGTTGTGAATTTAGATGCGGAAAAGTTAGATTTTTTTTCAAGGACTAAAACAACGTGAATGTTTTTAAAACGCCTTCAAAGCCGTTCTGCGGTGATTTGGTCTACCGAGCAGAAACTTGAGCAAGAATTGAGAAGTAGATACGAGAATTACAACTATAGTCAAGCGGTTATGCACGTTTATTTGCGCAGGTCTAGTTCAATCATCCTGGCAATTAATGGATGGTTTCTAAAATCGCGTGCTGCTGCTTATCATGCTGATTGCTGAGCGACCTTGCACTTTAGTGTATGCAGTACACATGCGGACAGAATAAGACCTGATTTACTCGTATATTTATTTATATACACTGCAGTCAATAGGTCTTCAAACAGTATTTTATTCTTTATATAAATGTTGATAACTAATCATTAAAACATTATATTTATAAAATATTATAGCCATTATTTGGTCAAATTTACGCTTAATTTAAATCCAATCACTTATAAGCAACTATATTAAAAATTAAACTAAAACCTAATATCTAGTGTGCGCCATGCGTATCGGCGCACTTGCAATTAGTTTTTAATGCATTCTTTGGGCATCTTTCCCATTCTTTTTCTAACACTTTCCACAGATCTTCCTTATCTGTTGGGCGTCTTTCTTTTTTTGTATTGTCCAAATATTCTCAAATGGGCTCAATTAATTAAGGATACTGAAGGCTCGGATATGCACCAAAATCGATGCTCTGAATACGTGGTATTGGCGTAAAATGCTAGGAATCCCATGGACAGCACGCCGCACCAACAAATCTGTCCTAGAAGAACTCGGCATCCAAGTGAGGCTCTCCACCGTATGCATGAGAAGGGTCCTGCAGTACTTCGGTCATGTTGCCAGGAGAAACCCAGAGAATCTGGAGAAAATGCTTTCCGGGGGTCAAGTGGAGGGAAGAAGAAGCAGAGGCAGATCACCGGCCAGATGGAACGACCTCATCAATGAATTTACAAAAGGGTCAATACAATCTGCGACCCGCTATGCAAAAGACATAAGTGGGGGAGCCTCGTAGGCAAACGGTCGAAGTGGAGGAGCCTCGTAGGCAAACTGTTGTCTAGTGTCCACGATCCTCAGTAATGAGGGAACGACGGAGAAGATGAATTAAGGATCGGGACAATCGAAAAACTCAATGACCCCAACACGATTTTTTTGCTCCAATTTTCTTAAAAATATTTTTTGCTGTGTGCTTAAGGTTGATGACTTGCTGTAGGATCAAACGGCGCCCAGACGCAATAGCATACTGCCCTAATATGTTTATGTAGCCATCTACATTCAGTCTCCCTTTAATTCAGGTCAAAGGTCCTACCCCATTCGCGGAGAAAAACTCCTATACCATTATAGAATCTCCCCCGTGCTTACCTCTTGCAGCCAAACACTGATCTATATATGTCTGCAAACGAATTGGCGACTTTTGAATTTGGTCGTATCTGTCTAGAGGACATTTTCCACTGCTTTATGGTTCAAGCTTTATGTGCTTAGGCAAAATGTTATCGTCTTTGATGATTATTCTTTTGAAGTAACGGTTTCCGCTTGTCCACACACCCTCGAAGACTATTTTTCAGTAGGGCCTTCGAACCGTCGATGGGGTCACTGGAACGCCGCTAGGCCAGATCCTCTTGCTTGACATCTTTCTTGAACTCAAAGATAACACCATTAAATAGCGCTCCGATGATACGTTAATCTTTTAAGGTATTCTACTCCTCGGACGGTCCTATATTTGATAGGTTTCTTTAAATTTTTTGTTCAAATAATGAATTATATAAACTGATTTTCCAGTCAGTTGTTAAATTTTTGCACTGAATGTCTTTCTTTGTGCCGAATTGTTTATTATTCATTGATGTTTATTATTCATGAACTCATACTCGATCACTTAGACTAATTTTACCCATTTTAATAAAATATAATAGGAGAGTTTACATGTCAACAGCACTATAGACACAGTTAGACATCTAGCAATAGATAAAATATCGCGAATGAACAATATTAGCGATATTTTACCAACCGCTAGATGGCGCAACGCGCTTATCCCCCTTTATACTATTTATCAAAACAATAAATACGACGTAGAAGAAGAATAGGTCAGCATGTTAAATAATATATGACTCGTTTTTTTTTTTTTAATTTTATATAAGAGATATTTAAGCACAATTATTCTGCGTCACTTCTATTGTGTGGTTGGTTGCGCTAAGTTTTTTTTTCATGTAATCTGTTTATACTCTTTACTGTGAAAATGTCACGATGGGAGGGTTTATTGTCATATGACACTCTCTTACAACCAACTACTATGACGTGTTATATGTGTGTGTGCGTGTAATATGTCTGTAAGTGTGTGTCTTGTTATTGCATTCGATCGACAGAATTGAAAATGCAATTCCTTTAATTTGATCCCAACGGAAAATGGTTTATCATTGTAATCTATAGTTTATCATTGTATCCCAATCTACCGTTTATCATTGTAATGTCACATAGTAAGGTCACATAGTAATGGTCACATAGTAAGGTCACATAGTAATGGTCACATAGTAAGGTCACATACTACACTTAATCCACTGATAACAATGTGGATTTTTGAAGTCAGTATGGAAAATTTAATTTTCAAAGGCTTTTACATACACTTAAATATATTTATTTAACACGGGTTTCATAATTATACATTTTAGACTATAATAAAATTAGCTTCTATGCTTAAAATAAGTTTATATTTTGTTAAAAATAATCATAATCAAGCAATATTCAGAAAACAATAGCGAAAAGTTAATCAAAATGAAAATTCATTAAATTATTATAAAAATAATCATAACATTAGTTTCTAATAATCAAACTCAAAAAATCTAAATCAAGTATGACTTTGAATTTTATCCAAAATATAGAGTAAGAAGTGTGTCAAAGCGTTTTTATCCTATCATCCACAGTAGTACATACAGATATAATGCATTTGAAAGAAAATGTTTATCACCATTGTTCGGCTACTCTTTATCTACGTTCAAACGATTCAAGATTACTGACAATGGTTTCTGGCAACCTTTGACCGCGAATATCCGCTTTTTCATATATTCTATTTTCTGGTATATGTTTTTTGGATACACCTCAGTTCGTACTATGAAAATATTGATATTCAGTGTCAATAAGAGGGGTAGCCAACAGCGCGTTTAGACAAAGGCGCACTAGACGCACAGCAAAGGTCATCAATTCTTAGGAGCCCCTAAATAAAAGTAAACTTTTTAAAAAAAAGTGTTTATATTTCAGATACATTACATTACATTACATTTTCGTCGTGTCCAATTGACGGCTAAAAACCACTCTTGGACATGTCAAAATAATTGGGTTAGGTAGTAAGTCTCGTTACTACTCTTTACTGAACATATATAGGTAGTCAAGAATTGACTACTAGATTGTCAAACTATAAATATAAATGAATGAATGAATGAATGAATGAATGAATGAATGAAATGAATGAATGAATGAATAAATGAATGAATGAATGAATGAATGAATGAATGAATGAATGAATGAATGAATGAATGAATGAATGAATGAATGAAAATCTCTTTATTGCACAATAAAATAAGGTACAATGGCGGACTTATTGCTACACTACAGCAATATCTTCCAGTCAACCAACATGCTGGTGTGAAAAGAAGAGTAGGCAACAAATTATAGCCTAAAATTAAATTTGTAATTATAGCATATAATATATATTGTGTGTGTATCTAAAGTAAAATGTAAATATATAAATAAATTTTTGAGTTTGACATATTATATGTATGTATATGTATATATGTACATACATATTTTGATATATTAACAAATAAATAAATAAATAAATAAGTAAATAATAAATAATCAAAATAGAAGCCTAATATTTGAAGTAGTTAGTAATTCGAAAAGATACACAGTAAAATTATTCATCGTAATATTCAAATTGTCAGTAAAATGTTAAATAATCAAATTTAAGCTACGTTATATATTTTAAACTAAAAGTACAGATATAAGACCATATAAAATAATCAGACAATAAGGCTCTGCTTTTAGAAGTATGGGCACAATATTTGAAAAATCATGGCCCTCAAATTCGGGCAGATTATAGAAAACATCTCCTTGATGATAGGCTAAAGATTGCGAACCTTATATTATGCTAACCGAATAACAGCGATTGCAGATACTGATATTTTTATTATCAACATTTATGAAATGAAACAAATGAATTTGGACACTGTAGTTAAGTCGTTTGCGTCCAAATAGGCTTTGGATTTTTTATCGTCAATAACGAAAATAGGTCAATAAGGAAAATTTAATGGTCAAAGGCTTTTATTTTATCGTAAACATCGCATGTAAAGATGCGATATAAAAAAATGTCCGCTTCATTTTTTTTGTCATTTTACCATTTTTTTAGGAAAATGAAGAAATTTATGAAAAACATTACGGCAAACAAAAAATACTCTATTACTGTTAGGACTTCTCTTAAGTGAACGCTCGAGTCACTTTTTGAAAAAAGTTTTAAATAAAACAACAAGGAAATCTAGGATCTGTGTCTCTAGCATCTTGTGTTTTAAATATATTTTTTACAGGATGAAAGCCGATAAAAGATGTATTATGTAAGGGTAACAAAATTTTAACTACGGGTAGCTGTAAAGTTGACGAATGAAGCCGACTACAGATTTTGAATGTTTCTATATTAAAAATAATTTTCACGTAAATTCGAATAATATGTTTTAAATTTGCTTATTGAATCGTATTTAAAATTTTTTTTCGTTATACACTTTATACATTTTATAATATTTTTATCATATACTATAACTTTTCTTATGTGTGCACAATCCAGACTACAGTCTGGTTTAGAAAAGTTATTCGCAAATAGGTAATAAATACTGTAAATTTATTTAAGGATTCTTATTCTCCCGGTCACAAAAATCCCACTAAGGATATTAGTTTTTTTTTTATAATCATTAATTTCAAATGCTACAGCGGAGGTGCGACAATGTCATGTTTTTGCCCCGGCTCGGAAAAATCTAAGATCCAGAGCTGGTCATGCATGCTCTCTATAATTTGGATGAAATTGATAAGGCTGTCATAGATTTTAAAATATAATTATAATATTTATCAAATCTATTTGTTTATTTTTCAATAAACATTTTTTTGATACTTACATGTCATACTAGCTGCGCCCAGCGGTTTCACCCGCGTGGTGATGGAAAATTGTGATAATGATGATAGAAAACCATATATCTTTATAAATTATAGCCTATGTGTTATTCTGATGTGTAAGCTATATTATTGTAAAGTTTCATCAAAATCCATTTCGTAGTTTTTGCGTACATACATACAAACTATCGCGTTTATAATATTAGTAGGATTAGTAGGATAGTAGGATAGAATTTAAATTTCGAATGTCAATTTCTTACATTTTTTCCTACCTACTTGACAGTTATCGTTATATTTTAGATAATTCACACTATATGTTTATAAATTATAGCCTATGTGTTATTCTGATGTGTAAGCTATATTATTGTAAAGTTTCATTAAAATCCATTCAGTAGTTTTTGCGTGAAAGAGGAAGTTTGTATGTATCCATACATACATACAAACTTTCGCGTTTATAATATTAGTAGGATTGGTTACTTGGAATATAAAACTAGTGTCATCTGCGTATAATAATGTATTAGATTCATTGAATTACCTGAGGGCATTACATTACCTACATCATTTATAAAAATAATAAATAATAGCGGACCCAGAATAGAACCTTAAGGTTGTTAATCTAATACTTCACTTGTAATATGTCTTGGGGGTGATTTAATATTAGTTATCTCCACAATTTGAGATCTATCTTTCAGGTACATTTTTAGTAAACCGTGAGTTCTGCCTCTGAACCCGTACAGTTCCAGTTTATCTCTTTGAATACAACTATCTATGTGAATTTCTCTTCGCTGTGTCCTTTTTTGTACAGATGATTGCTTGAGAAATGGGGAGACATGATGTCGAGGAGATATAGCGAAACAAAATCTAGCACAGGCGTTGTAAAGTCTTTGCATCTAAGTATTAAATACGGGCCATAGACACAGTCGCCATAGTGCAATGTCGAGATGATCGCTGTTGAGTTGTCAACAACTACGCGCGAACCAATCACCGCAGGAAGTTATAACGATATTAGATCATTCTATCAACCATGAGGTGAACAAAAATACTTAGGGACAACACAGTCAACCGTCTAACTACGCCAACATGCACGTGAGTGAATGAATGGAAGCGAACCCAGCGGGCTGACCTCACGCCCTCAGTACCAGATTTGGCCGGATTTCTTCGTCCCTCAGTCTAGTCGCAGGTTCACAGTCGCTTGCGCGGCCTCTACCTTATGTTAGCGGTAAATCAGTTCAGATTTATCGTGTACCGTGGCGCCCTTTGCTCGTTTTTTACACGGGATCGGGTGGCCAGCGGGTCGTTTCAAGAGTAGCTGACATCAGGTCAACAGCTAACTCCGCTGCTTTGTAAACTTATCAGACCGTTTCCAGACCCCCACCCCTTTGGTTATTCGCCGGAGCGCCCAGTTGATTGGCTAATGACACACGATAAGCAAACCGTTCAGCAGCGCCCGAGGTCTCCTTCAGAGGAAGATCGATCCCGCCTGTCCACGACATGGCAGTGATAGAAGAAACAGAGTCCTTACCAGGTTCTTTCCTTTTCGAGGAGCCTACCGGATAGAAGTTTAACCGTGAGTTGAGCCGACCCAAGGTAACAAGTAGGTCATATAGTCCAAGCTGCTTGAAACTGCCAATTGAGATGATCATTGCGTTAAATAAATAAATAAATAAACCTGCTAGGATATAACGGGGAGTAATAATGCAATTTATTCAGCCGCTGACTTCACAAGCGGAGTGCTCCACATTACCGAAACAAGTTTAAGGTTCCTTTAAATTAAGTAAACACGACGTGAAGCGATATGCATTTATTTTCGTGCGGAAAACGAGTTTCTCAACCTGGTGCGTACGTGTCAAGGACAACACACATGCTCTATTGTCCGCATACGAAACATGAGGCGCAAAGAGAACGGAGGCGGACACATAGTTCGTGCGCACTCTACACCTGCGGTACCTACACGTATGAAATGACAAAAGTGTTAAAAAATTTCATCAAGCCGAAAAAAGATTATTTGCAAGACGTTGTTGCCGTCCTTGCTCTCGTATTTAAACTGGTAATTAAATAGCATTTCGACAGTAGGTAGAACCACTTCGGAGCCTTTTACATACTGGAGGCAAAGTGTACGGTTTAACGGTCCATAGCGAAGAGAGAGGGCAGAAACCTCCGAACACCATAGCAGTTTCAACGACACGACAGCTGTCGTTTTATCTATATGTCATGAAACGACAGCCTTGCGCGTTAAGGAAGAGCAATACACGAGGGGTGGACGAAAGAAACTATCGGGACTATGGCTTCTGCCCCCCCCCCCCCCTCCACAGTGACTTTGGTAGGTCGAGGTCTATCAGCGTTTTAGGCTGATCCGGGACATAGCAGATGCATGCTAGCGTAGATTTGTCTCTTTGTTCCGGATAATTATATTCGAGCTCGGTCACATACTCTATTTTCCTTCCGAACCTACCTAAGTCGGTGGAGTCTGCTTACGCGTACCTTGCGGCATATTATAAATGCTATGTTCGACAATGTCAGACCTGTATATTTTTACAGCGAGCCCGCATGTGTTCAAGGTGTAGGCATTGCGCTGCTTATTTATGTCAGAATGATTTGTTTGTTTTTATTCCTATGAATTCTTTTTATTCCTCCACATCAAAGGTAAATTGCGAGGTCAACGTTTTTTGACGCCTTAAGAAGCTGTTGAGGCTTTCAAAAAGCATGTTTTAAAAATTACCTAATTTGGACAAGCTTCGAAAATTGGTTCAAACGCATATAAAATTGTATCGTTCTCTTATGTAATTTTGAAAAACAATATAGCCATTTTCGATGATAATGTCTCGACATGACTTCAAGGTGTGGGCATTGCGCTAGGTACTTGTTGATGTCAGAATGAGGCAGCTTGTTTAAATGTTTGTGTATTTTGGTTTATTTTATTAAATCCTTAATTCCTGTTCTTTCAATATTTATTGCATATTTAATACATGTTGATGTTGTTTATGTACTTATAATAATTTTATGGTTTCTTCATATGCATGTTTATGTATATATTACATCTCAACGGTTTGATCTGAACTGTTTATAAAATAAAATAAATAATATAAAAATAAATCAATAAAGCAGGCTCCGAAGCCGCCAATAGGGGGGGGGGGGGAGATCCCAGGATTCTACAACAGAGAAACGGGGCCAGGAGGGGTGCTTAGGCAGATACGGTATGCAATTACGAGCGACCTCGGGCAGGAAGTGACCTCCGGGTCACACCGTCATGAAGGTGAGTATCTACCCCGCTGCCTCAGGTCTTCCCAAGGAAACACTCAGCACTTCAGAAATTCCCCAAAAGCGGAGAAGCACACAGCAACCGACCAGATGAAGATACAACACAGGTAGCTGGCTAACGCACGTACCAACCACACCCACCAGCTAATTCCGCGGTCGTCAATAATACCATATAATGTGTTCCTCGGGCTGACCACCGAGTCTAGGTACACGCACAGCACGGGTCGTCAGTGGTTCCAAATTCGTGTAGTTTTCCTTTGAATTTGCCATGACGACCCACGAGTTCATATCCCACCTTTCCTGCCAGACGGGTACATGTACCAACTCTGGTGATCGCCGAATCGATTGACGTACTAAAATAGCCCACCGGTCATCCAGCGAGCTTGTAGAGTGTGCCAAAGTTAAGGAAAGTATGAGGATGATCATCGCGGAAAACCTCTCGTAGGTATTTATTTTATGAAGACAGAAATATCTATTTGTTCGATTACGACGATGAGACGATTACGACCTTTTCCATATTCAAGTCTGTCTGTGTGTCTATGTGTGTGTATTTCCTACACGAAAGCGCCTAAAGGCTTAATACGGTCATTGCAAGAGCTGTAAAGATTGTGGTGGAAATCGATTCACCAGGGGCGAGCTAGTCATATATCAATCTCAAAATATCAGATTAGAGCCTTGTTGGGGCTAAATCACATTGTGAAATTTCAGTTTGAATATCTCGCCATACATTTTTATTAAACATTAACGCCATTTGTTGGCGCTTGGATTAAACCCGCCCTTAGCCGAAAAACGAACCGCGCCGTCTGAGGCGTCGCAATGGAATCCAGCTGGGTTCGTCCACCGGCCAAGAGAGGGCGCTAATCGATTTTATTTATGAAATTATTATTCAGATGAAATCAATCCTTGGTTACTTTCCGGGAAAGTCTTGGGGTAACACAATAGATTTTTTATTCGTGTAAACCCGATATAAAAGAGAGACGATGCGATACCTATATCATTACCTACCATTCTGATAGGTCGATAGTATAATTAGACAATTATATTATATTCCATATCTTCAATGATGGAAACTGTCCACTAGAAATTGCAGTGGCCAAGAAAAATGAGGTTCATCGAAGTTCATCGAAGTTCACGATGATCGATAGACCTCAACAATGTTGTCATTTGACCAAGCGCTGGGCTCTCGTTAATAGTACTTTCTAATATGTGACGAAAAATAAAAAATTTACATAAATTTACGAAAAAGTACTAAAAACATTGCAGGCAGCTATTGATCAAGATCTCTGTGAGTGATTCATTTACAAAGTGTGAAACGCGCAACCGCCTCTGTGTCGCATGTGGTCGTACGTATACACCGTTGCGAAAATATCCATAAATAACAAACCGTGATGTGATAATAACACCAGATAAATACGAAATAAAAATGACGGATCTTTCGAAAAAAATAAATAACAGCAGCTGATTTTTATTTTTGTAAACGTAACATTAATTTACTTATGATTGTAGTGTTTCTAGAAAGGTGGAGCATTCGGCATTGGCCGGTAGGCACTGACCAAACGCTTCCAGCAGCAGAGGCTCTTTAGTGACGCTTTCTTGGTAGTCTTCGAAAGACACTTTGCCGTCTTTGTCTATATCAAGTTTTTTAAGAACCATTTCTACTAAATCTCGCACTCCTTCATCTGGATCTTCGTCGCCTGGTTGCTTCAGAAGGCAATTTCTGAAAGGAAAGATAATACGGTAGTTACAAACAAGGGCTACTACTCCAAAGTTATGTAGAATCATGCCGTGGTCATTTCAGAAGGATTAAAATCCTCACGTTTCCATCTCTATGAGTGTTAAAATGCATTAAATTTATTATAAAAAACATAGCTAATCTGCCGATACAATCAGATACCCATAAACATTTTACCAGAGGGAGAAATAATCTGTTTCTTCCGCGTCCAAAACCAGCACTTTTTAAAAGGGATCCGTACTACTTCGGGATGATATGCAACAACAAGCTGCCCCTTAGTACCAAAAAAATATGCTGGAATGGAAAAATATTCTATTATTAGGTAATAAAAAATATTCTATTAGACTATTTCTAATATTAGATACATTTAAATAACATATTGACTATTTTTATTTGCAATATAATGACATAACACAATTTATTTTACTTTTTTTTAAATACTCACTTTTTTTGCTATTTTTGACACTACATTAATTGATTTTATTTTAAATAATATTCTCATTTTTATCGTTATTAGAATTGATATATTTTCATAATAACTTTCTTATTTTTATTGGCTTACATTATTCATTGTATTTAATGTAATAGAATTTCAACATATTGAGTTAATTTGTACCTACATATCTTACTCTATGTTTTTTATTCATCAAACTAAATGGTGAGACTCGATTTAATTCTACAATAATACCTATGTACTTTAGATACTTTCTTACGAGTGAGCATTCTTCTTTTAATTATTAATATAATTAATAATTTAATCATATCACAATTGTAAATGTAATACAACTATGTCTATACAACTATGTATTCGTTTTTTAGACAATAAATGTTTTGATTTGATTTGAAAGTATGAGAATGCTAACGAAGAGATGCTAAGTAAAGAGTGAGTTGGAACAATGCAGCACTTCGTTCCTTTCTAATTCGAAATCAATATAGTCGTCACAATCGTAATTTTTAATCAAAGAGGAAATAACATGCAGCTTTGTTTTAATATTTCCAAATTCTACAAATAAACACTGTATTTAAAGTCTGGGCCGAAAGTGATCAGGTCCCGCTATGAACTAAAAGAGGAATAAACTAACCTTAACAGTTGAAACATCTCCTCCTTAGTGATGAACCCATCGGAATTGAGGTCGTAAACGTTGAAGCAGTGGGCTATCTTCTCTCTTTCTGTGCCTCTGAGGAAAACGCTCAAACCGCAGAGCCAGGGCTCGAATCTGACGGAACTCTCGTTATGCTTGTCCCAAAGGGTGAAAATCCTCTCCATTAATACTTCTTCGGTGACCAGATCGAAGGTGTTGTGCATGATGTCACGGAAGATGTTTCGATCAATACCCTGGACAAAAACAAACGGAATTATGGAGGCTATAGACATTTTAAACAACATAATAGGCGCAGAATTATTATGGATATTTACAGTGCATTACGCATTTAAATATATTCTAAATATATCGTGGTTAGCGTCAACTGAAAGGTCTGTGATTGAGTATATTCCGAAAAAATATACATGTATCTACGAGTATATGGATAAATACATAAACCACAAATATTTCATAAAAAACCGTAAAAAAATAATTATAAATACAATAGTTCACTTTCTGTGACCGCAGTCGTGTTTTTTATTGTTTTTAATACATTTACTTGTGTTGTATATTATTATATAATTGGCCGGATTATCTACTTTATAGTTCAATATCTTATTAACGTACCTGATTGAATGCATCTCTATTCCCAGGAGGACAGAATTATACCCAACCATATCGCGAAAAAAAATGATTAAAAGAATGGATAGCATTCGTATTTCTTTGAGTACTGAAACTTTAAAATGTGCTTTCTCCAGCGTCAGGTCGTGCAGCACCTCGTGAGGATTCCAAATTGCAGCATTTACTTCCAGCCAGCTCCTCAGTACCGAGTCACACAGAAAGATCATGACCTATACATCGCTGAACCACTTCAGATTGCGGAGCACAAATCCGAGCAGCTCATACGACGATCTAGCCACAGTCACCACGTGGTCATGATATTTGGGGGTGTCAACACCTGGCGAATCCGTCGCTCCAGGGCATTAACGGCATCAGATCGTTCCAGCTCCCATGGAGTGAACGTGAAAACTTTAGCGGACAAACGACAGGCCATTGTCTAGCTGCTAGCTCCACCGACGAGCCCGTAAGAGTCCAACGCCTTACCGCGAGGCACTGGGAAGTGGATCCAGCGGTCCGACCTAACGCCCTAACTACCAGATTTGGCCGGATTTCACCGTCCAGTCTGATCCGAATCCGTATTCGTAGTCATACCAGCCTGTCATACCAGCCATTTTCATACCAGCCTGTGGTGACGGGTTCACCCGTTGTAATCGACACCTCCCAATGCTGAATGTCATTACCGCACACTTGGATACATTGAAACTCAAGTTATGAGATACGCTCCAGCTATACGTATTAATATCACGCTCAAGAGGTTCGTGATCGATTCATGGAAGTTAACGTTCTGGCTTGCGTGCAGCGACGGATTAAGATGGTGCGGGCCTGTAGCACATTAGGCCGAAAGTAAGAATGCCATAATGGAGACGAAACTGAGAAAGTTCACTGAGACTTATTCCGTAGCTAAATGATTCCATTACTCTAGTCAACAAATTTAAACATTTTTTTGTATCCGTTTTGTAAATGGGTGATATACCTAATTTTAGGGTGCTGAGTGCTTTACTGGTAAAGTAAGTTTTGCTCTATCACGTCACATTTCCTACATACACAGCAGAATCAAATATACAGGGGTTAGACAAACTAGTATGAACACCAAACATTATAGTACACCTTGATGCATGTGGTAACACTGCTTCAGTGTATATAATGCGTCGCGAATCGGGTAGAATTAGTGGCAGGTCTCGTAGGTTATATATGAGGGTATGTGAGACGGTTACAACAAGCCAAGGTGTAATGTGTTGTCTCTCGGAAAGGGGCCAAATCGTTGTCGCCCAGTTAGCGGGGACTTCGGTAACGAAGAAGCTGACTGTTAAACATTTCATGAGCGACAGTAGGGGATAGTGGGGTTCAAAGTGCCTGGGGTAAGTTGTTCTGACAGCAATAACTCCGCGAAGGCAAGAGATATCAATAAGTCTGAAAAGCGTCGCAAAACACCATACTGTCGCGCTGTTTTGGCAGCCATTTTAGTGATGGCACGCCGGCCGGTAAGAGTGGTGGTTGCTAGGCGGTACCTAAATGTCACGAAAGTAAATATTTTTCTATATTTTTTTTGGTCTATATTGAACAATTGTATGGCTGTCTTAAAGCAAGTTTTACTTAACTGTTTGAAAAACTTTCGGGACTGTTTATCTAATATCATTACTTGCCCTATGTAACCTATGTATCAAAATTTGAGACAGTTTTGAAAAATGGAATTCGGGGCTCAAAGTTGTTCCGCGGAACAACATACCCCACGATGAGGCAGCTGGTAATAACAGTTACCTATATTTGAACGAGAAACTAAAAAAAGAAAAACAGAACGGGCAAGACCTCCATTGAATTATTTCGTCGTGCAGCTGATGCTGTTGTCAGAGATAACAGAAAGCTGAAAAAGGGTAGCCCGGGAAATAGAGATATGTCACATGGCATTATTTCGTTTTATTAAAAAAAGTTGAAAGCTGGGGTACTTCATACTGTGGGCTAAAAATCAAGACAGGTGTTTAGCCCAGACCAGGAGCGAGTATTGGTTAAGTATTTGTTAAAATGTGCTGAATTTGGGGTACGATTGTGCTGTAAAATTTTCCCACAATGTCCAGTAAGCAGCTAAGGAAAACAGCAGTATGTCAGATATGCCTGAAAAGAATGCTTTGCCTGTGCAAAACGCAAGGAGAGAAAAGGGGAGGGATAAGGGGGTAGTTAAGAGAAAGGATAAAGGAGTAGCTACGAGAAAGAGGAAGAGCCCTCGCCCAAAGATCGAACGTAAGAGATAGAAGAAGCAAAAGCTAAATATACGAATGGTAAAGACCTCGTAAAACGGAGAGTCCTACAAGACGATGATTCTGGAAAATATCATGATAACCATAGCCTGGAATGGTATTGTATCATTTGCTGCGATTCCTATTCCAACTCACAACCAAGAGAACAATGGGTTGAATGCATTTTGTGCAAGAATTGGGCACATTAAAAGTGCTTGGATATGTACATTCTTCAATATCATTCCACGTTCATTCTTATTAATGTTTAAATTGCAATTCTGACGAGGAACCTTGCGATAAATAAATTAATGCTAAAGTTAAATGTATGAGACTGGATAATGACTAACAATAGCGATATAAAATAACTGTTAGTCGATTGGTCTCAAAGTTATTGTAATTAATGACTCACTAGTAAAAAGGCGCGTTCGAGAAAAATACTCTTTCTACGCCAAATATCATCGTGCATTTAAATAAAATACAACTGCATACGGAATGACATGAAAAACCCAATCAAATCACTTTCCCTGGACGCGTTCATTTGATTTCGATATCGCAGTGCGCACCAAATGTTTGACTGCGATATCGCAGTCGCGGGGCTGGCAGGGTTAATCCAAATAATAAAAACTATTTTTTTGATAAATGGAGATTATCTATAAGTTAAAAAAAGTTCAATTTTAGAATTCCTAATTTAATTGAAATTTATATTGGCCTTCTAAATTTTGTATACTGATTTTAGTTTAGTTTTTGTTATTTTTGTCTGAAAATCTGAAATATTTTCTTATTTTTGCATTAATGATACATGGATATATAATATGTGATAAACGATACATAAACATATGATCGCTATTTCATCATTAGATCATTTAGTGATCAAAACTGCTATCAGAACATCTTGCCTCAACAACGGAACAACCAGCCCCATGACGTGTTAGGTTGTTCCTAGCCGACTTTTCGCAAGAAAATGTTTCTGAGAAAGAAAATATTCATATATTGGTCAATATGACTATGCAATTGAAAACTACAATAAATTCTACACCTGCACGCCCCTAAATCCAGGAAATCAGACTTCATTTTGGTGTTTTTTCTTGCATGTATGTGAAAATCCGCACTTTGAACCCCATTCTCCCCTATCAACGGTAATGACAGCATACACAAAACATAGGAAAACATCATCGGCGAAGAGGAATAGTCGGCGAAACTCAAAGTTATCCGACAGAGATCGACGAATATTAAAAAGGATTGTTGCCAGACAACATAAAACAACCGCAGCAAAAGAGACAGCAGAGGAACACACACCTGAGGAATCCTTGTCGACGAAAACAATATGGCGGGAGCTACAAAAAGCTAACACTCATACTTTATTAATTAAATACATTAAATACATTACTAATACTACATTAATAATTAAATATTGTATATTGCAGGTGTGTATTTTATTTTGCCTAACCCCTGTAGAACTGGCGAACATTTGCAGAATTAAAACAAACAAGAAATACATTTTCAGAACTTTAGAACTCAATAATATTTTTTACGTATGTTGGACATGATTCCAACAGAAGGTCTAAATTAGTTCAATACATATTTGCACTTTAATCTTTTTTGGTATGCCAAAAATGTGACAACAATGCTTTTCTTTTGTTTGCCTTTTCATCTCTCTCCCTTACAACCCCAGAAGTAGTCGTCCACCATCGAAGGATTCCAGTGGCCTTGATAACGGCGTTCCACCGTAAGGATGTCTTGGTGAAAGCGTTTACCCTGCTCATAGTTCACTGTTTCCAAATTTGGTTTCCAAAAACGTGTTGACCGCCTAGTCAGTCTATTCACGGCGGGCCGATTGGAACTACCAATTATTACTATAATCGAGAGAACTCCCCATGGATAAGCAGAGGAAATGTATACAAAATCGAACTAAACGACTGCTCCCGCCACCCCCCCTCCCCCTCCTCCTAAATCGCGGGGCCCGTAGCAAATTCTACGAATACTGCTTTTAGAGCAATTCGGTACTGTTTGTGTGTCTTCTGATATGTTTGTTTGTTTGATTCTACTTTATACTGTGAATTATCACAATGGGCGGGCTTATTTTCATATGACGGTCTCTTACAACCAACCCTACTATGGTGTTCCCATGCATGTGTGCGTGTAACATGTGTGTACAACAACTGTGTGTTGCGTTATTTATTGCATTCGATCGACAGAATTGAAATGCAATTTCGTTAATTTAATCCAATGGATGGTGACCCAGCCGGGAATCGAACCCGGGATCTTACAATTTAAGATTAGGCGACCTAAACAGCATGCCATGTATTAACATGTAACTAACAACACCAACATGCGCATCTGTGTCTTCCTCAAATGCATACTGAGGCCATATCAAGTAAACTAATATGATTGTCCTCTCTCTTAAGACCACGACAGTTTCTCTCTTAAAAATATAACAACTGGTTATAAAAGGGACTAAAAAGATTCACGGAATCAATACACATTATGTGTCATATAAAAACAAAGGCGGCAATCTCCATAGAACCGTTATTTTCAGGAAACAAAAAAAAAGTTTTATTTTTAACAGAAACGGTACGTAGATAAAAGTGATATTCTAATTATACCATTCCGATGTTAAAATTATGATGAAATGCAAAAAGTTTAACAAATGGTTGTCAATAAATAGTTATAAGCAATAAGTTGTTGGAGATTTCCGCCTTTGAAAGGAACATGAGGAGATTGCCGTTTTTATTGTGACTCATAGTGGACATTTATTTATTTATTTATAACGTACAAGAAAAAATACAAGGACATGCATACTATTGTACATTGCTGGATTTGTTATGGACTCGAGTGTGTCCGCCATACTAACTGCTCTTTTCTGATTGTCTAATTCGGAGGTTGCCATGTTTGAAACAAACAACATTGGAGATTTCCGCTTTTGATGCGAACCTTGTTAGAAACGCGGCAAAAAGTATTGAATTTAGCCGCTATTGTCGGGTCCAATGTTATTCGGAAAATTTGTGGTCTACGGTCTACAGATAAATAATTTTACATCTTTAGTTCAATATACACATATTGTGGAGATTGCCGTCTTTGTTTTTATATGACACACATGCTTCGCCCTTGGGGCTTAGTTGGATACTTTGAAATCGTACACCAAAACGACTTTAAATTCTGAAATACCTTGGATTAAAAATGGATGTAAGAAGTTAGAAAGCAATGCAATACTTACTTCCACATTCGGTACTGGTTTGACTAAAGCTCCTGATGCTGAGACGACCTTCGAGGTATTCTTCCCAGGGTTTGAAGACGCTACTAATTTTCTATAAATTTGATGGAGAGCATCGATCTCGATCCTGAAAGAGATAATACATGCAATGAAACATTAATAAAGAGATGGAAACTATAATACAAAAATGGTAGAAACAAAGAAGCATTTTTAAAATGCTGCAGTAATAACGATTTCAATGGAGTGGAGTTAGACTGCCCAAAGTATTCAAGGTGACTAGGAAGCTTACGCTCCTCTTCAATATTGCCATTATTATCGTATGCATTGTAACGTCCGAGTCCTTACTGTAGTAACAATAGTCAATAATAATATAACTGTAATTAAATTAAATAGATAACCAAATATAATTGAATAATCGCGCACTAAATTAATAAAGTCTTCTTAAAGAGGATGATAATAAAACATTAATGTTACCCTTTAGAAGACCGAAAATTGAATCTTTCTTGTATATGTGACAAAACGAAACATTTAAATAATTATAAAATTAAATCATGACATCTTATTGAAAAATATCTACTCTATTGGTATATAAGATGACCTTTACAGATGGCTAATTTCCTGTATTAAAAATAGATCGCATTGCATCTCCATCGGCGCTGTTATGTCAAAATGTAAATTGATGCCTTCTGGTATCCAACAAGGATCACACTTAGGACCTATAATTTCACTTATGACTTATATTTTACCAGGCCACCAACCGAGAAAACAAACATGGCTGCCACAGACTGTCAGTCTCATCTTCTTCAGTCTAACGATTAATTAATCTATTTTACAGCTTTTGACTTTCCTGGATGATTGATTGTTACCGGTGATTGAATATTCAACATGATTCGATGGTTCGGGGAGTCATGGTAACTGCAACGACCTCAATGTGCCAATAACAATTCTTATTGTCTCATTCAACTGAGATGTGGAGTTTAGAAACATAAACCTGTACGATTATCACATGTATGAATAGCCACTCGCTCATGTCACATTTCGCTTGTGTTCATATCAAAAACTGCCGGTGTCGCCCGTTGGTGGTTAAATATAGCGTTTTCGTGTAAGTACGGGTCTAGTTGCGCATGCGCGTTTATCCATAGTATAGCAGACGCGTTTATCGATAGCATCCATAGCATTTCAGAGCTGTCGATCAAATGCAATAACAAGACACACACTTACATACATGTTTCACGCACACATACATATAAACACGTCATAATAGGTTGGTTGTAAGAAATTGTCATTATGTTATATTATGTTATATTCTCGCAAATAAATTTATTTATTAGTTTTTTTTTATTTTTTTTTTATCTCGCAAATAAATTTATTTATTAGTTTCAAATAGTATTCAAGGGCATTACAGATGAATCCAATTCGCCCTTGAATATTAAAGCTGGAGTGTAAGTCTAAAAATAAATGACTACATAACTAAATTAATGCTAACATTGAACAAGAAAAAAACATAAAAATATAAAACTAAATAAAAGACAGATTATGATAAACATGAGATAGCAGGGAGATGCCTTTTTAGCTGCCAAAGGGATGTACAAAAGATGTCATATGACAATAAACCCGCCCATTGTGAAATTTCACAATATAGAGTAGAAACAAATAAACAAACAAACATACTTATGGCGTCGAAGCGTTGCCATATTATATAAACGCGTTTCCATAGTGATATATTTACGTGACTGTGAATGCGAGACTCGACAAGGATGGAGGGGGTACTATAGGCTGCTGTCTCTTTCTATTCGGCTGACGCATTCTCAGGCTGGTCTAGTAGTAATACGGTCAATGGTTATAAGCGTATATTAATATCCAATTGTGCGAGGATTAAATCTGGGCCACTTTTGGACACTAATGTTTGAACTGAGACACGAAATTCTACAATTATTCTTGCATGTAAATGTCAAGGCTTTACGAACTTCTAAGAAGATTGGAAGAAGATTTTTAAAAATACAAGTTATCTTAATGAGAGACAGTATTACCCCAGAAGAGAAATTACGCTGTCGTACGAAAAAACGAACGCCGTATACGGTTTTTAGTGACGAGACACGGCAGCAAAAATAAACGAATCGGTTTTATTAGCGCATTTGGCTTTACCGTATAGTGATAACAGACGCATCAGGTTTGAATACGCCATTGTAAACCGCACAAGAAAAACCTTTCGGTTTACCGCAACGTGTGAACGCAACAGTTAATATAATTCATCTCAGATTGTTCAAAATGTTGCATTGCTCTGTTGTCATAGCCGGAAGCAAGGCCCATTCTTTTGAAAGGCTTAGGTCAAATTGTAATCGCAACTGTACGACATAGCTGTATCCGAAATGTTCTCTATGGTCGCTGCCGATCATTAAAGCTTTTTCTAATATAATATTTCGTTATCATATGCCCTCCAATTTTCGACATTTGACTAGCTAATGACACATAACAGCGATTCGATACTGAGCAACGCCAAGATTATGGACGAATAAGAAGTGTTTTAATCGTTATGTTGTAATGCGTAAGAAGTGTTTTGTAAACTGACTTTTCTAATTCTGTGTTCGATTTGCCACGTCAAAAATCTTCAGTTATAGCAATAGAACCATTTTCTCGACGTGGAAATCGTATTTCTTTTTTTACCCTTTTACGTCAAATTTGCTGATTATAGTAGAGATTTTTAAAATCAATATAATAGTTTTGGGTTTCTATATCTCTATGTTGTCCGACCTCCAGGTTAAACGGTTTGGTCCATTAAAGGCGGCGGTAGGGCCGCATTAGAGACCGGAGACCGAGACCGGAGATCGAGACCGTTACTCGACTTTAGGCTTTTGTATTGTGGCAGTTCGCTAGCAAGGCGGAGACAGGAGACCGCGACGCGAGATAGGAGACCGCAAGACGGTCTCCGTCCTGGACAAGTGGTATCTCGAGTCTCGTTCGAATAGCACGTGCGAAATTGTCAAAATGACGTCGTTTTCTGATGGAAAAATTGAGTGAAGTTATTAGACAACATTCTGCGCTATTTATTTCAGACCGATTTCAATGAGTTACCATCCATGTCTATAAAATTGTAATATTGTAAGGTACTAACTAATTATGTAATAGTTCTATATTTAAATATTTCTCGATTTTAATTCGTCTATAGTTTCTTTGAAATTTCATTTTTACTCTTTTACTTTTTTTTATTATAATTAGGTTTATATCTTAAAGAAATTTCTTAGTTTATATTTTAAATAAAGGTCTCGGTCTCGGTCTCGGTGCACAGTAGATCACCAGAGATGGAGACATGTATCTCGGTCTCCCGTCTCTGACTCCGGTCTCGGTCTTATGTTTCTGCTGCGGCCCGAACCACCTCCGGAGTAATTCAGAAAAAGTGAAAAAAAAGAAAAATGTTTAAATGTTCGAAAGTTCAAATATGTGCTTTGCGGGCACGAGCTACACCTTGAAATTTAAAACATAGTCTCCCGAGGGGTCAAAAAAGCATTGTAATTCATAAACAAAAAAGCAACTATTCAGAAGTTTGAAAATGTACCTTTGGGACAGGGATAAATCTTGAAATTTAAAACATAGTCTCCCGAGGGGTTAAAAAAGCATTGTAATTCATAAAAAAAATGTTTAACTGTTCAAAAGTTTAAAAATAAGCCTACGGCAAGGGTTAAACCTTGAAATTTTAAACATATACTTGATCCTGATGGGTCAAGTAAGCGGTGTTATTCATAATATGTTCGAATATTAGAAAAAGATTTTCTGTTCAAAAAAGTACAAACGACAAACGAATACCAAAATTATTATATTGATGTGCGCTGCAGGTAGGGACTAAACCTTGTTTAATATATATACGAATTTATTTGGAATTTATGCATTATCAGAAACTTTTTCATATAATAAAAATAACACTGCTACTAGATTTGGTCATTTTAATGCTAAATATGATAGCAAATAACGTCGGACACAGAATATTTGTCGTCTTTATTTTTTTTCATACTACTATGTGTTAAAAATATATTTTTTAGATAGTTTCTAAGATAGTTTAAAAATAAACTAACTTAACCGACCGCCATGTATGTGTTTATGAATTGTATTTTGAAAAAACTAACATAACCTACCGAAAAGTAGGTTTTTGACGTTTGTTAATATGTCTATATATCGCTTATTTACTGAGGTCGAATAAAGATTTGCAGTTTCGGTATCAGCGTGGTGAATATAGTCGGGTGACGTTAACACTTCAACAATGTAGAAAAGGTTCCGATTATACATAAATACCATTTATATTTAGGTCATATTTATTTACTTACTTAGTGAAGTGCGTCTTCTTTTTGAGCGCGTCGATCGTCTTGGGCGGGAGTTTTTGGGCGGCTTTGTCCGGCATGTTGGCGCGGCGGCGTCGGGGCGGCGACTGGGCCTCAGCCTTCGCGGCCGCCGCCCTCTGCGACGCCCGCCGCCCCTGGGCCAGGAACACGGCGACGCTCCTGATCAGCATGTAGCCGCCGCCGGTGCTCAAGGGCGCCGCCGCCCCGGCCGCACCGGACGCCTTCTCCGAACCGCCCGCCATCGCCATCTCAACGCCAACGCAGGTAAATGTTCATATAATAATAATAAACTCCTTATTCGCACTTAAAAAAAATACACAAAAACGCGAGCTTATTGCCACATGGCAATATCTTACAACTAACCTAATCACAGTGCAGTGGTACATTCGCAAGTTGTGGAAATAAATATTAATATAATTAATAATTTAATAAGTATAATATAATTATACAATATAATTAATAAGTGTGTCTGCATAAAATGGGAGAGGAAGGAGAGAGAAAGGGAAGAACTGGTTATTTCTTACAAAAGTAGTACTTTTGTAGTACAATATTATTTATTTATTTACACAGCTATATACACAGCTAGACACATTCTAGCTGGCTGCAAGGTGGCCTTAGATCAAGGACGGTACACTTACCGCCATGGCAAAGTTCTCGCTGTTATTCGCGAGGTAATTAGTCTCTCAGTGGCTCGTGCCAACAAGGGTTTGACAGTATCCTCCAAACCCCCAATACAGTTTGTGCGGGATGGCTCTAAAGGCAAAAAACATTTAACTACAAAACCTTTCTCAATAATCGAGAAAGCTACAGATTGGATTCGATTCGGTCTCTAAGCAGTATAAATTCCCTGAAAGTCTCGGATGCACAGCCCTCCGTCCAGATATAACTCTTTCCTCTCTATCTCGGAAGGTGGCTCTTATTGTAGAATTAACTGTTCCATGGGAATCAAATATCCCAAACGACCACGAGTACAAATTAAATAAATACCATGATCTTGCAAATGCCGTAACCCGGAACGGCTTCACTGTTCACCTTCACGCGGTGGAAGTTGGCGCTCGTGGCCTGCCAGCTAAATCTCTATTTCACCTCTTTAAAGATCTTGGCCTTTCCAGAAAAATAATCAACTCTTTCTTAGAAAAATTATCTAAAACTGCGATTTGCGCAACTCAAATTCTATGGCTTCGAAGGGGGAGTGAATGGGTGGTAAGGTGAACGCTCACATGTGGCAAGACAGCTGTCCTAAACCTACCACAGCCGGTTCGTAAGTCCGGAATCCACTGCTCACCCCCCAGAAGTGTAAAAAAAATAGTATTATGATGGGCCCGACTCCGGTCGGTGAATTCCATGGCAGCTCCGTTTGTATTTATTTATTTATATAATTGCCATTACATATAATATTCCAGTGTGTGTTACCGGCTATGACGTATGCTTGTGAGACATGGACACTGACTGCTGGGATGATCTACAAGCTTAAGGTGGTGCAGCGTAACATGGAGCGAGTCATGCTTGGCATATCGTTGCGCGATCGAGTCCCAAACGAGCTCATCAGACAGCGCACGAATATGGTCGACTTGGGTCAAAGAGTGGCCAAGCTGAAGTGGGCTTGGGCCGGCCATGTGGCCCGACAACACGACGAACGGTGGAGCAAGCGCGTTTTGGAGTGGAGACCCCGGCTAGGCAGAAGAAGTGTGGGCAGACTACCGGCCCGATGGTCAGATGACATCAAGGAGATAGCTGGACCAGTCTGGATGAGGGAAACGGACAACCGATCCGGGTGGAGAGTGATTGGAGAGGCGTATGCCCAACGGTGGGCGAATACGCGCTGATGAAGAAGATGAAGAAGAAGATAATATTCCAAATCCTTTTTTTTTCCTACAGTTATCCAAGCTTTTTGGACCCACCGACCACAAAAAAAATTATGCCCCTCAAAAATCGTTGAAAAGTAGTCACCAATACTATTCATTATATAGCGTATTAGATTGCTCAATGCCGTACTACGATTTGGTATTAAGGATTCTACTACGAAACGCAACTCGCTGTAAAGCATACATTAAGTAGACCGATTATTCTAAGGATGATCGGATTATCGGCGTACCCCCTAAGAAGTTTATAAATGTGGTAGATTGCCAGCTATTGCGCTTAGTGAGTTGTAACTAACCGTCCTTAGAATAAATGCTGTAGGAGTATCCATACTGCTTGAGGTAAAGGAGCCTCAGAAAGCGATTCAGTACCCTCTCCAGGATGTATATGTAAACACTTTTATAAGAACCCCGTATTGCCACATTGACTTATGATCTTCTTCTAATTAGGGACTTAAATATGAGACACATTAGTCTTACATTCCACGATACGAAACCATTAATATGTACGAATTAGCAATAAGGCTGTCAAGCGCTAATCAAAGATTCCTCACTTACGAACCTGCCTTGCAAAATGCAGGCAGTGTCATAACCATATACAAACGAGGAATCACCTCTCGGGTATGTCATGACTGAACACTTTCCTGTATTGAAGTATAGGTTGTAGTTTATACTCCAATGGAACACCTTGTCAATATCATCCTGCAGTAAAGCACAAGATTATATGTATATTGTCTGTTATTGCGTATAGCTCAGGTCATCCGCTAAAATCAGGCAGTTGGTATTTAAATATAACCACATCTGGCAAAGTATTTACGAGTAAAGAAAAGACTTGAGAGTTGACGACCTCGTGGCCTTACTACCAGATTTGGCCGTATTTCTCCGTTCTCCAGTCTGCTCAAAGTTTCGAGGTCGCTTGCTTTGCCTTTACCTGACGTAAGCGGTAATTCAGTTTTCCGTCATGGTCACTCAGGTGGTCACTAGTTCCGCCTGAGGTGTTCCCTCGAATCCGCAAACTTCTGATCCCAACCTCTTCCGATTGCAGATTACAGCCGTGGCTTTTGCCTGACAGGTAAAGCCCCTTTTCGAGGCAACTACCGGATGGGAGTTAAACTGTGAGCTGAGACATAAAAATTGGCCAACATCACACTGAGAAAAATATAACGGTGTAATACACGGAAATACGCATGCTTCAAAAGGGATTACGTATATAACATGCATTATGGTACTTACGTGGGAGTTAATGGGAGGTAATGGGCTCTTGCTGAGTTGGCCACGAAGACCCATTCTGTTCAGAGTTGGTCACACTCACGGGTCAACACCTATCCGACGGCCTCCATGCAGGAAGTGGGAGCCTGGGTAGGACTCTGGCCTTATGGTCAGTTTCCCCTGGGAATCAACCATCTGGCGCTCCTGGACGGTCTGCGCACCGTGCGGTGTAAGCCAATCGACTCTGACTATCAAATTGGGTTGTCGACTACAGCTGGCGAGCCCTGCACCACAGGAAGTTTTAACGATTAGTCGTTCTATCTCCCTGCAGTGAGCGGGACAAAACAGTCCACCATCTAGCTACGCCACAACCCGTAAGAGACCAACGCCTTAACCGCGAGATAGCCAGTAATGTTACCTGGCGGGCCTACACTCGCGCCCTTACTTCCAATTGTGACCAGATTTCTCCGGTCTCTCGATTGGTTCCGAGTTCGAGGTCGCTTGCGCGGTCCTCTCCCTTACGAAGCGGTGAAACGGTGTATACCGAATCTATCGCGGACCACGGCGTCCTTTGCCCGGCTCTTCACCCAGGATCGGATGGCCGATGGTCATTTCAAGAGCAGTCGCCGTAAGGTCCGCAACCACCCCCGCTCTATGGGAAACAGTACAGCTTCCAGACTCCCCCGACTGGTACGTACGTATGTATCAACACGGTGTAGATACTATGTTACGGGCATATTATATATGTACACCGCATTCATTACGGCGCACAAGGAGATCTTGCCTTTACCTCACAATCGTAAGGTTATAGTCAGTTACAAGAATCATGTTGAAGCTACATTATACCTTTCTTTTCGCATTGCCCGTAAGGAGGATGAGGATTCATATACTAGAATGATGGAATTTCAACAAAATTCCCTGCAATTCAACAAACTTACGATTGAAACATATTTTTCTCAGTTCACCCAAGCTAAGCGGAACCATTAGGATCTGAGTAAATCAAACATTAGTGGACCCAGAATAGACTCCTGGCTCACCTCAGAGTGTGTAAAGTAGGTACATAGCTGATGTTAATCTTATATTTAACAAATTGCTCGCGGCTTCTCAGGTCACTGGCGAAAAACTACAGGACTCTATGTTAATATTAACTCATTATCGACCTGTTCGAATTATGGTAAATGGATCGCACCAAAGTGTTTATTAAATATCCTATCAACAAAAAATATGTTGACAATACCGCAAAAACATGCATATTTATATTAAACTTTCCCAATGAATTAATAAACACGCTTCCAATGCAAATGTCCAATGCCGCATGAGAGTGCAAAGAGACCTGTCGGAACCCTTCTATATCTTCGATGGGCTGTGAGAGACTGATGCATTGGTGTGTGTTATTCAATTTGGCACACAATAAGGTAATACGTGACTGGTATTAAACTACAAGTCGGTGAAACTTTTGCGTATGCCGATGTTGTTAAGGCGAGATGAGACCTCAAAATAGGCGGACACGCGAACAAATAGGCGGGTTCAATTTTGTAGGGTTCGACCAATAACAATCAATTCATCATAAAACACAATCATTTGAGCAATAAAATTGAGGCCACCCATGCTAATTCTGCAACTGATATTGAATGGTAAATTAGTAAAAATTATGTTTTTCAACATAATTATTAAAATAAACAAAACATACACCACTTTGAAAGGAAACACTATTCAATAGTTATAATAGACTACTGAAAAGTGTAAATTTGTACTGAAATATACGGGCGGTTTAATAATGACAAATGATCGTACGTATGATGTTCAGAATGAGTTTGCTGGATCTACACATTTTAATTTATTTATTTATTTATTTATTTATTTGCAGCTGTTATAGAAAACATATACAAAAAAAAACAAGAACACACAGATTAAAAATTAAAACTATAAATAGACAAAGACTATGAAATAAAGCTACAAACGCTGCAAATTAGGGGTATCCTCAGGATATCTCTTATCCTGGTTTTCAGGACACGCCTATTAATTATTGATACATAGATATATGATTTTTAAAATAAAATAACCAAATCAAATAAATCTTAAAACAAAAAATCCAAATAATCATAATCAAATAAATACACAAATCGAAATAATCAAAATCAAGATATTTAACATCAAATGATATTAAAAGAAAATAACGTAATTACATAAATTTAATAATCTACATATAATAAATCAAAAATAATCAAAATCAAAATATTTAACATGAAATAATCAGGTTACAAATTAATAAATAAACGAAGACAATAGTAATAATCCAATTAGCAAAAGTTATTTTAAAATAAAATCAAATTATGACATCTAAATATCTTCCTTTAATAATACACTTTTAAAGTGGTCCTTAAATACTGCAATTGATTTCGATCGATTTAACATAGATACCTTTTTCTAGTGTTGGAGACTCGGGGGGTATAGAATCATCTATTCGAAGCTTTGACAGTAGCTTGATTGTCTGAAATGATGTAGATAGCAGACATATTGGAGGTTTATTTGATGGGGGTATTTTTGCCCTTATTTGAAAAAAAATAGGTAAATCGTTGCTTAAAAGTAGTAACTGTACAACGATGAAGCCATTATTTTACAGCGTACCGTTAAAATGTCTTATTTGTGCACGCGATCATGCAATAAAAGGCATCGCTTACCATTTGTAATCGCATTGCTATCTTCGTTATAAAACGATTAGACTGTAAGAAGAATAAAAAAAACTTTTAAAAATCTACATTTCTGAAAAAAAAATCGAAACTCCACACGCCATAGTCAAATTTTTCATTGCCTCGTGACAAATCGCGGGACACGTCGCCTGTCAGCTGGTCTTCAATCGAAGTCAAAAAGACAAAGCCTCGCCGAACGAATGATCGCATGTGACATAATTTGCCCAGGTAAACTGTGTCGATACAATCTAGCCCAAAATTTATGTACACCCAGTGACGGCGTTGTCACAAAACATGAACTATGAATCGTGAATTTCCATTTTAATATAAGTTGATGTCGGCATATTTTGCGCAGGCTGTAATCGAGTATAATGAGTTTGTGAAATAGTTCACGACTGAAGTTAGACGTTCGAAGTTACAAGTACAAATTACACGTTCCGCGTCCAATGTCTTCCACCGCTCTTCGTCCCGTGACGCAACAGAGGGCGTCTCGCTCGCACACGTCCCGCGCTAATTCCAGATAATGTATTTTTTTTACGGGAACATGGTTCGTTAATTCAAAGTCCGAAGTTGACGTCTTGTAAATCAAATTAAACGACGTCCAAATCACGTCCATGTCACTTTTACCCAAAGTAGCACAATTACGTATCTGGCGTAAAGGGGAATGTTGTCCGGAAATATTGCCACTAGGCCGTAGGCCTGCCTTATTATACATACAATAAAAACATTCAAAAAACAAACGTCCATTTTTAGTAATTTCAAATTCCACCTTTTATTGGTTCGTAAATGACGTCATATTTACGTTCTTTTTAGGACATGTTAATGTACGTCCTTTAATGGTTCGAAATAAACGCCACAGTGACGGTATGCATTGACGGGCATATCGTGAACTTAAGGTACGCCTTTTGTCGATTCGTCGATTAAGTTAAATTAACGTTTATTTTAAGTTATTTTAAAGTGTACGTCCTTTATGGGTTTGTAATATGACGTATGTCTAATTTAGGTGACTAAATTACAAATTAGACGAGAGCGGCGGTTGCAACATATCCACGGTAGATAATCTATCCCGGACAACGGTGGTTGCAACCTCGCCGAAACGTCGGGTGCTACAAACCACAACCGGTAAATGCGAAAAACCGATTGTATAAAAAGTTTTTGAAGCGTTTTTGAGTTGTAAAAGCTGAGCGGTTTAAAAAGTACTCAATTTTTTTTTTATTTGTTTAATTTTATAATTCACAATAATTTACAGTAAAATGGCCATGTACAAAAAAAAAACTGATATCATGATATGCCAAAAACTGTTGCCTGTGATCACATTTTAATGGCACCTAACTAGGCTAAAACATGTTCTAAGGCAGGCATTCAAATTATTTTAAATATATGATATGTATGAGCCTATATAAACAGTAAGTAATGAAAAAAAATATGACAGAATGTATACACTAATAGCTATTATTAATTCTAATTAAAACTGGACAATCAAAGTAAAATTGAAAATATAAAACGTTAACCGTAATCATAAAAAATAAAAATGACGTACTCATAGATAGTATTGAAATAGTCATAATTACCTAAAGATAGGGCATTATAATCATACCTAATTACAACAATTATAAATTCCTCTTTTTGTCCTGTCCTATTTTCTTCGCCAATCTTTTTTATTTATAAATATAACGGATTATATTCAGGGTTACGTTCTTACAAAGTGGAGAATTTAAATTACATTTAAGCCGTCCTATCATCTACTTAGTAACTCGCCAAATTAATGAGAAAACCAAGTCGATTATAGAAGAAAAACTGGTCGGACTGCGCGTTCCTGAGTTGCAGGATCTATATTTTAAACCCATTAGCCATGAAATAAATACCTACAAATATATTCCAACCCACCGCCTGCTTCTTGAATAATATTTATACGGTTTTTGTCTCTATATGTAAATTGAAATGAAATAAAACTTTGAGAATTTTGTTTTAAAGAAAAGTCATTTTTTGGGAGAGTTCTAATAAGCTTGCACTCGCTCACTTGCGGGACGAGGTCTGCGAAATATCTTAGAAATTTACCTACAGGCCGCACCAGACTTCTCGGTTTCTCACCCACACCACAGTATACCAGACAATAGCTTCTCTTAGAACAAAATTGAAATGGAAGCAAGTGACATCAGGAATCTTAAGGGCTATCACAAATCGTAATATGATTACTCGTTTTTTCTTGAAGCATCGTGGCCGGTGCTATTATACTACCGATTTGTTCTGTGAATACCATATGGCGTCGACTCGTAAATCTCCACAAAAAAGTAATAGTAAGAGCGGACACAAACTGCGGCCACAGCGCGTCACAGCCCACAGCGCCGTAACTATAAGACGCGACATGACTTACCCCTGTCCCCACTTCCATCGCATCCTCTTCCCGCATTGCCTTGTAGCTCTTGAGTGAACTTACTGGGTGTTATTAGACTGTGCCCACACGCTCAGATCACACGTGAACACCAATGCACTGAAACCAAAAAGGGATAGAAATCCTAATCCTTTAATGGATTTTTACCCCTTTTTGGTTTCAGTGCATTGTCGCTCAATAAATGCAATAGTTGTTATCTGAGCATGTGGGCGAGGGACCGAGAAATTTGCCGCGGCCTATACCTACTGGGGAACATTCTCGATTACACGATTATTCTCGACTAGCTGACCCGTGCCCACTTCGTTGGGCGGTAAAACTTTTTACTTGTGATGAAATTATGAGTGTGGTTTGGTTAGTACTGAGTGCTATGATTTATTTCCTGACTGCCAAAAGAAGGGTTATATTTTTACTGTATAATATGTATGTATGTATTTGACTATATTACCGTTATTTGTGAGTGTCTCCTTGTGAGTGTCTTATCTCTTTAACCATTTATGCAGTAAAAGTGAAATTATATGCAGCAAAAGGGAAAAGTCTTTTGTTTTAAACAATTAAGACGATAACTTTACTTATTTTGATAATAATTCATAATTGTTGATAATATGACCAATAAACATGACCTAAATTACATGATTTAAATTATTTTTTTATTATAAAATACTACTTTCTGTTACTTAAATATAAAATTAAGACATATGCTGTCGCTGACTTTTTTGTAGGCATTATCAAGCTCTACAACTTTTCTCTAGAACTTAATCATATGTCTCTCATCGTTAAGGCAGCGTTCGTTAGAAACGATTTCGTTCGACCGTTTTTCCCGACTTACTTTGGAAATCCGACTACCACGAGAAAGTCTTTTTATTTTTCGGATTAATATATAGCCTATGACACTCACAAATAACGTGGCTTTCTCAATTTTCAGTAGATCCGGTTCAGTAGATCCAGAGATTACTTCCTACAACGTCACAAACTTTACCTCTTTATAATATTAGTACACGAACATTTTCGATAACACGATTAGCAATACTCAAAAGTTACTAATGAGTGGATAGTTTCATTACCTATATTATGTTGTAGTGCAAATATATACACGTTCTATCGCCATTCTCTTCTTAGAAAGTAATCTATGCCGTTACTTTTTCTACAGTGGAAATGAATATCTGAAAACATCCAGCTGCTGTAATTTTGTGGAAATTATATGCACAATAGAGCGTACTAAGTAAATATTACCAGAAGAGGCATGTCCGTCAGAGTGACCTCTATCAGAGGCAGACTACCCAATTGAGGTAGGTAGGTACTAAAATCACAGATGTACCCCTTTTTTGCCTACGATAATATCCTTCAAGAATAATTAAAAGTAGGTACCTAATTGTTACATATTTTTAATGGGATTTATGGCATTTATAAAAACATCTCAATAAAATTTACTAAATCTAATCTTTTTACTAAAACTTGTACATTTGTAAGCAATCAAGCAATCAAGCAAACTTGATTGTAATATTAGACGTCCACCCTAGAACGGGCTAGTCCCAGTTGGGTGACAGAAACAAATACGCAAAAGGTTAAGGTTTTGGCATTCGGTTCCTGTTATTTTTGCAAGCTAATCAATGTTTTATAGTAATTAATTCTTAAATAAATAAATAAATAAATAATAGACTGTGACGAGAGGCCCGAGGCTAGCGCGCGCTCTCTGAAAAATTACACCGTGACTTTTTATTATTTTATTTTATTTTTTTTATTTTATTTATTTATTTCCCAAAACATAATTAACCTTACAGATGATTCCAAATCGTTAATTATTTTTCTAGGCTATTATTCTAGATTATAACTATTATTCTACTATAGACTATTATTATAATTCTACTGTTAATAATATTATTATTACTCTACTCCATTACTATTACTATCATTATTATTCTAATATATAAATCATTATTCTAGACTATAGCAAACGAGACGGAGACATCCGTTAGAGCGTAATATTAAGGCGCTGATATACGACTTTAATGATTTTAAACTGATAATTACGTCTAAACGAGTACTGCTTATGATTCGAAAAAAATATATGTTAAACAAGAGCATTTACCTAATATTTTAATCTGTGAATATTTTAGATTTTGTTTATATTACATAGTGTAATTAATTCGGGAAATGAGGTCTAACCGAACACAAAAACGAGAATTACGCAAAAACTATCTAGTGTATTATTATGAAACCTGCACCATTTTAAAGATAATTTAATTATCTATCATATTATCTGTGATTTTTTTCAAAAAGTCAAAGAATAATATCCGATTTTGCTTATTCGAACAAAATTGGTGCGCGAGTTATAAAGCGGGCCTCGCCGGCGACGAGAGTCAGTATGACCGCGACCACTGTCACGGGTAGATGCTGACGCTGCGCTCCGAACGAGATAAATTACGATAATTAACAACAAAATGGCCAGAAACTCAAAATTTTTAAAACTTAAACGCAGTATATTAGAGAAAAATAGATTATTAAGGTAAGTAACGTGTTTTAGTGTATTATTACGTGTATATTATTACCATTTGTCTACTCTGATGCTCATTGCCTGACGTCAAATTGGGGTGACCACACGAATAGGATTCGTGCAACAATTTAACTAATTAACACATAAAATAAATTACTTCTTTTATTTTATAAACTGACGTGATTACTGTTTTTATTTTAGGCGAATACGAAACAACACTAATTCTGAAGATGTAAATTCACAGACGAGGTGAGTAAACAGTGTAGGTAAACAAAACTACATCAAAAGGTAATGCTCACAGGTAAATGCATACCTAATTTAATATTTTGATTTTAGTGTAATTCGAACAATAATTATGTTTTATCAGAACTTGAAAGTTTTATCAGAACTGTCGGAATCAGAATATTATTTTGAAATCAAATATCAAACTTGAATATTGAATTTGAAAATCGATTTAGGGCCGATTTCTATATGAAACCTGCAAGTAAAAGTACAAATATAAGTTGAACCATCGGTTTACTAAATTCATTCGTAAAGCGACAAAATTTAATTCGGGTTTTCGTAGTATGACGTAAATTATACTTTGTTTGGAGGGGCTGGTTTTTGTTGCAAAAAGATAATTATGGGTTTTAGCCAAAAATTTAGTAGTAATAATAATAAACCTACTTATAACATAGTTACGCGCATCCCTGACTCACTGACTGACTTTGTAACGCTGTAGGTAAAGACAGTATTTTTTTCATTTGTCAGTTTTTAAACTTGAAATGCTACTTCGAATTTCAAACTTGAAATTGTGCTTTGAATTTCGAACTTGACATTCTACTACGAATTTCAAACTTAAAATTCTACTTCGAATTTCGAACTTGACATTTTACTTCGAATTTCGAACTTGACATTCTACTACGAATTTCGATCTTGAAATTCTACTTCGAATTTCGAACTTGAAAATCCTACATAAAAAGGCACGAAGAGCTCTGAAATCTCCGGAAATAATATTTGATGAAAATACTAAGGCTTAGGTTTCACAAGAGAATTTCTTATCAAACGACAAAGTAAAATTCGTTTCACCGACCTGCTGAAAACGAGAAAGGAAAAGCATAACATTCGGTTACTGCATTCTGAGGAAGATGCTGATAGGCTCATAATCACTACAGCTGTCACTTCGCCTCTTCCTATGATATAGTTTTAGACGCTGGCGAGGACATCGACTTATTTATAATCCTCACTGGGATCTCACGCCATCGTGAGGTTTTATTTCAAGAAACGTGTAACACACAATGCTGCAGATGTGATACATTCCAGAATCACCTCTTCAACGTAACATCAAAACCGAAGATTTTTTTTTCATCCACACCTTCAGTGGGTGTGACTCGGCATCTTGCTTCTTCGGACAAGGGAAGATGAAAATGTTTTTCCAGGTTGAGTACAAGAGAGGCTACTCGTCAATTCTACCGCACCTACCTACTATCAGGTACCAAATTAAATCGTTCTTATACAGCTCGTATACAGCTCTACTCTATACACTATATTTCTAAACATATAAATTGTCTTTCGTCATTTTCTCTTCAACTGTCAATTCTGTTCCAGGTGCAGAAATGGCTGGGAGCCGGACTGGACCCTCTCGACTGGGGATGAATATCCACCTCACAAGGCCTCAGTCCCAAAATGATGACCAGGGACGCAGCGCCACAACACCTTTTGCCGATTCAGCTACTATACCAGGACTTTGATTACGAATCGTGTCTTCGTCTTTATTGACTTCATTCAAAATCGTCATTTTTCGTTTCTTGTTTTTTTTCCTCATCCCTTTTCTATTTGCACCCCTGTATAGCACTAACTATATAAGAGGGGTCTCTAATGATCATATTCCTCGTATGCCTAGGATCGACTAGTTCATTATCCTATGTTTTTTATTACCTTTATCCTATGTTTTTTTGCTAATTGCGGGCGTTTTTGTTTACGTAATTACGTAATTCTTGTTTACCAAATTTTCTAACAATAAGAGAATGATTACAATACAAATCCGATTATTATTTCACATTACGTACTTTTATTTATTTAATACCTTAAAATCTTGAACGTACACTATTTTCGTACGTATGGTCACTCTACAAGCCGCTATCGGCCGCGCGGCGTTTCCAGTTCTCTTATCACGCGTTGGCTCCGCCCAATCGCCCGAAGCCGTTTACAATAGTCGTCGCCTTAAACGATTATACTTACATATGTATATCTAATGTTTATCTAACCTTTCTTATTATACTAGTTACTCCTTTTTAACAATTTTAATACTACATATTTATCTAATTACTTGATTGCTAAGAAATGCCATTACCATACTTTGCAGTTGTGCTAAGTTCACCGTCCAAATATCCAATTCTGGCTCAGTCGAACATAGTGCATTTAGGGTACGAAGCGTCCGCACTGTGAAGCAGTGTTGAACGATGTTAGTTCTAGCTCGCGGTAACGCGAACAATACATGAGTCCTAGCACGGTAGTAATTGGCGGGTACGAATAGACCGATTCTTCTAAGGATGGTCGGATTATCAACGAACCCCCTAAGCAGTTTATATATGTGGCAGATTGACAGCTAATCTCTTCTTACGCTTAGTGAGTTGTACCCAACCATCCCCAGAATAAATGCCGTAGGATATAGAAAGGGATAATATCCATGCTGTTTAAAGTACAGCAACCTCAGAAAGCGTTTCTGTATATTAGCGGCATCCTTGAAGTGAGTGAATCAGTTGGAGCAAATAAACAACTTTTCATAAAAAAAAAAATTTTTTTAAACAAAAGTTGCGTAATTGCTCGTACTGATTCGCCCACTTAAGGAATGCCGCTAATAAAATACTCATCCTGCATCCTTAATACTTATCGTCCCAACCTGAAATAAGGATAATATTTTTTTTTTTCATTTCCTACTAAATTGACTTACAGAGGTTAAACCATTGCTTGCGAGATTCTATCCTACGCCTCTGTCCCCTATAAATATGACACGAATCCACACGCACGCATTTTGATTTACATAAAACGTCAGCGTCTAAACACTATTATAAGTATTGTCATAATACAATAGTTGATAAAGCACATCCTTGCGTGTCTTCCAGGACGAAATTTACTTAACTTTCTTCAAGCTACACCCACCCAGCTGTCATTTTGCTTAGGCAATTTCAGAATTCAGAATAATAAAAAAATATATATAAAAGTTTTCATGTGTGTCTGCACGCGATAGCATCTGTAACCATCGATCAATTACCTGTATATTAGTGCGTTTAGGGATAGTGTACAAGCAGATACAAAAAATATCGTATTTTTATTTATATATTTGATGCTTGAGGGTTTTATACATTATGTATTATAATAATAAGTAATAATAAGAAAATTACAATGTATATTCTTAATTATTTGTGTTGCCCTTTCCTTACCTAATGTTGCACTATTTTTACACTAGCCAACACAAAAAATGCGTCTGATTTGTAAAAGGGTGAATTTACCTAATTTTGGTTATTGGTAAAATCAGCGTTCCTCTATCTCATCACATTTCCTAGATATACCTACAACAAAAACCAAAACAGTACTGGCGAAAATTGACAGAATTACATCAAAGAAGAAATACATATTAAGAAGTTTAGAACTCAATATTATTTTCGTGAACAAATAGGAACTTAGTTCAATCGAACGAGACAGAGTAATACGTTAGAAAAGAATATGAAATGGACTGTCGTCGATTTTCCCGTTCCAAAACTACCTGTCGAACTTATAGACGCCCGAGTAAGTTTGAAACATTTCGTGCGGTGTTAGATTTAGCTGCTTTATCTTTGGTGGGTAGTTTTAATGCGGAAAAGTGAAAACCGTTCATTCACATTAACCCCTCAAATGAATGGCGATTAGCTCGGGTTGCCTACGGAAAAATGTATATAAATTTATATTTACATTTACATTTACATTTACATAGAGCGGGGTTTACTATAGAGCTATAGCATTACTATAGAGCGGATTACTATAAAGCGGCGCACATTTACATTTATATTTACATTTATATAAATTTATATACATTTTGTATACATTTTGCCAAGGCATCCCTTAAGGGACGCCTCACATTTGAGGGGTTAAGCTCTGACGTACTGCTCTGTATCGTTCATACGAACTAATATCCGATTTTTGTCCAAGAGAAACGCAATCGAGCCCAATATGGACATGATGCCATTAAAACGTCTAAATTAGTTCACAGCATATTTTCATATTTAATATTCTTCGTTATTCGAAAATGTGACAACGATGCTCTTCTTTTTACACGACTGTCCAACAATAAAGAGTGTAATGTATTCAGGGTTCATCTAGGTATATTTTCCGTTTCTTTATTTCACCATAAACGCTTGAACCGATTTAGAAGTGTGGGGTATTGTTAGAATCGCTATGCCATCCCAAGTGTCATCAGATACCTTAACTGTCCAAATAGCAAGTAGGTTTTTGTGTAAACGTCCAAATGTTAATAAATTAACATAAATATATAGTGTTTAGTGTCAAATAAAATGTCTGATTGAGTACGTTCCGGAAATATACTTGTATCCATATGGATGTATACATAAAGCAAAAATATTTCATAGAAAACCTATATTATAAATAATTAAACCTACAACAGTTCACTTTCTGTAAAGGCAGTCGTGTTTTTTATACTTGTTTACCGTTTCATTACTCTCCATAACAAAACTCCACCAGTAGTCGCGAAGCATCTAATGCAGCGACGCTACCCAAATTGGGGTCGCGAGAGGTATTGGGTTGGGTCGCGGAAATCCCCCAAACGACTTTAAAGAAGTGGTAAAACTTGACGTTTTTAATTGCGAATATTTTTATTTTGTATTGATAGGTCGATCGATGTCACTAAACTAGTATAGTGACAATTATTACTAGTCACAGAAGAAGGACTAAAGGCTTTGTTACTGCCATCTATTGTCCGTTTGTTTGTTTGTTTGTTTATACTCTTTATTGTGAAATGTCACAATGGGCGGGTTTATTGTCATACGACAATCTCTTACAACCAACCCTACTATGACGTGTTATATGTATGTGTGCGTGTAAGATGTCTGTAAGTGTGTGTCTTGTTATTGTTAATTTGATCCCAACGGAAAATGGAACCCGGGACCTTACAATGTAAGATCAGGCGACCTAACCACTATGCCACCGGGCCGTTCACAATCGCGACATGTTAGTTCTGAGCAATGAAGCTGAAAAAGCCCTGCTACCATTCCCAACTAATTATTTATGTGAAGCAGGATTTTCATGCCTTGCTGTTATGAAGAATAAGTACAGGGATAGGTTGGATCCTCAGCATGACATGCGGTGTGCACTTTCTATAAACATAACTCCACGTATACATGATCTTTGCTCAAAAATACAACACCAGGATAGTCACTAATTATTTTGCTGTTAATTATTTAACTGTTTTAATGCTAAATTGTCTGATTTTAATACAAAACATTTAAATAAAGCTGTTATTTCTAATTTTACAACTACATACTATAAAATTACATAATATAGCATTTTAGTACCTGTCACTGGAAAATAAAATAAAAACTTAGATTAGGGTCGCGTACTTCAAATATATTCGTACTTTGGGTCGCCAGCCAAAAAGGTTAAGAACCGCTGATCTAATGGTTTCTGTAAAAACGGTGTTCAGTCGCATGGGTCAAAGCATGCATTCACCCTGCTCATCGCTTACGGCTCCCAAATTTTCCGGGAAGAAATCGACGTAGGGATGTAAAAAGTGAATAAGCGACATTCTACACCCCGTATTCTTGCAGCTGTCCAACAGATGATTCACATTTTTTTTTGGTGTCCAAGAAGCCCTTCAAAATAATTAATTTTAAAGAGGACCAAGTAGCTAATTGGTGAGTTTGGTATCAAACGCTGGATCTTTCAACAATTTTCTATTTGTGGCCCAACGTTCTTTCAGTTTTTCTTCACTCAACTTGGAAACTTTTCTTTCAAATGATTGAAGGCCTGACCTTCTTTATCCGCTCTTCATCATACAAAGTTCTTTAATTTCTTATCATACAAAGTTATCCATAAAACTTGACATGAAGCGAAGGCATACTTATTTTACCACTCTTTCGTTTCCTATGTTTATGTTTCCTACGCACTAAAAGATTTTCAATTATACATTCGGATTCTACACATCAAAAAACGTTCTAATTGATGTATCACATCCCAGATGCAAAATGGCTGTTGATTAGTGTTATTTTAGTTAGTTTAAATATTAAATCAACTTTCCTATCAATCATCTATCAATCTTGAAGCGACTGTACCTTACCTGTAACCCTATACGATATATTATAAAGGGCAGTTATGATTTAATAGCATGAATACCCGAAACGATTCAGCGATAACAAATGACACGAAATAGAGAATAGTACCAACTCATGGAATGGAAGCATGGATCGATTGAAATAACCCTACAAACATGCAAGGGGTGAGCAGTCATCAAATTGATGCTAATTGCAGAGAGAGAGGGTAGGTCTATAGCGAATGTGCGGGTACTCACTATTGGAGGTAGGTAGTGGCAGTTCTGCCTATCGAACAGGGGTTGTTTCGAACACTTTCTTATTGTTAGCACTATAGAAGATGACTTGCTGCAATTTGTTTGCGGCGTTGCCACGGCTACAGGCTATTTCCGTACAATCGATATTTCGCGCTAATGGGGGAGTTCATTTCCACAATCGTTCGTGGTTTTCGTGTCATGGAGTCGAGTATTGTCTATTTTATAAAATTATGTAGCACGCGCCTAGTTTTGAAATTATTGTAATTTACTGACATCTACCGGATTGCACCGCAACTATAACCGCAATGAGAACCAAGCAGTAGCAACAACTTGTGACAGGTGGCGTTGCCTTTATTCGAGAACCGCTATCTATCGTTTGGTATTGAAGCTACTGTGTCTCAGTCGGTAATTGAATAAAATGCTTTTTTAATCAGTAGCTAGGACAGAGCGTATTATCTAATTTTTGGCGACTGGCGTATTATTTTCCAAAAAGTATTTAAAATATTGCTAGTGTGGATTTGCAGTCAAAATTTAATATTAATTAAATATCCCTCTTAAATCGCGAGTGTCTTTATCAATCGACTTTGACGACTTCTGTCATGCTCGAGTCGCCGTCGGTCGAGTAGTCGACTTTCCATCACTACTGTTATTTCCTTCGTGGTTGGTCGTCGTTTTTGTTGTCGTCGAAGACTTATTTTCGAATATTGCTGATGATTTCGACTTAAAATGTGATTCATAATTTGCGGCGCGATGTTTTAAAATGAACTAAACTAATTTGTGATTGTGAATCCGTGAATTTTCATACAGGAGAAGCTTCGAGTAACTATTGTCATCGGGATCTCTGCTGTGAGTTTTATTTTATTTTGTTGGTTCGTGGGAGATGAATGGAATTCTAGGTTTTCTAAATGAATTATTGTATATTGTTCGATATTTTGCTATTATGGAACGGTTTCCATATTTTTTTCACACATGAACACATGCTTGACCGTCGCATTTCGTTTCAAACGATAGATCTGCGCGATTGCCTTACCAAACCCAAAACAAACCATTATTATTTTTCTTGGCTGCGGTTTCCTCTTTGCCGCAGCCTTAACCTTGTATATTTGTTTGTTTATATGCAGCATACATGTTTTCATATATCAAGAAGACATGTTTTAAAAGGAATCTATCCTCCAGATCTTCCATAGTTGAAACAAAGGATTGAGGCGGTTCCTCAAATTTGGAACATTGTTGCCGTCTCTGTCGTGTTTTAATTAAATATAATAATATGTATTAATCCTGCTTCTGCAAGAGTCGAGCGACAGTTGCGCTAGCACATCGCTGGGCCTCCTGGTGCCTTACACTTCTAATAACGCCTAATGTTTTGATCTCAGAAACTGCTGCACCTATTTTGAGCGGGAATTCTCTTTAAATCGCAACAATGATGAGACACATTGTAAATTATTATGTTAACTAATACAACTAAGAACCACTTCAAGGCGACCAAAGAATCGACAGTCAGTTTTTTAATAAAATACAAAAAAAAAATATTTCCGGTAAAATGTAACATACGGTTTCCGGTAGATTTTCTAAATAATAAATTTCGACACGGAAGGAAAATTTCGAAATAGAGCTTTTGTGAATTTCATTTCGTTTTCGAATTGAGTAGATAAATTGTATTGTGTAGATACCACATTTCAATAATTACTATTACTGTGTATACTATAGATAGGGAAATTTCATAACTACTTAGTGACACCTGTTTCTATAGATTAGAAATAATTTGAATGGCCATCAATGCCAAGCCTATCCTGAAACTCGTTATACGTTGTTGTTACCACAGACTGTGTAGGTACTTACTATTACTATTATTACAATATAAACAAGACAAAACGGATTTCTTGCGTGAAGTTTGTAGCACCCGATGTTTCGGCGATGTTGCAATCGCCGTTGTCCAGGTCATACTCACGAGTCAACCCTTGGACCAGTGTTGGGCGCTGAAACAGTTTCTAAAAATCACTAAAAGTTATGATAAAAAAAAAACACAAACCTGGAGATATAACCAAATTTACACAAAAAAAAACTATCTAATTAGTTACCCTTATTTCGATGCGATATTATAGAACAAAATTACTGTGTTACTATTGTTCTATTCTATTATTATCTGAGGACTGCACTTTCAACATTCAAACACATAATTTTGAAGCAAGACATTAATTTTCCAAAACTTATTTATTATAAAAATAAAATAAAATAAAATAAAATACCTAATTCGTAGTATCCTTTTTTGTGCATTTCGCTCGATTTAAATTTTACTTACAATTTTTCTGAAGGGACAAAATTATGACAGCCATGAAATTTTGCAAATAAAATCTTAATCTAAGTACAGCATCATCTGTTTAACATCTTGATATTTTATTTATTAGTTTATCTTTTGTAATATTCGTTACCCATCTCTATTAAGAGATTTCAATTTGGTGACAGCTTCACAAACAAATTAGAAGGACTTGAAATAAAGTCGCTACCTAATAAGAATCACCAGAACTTCCACGACCAAAAGGCCTCTAAACGAGATAAGATCATCGATCTACCAACACCGTCTTGGACAACGGCGGTTGCAACATTGCCGAAACATTGTCGGTGAGTCTATAGACGCGGTAGTCTTCGATTTCAATGTATTAGAATGTTGATCAATACAGTTCTAAGCCTTCTAGATATTGTAAGAATACATGCCTACGTCGGTAGGTACCCACCAGATTTGTAAGATTTCTAGGCATTTTGATAACGTTTTGTCTTAAATCCTTTACAATCATAATAGTCCTTTCCTGGCAACCTCTTTCCTTTTTTTTCTCAAAAATATATTTTTTGATGGTTTTTTTTTCAAATATTTGTTGTATTGCTTTCCCGGCCCAGGAGGGATCCAGGAGGGAAAGTATTGTCAACGCTCATTTTTTTTCGAGATGAAGACGGAAATATCAATTTTGAGCCCCCGTGAGACGATAAAGTTTTCATTTTCAAATTGAAGTCCGTCTGTATGCCTGTGTATGTATATGGCTGTGTGAGCCTGTGTGTGTCTGTCTGTATTCCTCTACCAATAGCGCCCAAATGCTTATTCCGACTGAGCTTGGCATGGCAAGAGTTCAAACGACTGTGGTTGAAATTGGTCCGCCAGGAGGCGATCTAGTCATATATCGTCCTCGAAATATTGGACTTCGAGATTTGAAGTTTAGTACACAGGGCCGAAATCACCTTATGAAATTTTGCGTGGAATATCTCATATGCAAACTCACTAATAATATTTAAATCTTGACAGTAAACTAAACTGGGCGAGTCATATCGATGCCAAAACAAAGAGGGCCTGCCTAACTTTTTGGCAGTGTCGGAGACTAGTGGGGAAGAAATGGGGTCTCAACCCAAAAATCACACTCTGGCTGTACACATCAGTCATCAGGCCCTCTCTGACTTATGGGTCAGTTGTATGGTGGCCCAGAACACAACTGACCACAGTGAAAGCGAGACTCCAGAGCCTGCAACGCTTAGCGTGTGTAGCAGCCACTGGATGTATGAGAACCACCATCGGCCGCACTAGAGTACCTCCTAAACATGAGACCTCTGGATCTTGTCATCCAAGAGCAGGCTAAGGCAGCCGCTCTAAGGACTAAGAGCAAATGGACTGTGGAAACAAAACACAAAAACACCACATTCAAAAATTCTGAAACGGGTTCTAGAAGAAATACCTCTTCTAGACGGAGGACGGAAATTATTGTGAACGCGATAAAATTTCCGACGATTAAGACCATTTCCATACTGAAGTCTGTCTGCGTCTCTCTATCTGTATCTGTCTATTCCACCACGATAGCGATTTATGAAATTAATGTTCAGATAAAATCAGTCTTTGGCTACTTGCCGGGTTGACACGACCTGTTTTTTATAGTAGGTATTTAAAAAGCACCCATTATGGCGATAAAAAGATACTTCAATTACTTTCTTACCTGGCTACTTATTTTTAAAAAATCGATTGTGTCACCCCAAGATTTTCATGGGCAAGTAGACAACCCCCCCCCCCCCCCCACCCCCTCAATTCAAGTGACTATGTTAGCAAAATAGTATATTTTTGTATTTTGTACTTTTTCCATGGTATTAAAATGCTATTTTACATTATGATGTAGTATTTTCTTAAATACGGTGGTATTTATTTTTTTGGCGTCGCTTGTATAAGAGATACTCCAACCAAAATTTCACAATGTGGTTTTGACCCAACGTCGCATCTGTGTAGCGAATTTCAAGTCTAATATTTCGAGATTGAAGTATGACTAGCGCACCCTCTAGTGGATCGATTTCAACTACAGCCTTTTCAACACTTGCCATGACCGAATGATTCCTGCATATCAAATTTCAACTCAATCGGATGAAGCGCTTAGGCGCTGTCGAGATGAAGACGGAAATATCACAATACTTTCCCTTGGGCCAGGAAAGTAAAATGTAGCAAATGTAGTTATCAATATAAATTAAGTTTTCGCATATTTATAGAAAATTACAGAATTTCCTGCCGCCATCGCCCCAGTTCAATTGCGAGTATGTACATTATGTACAGTCTATATTATACTTACATAAATAATTATATACGTAGTTGTGGACTCGATATTTGCTCATGTGAAGGTTACTTCGGTGACACAGTTTGCGGTCATTGTGTAATGTTATTGTAAAATGCTGACACACACATACAGTAAAACATACGGAAACAAGTAAATATATTAAAAAGAATAAAAAACACGACTGCCGTTACAGAAGGTGAACGATTGTATTTTAAATTATTTTTATTACGGTGGTTTTTAGTAAAATATTTGTGATTTATCCATATAAGATACATGTATATTTCTGGAATGTACTCAAATAATACCTTTCATTTGCCACTAAATGCGATATATTTAAGCTAATTTATTGACGTTTGTACATTTGGACGACAACTACTTACTTGATATTCGACAGTTAAAGTACCATATGACACTCGGGATGACATAACGATTCTAACAATACCACACACTTCTAAATCGGTTCAAGCGTTTAGAAGTGAAGTTATGGCGGAATAAAGAAATGGAAAACATACATAGATAAACCCTGTTCTCATTACACTCCTTTTTTGTTTGGCAGTCGTGTAATAAACGGTATACCCATGCAATAATGCAGTCTTTTAGATTATGTTTAATGGCATTAATTATATAATAATATCCTCTATCTATCTATATATCTTATAACGTGCATCCAATGAAGTAATGAAATAGAATCAAGTGATTCTATTTCAACAATAAACGGAAATAACCGGTATACGAATACAAAGACGCAGTCTTTTAGATTGTTTTTAATGACATTAAATGTATAATAAATATCCTCTATATATCGATCTATCTATTTTAGAACGGGCATCCAATTAATTAAGTAAAATCAAGTAATATAACCCTCTCATATTATAGGTACATTTCTTAATACAAATCATCATTCTCTCTCTATACATAGAAGGTATTTTTTGTTGGTAATTCTGTCAATATGTATTTAGATGAACTTTTTCGTGTCAGTGATCAGTAATTTTGATCAAATTCGGGCATTTTGGCCATATCCGTAAAAACTTGTCCATGCAATCCTCTAGGTTCCTTTATTTGGGGTTTTTATGATTTATCCAAAGAAACGTATCAAATTATGTATGGACATACTTTACAATTATATAACATCGGTATATTTATTTGTTGTCTGTCCGGCAGCCATTTCAGTGATCCATGTGGTCAATAATTCGCTCTGTCTTGACGCGTCACAGCTGGCATTATTTGAAGGGAAATTGATCGAAATGACGGGATTATTGATGCATTGGATTCTAGAGTCTCTGCTAAGCTAATGTTTTCGCACCTAATCGACTATCATAGTACTGAAAATAAAAAAAAACAAAAGTTTATTGAGGCATTGAATTCTAGTCACTCAGCTAAGCTAATATTTTAGTAGCTGATTTATAAGCACAGTACCTACCTACTGAAAATAAAGCCGATCGACCATCACAATACCGAAAATAAAAATCAAAAGTTTATTGAGGCATTGGGTTCTAGTTTCTCAGATAAGCTAATATTTTCATAGCTGATCGACCATTATAGTAATGAAAATAAAAATCAAAAGTTTATTTATGCTGCGGTCCAATGTTGCCTCGAAGGTCTGATGCTACCCAATTTGACTAAGTAATCGGTTTTACCTAATTAGTTTACCTACCCAATTGATTGATACTTCACGGTGATGATACAAAAAAGTGCGGTTGAAAACGAAAGGCCAACTCTGCTATTGAATGCGGATTAATTTACCAGTAAGTAATTTAATAATATGAGGAAAAACTTTAAGACCAGTCAGTATGTGCAACAATAATGAAATATATTGACTTCAGCCAGTGAGTATGCTATTTTAATAATAATAAAAATAATAAAACGCTTTATTTGTTGAAACAAATCAGCGAGCTTATTGCGTCGGACCATATCTTACAGCTAACCTTAATCGAATAAGAAAACATATTTTTCTGTATAAAAATAAGATAAAGCTACTATTAAAATCACATATAAGGGCAGCTCGTATCAAATGTATCTAACGGGAAAATCAAGCAAAAAATGAAACATCATACATGACATTTAAAAAAAGATGTAAGCCTATGGTATGTCGCAATGACGCAAGGAGGGAGGGTGGGGGGGGGGGATAGAAATTTATGAGCGCGTGCTGGTGTTCTTTGAGCCTGCGTTTAAAGCAAAGCAAACTCGGTGCTGTCCTTACATGTGTGGGTAAAGTATTTTAGAGATAGGCTCCGTACAGAGCATGTATTATACATTTTATAAACCCTAAAATCCCTTTCAAGTTGAGTTGTAGATATGATAGATGTAGGTAAGATAAGTTATTATATTGATAACATAAGTCATAATAAATATACATAAATTTTCATTAATAGTTACATTACTACAAATGACTTAGACTATTATAAGACTTCTCTTAGAACCATTCTTCAACTAAATAAATACTATTTTCTAAAAAAAAATTGCGGTTGTTTAATCCCTCTAATGTTTCAGGATACTACATCTACATATTTATTATACAAATATATACGGTTCAATGACTTGGACCGATTGTCTGACTTTTTTCAGAGAGTGATTCCACAAGGCGTAACATGCACGAAAAAAAAACTCCAAAACCCTCGTAAAATCCCCCAATCCCAAAACCTCCTTCGTATCATCATTGATTATATATAGGTGTATTAGATTGCTCAATGCCATTGCACGTTTTTGCAATCATTCTGCGCCGGCGACATTCAGGTGTCGCTGATAGCATTGTCCGGCAAAACTAATAACATTTTACTTAGCCATATATAATAACATTGATATTGCATGTTTTTTTTTTAATAAAAGACTGTTTGATTATAAAACCCATTATTTAACCAATGATAACAATAATCATTTCTAATTATTAGTTCCATCTATCGATTTTTTTATATAAGCTGATTACATCTAGTTTATTTGAACATTAAAGCGCGTAATTATTTTGTATTGAAACTTGTATACCCAATTAAAAAAAATACATATTTACATAAATAATATTAAAGTAATAAGAGCTGGGGAATTATTAATTCGTTTGTTTTTATATTATAATTTTATTCTCGGATACTATAACGGAGAGTTTAGAACGCCATCTATCGGGCTGCTTAACATAAGAGAAGATTAATCAATGTTTTGAACTATGAATTGAGTGCCATCTACCTGTTGCGGTTTTATTGTAAAATTCTAGCTGCCAAATCGCAGTAAGGCATTGAGCAATCTAATATCCTATACATATAATCAATGGTATCATCAAAAAAAATATCATGTGATTTTGAATTTAAATGCTAACTAATTGTTAATCCTGCATTAGAACAATTTATCCCAGCCAATCAGATTGCAAAAACCTCTGCTTATTTAAATATCTACGTTTTGTTTTTTTTATTTTTTTTTTTTTATTTTTTTTTTTTTTTTTTATTTTCAGTGTCCGAAAAGATAAAATTTGAAAGTAGAACTTAAACAGTCCATACAAAATTGATGCCCCATAATTCCATGTGAGCCGGAATGTCCGCCCTCGCATTACCGCTTTAATGGGCTATTAACTCTTTTCATTGAGCCGAGGGTCGCTTTTGTTGAGTTTGCGCAAAAAACTGAATAAATGAATATGAGACTCGCTCAAAACGGACAGAATTATTCAGTTGCTTTGTCCTGAATCGCAATAAGCCGCTTCTCATTGTCCTTTGTACAATACGGTTTTTGTATTCTCGATCCAATCATCTCGAAAAGGAGACATTAACATTCGAAAAACCCAAGAGGATATCTAAAGATTCCAACTCGTTGGATTTATATCAAGAAGACACCGATTTTTATTTACTCATAAATTAATGTGATGTTCACCAGAACATGGACTTTTGCACATTGTACAAGATTTTTACTTTAACTGAAAGATTTAAATAAAGCATTTAGTTAATATGGCATAAGCAAGAAATTGTAACTTAAATGTATATTTAAACTATGAATAGTGGCGATAAAAAACAATGAAAAGGGGGCCATCCACATATTACGTAGTCACCGAGGGGTAAGGGGGGGGAGTGGAGCTGAGTCTTACGCTTGATTACGTGGGGGGGGGGGGGGGGTGCCCGTCTGATTACGTAATCAACTTTGGTCACCGCATCGCAATTTTTTTGGTCTAATCCTGCACGGAAATACCGCAGTGCCACACCGAAAGATGCCCCCGCCCGCACGCGCAATGTGCGTGGATACTCCACGCGTTCGTCTGCGATTGAGTCGCCCTGGCCTGTTCCTGGAAGCGCTGCGGTCTGAAGATTGGGATTTGTAAAATAAACCAAAGAGTTTGAGATTTTGTAATTATGATTTTGGATTACGTAATCTTGTGTGGAGGGTCAGGCCGCTGATTACGCCTGATGACATGGGGGAAGGGAGGGGGGGGTCAAAAATCCCAAAAACTAGAGCAACAATATTAAATTTTAAATACTACATTGTATTGCACGATTGTTTCTCTACAACTAATTAGAACATGTCAAACCTCCACCTCTTTTAGATTTACTGTATAAGTTTAATGAAAATAATAATTTTAGCGAAAATGACGCGAACTGCGCTGCTAATCCCAGTGATTAACCGCCCTACCTTTGGGTTAGGTTACCAATTCCTTGGTTTTATTTTTCATTAGATTTCTCGATAACAATACTTGTTTAAATGTACCAGACAAAACATATAACGATGTACTATATATAAGCTTATTTTATATAGCGGTTTTATATAAATTTGTATATAATATATATATATATTTATATTTTTTCTCTATGATAATATAGCGGACGTATCACCCACGTTTGTAAAGATATTTTATATATTTTGAACGTTAGAGGTTTTTTAATATTACCTATTGAAAAATTGGCATCTTTATGTAAATAGATCATAAATAGATATAGCCTGAGCAAATTAATTAAATCAGACCAAAAAATTCGTGTAGTTTTGAAAATTGGTACATTTATTCCTTGAGATATCCTGATAAACATACTAAAAGTCCCCGAGGGTGGGGGGTGAGCTCGCGGGGGGGGAGGGGGGGAAAGGTCCCTTTTTTCAGTTTTTTGCTCGTATCTCGAAAACCATCAATAATATCTTAAGAATTAATTCTACAATAATTAACTACATTAAATTTTCTACAAATTATATGTTATGCATTTTACTGTGGGATGAATACTTTAGGAGCTACAATGGGTCAAATGCAAGAGAAATCCGCATAGTAACCGGCGCGTGACGCGGCGCCTGTCGGCGTTCGCTTGTTCGACTCGCCCCTCTCCCAGCGCACCACGCGCTGCCTATCGGCGTCTGCGTGGCGCCCGCGTCGCGTCGTCCGGTGTGGTCTCCCCGCCAGTACGCTCACAACGCTTATACGCTGTGGTGTGTCCACGCTGCTTCTGTTCGCAAACGTGCTGTTTAGTTCGTGTCTCGCTGATTTCCATCATGACTGATCATTGTACAATTTGTGATAAAGACGTGACTAGTGACCGCTGTGAAGTATTACAAAAAGGAATTCAAGGCTTGTTAAGTGCTAGTAAAATTAGAAAAGACGGGAAACAGACCTTGCTGGCTGATGTTGAAAGTGTTATTGTTCATGGCGCTTGTAGAAAACGATATACACGAAGCAGTTCAATCATCGCCGATCTCAGGGAAGCAGGGCCATCTACGTCTTCTGATCCAAGATCTAGCTTGCGCTCATCACAGCAGTTATTCGAATTTCATTCACAATGCCTCTTCTGCACTGAAGCAATAGATGACGAATACTATGCCAAAGAAAAGAAAAAACCAAAAGAACGACGTCGTAAGATATACCCTGTTCGCAATTTACAGTTTTCTGCTACAGTTTTAGACGCTGCTAAAAAGCGGAATGATGAGTGGGGCAATAATGTTTTTCGGAGAATAACAAATGCCGGTGATCTTGTTGCTGCTGAAGGTATATACCACGTTGACTGTTATAAGCGTTTTTTATTGGCACATGAATCTACTGCAGCGAAAACTAGCGGTCGTCCGAAAGAAGAATATGTATCTAATTCCATGGAACAAATACAGTATTATATGGAACAGAATAAGGATTCTCAGATGTCTATAGACGAGTTGATGGAGCAAATTGCGGGGGAAAAGCCAACTGTGGACACGGTTAAATCTAAACTTAAGGAGCTATATGGTGACAGAATATTGATCAGTCATTCAAAATCCCATAAATCCGTCATATGCTTCCGTGATACTGGATACAAGATCATGAATGAGACATGGTACAAATCTCAGTGTGAAGATCAAAACGAAGAACGCCTACGAGTTGTAAAGACGGCAGCAATGATAATTAAGCAAGATGTGCAGTCTCGTGTCTACAATACGAGTCACTACGCTCCCAGTGGTACATTTATTGATGACGCAGAGACCATGATTCCCGAATCCCTTAAATCATTTCTGGATTCACTTCTCACCCATAGAACAACGGATAATAAGAAAACCGAAAGAAAGGTAATTTCATTGGCACATTCTATCATCAGCATAGTTCGACCGAGAAGCTTCATTTCTTCTGTGCTCCAAGGGATTGCATTTTTCATCCACAGAAAGTTCGGTTCAAGAAGCTTACTGGATCTTCTATCTAATTTCGGGTTTAGTGGTTCCTACTATGATGCTACCATTCTCGAGTTGTCTGCAATATATCATACCCAAGAACCTTTACCAACTGGCACCTGAAATGTGGGGTTGGAAGCGAGGTGTCGATGGAAACCTACATAGAGCCAATCACGACCTTGGACCCTCCTGCTCCTGACACCTTGTTGAGTTCTATTTTCTGCCGATGCAAGAGTGGTTGTTCTGGAAAATGCAGTTGCCGAAAAGTGGGAATTAACTGCAGTCTTCTCTGTAACGGTTGCTTAGGAGCATGTAGCAATGGAACCCCCGTCGATGTTGGTGATGAAAGACAATTTGATTGACAACTTTGTTTAAGTCGGCATACCTATGTAACGTTTTATTTTGTTCTTTTTTTTTAAATAAAAGGCGTAAATAATTTTTTTTATCAATTTTAATACCTTGTAGCTCCTAAATTAGTAATCCTACAGTAAAAATGCATATTATATAATTTGTAGGAAATTTAATGTAGTTAATTAATGTAGAAGTAATTGTGAAGATATTGTTAATAGTTTTCGAGTTACAAGCAAAAAACTGAAAAAAGGGACCTCCCCCCCCCCCTCCCCCCGCGAGCTCACCCCCCACCCTCGGGGACTTTTAGTATGTTTATCAGGACATCTCAAGGAATAACTGTACCAATTTTCAAAACTACACGAATTATTCGGTCTGATCGGCGATTTTTAGGCTAATTTGCTTAGGCTAATAATAAGATCGATGATTTCATTATTCGTTTGTTATTATATTTTAATTTTATTTTGATATATGATACCGTAACGGCGTGTTTATAACGCCATATATCGGGCTACTAAACATTAGAGAAGATAAATCAATGTTTGGAACTATGAGTGACATATACGCGTTACGTTTCGTAATAAAATCCTAGCTGCCAAAATGCAGTACGGCATTGTTAATCTACAGGCAGTGGTCCGCGCAAACGGCGTCGAGCCCGTAACAAGTAGGGTGGACGTAGGTACCCTAATGGTTAAACCCAGACGGAGATATCCAGCCAAAACTGTTAGCCAGGGAGCGAGGTACGCCCACCTAACGGAAGACAGAACAATCATTATCGTTAAAACTTGCTGGGTGACGGGTTCGCCCGTTGTAGTCGACTCCTCCACTGTGTTGTATTCCACTCTTGAAATTACCACTTTGGCCATCTGATCGCTGAGTTCAGAGCCGGGCAAAATACTTTATGGTCCGTGGTAGATTAAAACTGAATTACAGCTATACAACAGGTACAGGACTGCGCAAGCGACCTCGAACCTGTAACCAGCCGGGAGGACGGAGAAATCCAACCATAACTGGGAGTCAAGGGCGAGGCGACCCGCTGGATGCTTCTCAGGGTATCGCGTAAGGCGTTGGTCTCTGACGGGCCAGTTGGCGGAGCTAGTTAGTGGATTGTTTTCGTCCCCAAGTCTCTACGCTCAGCCATATGGGTAAATAAACGGAACAGAGACAAAGCTTTTAAAAGGCGTATTTATTTTTTACCTATGTTGGTAGGGTTGGCACAGGAAGATACAATTAAATAAACTAAACGTTTATCAACTTTTTTTTATATACTTACCTATGATAGAATAGTTTTTACAAATTACATACTCTATAAATATTGTTTTTGGAATTTAAACGAGATAAATAGTTAGGTACCTATTCTGTACAATTTACTGAAAAAAACACTATTTATACCATTTACGATTTACCAAAACGGTTTTGCACCACCGGGTTGAGTTTTCTTTAAATGTTGAGGTATACTAAATATATCTTTCCACCACATTAAAAATAAATGATATTATAATCAAGTTAGGTACTGTACTTACCAGTGAAGTCCTTGGGGGTACTAAAAAATTATATGTTTTTATTCATTCTATTATTGTATATATACACACAGTACAGTAAACCATATTTACAGTTTTTTTAATATTAAAACACTAATTGAATCAATTGTATGGCGAAAATAAATAAGACGCGAAAAGTGTACGTACGCCGGACGCCCTGAGGTTTGAGTACTGGCGAAGCCGATAAAAACCGGTTTCTCTCCGTACGTACGACGCCGCCAGTGGTCACACACACACGCGTATCAAGCTCGTAGTAGTGTACCTATCATAGCGTGGTTGTATGAAGCTTTGCCTCTGTTCCGTTTATTTACCATGTGGCATGTGGCTCAGCCCAGGTTCAAAGTACGATTATATATCGTTATACCTTCCTGTGTTGTCAGGTTTGCCCGTTGTAGCAGACAACACTCCACAATGGCATTGAGGAATCTAATACCCTATAGAATCAATGATAATACAAGAATGCCCTGTATAATCGATGAGTCTCTCCAGCGCATTTCCACTTGCTTGGGACTCTCATTCGTTCCACTTCAGTGTTCGCTGCGTACTCGCCCATTTTTTTCACTCTGCATTTACCCTAATCATTAATCAGCGTTGACTTTTGTTAGCATGCGTAAGTCGCGGCTGTTGATTAATTATTGTACGTTTTACAAATGTTCCGAAGTGCAGGTCTTCATGCTCAAGCGGTCGAGGCGCCCTGCTGGACTACATATTTCGTATTTATTTTATTCTTTCCGCGCCGATCTAACGGCGTTACAAGAGTGAGAACCGAATAGCTGACCTAAATAAGCTCAATCTTTGAATTTCTGCATTGTTTTAAAGCGAGTTGGTCAAAGGCCCTGCAAGCATTGCTGCATAATTAATGTAAACTACCAATGAAACCACATTTGTTGATACAACCCGCTTCCATCCAAATAAACCCCGATGTTTTAGCTAAAACAATTAATAAACTTAGTAACATTGATTATATAGGATATTAGATTGCTTTGTGTCATAGCACGTTTTGGCAACCCGTCTACGCCGGCCAATGCAGGTGGCGCTGATAGCATTGTCCTGCGAAACTAATAGCACTGTATTTGGACATCTATAATAACATTAGAAATGCATGTTTTTTTATAAAGGACTGATTGATTATAAAAACCGAATAATTTAACCAATGATAACAATAATAACATTCTTTTATTAGTTGCATCTATCTCATATTTATAAAGGCGGATTATATGAGATATACAAATGCCATCTATTAGTCACACACAAGTTATCACATGTTAGTTAGTGCCAGATAGAACATGTTAGTTATTGCCAGGTAGAGATCTGAACATTAAAATGCATAATTATTACGTATTGAAACCTGTACACCAAATCCAAAATTTTCCACTTAATGTAAATAATATTCAAATAATAAGAGCTGTTTATTTTAATACGTTTTTAGTACGTCTGATTTCTGAGTTGAATAATAAATAAACAAATTTTGGAAAAAGTTGCATCTTTATGGATCACAGGGGGGACACCACGGGGGACACTTATGTCCCATCAGTTTATTCAAATTCTCTTAAACCAATTTTCACAAAACTTGACATACCTGTTATTTACATCGCCCTTTAACAGTTTTATTTATCGAAAATGTCCATACTCTAACGCAAAGCTTATGGTCTTCTAAGGGTTAACGTTGAGGACAATAATAATAATTATATTAATAATAATGCTGTATTACTTAAGATTTATCCAATTAGAGTGATCGATCATACGATCGGCAGGGCGTCCTCCCTCTCAGGTTTTTTTTTCTGGTATAGGTATGCGACAGTTCCCTTGTTTTTTTTTTCAAAACTTTTTGTTAAAAAAGAGTCTTTTGTTCCGTACATCCATTCGCATCTCGATCTCTAAAACTATAGGTCGCAGAGAGAAATGGTTAGCGACAAACGACTCAGTATGGTCTGTAAGGGGCTCTCCACCTCTTGTTGTATTTTATTTATTTACAAAATCCGGGCCATTCAAGTACAGTATGTGTAAAAACTGTTTCAATTTTTTCGAAGAATGGCATGGAGCGAGATCCTGTTGAAAAATTCCCTCGTTGGAAGGATAGACCTTGTGGAGCTCCCGTATAATATGGTTTGATAAGATGTCAATATATTGGTCCGAATTTTAACTCGAGTTTATGTCTAATAAAGCACTTTTCGAAGAAAAATACTTCTTGTTCTAATTAATTCTCACGGTACTGTATTTGCTAAAGCTCCCCGAGTCTCTTATAACATGATAATATGAAAACAAGAAAAAGTTTGTTCTTTCCAATCTTATTTTGAAGAAAGTTCAACTATGATCCTGCGGACGATTTTGCGATCTTACGATGGCAAGCATATTTCCTTAGCGGATGTATAATACATTAGGTCCGATAATGAATACGCTTGTAATCTAAATTATGCACTAATTGGACTGTTTCACTCCCGACGATTCGCGCTCTCCATCTTTGAATAGAGAGCTAATGACGCGTAATAATAATTGGAGTGTGGCTGCGGGCCACTCCCCACAAATTATTATTGGCAGCTGATGCTTCGATTCGCCTCATGATGTCGGCTCCGGATGCGTTGGATTACGCGTCCAACGCTACCGGAAGTGGTTTGGCCAGACGACTTGATTTACCCAAGCGTCGGATGAAAAGCCACGGAAAATGAGACTCTACCCTCAAGCCTAGGCAATCAGAAAAATATTACATTGAAAATAGATATTTATAAAGTCGCTGAAGTCGCTGAAAGACAAACTACCCAAAATAAACTAAAATTGCTGTTGAACGCAAGATATTGATGATTTCAAGCAGTAATTGAAGACTTATCGTCATTAATGGGCCAAGTGCCAAAAAGTTGTTTTGAGTTATTCACATTTTTTGTCTCACTAAAATGTTTTTCATCAAAACTTCAGAGAATATTTTTTTATTTAATCTGTAGGCTATATCATGTATTCCTAGTGACAAAATTTGGTGTTTTTTATATTTTTTTTTTCTGGAATAAATTTTCATAAAATAAGAGACCATACCTTATTGAAGAACTACAGGCCTATTTAGTTGTTGAGCCACGTATATAAGTTGTTTTCGAGAAGAATTACAAATGGTCTCGCACGTAGGCTCGACGACTTCCAACCTCGCGAACAAGCCGGGTTCCGTAAAGGCTTTAGTACGTATCCACACGCTACGGCAGATCATACAGAAGACAGAAGAGTATAATCGGCCGCTATGTCTAGCGTTGGTAGACTACGAAAAAGCCTTCGATTCAGTCGAGACCTGGGTAGTCTTACAGTCATTATAGCGGTGCCAAATAGACTACAGGTACATCGAAGTGTTGAAGTGTTTGTATAACAAGGCCACGATGAGTATCCGACTTCAGGATCATAGCACAAATTCAATCCAATTGCAAAAGGGGGTGAGACAGGAAGACGTTATTCCTCCAAAACTGTTCACCTCTGTATTGGAGGACGTTTTTAAGCTTTTGAACTGGGGCGGATATGGCATCAACATCAATGGCGAATACATCACTCACCTCCGATTTGCCGATGATGTGGTTATCATGGCGGAATCGATCGACAACCTTGGCACAAGACTCAGAGATCTCAATAACGTCTCCCAACAGGTGGGTCTAAAAATGAAGATGGGTACCTAAGACAAAAATCATGTTTAATGCCCATGTCGTACCCATATCGGTGCATGTTGGGAACGATACTATTGAAGCTGTCGAGCAGTGTGTTTATTTGGGTCAGACGATCCAACTAGGCAGACTAAACTTCGACAAGGTCTGCCAGCGAATCACTTCTCGTCTCGAATACCGCAGAGCCTCCAGACAAATGTATATAATCAGTGCGTGTTGCCAGTGATGACATATGGCTTTGAGACGTGGTCGCTAACTATTGGCCTCATACACAAGCTCAAAGTTGCGCAACGAGCCATGGAGAGAGCAATGCTTGGAGTTTCACTGCGTGATAGGATCCGAAATGAGGAAATTCGCAAAAGAACCAAGGTCACTGATATAGCTCGTAAAACTGCCAACTTGAAAGGGAAATGGGCAAGCCATATAGCTCGCGGAACCGATAACCGTTAGGAAAAAAAGGTTCTCGAATGGCGACCACGAACCGGTAGATGCTGTGTCAGACGGCCCCCCACAAGATGGACCGATGACATAGCCAAGGTCGCAGGAAGTATGTGGACGGAGGCGGCTGAGGACCGCTCGTCATGACATTCTTTCTATGGGGGAGGCCAATGTCCAACAGTGGACGTCTACCGGATGTTGATGATGACGATGAAGAAACCATACAACGAAGTGCCAGATTTTTATCAGTAAAAAAGAGGTACATAAGTGCCAAAAAAGAAGAAATGTTTTTCTGGTTCAATGAATTTTGTATTGTTGAAATTTTATATTCGTATTTGATAATTTATAAAATGATTTTTGGAGTTATAGTCCTTAAATGGTTAAATGCAATTTTATGAAAAATATTTTTCTAATGTATTGGTTTCATAAGCTAGGATCAAAATGGTTACAAAATGTTATAGTAAAATAAAAAAACCAGAAATTAATCATTAAAAATTGAAAATAATCATTACTAATAAAAGTA
>OX155952.1:8000316-8109321 GCA_944548615.1 Micropterix aruncella
TTTCGTATATAAAGCCGGGATTTGGGCGTACTTTCAGAAATTGAGAATGTTATGAAAAAAATACTTTTTATAATAATTTTATTTTTATTCCATCAATCAACGCTTGTATTTTATAATATTTAAATATTATTTATTTTGAGTGGCTTTTAAAGAGAGAAAGTATGGCTTATTCAACGTAAAGAAAAGAGAAAATCTTACTTATTGTGACGTTTAGATTAAGAAATTCAAAAAACTTTTGAAAAATCTGACCAGCGCATACTAAAGAGGAACATATGAATTCAATTTTGCGCTGAATATTTTTTTCGATAACTTATTAGTTGTTCATATCTAAGTGCAGAAAATCAACTCCAAGCGTGTTCAAAGAAAACGAACTAAGTTTGAGGCCCATTTACTTAGTCCTACATTCCGAACTAAAAGGTCAAAAAAATCCTAAATATTACTCATATTGCCAATTATCGCATACAATGTATTTTTTTCATATTGTATATTTACTTTAAAAAATAGAAAATGTTGACATCTCATCACAAGAGCGCTAGGCGTAAATTTTTGAAGACTAGGGCCTTAAACTGTCTCTTTAAACTCGCCTTAAATAGTTGCTATCTCCTCGAATGGCAATGAAATTATGTAAAATACTCTTTGATGCAGTGGAGGATAATTCAGCTGTAGATTTTTTAACTTAATTACCTACCTCAAAAGCGATATCATCGATTATATATGGCATTAGATTGCTTAACTCAATAGCACGATCTAGCAACCCCTTCGCGCTGGCGAAATACAGGTGGCGCTGATAGTATTAACGGGGAAACTAATAGCAATTTACTTGGCCATCTGTATTTTTATTTTTTTATAAATTTTTTTTTTAACCAGTTGATAGGAATTCCTACACTTGGTTATGTCAAAACGAATAAAAATAACAAGTATAATATTTAAATAAATACCTACTAAGGTATAAGATATGAACGTCGGTATTGCAAGGTATGAACTTTGAACACCCAAGCGCAGATTTTCTAGGGTATATAGAGGAAACAACATTTTCCAATATTTTCAATCAAAATTCTTACATAATTTCGTAAAATTTTCATGTGGTCAAAAGTACTAAATAATCAAACAAATATTGGATAATTTCACAAATTATCATACGGAAATATATTTAATAAATAAAAAACACAAATACAAACAAAACTAATAATAATTATAGTCAATAGCCAATAGTTAGAAGAAAAAAAACGCAATTGTAAAATAGTCAATAATAGAAAGAATAACGAATAATAATAGTCAAGTAGATCAATAGAGCTGCGAAAAATTGATATTGTCGAAATCCTCTATGCTATAAATGGGGTTTTTTGTCAAAATACCCTGTACCTTTTTCCTAAAGTGAACATTGATATAATGGCATTGATATAATAACATTTATTTAAGAATTAATTACTATGAAACATTGATTAGCTTATAAAAATAACAGGAACCGAATGGCAAAACCTTAACCTTTTGCTTATTTGTTTCTGTCACCCAACTGGGACTAGCCCGTTCTAGGGTGACATTGATATAATGGTTTTTTGTAGATGCCTGATTTATTATAAAAACTTCAACCAATAATATTCAATTATTAATGCCATCTATCGCATTTTTATATAGGCTGATTACATCACAGAAATAATACGGAGAGATAAAATGCCATCTCGTCCAAGAGCCAGCGACAAAAAAGTGCAAGAGTTTTGTAAAACCTGATACTTGCAGATCAGACAGTATTTTGGCCATAGAATGCCAGGTCAGCCATAGTCAGCAGGCTAGATTATGGGACACCTGGCGCTGGCGCACTAGGAAAGGTGTAATTTTAATTAGTACCCCCAAATGTTCTGGAAAAGCGGAAAATTCATCAGTAGATGCAATAAAGAACTTGAAACACATTATCAGGCTGCTTTATAATCAACCGCGTGGCGTCAGCATCTCTATACATGTCACGCTTCGGTCTATGACGCATCGGTTGTGCCGCACAATATAATGGTCACAATATAATGGTATGGAGATGCTGACGCCATGCGTTAGATTATGAAGCAGTCTGACCATATGTTTCGAGTTATTTATTGCATCCACTATTTACTAATGAGTTTTCAGCTTTTCTAAATCATTTTAGGGGTACTAATGAAAATTACAACGTTCCTAGTACGCCAGCGCCAGGTGTCCCGGAATCTGGCCTGCTGACTCTACCCCGGCATTCTATGGCCAAAATAATGTCTGATCTGAAAGTATCAGCTTTTCCAAAACTCTTTTGTCGCTGCCCCCTATAAGTAATCTATATTAATCTGAACATTAAAGTGCCTACTTAGTACGTATTGAAACTTGTATACCAAATAAAAGACTTATTTATGTAAATATGGCTCAAATAATAAGAGCTGTAATTTAAAAATCTGTTTGAAATCATCGCTATCTAAAGTTTGTTTACATAATAAGAAAAATAATATTTTTTTGGAACAATAAGTGCCATCTACACGTTGCTTTTTGTAGTAAAATTCAAGTTGCCAAATCGTAGTACGACGCCAATTAATCTAATACCCTATATAATAGATGGCGAAAGCAACGGCATGCATTATTATTTTGATTGTTTTTAATATCGTTATCGAGCGATGGATTGTGCGATTTTCAAAGCTACACTGAGAAAAATATAACGATGTAATTAATACACGGAAATACGCATGTTTCAACAAGGATTACGTATATAACTCGAACTGTGGTCCATACGTATGAATTAACATTACGGGTAACGGTGTTGGCGTGATAGTAGTTACTGTGCCGTAATGTTGAAACATAATGGTATTTCATGACACATAAATTATGTTGAAACTACAGAATGCTGTTATTTCGTATTAACCGTAAGGAAAATGTTGATACATGTATAATCGAGTAATAAAGTTTCAACAAAATTACGATTGAACATAGTTATTCTGTATAAAACTTTAATAACAAAATGGTACTGTAAGAATCAATGCAATATTCTGTTCAGTGTCTGTTTTGAGGCTCCCTTCCGAGTTGACGCGACTAAAAATGTAGGTATTTTTGCAATGCCACCCGCCCGCGCGCTTTTGATATATACATAAAGATGTATAGGTATACCGCGGCGACAAGGGAATACGTCCCACCGTGGGCAGTGGCCATTTACTAATGACGATTTCGGCTTCGCGCGTCGTCTAATATAGTCGATTTGGCTTTTCAATTATACTTAATATAATAAATTATCAAATAAATAGTTTTTTATAAAGTAAAAATTAGATTAGAATAATAAAATAACTTAAGATCACTGTGTTATTTTTTATATCCCTCAAAAGTATCTTTAATAAATAGAAAAAAATAATGTTTGGCCATAACATTTCTGGAAATTACGTAATTTCAAACATTTTTTTCTTATATTTTTTGTATGGAAGTTCCAAAAACTGTCTTGGTTTTATGCAAATAGACCATACGCTGGTGTAAATAGTTAATTTTTAATATTGAGAATCATCTCTAGGTTTTTCAAAAACTGAAGACAAATCTCGCTCGTTTTTATTTTTTTGGAAAACAATAACAGAATAAAGATAATATACAATTAATATGGAAATATTTTACCAATTTCGTTTTGGCGAAATGATAGCTTAAGGACCGGGTTTTTAAAATCCGGTATAATTGTATTAAAATTCTTTTTCGTGTTCTCACAACCAGGCCACAAAATTATTCTTCATATAGCTTTTGGCCGCCACGGCCTCTTAAACATTTTTTTGACTCAGCAGTGTTTTGGTAGTGATGGTTCATTTTGAGACACCGAACTGGCTGGAATGTGGGGTGTTAATAGGCCCTTGCTGAGTTGGCCACGAAGACCCATTCTGTACAGGGTTGGTCACACCCACGGGTCAACAACTATCCGACGGCCTCCACGCATGAAGTGCGAGCTTGGGTAGGACTCTGGCCTTATGGCTAGTTTCCCCAGGGAATCAACCTTCTGGCGCTCCTGGACGGTCTGCGCACCGTGCGGCATAAGCCAATCGATTGCGCACTCTGACTAACAGTCGGGGGAGTCTGGAAGCCAAAACTGTTTTCTATAGAGCGGGGGTGGTTGCGGAGCTTACGGCGACTGCTCTTGAAACGACCATCGGCTCCCCGATCCTGGGTGAACAGCCGGGAAAAGGATGCCGTGATCTGCGATAGATTCGGTATACACCGTTTCACCGCTTCGTAAGGGAGAGGACCCCGCAAGCGACCTCGAACTCGTAAGCAATCGAGAGACTGGAGTAATCTGGTCTCAATTGGAAGTAAGGGCGTGAGTGTAAGCCCGCTGGGTAGCACGGGTTTGTGGCGGAGCTTGACGGTGGACTATTTTGTCCAAGTATTCTGCGCTCACTCCAGGGAGATCGTAACGACCAATCGTTAAAACTTCCTGAGGTGACGGGCTCGTCCGCTGTAGTCGACAACACTAGTTGGCTGGAATGTGTAGCCCTCGTGCTGAGTTCCGTTTCATGGCATTTTCCACCTTACGTCTACTGATTAATGGCCTCTCTAAGCAATTATTATTATTTACAAATGCAAATCTGCCTAGGCTTGAAAGTATTACGCAAATTGTAAAATACTTCATTTTTATGCTGTTGTGAGAGTTAATTAAGTTGCGTAATTCTGCCCAATTAGATACCTAAGATTATAAGGTACGAGTATCTTCTACAGCGTGCTCCAACCATCACCGACAGCACACTCCACTGCCCGTTCATTCATTGTAGACAATCATAAGATCATTGATTCGCGTAGTCGTTCGTGCTTGCTAGTAAAACAACAAAGACAACAAAAGATTCGCATAGCGCATTCGAGGAAACAATACCCGTGGCTGTTTTCGCAAGGTATTAATATCGCCGTGGAACGACGGAAAATCGTGTCGTCGAAACTGAATGTACCCATCCAAGGAATGATACAGAATTTTCATCGCTTTGATAAAAGGCTTTCATCTAACGGTTCGGGTCGGGCCGGGGCGCGGCGGGCCAGAAAAAATGCTTTCTTTCTAAAAATAGTGATACTTTCAGATCAGACAGTATATTTTTTCAAAAACCCGATCTGGGTATAGAAATTACATATCAAATAAAATTTGTATTTCTACAAAAAAAAATACATTTCAAATTATAAAAAAGCCTAAAAAAACTAATATTGAAAAAAAAACATAGAAATTCAAAAATAACAAAGACATAAAAACTAGAAAAATAAAAATATTATATTGGCCATATAAATATCGGCCATATAATGCCGGGGTACAGTCAGCAGGCCAGATTCTGAGACACCTGGCGCTAGCGTACTAGGAAAGGTGTGATTGTAATTAGTACCCCCAAAGTGTTTTAGATAAGTTGCAAATTCATCAGTAGAGACTGGATGCATAAAAAACTCGAAACATATGGTCAGACTGCTTCCTAATCGAACGCGGGGCGTCGGCATCTCCATACAATTTTATTGCGCCATTGCGTCCATTATATAGCGCGGCACAACCAATGCGCCATAGACCGATGCGTGACATGTATGGAGATGCTGACGCCATGCGATCTATTATGAAGCAGTCTGACCATATGTTTCGATTTCTTCATTGCATCCACTGTCTACTGATGAATGTTCAGCTTTTCCAGAACACTTTGGGGTACTAATTAAAAGTACACCTTTCCTAGTACGCCAGCGCCAGGAGTCCCGGAATCTGGCCTGCTGACTGTATCCTGGAATTTTGAAAGTATCCGCTTTTCCAAAACTCTTGCACTTTTTGTCGTTGGGTCTTGGACTATATGTTTACTATGAAAGCACGCCTATTCGTGACGGCCCGGTCGGACAGGGGCTCATGGCACAAAGCGACTGCTCGTCGGCCGATTTTGGGTCGCCGCAAAAATCCGTTCTGCGTCTACCCGCATAGTCGACGTCGGCATGGGTACACATTTTCGTTATTTTGTATTAACGAATAAAGGGGGCTATTCTTAAAAAAATTGCATGCCAAATTTGTCTATGGTCCATTTGATTTACATGGACCATAGACAAATTTAGCATGCTAAATTTTTCTATGGTCCATTTGATTTACATGGACCATAGACAAATTTAGCATGCTAAATTTTTCAAGAATAGACCCCCAGTAATCATAAAAGAGGCATTGCTTTATATCCTAAATGCACTAGACAACCGTGCGAGTTGCAAGATCTCAGATATCAATTTAAGCTCAAGAAACAAATAATGAAATTCAACATAAACTTTTCTTTTCTTTCCCATATCAGGCTTCCAAGATTTCGGTTATGACATTCAAAAAAAAAATCTTCATCCAAAACTACTCCGTCGCGGCTATCCATTTTACGGAGGAGTTTTGTCAACTACAGCGGGCGAACCCGTTACTCCAGGAAAATATAAAGATAATGATCTTTCTTTTATCATGGGATAAAAATAGACTCGAGGACGAAGATAGTCCACCATCTAGCTAGACCATCTAGCCCGCCAGAGACCAACGCCTTACCGCCTGGCACTGGATAGTTAACCTTGCGGCCTGACTACCAGTTATGGCCGGATTTCTCCGTCCTCCCGACTGGTGACGGGACGAGTCGCTTGCGAGGCCTCTACCTGATGTTGTCAGCGGCAATGCAGTTTGAATTTATCGCGGAGCATGGTATCCAATGCCCGTCTCTGTAATCGAGATCGGGTGGCCATTTGGTCGTTTCAAGAGTGGCTTGCATGAGATCAACATGCACCCCCTCTGCTTTGAAACCGTATGTCGTTTCAAGACTCCTTCGGTTATTCGCCAGAGTGCAAAATTGATTAACGGATACCGCACGTTGCACAAACCGCTCAGAAGCGCTCGAAGGTAATCCCCCAGGGAAAACTGATCCACCATGCATGCAATGAGATGCAGGGTAAACAGGGTCTTTACCGGGGTAGACCCTCTTCGAGGAAGCTACTGTATAGGAGCTGAGCTATGAGTTGAGCCGACCCCGATGAACGAGGTATGTTTAGTGGCCTATATGCACGAGGACTATTAGATACCTATACAATATGCGCGAGCGCATTGGAGTCGTTTCGACTTGGAAATTAAAACCGCGGCGATGTGACTGGACCCGTCCATAGACGACGCTATTCTTGATAGAGCAAAACGTGAAGAAACGCTTTTCTCTATATGTATAGCCATCGAGCTGCCGCCGATACTCGAATGGCGGTTTGATTGCAGTAAGTGGAATGAAAGTCGAAATAAACAAGGCGAAGAAAGTGAGCAAAGAAGAAATAACATTTAATGTGGAATGATACTTGCACTCAGTCAGTCTTTATAAAACAAAAATACACGTCAGACGATAAAGGAGAAATGCAAATGATTACAAAAACCAATGTATATATAAAAAAAAACCCGGAAAGGCGGACAGCAGTCATTATTTTTCGTTCCTCATCAAACTCGGTTTCTCGTTACGATATTTTGTACGACAGTCGTACATAATATCGTGCATGGCATGTCTCTAAATTATTATCAACAAATAACCTAAACGGGGAAACTAAGATAAACAAGTAAATATATTAAAAGGAATAAAAAACACGACTGCCGTTACTGTATTTATAATTATTTTTATTACGGTTTTTTATTAAATATTTGTGGTTTATGTATTTATCCATATATATATACATACATAATTTCGAAATACTCGTATACTCATTCAGACCTTTCATTTGACACTAAATACGATATATTCATGTTAATTTATTGACATTTTGGAGATTCGGACATTTTGAAAATTTTTATTTGATATTTGGACAATTAAGATAGTTGGATAGGACCGTATGACACTCGGGATGACATAACGATTCTAACAATACCACATACTTTTAAATCGGTTCAAGCGTTTATGGTGGTTTAAATAAACGGAAAACATACATAGATGAACCCTTAACACCTTTTCACGACTGCCTAACAAAAACCCTTAACAGGTCTTCAAGACTGCCCAACAAAAAAGAAGTGAAATATTCCTTTATAGTTGGGCAGTCGTGTAAAAACATTAATGATAGTCTTTTTTCTCGTTTAATTACTCAAATTACTGATATTATTTTAGGCAGTACTTTTTCCGAAGATTACAGAAATATAAATATACAAACAACTGAAGTCTATAAAGAAAAGTTTCTTCTGAAAGAAATTACTGACAACCCACCTCCTAAGGAAATGGTGGAATTGAATATGTAGGTGGTAAACCTACATTTAGTCAGGGCATGATACTATGATATTCTGAAATCGTAAAAATGCCATATAAAAGAAAAAGTCTATTGGAGAACTATTTTTGTGATATGCTCACAGTGGAGGGACTTTTGTTTCAAAAAAGTATTTTAACGTTTCATTTAGGTCATGGACAGACACAGAGAAAAATGCAATGTTATCCGCCAATCTGAGATTAACATCGACGCGTTATATCAATCAGAATTCGCCAGTTTATTATCCTTCACTTCCAAATTCACAATAGATATTTTTCTCTAGAAAGTCCGCGATAGCATCACCTGTATTCTTGCATTTGGTTAAACTTCGTGGGAGCTTATCATCCGCGTTAACTCTTACACAAGTAATTAAAGAGTTACGATTGCCAATGGGTTTTAGGCATTGTGCTCGTATTATCTTGAGGAGAATCTTTCGTCGAACGTGTTGTAAAGTTGGTAATTGCTGTAACTTCAGCATAATTTAATGCTAAGGCTCAACTTTTCATATTTAGGCCAATCAATCTTATTCAAATTTAGACTCAAGTCAATGTTTGAATACTTTTATCAATATATGGTATTACATTGCTTAGCTCCATAGGACATTTGGCAACTCCTTTTTGTCGGCGAAATGCAGGTGGCGTTGGTAAGTAATAGCAATTTATTTGGCTATATATAATAACATTGACAATATATGTTTTTAAGCTATTGCATAGCTTTTATCGCGGGCCTAGGCCAGCGACCGAATGAAGAAATTTCTTAACGAAAATTAATGATTTTAAACTGATAATTACGTCTAAACGAGTACTGCTTACGATTCGAAAAAAATATATGTTAAACAAGAACATTTTCCTAATATTCTTAGCTTTGAATATTTTAGATTTTGTTTATATTACATAGTGTAATTAATTTGTGAAATTAGGTCTAACCGAAAACAAAACGACTACTACGCAAATACTATCAGCGTATTATTATGAAACCTGCACCATTTTAAAGATAATTTAATTATCTATCTTTTTATCTACGATTTTTTTTGAATAATCCGTTTTTTTTACTTTATCGAATAAAAAATTCGTGCGCGGCGCTCTATCGGAAGACGTTTAAATTATTCCGAAGCCGCAGATGATTCGGAATAATCTCAACGTTTTCCGATAGAGCGCAGTTATCAGATATCAGAAAAAATAACAAAAATAAAATAAATAAATAATTATAATTGCATAAGTTGTTAAAAATGCTATGCAATAGCTTTACCGCGGCAGTCCCCGAGTGCCACACGTATTTTTTTTTATAAAGTACCGATTGATTATAAAAACCCAAAAATGTAACGAGCGATAACAATAAGGGCTCTATTCCACCGGGACACCATTGGTGGCGCCACCAGTCGCCGCCACCAACAAAATGTATACAGCTCTATGGAGGGTAACTCACCTGGTGTCCGCTTAGTTGCGCAACCGTTATGGCGGCGCAACCAGCGCGGACGCGTACACAAAAATTATTACTGCTGGCAGCGCCACCACGCCGGTCGCGCCACAAATAATTAGTATAGCGTTGTATGACAAGTCACTTTTTCGGCCGCCAGTCGCGCTGCCAGTATTCCTTTTTCGCATGCGTACACTGTTGTTTTCAATACGTTTGTTTAGTTTTATCGAAATTATACATCTTAGCAACCTACGCTAAGATGTATAATTTCGATACAGAAAGTATATTATCGAAGCAGACCACCCAATTGGGATACTTCCTCGCTGGATTTTTTTCTGATAGAGATTTGAAAATAAATGTCGCGATTCTGGTGTCTATCTAGTGTCTAATCTGGTGTCTCGACTCGGTAGCTCAAAGACACCACGGTTGCACGACTGGTTGCGCCACCGTGGTGTCCCGGTGGAATCGGGCTCTAAAAACATGTAATTATTAGTGCCATCTATCCCATTTTTTATATAGGACATAATGCCATTAGACTAATAAGTCTATCTGACCATTAACGCTTGTCATTATTACGTATTGAAACCTGTATATCAAATTAAAATTTGTCATTTTTATGTAAATAATATTAAAATTATTTATTAGATGTTATTATTTTATACCGTATAGGCGTTTAGAGCGCTATATACGGTGCGCGTTAATAATGTTATGCCACGAAAGTTGCCATATTGAACATAATAATCAATTTTAGGAACTATGAGTGCCATCTACACGTTGCGTTTCATAGTAAAATACTGGTTACTATGTCGTAGTAAGTCTATACTATATAATCAATGCTTCTATGAAACCTTTCTATAATATCGGCTTCAAGCAAGTGGTTTGTTTTTGTGCATTAATCGATCGTTATTATCACTTCTACTATCATTAACTTTCGTTATCAACTCTCATTTGATTGACTCATACTTGTATCTATTTTATATTATCTCTAACAGGATTTTATTCGCTTAGGGCTAGTTTAATGGCGTAAGTGGTGATTTTGTTATAGTAGCAACGATTACGAAATAGCCTCGGACTACGGCGCGCTCTCGCCGTTCACAAAACGACTTAAATTTCCTATTGAAAATCCGAGCTAGTCACAATGAGACTTTCATCGCATATGACTGTCGTTGCGACATTTGGGGTAATTTAACAAGCGGTACTGTTGCGGTACGTTTTTTTTTACACCGAACGAAAAAAAAAACGCATTTTTTGCTGTACGCGCACTACGGTGGATTTTTCGGACTATTTTGTCATTAGTTTATCCGACTCTCTGCCGACGATTTGCATCTGCGGAACAATTTTCGCAGTGCGCGGGGCTATATATAACTATACTAGCTGTTGTCCGCGGCTTCGCTTCGCGTAATGTTTTGAATCGATTTGTTTTGAATCAAAATGTTTGGCTCCCCATTTATTGACCACATTTATTGCACAAATGAAACCTAATTTTATTAATATTATAATCAGGCACGTAGCGAGAATTTCGCTTTGGGAGAAGTCCAACCAGCGGTGAGGGGTAGGGGTACCATACAACTATTTTGCTCTTTTAAGTTATGTAAACCTCTCTATTGGATTAGCAATAAAAGATGTTGGATTACAAAAAAGGGGGTTTTGTTAGATTTTTCAATAAACAAACTGCTTCCAGCTAGCTTCACGCCCCCTTACAATCTATTTTCGGCGTGCCCCATTCGGTTAGGTTGTCCAAATCTAGACATTTCCATTTCATAAAACTTGACTGTCGTGCACCTGACCATATATATATAGACCCATTATCATGAAGTGTTACTATAGAACATATATTGAGTTGTCAACTACAACGGGCGAGCCCGTCACCACAGGACGTTTTAACGATTAGTCGTTCTATCGACCTGCAGTGAGCGTAGAAGACTTTGGACATAACAAATCCAACGTCTAGCTACGCCACAACCCGTAAGAGACCAACTCCTTACCGCTAGAAAGCCAGGAATTGCTTCCCAGCGCCTTGAGAAACTCGCGCCCTTACTTCCAATTGTGACCAGATTTCTCCGGTCTCTCGATTGGTTCCGAGTTCGAGGTCGCTTGCGCGGTCCTCTCCCTTACGAAGCGGTGAAACGGAGTACACCGAATCTATCGCGGACCAAGGCGTCCTTTGCCCGGCTCTGAACCGGGATCGGATGGCCAATGGTCATTTCAAGAGCAGTCGCCGTAAGGTACGCAACCACCCTCGCTCTATAGGAAACAATACAGTTTCCAGACTCCCCCGACTGTTAGTCGGAGTGCACAATCGATTGTCTTGCGCCGCACGGTGCGCAGACCGTCCAGGAGCGCCAGAGGTTTGATTCCCGGGGGAAACTGGTTTCGCCCCCCAGAGTCCTGCCCAGGTTCGCACCCCGTGCGTGGAGGCCGTCGGATAGGTGTTGACCCGTGAGTGTGACCGACCCTGAACACATGGGTCATCGTGGCCAACTCATCATGGGCCCGTTAGCTCCCATGAACATTTTACTTCAAAAAATCGACTATAGAACATTTTACTTCAACAAATCTGTGTACGGGTCTGATACAAAATGCAGCATAAAATCACAAAAGATTCGCCGAGTGCGTCATTTGAAACGGCCAAACATTTGTCCCCATTGGAATTTTGTTCATTAAAATGAGTTTATAGCTATCGTTCGAGGCGCTTTTGTGCTATTTGAGCGTTCCCGGGGCACGGCAAAAGTCGATAAGGATAATGTTCCGTAGATTTTCTTTGAAATATAGACATAACAGTGGGTGGTAAATACGTCCCCGTATTTGACTATGACCCATTTACCCTATAAGTGGCTAACATAGACAACTCAAACTGTTTTTATTTATGGAGCTTTTTAAACATATCTGTAAATACTGTCATGGTAATAATAAATGTGAACGAACAACATTTAACATTGTGGGTAGTCAACTACTACGGGCAAACCCGCCACCCCAGGAACTTATAACGACATCGTGTCGTTCTGTCTCACTCCACGTTCTGTCTCACATGGACGTTGTGTCAAAAATTGGCAAACACCACCCAAGCTGCGCGGAACCGTTAGGAATCTATAGGGACTATCATGGTAATAATAAATGTGATAGAGCAACATATAACAGGCCATCTCACGCGCAGAAAAATGTACTTTAATAATATTAACAATGCTCAAGATACAAACAAGAGTAGAGAACAATGGTAAAGATGTCGATCGGTTCGATAGCGAATACCAAACGTCTTACAATACATGCACTTGCGAATCTCGGCATGCGTGTCTGAGATAATAATTACGCATTGCGCAATCGAGTCCGTATCACGTAACAATGAATACGTGTTTTGTCAGAACGCTGATCCATCAGAAGCGTATCATTCTTGATGACGTTTCTTATGCTAGTTGTAATGTAAAATACTTAAAGAGCGGAACTTAATCGGTGTTGCGGTCTGCTTCTGCGACTAGAGTCCGACTGAAATAATTACACTTAAACTGCTACGCTTTATATAATAATATATGTTAAAATGTTTAGCTTGAGGAAAAAAGAGTCCGGTCCCGCAGACAACTGTCATTCTACTGTTCTGTAATGAATGCAATGTTATTGTAGTTTTGGTAATCACGATTTCTTATTGTACTATTCTGACTATACGTCTCGTGCACGAGGTCAGGAAAGTTGAGCTGAGGTGCTTTAGAATTGGTTTTATTACTTTGCGAGTTTGCGAGGGCGAGTCAATAAATAGTCAAGGCAGCCGTATGACAATGCAAAGTTCTCTGCAGCAGCGTTGTCTGGAGCCTCGGACAAATCGTCATATCAAAAAACTCGTCCGTAGAAACTATCAAAATAAATACCGAAACTAGGGTTTTTTAAATTAAAGAATTTAAAGATATCCTTTTTTATTATTATATGTAGGCAGTATTACAGGCAAATGTAAGTTATTCAACACACCATATTATATATTTTTTATTATCGATGATTGTTATACATTTTTTTATCTAGGATTGCAGGTACCAATGACATGCTTCAGTACAAACAAAATATATAATAATCCAAGCTGTGCCCGCGGCTTTGCCCTAGTCAAATTTTCTCTGATGATAGTTTTTTGTTATGTATCACACACAAAGTTTGCACTCCGAGGGACTATGATAGAGAAGATAAAGGAAATAATATTAAGCTGTCAGACGACGATGAATTGTATAATATAGGTAGGACAAAAACGGATTTTACCGCGGAAACTTTAAAGCACCTGACGTTTTAGCAATGTTACAACCGCCGTTGTCCATGGTAGAATGAAATGCTGCCAGTTATCGTCCGCTGGCGTTTTGCGACTAGGCGGCATACTGCTGCTATCACTAGTCAGAATATTAAAACGCAGTTAAAACGCAGCTGCTATCAAAACCAAGTCCATTAATGTACGTTGTTCTTCTTATGTGTATGGCTTCTTTGATCTGTAAAGGTAATTGAATTGTTCGATTGATATTACTATATTATAGATTTAAACATATATCGCTAACACGCTATAACACTCTATTGTTTTTTTTTATTTAAACATCCCATTTATAGTTACTTAAAAAAATACAAATTGTGCTCCCTTTTTTTACACATTTATTATGCATAAAATAAAATTCGCGAAAGGGCATTACTTCTCAGGATTACGTCACCCCACTAGGTATAGGCACGTCTGTGTTAAGGTGATGGATAGAAAGTGTATCTGTCGTCCACACATAATTTCTATTCAATTCGAGAACCAATAGAATATAATTTTAAACGTAATATGTAGTCCTACTGAAATACTGCCAGTCGTCTATACTTCTATACGATATTTCCTGCGATAATTTTTGAAACTAGCACCTTTTGATTCTTAGGATTTTCTCCGACCTGTCTACGTTTTGTGAGATTTCTCGAAAGTGAATATTGATCTAGCGTAGCCTTTAATTCTCTCGGCGGTTCTCCAGTTAATGGCCTACTGACATCAAAATACAGAAAAAGTTCTCTGTTCTGCGTGCCGGGTAGAGATAGGATTTTTTTATTAAAAATACAAAAAATCGAGTTCGGTTGGACTCTAAGTGCGGTATACTCGTATGTGTGTCACAAGAGGGTACTAAAGAGAAGAGTGAGCTGTGCTGCGGATGCGGTAGAGAACAATAGGCTTGCAGGCACGTTTTACCCTTGCTTGGCGAAGCGTTGCGACAAGACTGCTTCAGATAGTCCTCGTTCTTTAAAAAATGCACGTTCCAGTCCGGTGCCGAGTCATTATGATTTTTAATCTCTAAAGCCAATGCGACCGAAGATGTACTAGTATTCATTCCCTTTTGCGAACGCACCACGTGACAACTTCTGCAACCTTATCAACGTGTGAAAATCTTGCAGTAAAAGGTAGATAAATGAATTTTCGGCGAATTTTTTTTTTTTAGGTATGTGATATATGAATGAATGCCGGGAAAACGAGTTTTTGGCGCTTCATATAGACTCATATCAAATGTTCCAGAATTTTCCAGATCGTACTCGACACAATCGATCATATCCGGTTCACCGTTTGCTGAGTATAAATTGTGTAGCTAATTTCTAAATTTTATTAATTTAATAAAGAAGTCAAAACCGAGATTAATTTTATTATAAAAACCTTTTTGAATTTATTTATCCCAAAATTCAATACAAGGACAGGACCACCTTGACTCTATGTCGTAAAATGGTTACTTTATTAAAAATAAGTATTTTATCAAAATAAAAATTGTTGTTTTAAAATATTCAATGTTTTATTTATTTTGCATTTAATAACCCAATCCCATAGCAATTTATCGCATAAATTATGTTTTAAAAACTTTATTGCACAAATAATAGAGTAGAACAAGATGGAACTATTGCTAAGTGGCAATAACTTACAACCATACCGCCATGGGTTATTTTGACTAAAAGTTTATTTTGACAAATTTATATATGTATATTGTATAAGAAGTGTAATTTTTCTGCATTAGTGTCATAATAAATGAGTACATAATATATATTGATAAAGAAAATGAAACTAAAATTAATATGACATTTTTATGACGAGAAACTGTTCCTACGAGCAGCGGACGTAAATCTTGTGGGCCTTCAGATGGTGAATGGCAAGACTCGCTACTATCATTTGCTAGTGCATTCGAAATAGGCTTTGCAGGAGACAATTGGGAAGATATTGTAAGATACAGTGACGGGAAAGAATTAGACATAGTCGAGGAATCATATACGAGAAAGACCAAGACCTGGCAATTTAATATACATATATGAGTAAAAGACGGTTTTATACATATATGAGTAAAATTACGAGCAAAAGAAAATTTTAATGTAAGTGATTATAAGTATATAATTATAATTGTGCCACTCCAGCCAGGAGTTTTCCTGAGACAGTAGAACGATTTTTAAGGTTGAGGAGCACCCTCCTTTTTCTCCCCTCCAATCCATCGACAGGTAGGTATACAAGCATCTTGGAGCCGATATAGGAAAGTAGAAGCGCGGTAAACTAGATTGCATTGAGCATAAATAGTATTTTTTATCTTTATCTTTTGTCCATAATATTAAGTATATTCTAGATCATTCTATCTTTTTTGTTCGATGTTTCTTGGTATCGGTGATTCACTTGTGTATTCCTTTTCGTTAGTTTCCGTATCCGTTTCATCAATTCCTGCACTGTTTTTCACATTTTGGGTTTTTTAATACCAATTATTCCAATATCTCTTTAATTTGGCCAAATTAGCCCATAACATGATTTAAGGATATTTTTCCATGTATTGCCTTCTGAGTATCTCCATGCGGTTGAAAGGTGGTAGGTACACTCGGTGACTCCGCGATGGATGCTACCACAGTAATTTATCCTGTAGGTCTTAATATTTTTTGTGATCGTCTTTCCTCCTAGAAGCTTGCGTATTTTTGTTCTATGTGGCCGGTTTCTAGCTTGCTCGAGCATTTTCCTCAGTAATTTCTAAGTCTACACCGTTCGACCTTAGTGAACACTGCTGCTTTCAGGGGGTTAGGTTAGGTTAGGTTTTGATTTATTTGAAAAGCCAACAAATAAATTAAAATACCAGAATAAAATAAAAAGGAAATACGGCCTTAGTACCTATATAAACTATTGGTATTGAGAAAACACATATATACATAAATATAATATAGCTGTCATAAAAACAAATATGTTTTTTTACTGTTGTTTGCGGTTAACTTAACGGTCCTAATCGAGATTTGAGAACTTACAGAGGATTTTAAGGAAATTCAACCGTCTTAAAAATGTGTTTGAGGTGCATTTTGGTTTTATGCGCGATACGCGTAATATTTCACTTTTGCGTTTTTTACCGAACAGAAAACTTGCAATTGCCAACTTTATATTTGGATATACAACAACTTCATATTTGTTGTAAAAGGTCAAATGATCCATAATGAAAAAAATACACAATGAAAATATGTATTTTTTCATTTAATTTCTTAAAATTGTGTAAAAATATGCACATCTAGAGACGGGCCAAATTATCGCCTTGTTAAATGTGCTATTGTCAGGAAAGGTCATGTAAGATGTGTTAAACTTCCCTATATTAATTATTATAAGGAGCAAACATTACATGATCAATGAACTGTATACCTAATCATAAGTATCTCAATAAATAAATTTAAAAAAAAATGCATATGCGTGCAGTCCAGGTCTTTAGTTTTGATGCCAGGTTTCCTGTATAACATATCTCATATCTGCCATCTTGTAAAAATAAACCGAATCTATTGGTGTAAGAGGGATGCAGGACACTAAACAAATTAAAAACAATATTTTACTTTTTTACTTTTTACTTACTTATACTTACTTATACATACTTTTTTATTCTTAAAAGTAATTTCTCGCAATCAACCATAAAAAAAACTACGAACCATATTTAATGTCTTTTATGTGTATGTGTTATTTATTTATGTATCATATTGTTTAAAAAAAACGCTAATCAACTTAAAATGTTACTGTTACGACAATTTTTTATTTTTTTTTTATTTTTTTTGTTACAAAAATATTTTGTTTTTGTAATAATCACAATTATGAACAAGCACGCACAAAATTAAACGTTCACCTTAGAACAGGTCCCGGCCTAGTTAGGTGGCGTTGTCACTGGACTTTGCTATGTATTCATTTTCTGCTATTTATTCAATGTTTAAAATATTTAATGCATAGTTCCTAAGATAAAATTGTTTTAAATTATTCTTGAATTACTCAAATAAAATAAAAATAAAAATACTAATAATGTATTAAAATAATTCAAATAGCATACGTCCAATTTAGTATTTTGTATTTAATGTTATCACAGACGTTAACTTAGATCCCGGAAATTGACAATTATAGACCTAAGTTTTCATAGAAATAAATTGTCATAGACATAAATTGACTAATTGTCATAAGATTGTCATCAATCAAAACCGGATCTGACCTCTTGCTGCAAGGTCCTCAATTCTATTCAGCGATTGAATACGTTTTAAACCAAACGTTTTAAACCATTGAACTTGACTCGTAAAATTGAATATGAAAAAATGCTGCCAAAAAGCAAAAGTGTTAAATACCAAGCGACCAAAATCGACTCGACATACATTCTAATCAGATTCGTAGCACGCGATACAAAATTTATCGCCTCGCGATAACACCAAATTAACATAGAAACATAATCGATTTCATTATAAGAGTATTAAGAAAAAAATATTGCTTAAATATTAACACACGTAGCAATATTGGTTTAATATTAACACACGTAGCAATAACCTACATGAGCTTTTCAGTAATTTACCGATGACTGCAAGTCGACTATTAATATAATTTACGTATCATAATATTCTCATCATTTCTTTGACATTATCGCGTTTGCCGAGAGCATCCTATATAAATTATAGGGCTACCAGCCGCCCCATTTTGCCAGAACATATCCTGGTATTTAGGGCGTTCCGGGAAAGTCCTGTGAGTTAAATTGCATGTTGCTTACTTATGCAACGTGCAATTTAAATTTCGAGAAATATTGACTAAGCAGGATGACCAAGGAAATCTACGGATTATTTTTTCGTAACATGATCCTATTTTATACAGAAATCGGAAACTAGAAGTTTAATCAATGTTTGGAACTATGAGTGGCAACTACACGGTGCGTTTTGTAGTAAAGTCCTAGCTGCCAAAAAGTAGTACTACATTGAGCAATACATACCCTTGCATGGAGTCCCAGAACTGGACCGACAGGCTTTAGGTGGTGATATCTTTGGTCAAGTCTTACTTTACTTAACATGTTCAGCAAAATTTCATAGTTTTCAAGTTATACTAGTTTTTTGAAAAAAAAATTAATCTCCACCTTGCGTTATTGTTTTGACTATCCATTAAAAAAAATCCTTTCATTGGTAACTTTTTCCGTGAAAATATTCCTAAATAGTTTCATTATTTGTAATTACCTTTGATTCTCAAAATAAAAAATGTAACAAAAAATCACTATTTTATTTTATTTTCCTCGAAAAAAATAGGGTTTTGTTGAAAACTTCAAATTTTGCTGAACACTTGTTTTTTTAATTAGGTAGGTCTTGACCAAAGCTATCTCCACCAAAATTCTGTCAGTCCAGCTCTGGGACTGCCTGTACAATTAATGCTTAGAGTATACATGGCTTTTCAGAGGGCGAGTCGATGTTGACAGTCTGTGCAATAAAACAAGCCGTGTTAAAGGTATTGACATTTTTTTTTATTTGAAAGGCCCATCTATGTATGCCATTATGTATGGAAGATGACATCGTTCAAATGTCCGCCGCTGCTTCGCTACGTGGCACAGATCCGAAAGGTTCAATTTTCAATGACTGCCGTATATATCCGGCTGAATTTGAGCGATGGCCTGGGTTATGCTGACTTTAAGTATATTTACCCGTGTTCTTTAAGGGCGTCGGTCGATTGCGGCTTATCGGCATAGACCTGCGACTTCAGAAAATTCCACAAGAAAAACTCTAGCGGGGTCAAATCGGACGATCTTGGTGGCCAATTCACGTCAACTCCGCGAGAAATATCCATTCACTAACAAATACTCACTTCTATAATAAAGTTTTAGCTTGCTGCATCAGTGACTGAATAATAAACAATAGATTTGACAGACGCCGCCAAAACAACATGGCCGCCACATACTGGTCAATATTGACCCGCCCTTCTTGCAAAACCTAGAAAATTAAATACTTTGTGTTTATTAAACAATTCCCAGTACTTATTTGACAGAGCAGGTACACGGCGCACGCTTCTTTTGAAATTTTCAAATCGAATTATGTAATGTAACGTGTAAAAGCTTTTCTCGGCTGAGTATAATTGCTTTAAACGGGGTTAAGCGCATCTGCGTCACGTAAAGGTGCGCTTACATCCACGTGCCCGCGCCTTTTCTCCCCTCCCACACGTTTACTTTTCCTCTGTTTGACGCCGATGAATTTTCCCGAGCGGCTTCGTCGCCATTGCCGGCAGTTTGCATCGCGTGTTTCGGCAGTCTTCTATAGGGCGCCCCAGCGTCGGAACGTTATTGTACGCGACCCCATTTCGTATTTTGTAGTTTTTAAATTAGAGAAATATTTCGTGTAATTAAGTGTTAAAGTGAATAATATTATTGGATGGTTGAAATATAATTTTGCTGTGTGTCGTGAGTATTATTATTGTGTAAGTATGTGCTTAACTCACTGACTTAATTAATATCAACATTACGAAACTACGCCATAAGACCTCCTGGCATATGCGAATTACGATGTATTTATTTCCGTTAAAGCATCGTGTATAGGTAGTCCTAGTATTTTTTTTCGACGCCCCTTTTTTATTTTTTTATTGTTTTACAAATTAAGGAAAGGTTCCGCTCTAAACATCATATCTCCCAATCGAAATAAAAAAGGTATACAAATGTTTTAACTCCAAATATACGAAAATATAGGTAAAAGTGTAATGTTTCATGTGACTAAAGTTTTATTTTAAAACATTTCTAAATCTTATGAGAAACACGTATACAAATATCAATAAAAAGTAGTCAAATGACTATAATGATTTTCAGATTTTGATTTATAAAACAGTTCATAAATCATTGAGTTATTGAATCATTTGAATAGGCTAAAAAACTTTCAAAACTTACTAGCTTTTCAGTAACATTTAACAGGAAATTTCATCAAAAAGTAAAAACCGTAAAACTACAAATAAAAAAAAACAACCAAAAATTTTCAATTTCTTTATAGTGTTCTCTAACTCATTTACTCTGAGATTCTCGAAAGATATTTCATGTTGTATCCCTATAGCAAATATTTTGATCCTCCTAAAGAAAACCTTTAGACCGTTTTTTTTACTGAATTTCGCCTATGGTTTTCTAGTTACACAGAACCTTAATATTTCGGCATAAATGTATGTTGACACCGTACATTGGACCTTTGACTACCTGTCGATATAATTTATAGCAGAATCATCATACCGTAAGATAGCTAATATCACTAACAGGAAGTGCATTTGGCCTGTCACTGGGCCTCAAGCCAAATCATCGTCTAAAAAAATAAAAGTTAGTGGGTACTTATCTATTAAAAAAATGGATAGAAATAACATAAGTTTTTAAATACCTATTAGCGTAAAATTTTAAAATATGCAATTTACTGGGAACATGTTCCTAAATCTACTAAATGAATCTCATTTCCTTTAATTATTACATATTTTTACAAAACCACACGCCTCGAGGGGATTACCTAGCCCTCTTGCGGTCTTCAGTGTTATAAAAGTGACTGTCTGTATAACTCAGCTAATGAGTTCGATGATTAATATTAGTTTTATATCAGTCGATATAATAATAATTTAAACCGTGGTATTTTACAGCACAAGTACATATAATATCTACGTGATGAATTTCTAACTCTTCTTGTTATCGCACGAAAAGTGTGTACCCACTTAACCTGGCGTGTGTCTGAAGGGAAGTATTATACCATCGGTCTGGCCGGGCATATCATACCCGAGTAAGAATATTTCATATTTTTCATGATACTTGTGACCTAATTAAAATGTATATTTTTTTCGATTGGAATATTTGTTATTAATAATGTATTACTACATCAAACTCTATAATACCATCGGTAGAAATTTTATTGACCATTTTACAAAACAACTCAATATGAAGAAATGAAATATAATTCGCTAGATCAATAAATAAACAAAAAAAAATCCCTCCTAATCTTCATAATTACACCCAGGAAACATAATACAAATTGTCGGCCTTAGCTGGTTCCCAAACTTTGCTATCATGTTATTTACAGCATTTGTGTCGTCAAAAAATATATCTAGAATGTCTTTACTTTCACTTACCTACCTATAGTTGCGCCGCAGTACTATTTGGAAATACGCACTTGCTAGCCATATCTCTTATTTTTGGTTTCTGAGAAAAGGAAGGGATCGCATAAGAAAAGAAAGGGATGCAGGAATTCCGAAAAATGGCTAATTTAAAATTAGTCGGGTGTAAGATGCCCGGCAAGACTGGCTCGGGTTAAAAATAATTATAATTTGCTTCAAATTAGTTACGTTACAGCTGATATCGTTGCTAAATATCTCCGACATTGGATCATTGAACTGTCCGTCGTTATTGACCGCAAATAAAGTAAAAATAGCCACGACTACAGATAGGGACATGGAAGACATTTTTGCGTGGGACGTTTGATGCTACATAGTTGCGACGTTTAATTGTACTTGCGCTTGGTTACACAAAATCTTTTACACGATGTATTTCTGATTATAAATTTATTACAAACAAACTCATATTATCACTGGCCTAGTCTTCTCTATAATTTTGTTTAATTATTTTAAAAACAACAAATGCTCTTATTTCGCAACGAATAATATATCAAATATTTATTGTCTGTCGTTTAGGGACGTTTTCAGTTTAAAACTGGTTCTGATACGATCTCATTTGCGAGTGTTCGGATTAAGACAAGAAATTGTAGTAATATATGGAATTAGGGAAGGAAGGAATGTAAATCGGTAAAATATATTATATAAGCTTTCAACCTGAAAACCAATAAACTGTCAATCACAGTTTAGTCTGTAATGTTTTAGCTGTGCAATATATGTATGTATGTATGTATCCATATATTAGGTCAAATGGCAGGAAAATATGCCAAACGAAAGCCTTTTTCACGTGTAAGATTGTATTCTACATCAGCTAAGCTGAAATACGTGACTGAAAAAAGTTATAAGAGTGTTGAATTTGCAAAATATGTTATTCAATAATTACACATTTTTTTCAGTAAAATACGTATTTAATTTAGTTTTATTTAAACCAAACTGTTGCTTATATTATTTATGGGCAAGGTATATAGATAAAATATATAGAAAATATCACAAACTATAAACCTATATCAATATGAACTATTAATAGTAAAAATAGCTGCATATTACCGAGTGAGCACTTTTATCTTATCCCAAAAGCTACAGCGGTAAATAAGTTTATGGATAAAAGATAAACAGCCAATAACTAAGATAGAGATAGATGATCAGTGTGCGGGTAAGATTTTGCGCCTGGGCCGTCGGCATTATTTTGTTGTACCTACGTTGGGGTTGTCTAAACAAGTTTATGGATGAAACAGATACAGTAAACAAGCAAGACAGAGATAGGTACTCAGTGTATGCGTTGCAGGTAAGATTTTTTGCCTGGGCCGTTGTCATTCTTTCGTTTTACGTTGGGTGTCTTAGTGTTTTTTTATGTGATTTCGTTTTTACTTTCTGGCTGTTATACTGGAATTGATTGATTTTTGCTTTACGGTTGGATTTTAGTTGAATTGTTGATTCAGATTAAAGATGATAGATCAAATACCAAGTTTTAATAAACCCTATTTAGGTAATTAGCCTTATTTAACAACATTTAAAATACGATATCGATTAATGAGTTGAACTTTGATATTATTACTTCTTTACACAAGCACTATTATTGTTATGTCCCCAGTTGTTACACTCCGGGTACATCTTTCATACAATTGGCCAATGCCACTCCGAAAAGAAATAAACTAATTCAGGTATTGTGTTATATTGTCAAGACTCCGTTTCATTAATTCGTCATTTCTAGTATTTTGAAATAATTGCCCGCAACTAATTGACAAATTTACAACCTTATCGTCGCTACCTTTTGCCCATTATCTAAAATTGCTCAACTTTGCGGAATCAAGTCGAGCGCTATTGATAGAGCCAGAGATCATCGACTTCATTAACATGAAAGTTAAACGATTTGCTCGCCATTGACGCTGTTGAAATTGGGTTGATTTTATTGCCGAAATGTGGTTTTTGTGAAGTAGAACAACTTGTCTTCATTGGCGTGTGAATTCTTTATTGCCGGCTTTGTCAATAATAGGGCGCTTTGAATGATGATCGGCAGTTTTGAAAGAGTTTTGGAATGCTTAGATCGCGCGTCTTTGGAAATGTCGTCGGTTACAGATTTGTGGATTGTTGACTACAACGCGCGAACCCGTCGCCCCATGAAGCTTAAACGATAATGATCGTTCTATCTCCCGTGAAGTGAGCGTAGAAGACTTTGTGGGCGATACAAATCTACCGTCCAGCAAAAACCACGAACCAGCCATAGACCAACGCCTTACGGCGAGGCACTAGAAAGGTAACCCAGTGGGGCATCATTGCCGCCTGACTACCAGTGTCGGTCAGATTTCTCTTGCCTCCCGAATAGTCACGGGTTCGAGATCGCTTGCGCGATCCTCTCCCTTGCGTAGCGGTGATAAGGTGTCTACTGAATATATCGCGGACCACGGCATCCTTTTCCCGGTTGTTTACCCGGTATCGGGTAGCCGATTGGTCGTTTAAAGAGCAGTTGCTGTAAGGTTAACAATTACCCCCGCTCTATAGGAGACAGTACCGTTTCCAGGCTCCCCCGGCTGTCGGTCGGAATGCACAATGATGCTGCACGGGGCGCAAACCGTCCAGGAGCGCCTGAAGGTTGACTTCTAGGGGAAACTGGCCCGAAGGCGTGTGAGTGCTACCCGGGCTCGCACTTCTGCGTGGAGGCCGCCGGATGGGTGTTGAACCGTGAGTTTGACCGACCCTAAACTAATGGGTCTTAGTGGCCTAACTGCAACAGGGCCCATGAGCTTCCCGACAACAAATAACAGGTTACAAATAACAGAGTCATAGAAATGAAGGCGTTTAGTTAAAATAAGAATTAATTAATAAAAAACGTCGTAATAAGGTCAGATTTTGATTATACCTTGCCATCCCAGCCAGGAATACTCCAGACTCGCCCCACCTATGTACCAGGAGATAGAAACACCTGCTCTTCGAAAGATGGGGACATCGACCGGTATTTAACAACCTGAAGCCGATTCAGCCAATGCTAGAATGTTGTGGATTAGATAGGAATTAGGGTGAAGGAAAGCAGAGTAATAGTTTCCTTTCTTCAGTTTGAATCACTATTTTGAGCAGCGTCACCGTATTCACCGTATTGATTTGTGTTTTGTCAGTTTCTCCCGTTCCATTATTTTACGTGGTAGTTTCAATATTGTTGTTGCACTTTGGTATGTATGTAGGTACAATATATCCATCGCCAAGCTTATCAGACGAAAATCCTATGTACTTCCGTTAATTTCATCGAGGAAAAACCCTCTTTAGGTGGGTCTACTTTTTTTAGTTTTTTTTCTTCAAAATAAGCGCCTGAAACATCCATTTACAAAAATTAACATTTTCTCTAAAATAGGTCGTTTGATAATATGATTTTATATAGCTGTTATAAATACAATAGTATGCCCTAATAACAATAAAATAATTTGCTTTCTAGCTCTTTTGGTTATGAATTTACAAGCACATGCACCGATGCTTGCAAAATTCATTTATCTTCCCTCACCTTGGCAACACTCACTTTTCGCCCAAACTTTTCGTAGTGTTGGGCGCTCACATGAAAATCACTATTATACCCTTTTTTATATCCTTACCCATTCTTATTTTGCAATTTCTTCTTAAATAGTAACTTATGTATAATGCAATTCGAATTTTATTAACTTCTAAATCCATATTATTTTACCGTGATAATTTAACCATCACAACCATTTGACTAATCACGCATTCGCAATATCCGGGTTAACATTTTGTGTCTCGCCTAATAGCTTCAGTTTTCCAGTGGTTCTCATTCCTCCATCTTTAGGCCAACATTATCTTACAATATTGTCACAGCGTCATGTTCTCCAAACCAGTACATACTCAATTGGCAGCCAGGGAAAATCCTCCTAGAATACATAAAATACCTGGGAATGACCATATCTGAAGAACTTTCGTTTCATGATTTTTTTGAAAAATATAAGCACTAATTTAAAAAGTTTCTAAGCGAATCCCTCGATAAGGAACTAATTTATAATTTAGACTAAAAAAAGTTGCTCATTGCCTTCGACATTCAGGCTTTAAACTGATTTCTTCGAAAGCGATTACTTCTACAATGTAAGCGGTGAGTATGTTTTATTTTAATTTAATAATATTGAGTGGTTAATTCTCTAGTGTCGCGCTTAGCCACATTTTTTATTTAGTCCCTAAATTAATTTCTATTTAATAAAACGTGAAAGCGCTCTGAGAGTTACGCTAAACATGCTTTACCATTAACACCCTTATACCACCACTGCTCAAAAACAGTTTTTCTGTGTGAGCGCTGCGATCGCCTGATTAGTCACCTCCCGCTCGCCGGCGCGTACGCGAGTGGACACTGTGCCTAACGCTTTAACGCTGGATTTGTATTGGTCAAATCCTACAGCTGTGACCACGCCTATTTCTTCGCGGGTGCGCCCATTTCAGATATTTTTCTCAGGTCTTACGTCACCCTTAATATAGTTATCCTCAATCTCGGATGCAGCGTCCATCCTGTAGTTCATCTTCCACTCCCGTGACCCTCCTGTAAAGATATATGTTTCGGGAAGTTCTTCAGCGCCAAAAAGTATGATGCAGTATAGACTGGGCATAAAAAAAACATCGGTATTATAGGCCCCAGGTGATATTTAGTAACGAACAGAAAAGCAACGTTTAACTTACATTAAAATGTTATTTCTATCCAATTGCTTGCTTTATGCTCGGATGAGCACGAGTATTCCCCTCTGGCAGATGTTTAATTCATTTCTTAACCCTCCCTAAGCTTTCAACGTGCAAATTTTATAGGCTTATATTCCAGGGGATTGCTTGCCTGTGAAAAGTATTGAATATTTAAGTAGAGACGAAAGCGTATAAAGCCGCTTCCGGTAAGGTTTATTTGGCTATAGCGCCCTAAATCCTCCTAAAAATCCTTTACATTTAGTAGGCGTGAAAAGCTTTTACTCGTTCTGATAGAATCTTCGTTGTGTCTAAAAAACTAGATGGAAAATAGATATAAAGACATCATGATATAAGTGTAAATGGCCCTTATAGGTACTTGCATGATGGCACCACACGTACTGCGATTGAAAATCGGCATGCCAATTATCATCTTGCGAAATATCAACCAGCCAAAGCTTTGCAACTGTACGAGGCTTGCAATAAATAAAAATAGTGAGCAACGTCGTAGAAGCAACAATCTTGACAGAACAATTCAAATTTGAATGTCCTCATTCCTCACATCCCTATGATGAAAACGGATATGCCATTTTAATTTATGGGATTTCAATACCAAATTCCAAATTTCATTAACAAAGCTCATGTCTAATCTTTAGAATTGTGCGGTTTAGATCTAGGCCCGGATTGTTCTCACATGGACACGTATACGTTGCGGGTTCTAGAGTTGGCAACTCAGAACAATCTCTTTATCTGCCCAGATAATGACACAACAAAAAATTATTGAATGTCCACAAACATTTTAAAATTAAACATACATATTAGAAACGTGTGCTGTCTCTTTTCTTTCTTTTCCATATAACTAGATTAGGCCACAGCTACGCGTGGCCGGGTACAGCTAGTTTAAAATAAAAACGAAAATCAACTGTCATATAATGAAGTACGCGCAACTATCAACTATCACAATAATTATGTGAAATATTGAATTAAAATGGTTTTTAAACTTAATGTTCTAGATATTTTTTCGGTTGGTCAGATAGAACAACCAAAATTAAAATTTACGATATCATGACGTCATCTTAAATTCCCCATTATCGGTTAAAAAACCATTGATATTATAGTAGTATTTATTTTTAAGCCTGTTTTTTAATGCGTTAGTGAATCCTGGTTATTTCATTGATCGAATATCGTCTGGAATTCTATTATAATGTTTAATGCTGCAAAACTGTAGTTTTTTTATCCACACGCCAGTCTTTCCTGCGGGGGTGATCGAGAAATGCTTATTCCTAGTCGACCTTGTGCGCACATCGCTCCTTGTTGTGTATATATATGCCTGGGGTTTTTAAAATTAATTTTAACTCTCGAATATATAATATAACCAAAGCACGTTCAGCATCGGCATTCTGTGAAGTAAAGGTCTGCATGATGCAGCTTAAATAAACTAGTTCATTAGTCTCAATCACATCTATTCAAGATCTTCCAAAACATTGCCCTAGAAGAGCTATGGAATAGGTGTGTAGACCTAACCATATATATGTATAGCATAGATTGCAGCTGGTTACTTCCTTTGATATTATTAACAAATTTCATACACAGCGGCCTCTCGTTTGTAAATTCCGCCATGCCTTGTAAATTTGACTTGTAATTTATGTTTAAATTAAGTTATTTAATTACCCACCTACGTAGGATAAGGGTGTCACACTGTGCAACCTTTAGTTAGGTTGAACGATAATATGGAATACGTTTTGGTGGTTTATAAAATTGACGGATTAAATTGATCGAATATGTGTTAACAAAATGTCTGTGTATGAAAATGAATGCAGCGAATGGAATGATAATTAATTAAACCGGTTAGATTTGAGTACTATGTACGGAATCCTCAGCGCGCTAGTCAAACTCCCACGTATGCGTTTTTTTTGTTGATTTCTTTGGTAACCAGTGGCTTTGGATTTTCCAACACCGTTTGGTATAAGAAACCATTTTTTTTGTTTCTCAATTAAAAAAATAACCACACTTGCGTACCATTGGTCCACCGACCTAATTATTTTGTTATACAGACGTTTGAGGGTATGTTCAGGTTGAGAAGCGCCTGCAGAGAAGTATTATATCTACAGCCGAATGGCGGACCATTTTCGAATTTGTTGGAATATTTTTAAACGCCGAGTTACAGATTGGTTTTGTTGCTACCTGGTGATATTCCGCTTATACTTCTAGTGTGAAACGAATTGATTTGACGCTGTGAGTGAAATGAAATACGCGTACATTTTAAATTGAAAGGGTCCACGGCTAACGTAGAAAATTGCCTTGATATTGAAGTCTGTCAATGCGGCATTTTTTATACGCCTCCGTCGGACCGTTAATCTTTGAAAATAGCCGTCCGTGCGGTGACCGTTCATTTCGTGTAACGCCAAGGAGACTTTGCTGTGTAATACGTCCATGCCATATTGAGAGCGATAATGTCGCAACAATCCGGTTGTCAATGCGAGCGATTGAGTGTCATATTGCACTTGCCGTTTGTCAGGAATGCCACTTGTCTTTTATCGTACGTATGTGTTGTTACGAATGAAGTGTACACCACCCGCGGAGACAAAACCTAAGGGTGCTACCACACACATTTTACTACAAATCGCAACGAGTAGATGGGACTCATAGTTCCTAATATTCATTAATCTTCTCTTGTGTTCAATATGGTGGTGCTCGTGTTATGGCAGTATGACGGCGCACTATAGATGGCGCTCTAAACACGCCTATACGGTATCCTATATCGAAATTAAATAATAATATAATCACAAACACACTTTTAAATCATAGCTCTAATTATTTTAATAGTATTACTATGGTATACAGATTTCAATATGTAATAATTTACGCACTTTAATGTTCAGATAGGCTTATAGATGGCATTTTTGTGATGTAATCAACCTATATATATAAATGCGATAGATGGCACTAAAAACTGAACGTTGTTGTTATCATTGGTTAAATTATTGGTTTTTTTATAATCAATCAGTCCTTTATGAAAAACCATTCATCGTCAAAGTAATTATAGATGGTGAAATAAATTATAGATGTAATTATAGATGGCACATCTGTTAGTTTCGCCGTAGAATGGTATCAGCGTCACCTGCATGTCGCCGGCGCAGAAGGGTTGCCAAAACGTACTACTATGTTAACCAATCTAAACCATATAGGTATAATCAATTGTTCAGATCAGAATCTAAGTAATCTAAAAGGGTGAAAACATTTATCCGTAGAATATTTCAAATCGCTTTCGAGCATTTTAAGTAATCAAATCAAATCAAATCAAATAATTTATTGTCCAAAAAACTAATACATAGTTGTATAGACAGTTGTATTACATTTACATTTGGCCGTGATATGATTGAATTCTTCATTAATGATCAAATTCTTCTATTAATAATATAATCAAAACATAAAAGGTTACTCGTAAGAATAAAGAAGGTATTATTGTAGAATTAAATCGAGTCTCACCATTTAGTTTGCCAGATAAAAAACATAGAGTAATTAATTCTTTAAAATAACGATAAAAATAAGTTTTTTTAGTATAAAATTAATAAATGTTATGTCAAAAATAACAAAAATAACAAAAAAATGTGACGGTTGTCAAAAAGTAAAATAAAATGTCTTAGTGATTATATTGCAAATAAAAATAGTCAAGGTATAATTAATATGTGCCTACCTAATAATAGAAATAGTCAATACATTTTAGTCAAATTGAAATCGTTTTAAAACCTATTACAGAAAGAGATATAGACGTTTTTAGAGATCAGATTAGAGAGCATACAGTTTTTAGAGATCGTTAATGTCGTACAATACTTTTTCAATGAGATATAATTTGAGTTTATTTTCAAATTCGAGCATTTTTCCTTCGCGGCATATTTTTTTTATACTAGAGGGTAGCTTATTGTAGCATATAATTCCGACGTAGTTCGGATCCCTTTTAAAAAGTTCTAAACTTTTTTTAAAGTTAAGGAAAAAGGAGTAATTTTATAATAATAAAGAAAAAGTTAGGTATTTTTTTAATTACTAAAATAAGTGATTTGTATGAAATATACAAACGTTACTTCATGTCTCCGGTAGAAGCTGAACATAAGGAAGGATACTATACTTACTCTCCTTATTCATACCATTGTTTATACAGTGGGTGGTCATATTATTAGGACCACTATGAATTTTGGTACTAATTTGCATAATTCAAAATGTTTATTCTCCTAAACAACATGTATTTTTTAAGTTTTTAGAGTCGTTGACTTATAATATGTTAAACCCACATTTAATCACAAATAATTTAGGCCATGATATTCACAGTAAATCGAACTTACAGCGTAAAATAGTGAAATTCTCAATTTTTCTTCGAAGTTACACTTTTTGTCGTCACGGAGGAATGTTTACGGATAGGTAAGAGTTTCATAATCAGACAACTAACTATGGCGGCTTGTAAATATTTTTTAACTTTGACATTATACGCCCTCACTTTTTTGTAAAAAAAACCTCCTGAATATTTTCAGATAAATTAAATAGAAATAACTTTTTTTTGTTTACATTTTTTTTATTTTTGTTATTTTTCCATCAAAACATATTTAAAGCTTTCTTTTATTATGTGTACAAAAATACATGTTGCCCAAAAAAATATCAACAAGTATTTCAACAAAAATGTTATTCCGATGAATATTTCTTGAAATATTCAAAATGTTTTTTTACAAAGAAGTGAGGACATTTAATATCAAAGTTAATGAATATTTACAAGCCGCCATAGTTAGTTGTCATCATGATTATGAAAAACTTACCTTACCGTAAACATTCTCTCCGTGACAACAAAAAGTGTAACTTTGAAGAAAAAATGATAATTTCACTATTTTACGTGGTAAGTTCCATTTCCTGTGATTATAATGGCCCAAATTATTTGTGATTTAATAGGAGTCAATTAACATTATCATTTATTTACATGCCATAAGTCAACGACTCTAAAAACTTAAAAATACACGTTGTTTAGGAGAATAACATTTTTGAATTATGCAAATTAGTACCAAAATTCACAGTGACCCTAATAATATGACCACCCACTATATATGAAGGTTTACTGGGAAGAACGGTCAATGTCATTATTTTTGTTAAAATGAGATATTAATAACATCTTGTGGCTTGTTCCCAAACGAATCGAAGGAAAGAATGATCATAGTCCTTAATGAAGAAAGAAGAAAACGTGTGACGGAAAAGAACGATCAAAATCCACGCGGTGACGGAGGATATTAATCGATCTTTCCCGTCAGGTCTAGAGGTACCTCGAATCAGCAAAATATATAATAGACAAAGGCAATGCATTAACCATATATTATAATAGTCTGCTGTTCATTTTGAATACAATACATGGATTTTCTTTAATATACGGTTACAAGAATGTGATAGATAGTTCATGTAGTGTGCAACCGTTATTTTTCTAGATAAACACTTTGGCCTCACTGACTCCAAAATTACCTGTATGACACAAAATAATACACGAGTCGCCTCTTGCGTTTTTCTCACGCGCTGCGAAGTCCGTCCTTGGCGTGAGGCAGTATTATTGGCAATAATCGTGAGAAAACACATTTCTGCGTCTGATTGTGTGAACAATCCCGAATTAGCCCAAGCACTTTGTCATAAGAACGAGAATGATCTCAATATGAGCCATGCCGAAGGGAAAGCGAACCTTCGCCTCAAAAGCATCATAACTCAAGTTAAAATATTCTTAACCAGTTTTATTTGCAGATCGGTATGTTTTCTTTCTCAAGTGGGATAAAATTGATTGTTTGAATCTAATACTTACAGTGAAAATAATGATTGCAGTCAATAAATTATGTATAAAATCTGAGTATTAGAAAGTAGTTTTAATAAATACAATAAAACTGTTACAGTTATAAATATCGCCATTGACAGACAGTTTATCAAAAACTATTGATAAAACCACAATTAAAGAATACTACACATCTACACAGTTCTCAGCAGTAATGTCGTATTTCGAATTAAAACTTCGCTAACACAATTGCAATTGAGCCAGTCCTACTTCATATTGCAATCTTTCCTTATACATGCCATCATATTATTCAGTACAAATTTATGCTTTTCTATATGACTATGTCTATGACTTTTGAATAGGGCATACTTTCAGCTGTCTGTGTTGCTTATTTTAATGAGTTTATCGGGATACTCGGATATCGTGAGTTATCGATGATCACAGTTCTCGGTTCGTGTCGCCTTGATGTTCCTTGGTATTTACATGTGGTGAGATAAACACAATGTTTTAATATTTTAATATTTAATTATCTAAGATGAAGTTAAGGCGAGATGTCTTACCAGTTAGAGCGTTGACGAAGACAGTGTGACAGTCATTATGACAGTGAATTGTACGTGCTTATATATCAATGAAAATGCTAGTACTGGGATAAACTTCCTATGAATAAAAGCTGATGATTCTGAAAGACGAAAAACTGATACTATACAATGCTAAACTGCATCGTTTGAAAGACGAAATTATTATTTCTTTGAATGATATTAGTCGTTAGGCGAGTCAACAGTTTTCCTGTTATTTGACGTCATTTGAATCTCAGAAATAGAAATATTTGTTTATTTAAAAAATTACATGGTTCATCATCATAAGTTACTACAAGTATATCTAAGAAATACAATAATTAAAAGAAATAAAAAACATAATATGAACTACAAAACGTTTACCATTGCTTGATATAATAATAATATAGAGAAACGATCTTACCTCTGCGATTCTCCCCGATAAACAACACACGTAATTCTGACGAAAATTTGAGGATTTTGTTATGCTAGGAGATCCGTTTATTATAAATATAGTGGCTAAAAGGTTGTTTTTTGTATTATCTGCATACATGATAAGACAATTTATTTAATAATTATATGAGACAATTAGCCATAAACAATAAAAATAAAACATTATTTTAAAGTTTCAGAATATTGAATAATGTAAATCAGTACTGAAATGCACGGCGGGTCTCGTACATTATTTTAATTATTCGATTCGCATATGAAGTAATAACCCAAGAGGCAGCGACAAAAAAGTAAGTTTTGTAAAAGCTGATACTTTCAGATCAGACAGTTTTTTGGCCAAAGAATACTGGGGTAGAGTCAGCGGGCCCGACTCCAGGACACCTCGCGCTGGCGTACTAAGAAAAGTGTAATTTTAATTAGTACCCCCAAAGTGTTTTGAAAAAGCTGAAAATTTATCAGTAGACAGTGGATGCAATACAGAACTCGAAACAAATGGTCAGACTACTTAACAGTAGAATGCGTGACGTCAGCATTACTCCAGACATGTCATAAAAATGAAGTCCATTATATTGCGCAGCACATTAGACTGATGCCTAATAGTTACCGACAAATACGTACCGGCGTATTTGCAGGTAGTTCATTTTTGTGACATATATGGAGTAATGCACGCCACCCGTTAAATTGTTAGCTTTCCTTTGCGGGTACTGATTAAAATTACACCTTTCCTAGTACGCCCGCGCCAGGTGTCCCGGAATATGGCCTGCTGGCTGTACCATGACATTCTATGGCCAAAATACTGTCTGATCTTAAAGTATCAGCTTTTACAAAACTCTTGCACTTTTTGTCGCTGGCTTCCCAACTATAAGTTTCGACTTCGGCAAGCTAAATTTGATTTACCGCGGCTCTCAGCGAGGGATGAAACCCAACCCATCCACTCAATATCCCCGTCGTATACATTAATTTCCTTTGATCGTTTGGTGAGAAATTCACGAGCTCCGGGATTGGGGATTCAATTTACGGGAATAATTCAATATAAGAAGCTAGAACGATATTGTAGCTATATACATTATAATACAGTAACAGTTATTATCTGAGATATCTACGCTATTTCTACATGCTACGCGTTTATACGAAGGACTTTTAGTGTGGTCCCTTAAGTCCTGTCCTTTTTTATTGTTGGTTCCTTAAAGTCTTTTTTTTTAATTTTGGTTCCTATGTGCCTTTTTTGGATAATTTTGCTTGATAAAAAATCTAATAAACAATCGTATTGATATCACGTTTTTAATACCGTTTTTTCTAAAAAATACTTGATAGTAAATTTTCAAACACTTTGAATTTGTTTATATTTAAGTAGTTGTCTAGTAGATGATTAGTAGTATTATTGTGTGTTGTCTTGTTTTCATCCAAAACTCTGAGTCTCATCAAAACTTAGTGCTTATAGGAGTTATGACGATTATTTATAATAGGAGAGAATATACAAGGATTAAAGTAAAGGAGAAATTAAGTTAAAGGTAACTGAAAATAACACAAATGTAGAAGGATTAAAGAAGTTTTGAAATTAAAATAGCTTTCAAAATATCTGTTTAAAACGCGAAGAAGAAACTAAACACAAAAAGGCGGCAGATAAGTTGTTCGATGAGGCAATCACACGGTTGGACTCAGCTGGCAACTATGAAGCATTAAGTTTCATCCGATGTCTTGGAAAAATTAATCGGAAGCTTTCAAAAAGATTGCCTCACTGGCAAAAGTGATAGACACCACTCAAACATTATTTCCTATTTTTCTAAACCACAACCTAAACAGTAGAAATATACCATACTTATAAAAGTATGACAGTGGAAATATGTTAAAAATAGGTTAGATATTAAATTGAAGCTATTCAAACATATAAAACTATTTACACAAATAAAGTTGGAATTTTTAGGTTTTTTGAAACTTTGAATTTGAAAGCAATTTAACCTTTTTTATTTCCAACAAGCCCTCGACAGTGTTACCAAACATTAGTGTTATTTATTTACTCGTAGCACATACTGTGCTCTTAGTATGCTTGTTTAGTTCCTAGATATAAAGAATTACTTCATAATATTGTTCTTAATAAAGTAACTAAAAAAGCAGTTCCCCCATCCATCTAGAACCTAGAATGACCCATCCCTGTGATTTGGGTAGTATTTTTTATTGGCCGGAAAAAAAACATGTTTTTATTTTAAAAAATAAATCTTTATCTAAGAATTGCAGATTTTTAAAAATATTGGATAAATTCATGTATTTTTTCAACCGGCAAATACGTAAAACGGTCCTCCGTAAAAAAAAACATATGCAATGACTGAAAAAGTTGTTAACCGCCTATTTTGTGCACCAGAAAGTCCATTTTTTGTTTTTGTTTTATTTTGACCACTAAAAGCCCTGTATACCTGGCGTAGAGCGCGGCAAGCATGATGACTACATTTTCATAGTGGGTGGTATGAACGTGAGTCAAGAGGGAGATAGAGATGTCAAAATTTAATGTTTGCCGTATCATGCTACCGTCGTCTCCATCGTTCAGGGATACTTACCTAAAAAGTAGATACTAAACATGCGATCAGTTATTCCACCTTGTTTAATTTAGTCAATGAAGATGCTACGAAGAAACGTACGATATTTGCCAACTAAAGCGTCAAACTGCGTTCCAAATATAGATAATCGAAACACGAAGTCACTTTACTTTTGCAATGATTGTACTCGATAAGTGTCGCGGCTTTAAAATGAGTTAAATAAGAGTCGAAACCGATAGAAACGGCCGCTCTCTTGAAGGTTGAGTGATTTTATGGCTATTGGTTCATTAAATAATAATTGTTTCAACAGATAGCGCAATTCAAAACATTTGGCATTTTTAGTAGACTACAGAAAACAACCTGCCGGTTAATTTTGTGATATTGTGAAGTTATATGTTATATTGAGACGAATCTAAGGATATTATTATATTATGTTAATAAAATTTTCTAATATTATGATATATTGAGACGATTCTAAGGATATTGTGATATTGTGATATTATGTTAATTTAATTTTCTGGTATTATGTTATATTGAGACGCATTTAAGGATATTGTGATATTATATTAATTTAATTTTCTGATCTATATATTAATTTGAAACATGTCTTTTCCTGTAACCGCCATATTGGGAGAACGGTTAGGTGTAAAAATTTGGTTTAGGTGTTATAAAGCATCTCATAAAGATTGTCATAAAGGTTGACAAAGGTTGTCATAAAGGTTGTCATATAGGGTGACGTGACATAAAGTGTGTCATAAAGGTTGAAGTGTCATAAAGAGGTGTCATAAAAAAGCTCTCGGTCTGTGGATGTGTCATCAAAATAGAAAAATTCATGAAAAGAAAAAAAAACTGTTTTTCCTATAACCGCTAAATTGAGAGAACGGCTAGGTTCTAAAATTTGGTTGAGGTGTCTAAAAATGCTCTCGGTGTGTAGATATGTCATTAAAAGTGAAAAATGAAAAAAGTCATCAAAAGAGAATAATTAAAAACGATAGTTCGATCTGCTGGATTTCCGCGTGGGGGGGGGGGGGGGAAGGAAATGGGGGCGAGAGGGATAAAGGGTTAGCGTGGGGAGGGGGTAATTGGGGGGGGGGGGGGGAGATGAGTTGGGGTGTATATTTAGTAATTAATATGTTGGGGTCATTAGTCACATTTTGGTCGGTTTGTTAGCTTGGATTCAATTTTAACTCACTTCTAGAAGTCAAATTTACTTAAAATTTTGCATGCATACGTGGTTCTTATGAAAATACAATATTTCAATTTTTAAAACATTCAGATATTTAGTATCCGAATTCAGGCAACTTTTGAAAGAGAATATACATAAACTAAGGTTAGCATGCAATAATATCAATGGTAGTTGTTCTCGCTGCTCAAAAAGTTTTTTTGGCTATATTATTATTTCCAAAAACAAGCTGCTGACAACGAAAGTATTACTGCTATAGTTACAGCTTGCAGACATTTTATTTACAACCAATATTACCACGTTGCCTGTGTTATAATCTGCCCTATGATGTAGTGACGTATGATGTGATAGCAATGATGTAGTTGACGTATGATGTGATAGCAATGATAGTGATAGCAATGATGTAGTGACGCCATGCTATTCGCTAAACGTTAATCATAGCGATTATAACCAAAATGGTATGATCAGTTATCATACCAAAACTCAAATCAGTAATAATTCCGCCGAGATTTTATACAAAGCTAGAACGTGATGTCTAGGTCCAGTCTCCCGTTGTAGGCAAAAAAGAGATAGAATTCTGTTTTAAGCTGTCAGACTCACGGAGATCGCGTCGCTCTCAGCTGATAAAAAATAGTGAAAATTAATTGGATTCGATTTAAAGGGGTTTGAATAAATCACCAAAATGATCCTCCAGCAGGTATATTTCAAAAATAAAGTCGATTTTTACCACAGTAGTGATTTCTATCCGCACTCCTCCGTACGTGGAGCCCGTCTCTGGAATGCTTTACCCACAAATTTAGGGAAAACACCGAGTTTGTATTGCTTCAAACGCAGGCTCAAAGAACACTTTAACCCGCGCTCATAAATTTCTCTCGTCCCCTCACCTTCCCCTTCCGAGCGTCATTTTAGGTTTATTGATTAAAAAAAAATGTTAGTTTCATTTTCTGCTGGATTTAATGTTGATTCATTTGATACAAGCTCCCTTTATAAGTGATCTTATTTATACCGCAAAACATGTTTCCTATTAGGTTAAGGTTAACTGTAAGATATTGCTTTCATGCAATACGCTAATAAGCTCGCCGATTTGATTCATCGAAAAAATTAACTGACATCGATGCGATGATGGCTCATGTGTTCATGCCTGCGTTATTGCACCACGCTTCGTGACCGATGAATCCCGCTATAAATAGCGTCTGCCTCGACCAATCACATAGTTTTATTAAGTAGTGATCCATCCACTGAACGCATGCTCCCTTTAAATCAGGAACCTATTTTGCGCCTGCTATATCTTTACAGTTATTGTTCCTAAAATGTTCTTAAATCATACGAGTTTCGGATATAACCGATAACAAAGCACGATAGCGAATATTTACAGCGAGAGACGATACAGAAAAGGGCTGATTATCATACGTAAATATTCGCTTTAACATGAAGGGTATGTGCTTCCATTACGATACATATTTGCAAAGTCGAACAAGGTTATATACACGTGTGTGCACTTCGGGCACAAGTGGACGTGAAAGCATTTGCTGATGCGACGATGTATTCGTAAATACCTTCCCAAAGAGAGTACACGCCGTTTAACATGCTTATCAAATAATGACGTCAAAGCCCCTTTGATGTCCACTCGAGGGCATTTTTATTAAGTTATGTGGGTAGGGGCATTCTCTAGGGATGGACGGGCGAGCTATCCTTGAACAAATTTGACGACAAAGGTACATTAATTACACCCTTGAGGCGACAACAGCTTCGCAAAATGAGAACATTTACTATGTAGTTTTTGTTCGAGCTGCTTTTATTGTTGTCGGGCATGATAAGCAAATCAAATCAAATTATATGTTATTGTATTAAAAACTAATAGTTATGTAGACATTGGGCTTGATCGCGTTTCTTCGTGAACTAAAATCGGAAATTAGTCCGTGTGAACGAGACAGGGCAATACGCTAGAGCGGAGTGTGGGATGACCGGTTGTCACTTTTTCGCATTGAAACTGCCCGCCAAGGTGAAATCTTACACCGCACGAAATATGCTCGAATTTATTCCGACGAGTATAAGTTCGGTAGGTTGTATTTACCGACGATCGTTCGTTTCATATTCCGCTCTAACGTATTGCTCTGTCTCGTTCGCTTGGACTAATTTTAGTTTTAGTTCACAAAGAAACGCAATCGGGCCCATTATTTCATTAATTACATTTTCAATCGGGATATAATTAAATTCTTCAATCTATTAACAATCAAAAGAAGAATGCTTATTCGTAAGAAAGTATCTAAAGTACATAGGTAGAATTTGTAGAATCAAATCGAGACTCACTCAGCATTGAGTTTGATAATATTTTTTTTGGAATAATTATTATTATTGTCAGATGGATAAAATACAAATAAGTTAGGTATGTGGGCAAAAAATAGGTCATTCTATTTAAAAAATATGATGTGATTCTATTTTAAAAAATAATAAAAAACGTAATGAAAACAATAAAAAGAAGAATGTTATTATCAACATATATGAATTCATCATAAAAATTTGAATTTAAAAAATCAGGAAATGTAGTGGTAAAAATAGCAAAAAAAAAAATGTTGGCATTGTCAAAAACTAAAACAAAATGTCTTATGTGATTACATTACAAATAAAAATAGTCAGTGTATTATTAATATGTACCTAGTAATAGAAATAGTCAATACATTTTATGCTAGCATTGTCAAATAAAAAATCTGTAGAAAATCAGCTATTGGTGCACTGCAGGAAATTCGAGAAAAATATAACGAAGCGATGTATGACACATACACGCATAATATTGCCGCATCCTTCGCATGATTTACTAACAGCAACGCGCGCGGCCAAAATCATTTTTCCTCAGAACAAATCTAAAAATACAAATTTATGGAATGCGTTTTCTTTGATTTCAGTTTACACGCTCCCGTGCGTATTAATAAAGTTTCACTGAAGCCGAGTTTCCTTTTTATTGCCTTTCTGCGCCCAAACTGCGTAAAAGACAGATTTAGAAACGATTTTATATGTATGTGCCAGATTCGACATGTTATAAAATTAAAGTCAGAAATAGATGCGAAATCTAGACATTTCTTTAATCGATCATTCGGATCCCTCCAAATTGTAAAATCCATATTAAAATTAAACATATATGTATGCTTAAATTATTCGGAAAACGACATGTCTACAGATGATAACTCAGTTCTTTCTACCCCGTTCATCTCTCTCCTACTATCTCGTTGATGATCTACACAATTTTCAAAATTAATTGAGGTATTCCTCTTTGTTATTTTTTAAACAGACATTAATATTTTTTCCGTCAGCATATAGTTAAGCAGTATTTCAGCTGACAACCTAAGATTACAAAGCTGCTGACAGATTGAACTTTGACATTTCTTGAGTAAATACACCATTCACACAAAGGCAGTTTTTATCACCTCTAAAAGGTATATTTGTCTAAACTGTAAAGTAAAATCCATGATTATCAACAGGTTTCAAATAAATATAAAGAAATGGCTTACAGAGCTAGGATGGGTGGGAACACAGAGACAATTTCTCAGAATCACCAAATAATTATGTTTTTCTATTTTTTTTAATAAATTCTATTTTTATCTGATATTTATAATTATTATTTATAGTATCAAGACTAAAAAAACATAATTTCCAAGTTACTGTATGCTAGATATATCCAGCATACAGTAAATTGGTTATATTCAGGCATTGTATTTTTAATAACTGTTTAAACGAAAACCGTCGCAGAATATCCGAAACGATAAAGTGCATACGCTGTGTGAGTACAAACTATATTTTCCTGAGAATGCTCGAGTTTGTCTGTCCGAGTTCAGCAGTATATCGAGGGGAGATACTGGGATATGTTGCTTGAACTCTGTAATGTGTGAAATGATTTTATTGCCGCTCTGTTTACTGACGTATGTAATATGCTAAGTTCAGCTGTCTAACATGGTGTGCCCAGTCACCGTACATCATAATATACTATCTTTTATGGATCTTCACTGCAAATAATATATTTTAAATAAATAATTGTTTTCGTGTAATTAGCCATATGTTAGAAGATCCCGAACTTCGCCTCATAATTGAGGTAAGTTGTAGGAGCCATAAATAATCTAGTTAAATAAATCTTTCCAATGTTAAATACGTTATTGTTATTGGAGAGGTGGGCCCAGCGCCCATACATTTTTGCCCAATGCTCTTTGATTAAAAAATATGTTTGTAGGGTTTATCACTGGTTCGCAAAAGCGCTTTACCTCAACGCCTACATTAAAAACCGCTATGTCACCGACGACTGTTATTACTGCGGTCTTCGTAAATCTGATCATTTGCAGGTCTGATTTAGCTGCTCCTCAGCAATCATATTTTGGAGTCGCGCTCCGTGACGTCGTTAAGAGACAGTTGGTGCGCCGCGGAAACAGACGACTGTTATTCCGCGGAAGTGGAGACGGGCTGCCAGCTGCTGCTATTCTATTGTCATGCAGATTTCATTCAAATGTTGCACCCGTTTAATAGTCGTAGTCTAATTACTGGGAGATAACTCCATATGCAAATCAACTCTCGGTGCAATTAATTACACCTACAATATGATGCACGCTAAACGGAAGAATGGAGCTGCAGCGTTACTAACACCATTGATTATGTAGCGTATTAGATTACTCAACTTCGTGCTACAATTGAAGAGGTGGAGGCAACATAGTTCCAAGCGCCATTTTTTAAGTTTCGAGAAAAACGCATTTGAAAGTTTGATCAAATCCTCAAATCTGGGAATTTGATTTGGAGCTAGATGAGTTTTGTAAGCAATTGTACATATCTTCACGAGTATTTTACCCCATTTTTGTTAACATTAGGCTTATTTTTCGTATTTTTTTGAGTTCTGGCGATGGCTTTATCGGTGGATCATGCAGCCGACTCTACAGAATCATAGTTCTTATTTTTCCCCGCCAGAATTGCCACCAGCTCGATTTTTGCAACTTTTCCTTTAGGATTTTACCGAGGGTCGCCGAAGATCGGTCAAAATCATTCTATTCTGGCCAGGGTTGGCTTGATTTTCCCCAACCCGAAAAAACCCACTGGGTTAAATTGGGTAAAACCCACCTGAAAAAACCCAAGGGTTTTTGACAAATGTGGGTTTTTGAAAAAATACTTGTTTATAATAATTAAATCAATGAACGGATATAGCACTTATATTATACATTTATATTATTATTGTATTTTATAAAAAAGAAATAAAAGGATGTATTTGTGACATATATGTATATAGTACAATCAAAGTTAAGTTAAACAGTTTAATACACTTTTATTAATAGTGTTACTTAATTAATAGCGTTACTTCAATTCACCAATCCCACTCATACATATTCTTGTCACGTAGATATCGGTATACTGAGACTAGTTTCTGGGCTTTTTCCACACCCAGTCTGTTCCGTAATTTACTCCAGACCATTCCAAATGTTGAGAAAAGTCTTTAAATTGATGCAGAACTGGCCGGACAAGTGTGTAATGCGGAGAAAAATGAGCAAAATCCATTGGGCAATTTGCTTTGAGCAAACACCTCCTCCATCTTTTCCGGTTTTTGGCCCACGATTTTCCACAATTTACTGGGCAAAATTTTAGAGACTACATTTTCATGGAATAAAGTAGACGGGTATACATCGGGTCCTTGATTGAGAATGCCAAAACACCAGCCATGAACTCAGGGTAATAATGCTTCGTTACCCATTCTTCGGCCATTTTCTCTTGATCTGGTTTCAGGCGCCGACCGTAGTATCGCGGATCCATCATATTCGCCAAGAAGTGAAAAGGTTGCATCGCATCATCGAACCTTGCACTTATGGCCATCCTGTAGGGCTCAAGTTCATGCCTTTTCATCAGATCAAGCCATACTTCAACTGCATCAGATATAGTCGTATCGTCAGCCTGTAGTTTGTCCAGCGCCACGGAAACTTCCTTCAATTGCTTCTGAAGATGAATGGCTTGTGTATGAAGACCCACATTGTCAAGCACACGAGCTGCCCCTACATCGAACTGTATTTGCGGGTCAGGATTAGCTTCGATATCCTTGCGAATTTCAACATACATATTTGTGATAATTCGAGATAAACAACTGTTGTGAAAATAAAGGGATCTCCCTGACAACTGAAAATACGATTTTCGGAGGAATTCCCTTCATGGTTGTGTTACAACTTTATTTAGTAATAAATAGATTTGAATTGGAAGAAAAAATGCAATTAAATGGTAATAAAACAAAATTAAATGTAAAATTAAAATATATTCATTTCCCCGAAATTCCCCGAAAACGCCCGAAAATCCCCGAAAAAACCCGAAATAACCCAGTGGGCAGATATTTTTTGATATAACCCGGGTTTTTGCCAACCCTGATTCTGGCTCATAAACCTAAGGGGGTGGCATGGACAAAGTACATCTCTGTTTCGAGCAGCAGCTTCGAGAGTGAAGTTAGCTATAATGATCGCCAACTTTCGATAGAAGACGAACTACAAGAAAAAATATTGTATTCTAGTTTAGTATGAACATTGATTATATAGCGTAATAGTGGTATTACCCGGCGTTGTCCGTGTTATGTCCGGGCTCAAATACCTATGTATACCAATTTTCATGGCGATCGGTTGGGCGGTATAGAAGTTGGTGTGCTACAGCGCCATCTAGTGGTGAGTTACAATAAGATTAATAGTGCGAAAATATTATGCGTGCTCCAATGTCAATGTAGCTATACCTATTTTCATGGCGATCGGTTGAGCGGTATAGAATTTGATGTGCTGCAGCGCCATCTGCAGATCACCAGTACGGAACAGCTTTTCCGGATGGCGCAAGACCGACAAAAGTATTCAGAGCTACCGGCCAACCTCTAGTAATGGAGAGGCACTTCGAGAAGAAGAAGAAACGCCATCTGGTGGTATGTTACAATAAAGTTAATAGGCCGAAAATTGATAGGTTTTCGAACACAGATGCGAAATGAAATAGAGATATGAAATAATCTCCCCTTAGAATTTTTGGAATAAATGGAAGACGTTTTCTACTTCACTCGTGCGGCTGTAAGATGTCATCTTCGCCAGCGTCCGTTGGCAGCTCTATCCATATGGTACGAATTACGAGCACCTTCAGGCGAAAACATAGGAAACGATGCCACACGCTACCACATGGCCAGTCTAATTGCTACCTCGCAATCATGTCTTTTGCTGCGTCTGTCTTTTGAGACCATCGTTGTGGTGCCGACCGAGTAACTACTGCGTGACTACGGATGTTGGTGGCAACGCAGCGTTGTGTGACGGTGACATCTACACGCGAATATAAACGAAGAACAGGCAATGCTATCAGTGCATCTTTGTCGCAGCTCGACGAAGCGACGGATGAGGTTCAAATAAGCATTTCTGCACTTGGGCGATTAATGCGGGGTCTACATGAGTGACTACAGCCGCACGATTATTCCGCACGCCGATAATCGGTCGTCTAAATGACAGTAGGCGGTGTCGACTACAAAGGGTGAACCCGTCACTCCAGGCTGATATAACGATATGTGATCATTCTTTCAGCCGTGGGATGAACGTAGAAGACTTAGAGACAAGAATCTCTGCTGTCTAGCTCCGCCAACAAGTCCGTTAGAAGCCAACGCCTTACGGCGAGGCACCGGGAAAGGGAATCAGCGGGCAGCCTCGCCCCCTAACTACCAGTTTTGGAAGGATATCTGCGTCTGGAGTTAACCTTCAGGATACCTCAGTCCTCCCAACTGATCACAGGTTCGAAGTCACTTGCGCGACCTCTACCTGCCGTATGTTCAGCGGTGATTCGGTTCGAATCTACCGTTGACCAAATGCATCTTTTGCCCTGCTTTGAATTCGCGATCAGGTAGCCTAATTGTTATTTCAAGAGTGGTTGACGACAGGTCAACCAATCCACCCCCGCTGCTTAGGAGACGGTGTATTTCCATAGTCTCCAGACTCCTTCAGCAATTAGTCACAGTGCACAACCGATTGGCGTCACCGAACGGTGTGCAAACCGTCCAGTAGCGCCGGGATGCAATCTTACCAGGAGAAATTGGTCCACCGGTCGTGAGGCCTGAGACTCGAGAGTAGCCTTTCGCACGTGGAGGCTTCTGAATAGGAGCTGATTCGTGAGTTGAGACGATCCGAGAACAAAATGGATCTGATGGCCCAAGCTGCACATTCTCAGCCGCAGGCGATCACTTGCTGCGAATAGATACATAGTTGGTCTGCGCTGCGCTCGCTTGCTTTCCTCAGCACGCATATCAAGAACGAAACAATGGATAAAAATAATTTAATTCAGTTGTTATGATAAACACCTGTCTGGAATCCACACGAAAGCGATTACAGGAATATTAATATTCGTTAAGCAGCGCTCAAATCGATTATTGAAGAAGAGCGTACCCGGATTTTCCGTTTCTTCCTTCCCTTTTCTTTGAATTTACACCTTTTAAGTAATTCTTGTGGCTTGACCAATAATGGCTAGACCAACAATTTCAATGTCAGTACGCAGTGCGACTGTTTTAGTCGACATTTTGATGCAAAATAAACTAGTTACCGGCGATTTTTATCGACCTGTGTAAATAGGGTGGCGATTCGGCTTTGACAGGCGATGCGACTTGCCGCACGGCTAAAATCGACACGTGTAAAACCCACATAAGAGCGTAGGCTCTTGAGTAGTCATCGCTCGCTCCCCATACAAAACAAGAAACAATTATCTCCCTAATGAAGTGATGACATCGAATGATAATTTTAACTACGCTCAATTTATTGCTTTCTATAGTAAGGCACTGAAGCAGATTGTGTGAAAATGTATAATATTGTAGTTAAAAATAGTATAATGAAACGATTAAAATATTTGATCTCAAGGTAATCTATTTAATATCAGAGACAATAAACCGAAAAACGATGCATTGAAACCCTTTCAGGGCGCACAGCAAAATTTCATTATTGCATTACCCTTTCAAAATATACATTCAGTATATTTTCATTATTGATATTTTTATTTTTTGCGAAAATTGTTGACTGAATTTTACTCAAAAACTAATCAAATCTAAATTATCTAACTCGTCAACTAACAGACTTTGACAGAGATATAATTTTTTAAATCTTCTAAAATATATATTTTTAAACTGCCTAGTGCACTTGTCATTTAAAAATCAGAAAGCCACTGTGCTCGTTTTTACTGACATTCATCCGCTTATTACTCGTAATATTACAGAATCATTATCTTAAACTTTAATTACTTGAAACTTTAGACCTGTATCTTTTATAGTTGTAACATTTGTAGATAATTATTTTATTTTGGTTATGCTATATGCCAGACCCCTAAAACCGCATTTTCAAAAGGTATGTTCACGAACTACATCATTTAAATCACCAAAATAAATAACATTAGGAGTTAGTTAAGATAGTTCATTTCGCACCTAATCGTCCTTGCATAGTTAGGCAAATGCGGCCAACTCCTCATACACATATGGAAACTTGCTGTTCTCCTTCGAGTGCTAAGTAAACTTCACTACTTCATGTATTTAGTATTTACTTGCGTAAAGGTAAACACTCCGCCAACGCACACACAAGCGTTGTGTAATATTCCCAGTCAGCTGAATACGTATAAAATTTGCGAGAGCTGAATAAATAGCGTCCGCCGCTCACGACTTAACAATGTTTAAGAGCTGAGGCCTCCCTTTACCGAGGCCTGAGCTGAGGCCTCCCCCAGCATCTCGAATGGATATGCCTTTTGAGTTTTGACTCTCAGATTTTCCCGGATTCGCAACGCGCGGCGGCTTCCTCGAGTCTTGATTGGAAAGATTATGACCGATGCGGATAAAGGATACCCTAAGCCGCCAGCAGGGTTAGCCTTAAATACTCTGCAGCCAACTTAGCTTAAAGTTAGAAAGGAGAATGGGCATGTTTGTTTGAAAGGTGCCTAGAATGTAACAACTAGGAACCTATAACAAATAATTGTGCTTGTGTAAAGAAGTAATAATATCAAATTTTAACTTATTAATCCAAGTCGTATTGAAATTATACACATCCCAAGTTCATATAAAGTTTAGACAAGTTTAGACAACCATAAACTTGTTTAGACAAGCCCAACGTAAAACAAAGACTATCGACGACCCAGGCGCAAAATCTTACCTGACACCCGCACACTGATCATCTATTTCTATCTTACTTATTATCTGTTTCACTGTCATCCATAAACGTATTTACCGCTTTAGCTTTCGGGATTGCCATAAACAAGTTGCGCAATACCCACAACTTGAAGAGATGTGGGGGTCGCTGTAAATATATCCAGGTCTGACGCTGTTGAACATAGCGCATATATGTATGTGCCGCAAGGCACGCGTAAGCAGACTCCACCGACTTGGTTAGTTAGTGAGGACGGTTCCGCAAATAAAGTATGTGACCGAGCTCGATTATGAGTATCCGAAACAAAGAGCATGAATATCCTTCGCTAGCATGCTAGGATTATCAACTCTGCCCGGATCAGCTTATAAACATAGGCCACGGTGAGCATTTCTCTGCGCAATTTAAGGGATTTATCCTACTATGCACAGTGAAAAACTAGTAGGGTATAAGTAAGGATAGTATCCGTATTGTTTAAAATATATGAAACGTAAGAAACATGTGTGGATTTTTTCCAACGTAGTGATATAAAGATTCTCATGCGGATTCCAAATAACTTTGTTCATAACCCGGACATTGTGAAAGTGCTTTAGGTTACGAATAACGAAACCTAGAAGCTTAAAAGAGGACTTGACAAATCAGTGATGTGCTCCTTGAACGTAAGCTGAGAATCAAAGAGAATTTCAAGATACTTTACCTTCGCAACTCTACTAAGCGCATCACCAGTGATGTAGTATCAGTAGTAACATCAGAGGTGCGGTCAATGTAGTGTATGTCATCTTTGAACATTTAGATATATTGTTCTCCATATTTTCATGTGTTTAAAATAAAACTATGAATTATTTCATTTTGAAACTTTATTTTTATAGAAATAGGAAATAAAATAACAATACAGATTTTCAAGTTTTTTTTTTACCGGACTTTCCTAAAAAGTTTTGCTCCGTTCCCCATTCCGAGAAAAAACTTTACGGAGTTAAACAATACCCATCTGTTGACCAAATAGACAAGGGGAAAAAACCCGCGTCAGCTCAAAACTGTGTAAAGCTATTGTCTATCTTTTTCAAATATCCTGGAAAATTATCCTGATCAAATATTCTGGATTCTCTTATTGGAAAAAACATGTTATTATGTTGGAATTACTAAATATTTTTCTCTCTTATTTCAGACTCATCATCCCTGCGTTAAGCAATCGCCTTAGATCTTTTCGGGCCATCACCTCATGTACGGCACCCCATCATGACATTGCATTGGTGGATGCACTGGTTCTGGATAACCCTTCTCATCTTCAATGCGAGTAAGTACAGTCCGATTAGTTAACATGAGCCCGACGCAATCAAAGTGGCGCACAAGCAGTGCCGCGAAGCGGTTGACCGCTTCTTTTTTTAGGAAAAGTGGACACGTGACTGTTTTTTTGGAGGATCATAGTACACTGCATGATGATTGGTAATTTATTGTAGAACACTTTCCGGAATTTATTGTAGAACTCCGTAAAAGCAACCGTAAACGCTGCACATCATCTTGCACCATGACAATGCCAGCTCTCACCCGGCCAGAGACAAATAAATTGTTGAAGGCGAAAAACGTAGACCTCTTGAGCCATCCTCCATACAAACCGGACTTGACACCTTTCGACTTCTTCTGTTATAAAAAATTAAGAACTAATTACGAAGTCAACGATTTGTATCCCCAGAAGAGGCTGTCGTGTCGAAGACATTAAAAACATGTTTTTGATGCCACCACGCAGGAGTGGAATAAATGTTACGAAAATTGGTTTGTAGGGTACGTATGAAAAAGTGCATTAACGCTCACGAAGGATATTTTGGGAAACAATAACTTCATTTTTGTGCATTCACTATATTTTTTCCTATTCATTCCGGAAACGTTCAGTGTGTGGCCCTGGTATTATACGGCTTAACGTTGTTTTATGTCATGTTTGAGCAGTGGGTACATATTTTAAAGTAATACGATTGTAGAAACACGCGTACAATTAATTCGTTACCTTGGACTTTTTTCATAGAGGCGATGTAAAACAGTCGAGTGGCCCTAACCTACCTGTCCGATATTAGCGCACGCGATACTAATCGATCGACAGCTGTTACGTATGCACTATGATTTACAAGTGACCGCAAGTGTCACATTATGTCATCGATGGGATTTGAATTCATCTTTGAGAGAGCGCTACGTGCATTTAATAGTAGGGTCAATATGGCCATTGATTATACTCGTATATAGTATTAGATTGCTACACTCTATAGTGCATTTTGGAAACCCTTCTGCGCCGGCGAAATACAGATGGCGCTGACAGCATTGAGGGTGAATCTAATAGCAATTTATTTGGCTATCTATAATAACATTGTTAATTGGGTAATAGTTTTTGTTTTATAAAAGACAGACTGATTGTTAAAAAAAAAACAATAATTTATCCAAAGATAACAACTAGGGTTGTCGACTACAGCGGGCGAGCCCGTGAACTCAGGAAGTTTTAACGATTGGTCGTTCTGTCTCCCTGGAGTGAGCGCAGAAGACTTGGACAAAACAGTCCACCGTCAAGCTCCGCCACAAACCCGTAAGAGGCCAACGCCTTAACCGCGAGATAGCCAAGAGTGTTACCCAGCGGGCTTACACTCACGCCCTTACTTCCAATTGCGACCAGATTACTCCAGTATCTCGATTGGTTACGAGTTCGAGGTCTCTTGCGCGGTCCTCTCGCTGGTGAAACGGTGTATACCGAATCTATCGCGGACCACGGCATCCTTTGCCCGGCTGTTCACCCAGGATCGGGTAGCCGATGGTCGTTTCAAGAGCAGTCGCCGTAAGGTCCGCAATCACTCCCGCTCTATCGGAAACAGTACTGCTTCCAGACTCAATCGATTGGCTTCGATTGGCTTATGCCGCACGGTGCGCAGACCGTCCAGGAGCGCCAGAAGGTTGATTCCTAGGGGAAACTAACCACAAGGCCAGAGTCCTACCCAGGCTCGTACTTCATGCGTGGAGGCCGACGAATAGGTGTTGACCCGTGAGTGTGACCAACCCTGAACAGAATGGGTCTTCGTGGCCAACTCAGCAAGGGCCAATTAACTCCCAATCCAAAAATACCAGTAATAACATTCAATTATTAGTGCTATCTACCACATTTTTTATATAGGCTGATTACATCACTGAAGTAATACGGAGAGATAGAATGCCTTATAAACTTAAGTGCGTAAATATTACGTAATGAAACATGTAGGCATTTTAAATTAGAAATTGATATATTTATGTAAATAATCTTAAATTAATAAGAGCTATGACTTAAAAAAACGTTTGTTATTGTATTGCTCCGCCATACTCATATACCACGCAAGTCACCATATTGAACATAATAAGAGAAGGTCAATCAATTTTTGGAACTATGAGTGCCATCTACACGTTGCGTTTCGTTATCCAATCATAGTTGCCAAATCGTAGTACGGCATTGCGCAGTCTATTACGCTATATAATCAATGATATGACGTAAACATTAATAAAGAACTCCAGCTCTTCATTCCACGAATAAGTTGAACTCAAGAAATACCACGTTTATGATTTTCAATAAAGTGCCCGCAATAAACCCACCCACATTTTTTACAACTTATATTGAAGACTGATAACATTAATTGCAGTGGGTGGCCATAATACAACTGAAGTTTGGTACTATGTTGTAAATTTCAAAAACCTTAGCCTCATAAACAATGTTAAGTTAATACGTAAATAATAACATTATTTAGCTATCATAAACATAAGAAATGTCTCTTAATGCGTAAAATTGTATTTTTTTTTTGAAATTACATTTTGGTCGTCACGGAGAGATTGATTGCGGTAAGATCTTTGACAGTTAGTTGCTGAGAGATTTTTCTTATTTTTTTTTGTTATAACATTCAATACATAAAATACACGTTCATCTTGTCATGCAGGTGTCGATCCTTAAAAAGGCACTGAGAAGTCACACGTTCCATATGACCATGCTCTTCACATTTTTAACAAGACAAATATAACCTGTATCTAGATAGTTGCATTAACTTGCAATTATTATTTAAAAATTGGTATTATTTAAATGGCCAGTTCCGGAAACATTCAGTGCGACCTATGTAGTAACTAATCGTTGAAACAGACTATTTATTATATTATTATATCTAATTCGAAAGGATTGATGTCGGTGGGAAGGAATATATATCTGTAAGATATGACTGGCGCGTGGGTATATCGGCTTCATGCACTGACCTCTATTATATTAGTGCGCTAGACTGTCTGTACCTTACAAAATGATAACTATTTATTGCGCCGATGTAAAGCACCGCGCACGCCACCACCGAATGTACTGAAAACTAAATTTGACGTTTAATTAAAAAAAAACTAAAGTTTAAATTTTAAATTAGATACTAAAAAAGCAACAAAAATTAGGAAGTTGTTTTTGTGATTTTCTGAATTGTTTTTTTTATTTCTAAAGCGATAGTCTGCTTGATGGAAAAGCACTATAGCACGACAGTGTGTACTATGTTCGCCATGAAAGACGTTCGTCAATGAACCCATTTTAATAAATATGTTGCAAAATGAAACATTGAAATCGTTGGTTTTTATCGCCCTCTAGAGCCTTTGATTTAATTAGTTACAAAGATCGTCTTCAATTTTAAGATTGTCCTGTTCTCATTATGGTTCTCTCCCTTTCTCTCTAGTAAGAAATGTGCACAATTGGCACTAACTAAACCTTGCTCAACATCGGCTAAGAATCGCCCTTGACCGGGCGGATGCCCGGACTGTTGCCCTTGCATAAGTAAACGAGATTACTTGACCTCGACGTTCGCCTAACGAGTCTTAACATTCTTCGTGCTATGCAAATATTATTACTTTCGCAGTAGGGTATTGTTTTCGCCCCCCCTTTCTTCTCTATATTTCTGTTTTCCTCATCGTCATACTTACGTATCACCCCACTGCCGAATATACGTCAGTTTTTTCAGTCATATCTTTTATCTAATTTTAAAACGTCCTAAACACCCATTTTCCAATATTAGTTTCTTTGTCCTATCCGATATTTCTCAATGCTCTCTGTCATTTAAAAACTTTTAAACGCCAATTTTTCAATATTCGGTTCTTTGTCCTGCCCGAAATTACTCAACATTCTCTGTCATTTCGAAACATTTAAACGCTAATTTTCCAATATCCGTTTGTTTGTCCTACCCGAACTTGTTCATCATTCTCTGTCATTTCAATACATTTAAACGCCAATTTTCCAATCGAAAAAACGAAAACAATATCTCGTTTTTTTGGGTACACCCTCGTACAATTGCACTCAAAATTTTCAACCACACGACTCCATAAATTAATTTAAATAAATTTACAGGTACATTAAAATTGTGAAAAAAAAACTAGGTATAAATCACCGCTATAATTTCAAGATAATATTTTAACCTTTGGACTAGGCACTTTTCTTCCGACAATTTGTCGGATATCTCGAAAAATTACTAACCGATGTTGATCTAGTATATTATATAATATTATAGTATGGCCTATAATATAATAGATGATAACATCCAAGATACGGCAAGTAGGACGGGAATTAATTGAAATCGGCCAAGCAGACGTAATAATTTGATGAGGTCGATTTCGAGATAACCATTTATTTTCTTGGCAGTTAGTGGTCTACCAAAGCAATCATCATCATTATTAGGTACATTGAGTATTTTGGTATGTTTTAGACGTTAAAATCGACGGAATGGTCGACAGCCTTCTATAATTGGATTAACCTAAGCCGGCGCGCGTTTCACTTCGCAATTTTATTGAAGCGTTATTTTTTGCGGCGGCGCGATTGAAATCGATCGAAAGTCTGCACCTCTCGACCGCCATCAGTTACGGATTGTCAGCGTTCCGGTAGTTCTGGTTCGCTGATTCTCGGGCACTGTTCTGCGGTGCACTTTCTTAGAGGGTTTTGCGAATTCACGCCGACGGTTTATTTTGTCATGTCATTTGTGGGTTGTGTAGTTGAAAACGATCGCTAAAACGAGGCTGGCAACTCGGCCATCCTAAAGCGATCAGTGAAAATAGTAGATAATTTGATCGTATGATCATGGATACATATCGTATTAGATTGCTCAATGCAGTAATATTTTGCGGGGTCAAAATAGATATTTCCGTCTTAATATCGAGAGAAAATAATTGCGCGTTCACAATTCTTTCCCTTGAGCCGGGAAAGTAAAAATATTAATGTTGTTATAGACGGCCAAATAAATTGCAAATAATTTCGCGGTCAATCTATCAGCATCACCTGCGTTTCGCCGGCGCAGAAGGGTTGCCAAAATGTACTTTGGAGTTGGGAAATCTAATACCATATGTAAGCAATGAACTAGTTTAAAGATTTATCATTATATCTTTTATTTTGATTATGTTATGTGTTGTTTTGGAGTTTCCGCAAATATCCTCTTGATTTGGCAGTGCCAACAAAGCAAGTGCTTATGTAGATGTTCAATCCAATAATTAATATACGAGTAGGTGGACCATGTAGATTCTCATGTTTTTTAGTTAATTGTTCGTGAGTCGATAAATAATTATTATTCTCGTTATCATTAACTCTATGGGATGGAATTAGGCAGTCTTTAGACCGTGATCCTGCTATTTTAATGAAGTAGTTTACTAATAACATTGATTATATAGCGTATTAAATTGCTCAATGCGTATTAAATTGCTCGACTTGTAAATGGCACTCGTAGTCCCAAAAATATATTAATCTTCTCTTAAGTTCAATATGGCGGCATTCGTGGTATAACAGTATGGCGGCGCACTTTAGATGGAGCTCTTAATACGCCTGTACGTTATTCTATATTGAAATAAAATAATATAAGAACAAACGAATTTTTAAATCAAAGCTTTTATTATTTGAATATTATAATATAAGATATACATTTTTAATTTACTATACAGGTTTAATTACACTAGTAGATGACATTCGTATTATTTCTGCGTATTCTTTTCGTATTATTTCTGCGTTGTAATCAACCTATATAACTCTTAAGTGCTTTAACTACTGACGTGGACGCAAGCAATGTGTCAAGGCGTCTGATAATACTTTGGATACTGTTGATGTCATTGCAATATTGTCGCCTCTACTGTTTGCTCTATTCATCAACCTAATAGCTAAGGGCCTGCGTCCTGACTACCAATTATCTTCTCTATTCTGATGACCTGCAGCTGTACCCCCATGCTTCGTCCCCAAGAGGTTAGTTTGGCTACTTCTATTATGAGTAAAAATCTAGACCGTATTTCACGATGGGCTAAAGAAAATGGTATTATAATTAATCCGTCGCAATCCCAACCTCTTGTAATTGGCAGCAAAAGACTGTTATCATCTTTAAATATTGCATCGGTCCCACCAATCCATATTAATAATAATGTTATACTATATTCAAATATGGTGAAAAATTTGGTTATTAGCATTGATCAATAACTCTCTTGGCAGTCGCAAATCAAGGAAACTTTGCTGGATTTCATAGTCTTCGGCGGTTGCAAAGATTTTTACCAGTGGAGGTTAAGAATATCATAGTTCAAACACTGTTATTGCCTATACTAGACTATGGTAATGTTTGCTACGTTGACGTCACTGAAGCTAACCTCGACAAATTGGAGCGGTTGCAAAATGTGTGCATTAGGTATATCTACAATGCGATAAAATTTTATCACGTCTCTGATTATAGAAGCAGATTTCATTGGTTTCGAATACGTGATCGTAGAAACCTGTATATTCTTTCCCTACTTTATAACATCCTCAACAATCCTACCTGTCCCTCCTACCTAACCAAAAAATTCAATCATTTAGGGAGTCATTGTCTTCCACTCTGTTCCAGTCAGGATTGTAAAATTGCGATTCCTACTCAATTCTTTTTTTTTACATATCCCATCACCGTCCATGCAACTAGACTATGGAACCAGCTCCCGTCAAATATCAGAAACGCACCAACGGTTTCTACTTTTCAAGTGTCTGAAAAAGCATTTCATATCCCTACATTCCTGGTTATCCTACATCTTATCCCATCCTCTCTTATCCTCCGCTCCATGCAAATATTCTCCAAATCCTAATTATATTGATAAAATGTGTAATTTTTGTTATTTGGTTATTTTTTGTTATGTATAAGTTTCTTTTGTTTATTTTACTCTGCTGGCACTTAAATTCTTACACTTCCACGAAGGTTGGCTATAAGAGATTGTATTTCAAGCAATAAGTCCGCCAGTTGTATTTTTTCTTAAACTGTGATATAAAGAATTTCCATGTACGAGTATCTATTAGATAAATAGATAACGAATGCAAAAGATGGCTTTAATAATTCAATGTTATTATTATTTCACGACATGGGACTTTAAAGAGAATTAGTTGGAGTAGAATAATGTATTATTGCGATATTTGTGTTCCTGCCAAATCACCACCAAATACTTGGAGGTTTGTAATTAATTGGTAATTAGTAGGTTTCCAGCAGAATTCGTTGTTTACACATCCGTTTGAGATTCTAATTGCGAGCCTGCGTTATTGAAACGATTTTAATTAGAATCGAAATTAAAGAAGGAATTAATTGAATTCGGCGCCTCAAACGTATCGTCGGGCGTCTGGACGGCTTCTACAAAAATGGAATGAAAATGAAAATGTTAAAAATTATTGAAAATGTTAAATAACGTTTCGCTGGAAGAGCATTTGCTATACATAGCATATATACCTAGTTAAGTTGAATAATTTTATAATCTGCCATGTACACAAATAAAAACCATTGCAAAAATTGCGTATATTTTCTGAAACCGAAAAAATCCATTAAAATAATTTTTTGTCATCGTTTTTGAGATATTAACAAGGTTGAAATGAATCCTGGGAGTAATGCGTGACGTAGGCTTTTAAGAGTGTGAGGTACGACAAACTAACGGTAATAAAACTCAACAACTTTAGTTAATATTGTTGGCTGTGTATTTTTTATTATTAAGGCTCTATAAAATGTAAGAGGCACAGTTTGGGCCTGATCCTAAGCACATTAGTTTAAGAAGATTTAGAAGAGGCGTGTTTATCGAACGATCGTCGAACTTAGGCGGAAGTCCATGTATGGCTTCCTCCTACGTGAGGACTTTCGTGTATCGTGAATCACACCCACGGTGAACTTGACTCATGGAGCGACGCATGGCCAACGCTGTCTCATATACTCGTAATAACTGGCTACCTACTAATCATCTTTTATTAAACTTTCACGGACTTACCAATATAGACGTCACATATATCACTAACCCTCCGCCCCCAAAAGGCACTTAGCTAAGTATTATAATAAAATATCTTTACTTTATTAACCTAAATTATAGATTTACTGTTCACAAAATTGAAATCAATTTCAAAAGCCCAGTGATAGGAAAAAGGGGAAGGAAAAGCATTCTTACAAATAATTTACTATAAATTATTTATGTATAGGTATAGCCAAAGACCGAATGTACGATATAAATACATATTTATATTAAGTTATATTGTTTGTAGTCAGAAATCCATAGACGAAATTTGGTAAAAACGCTTAAAAAGGCTTTTCCTGTGATCATGATAATCGGCTTTAGAGATATAAAATGTTTTTTTTTCATTAATCTTCCAGTAAAAAATCGAATAAAACAATAAGTAAATTGGAAAAAACAATGTTTTTTAATAGTTTTTTTAAAAAAAAAAAACAGAAATTTCTTGGTGTTTTTTTACTGAGTATTTTAATACTATTTTTTTTCTGAATTCTACTTGAAAGCTAATAAATTTTGAAATATTTACAACCTCTTAAGACGTTGCATTAATTTATTGACATTAATTGACACTGCAGTGCTATTTCTAGTTACTATGTCAGTACCGCTCAAAAAACAAAGGCAGTATATTTCGTATGCCCAGATACAGGCTGTTCGGTCTAGTTGGGCATTCGTCTAGAACAGCAGTTCCCAAAGTATGGGTCGCGACCCACTGGTGGGTCGCAAGCCGATTCCAGGTGGGTCGCGAACACAACGTATGAACGTAGGGTATAATATGGCAGATAGACGACGAGATAGATTGACGAGATTGCAACCATCCAGTAAGTTAATAAAAGCAATTTCCGATCATTTGAAATCGTTAAAATGCGATTTCGAACATTACTTCCTTCAAGAAATAACAAACCTCGAAAAGATCAATTGGGTTATCAATCCATTTCAAACAGCATGCCCTAAAACTGGACTGTCAACTAATGCCGATGAAGAGATAATTGACTTGTCAGAAGATACCTACTTGAAGTGTACAATCAATCGCCAACGTTTGACACAATTCTGGCTATCTCTACGTGCTACACATCCGCACATTTATACTGAGGCAGTAAAAGTTCTTCTCCCATTCACAACGTCGTATTTGTGTGAAGTAGGTTTATCTGCTATGACAAGTATAAAGACAAAGTACAGGAACAAGCTACATTTGTCAGATTCTCTGCGCTTAAAAATATCTGTAATTTTAGCTGTAACTTTGAAAAATAAAAAGCAAGCTCATCCGTCACACTGAATTATTTCGCCGTACCTACCCTATGATTTTTAAAGTAGGTAGGTACGTAGGTATGTAAACATAGTTCTTAGTTTCTATTTTTTATGTTGTCGCAAATTAAAATTTCTTACAAATTAAAGACTTACTTATGATACTTACAAATGTATTGTTTATTTTTTACATCAAACCATTCACTAACTTTTCTGAAAAAGTTCTCACTGGGTCGCAAAATATTGTCATTTTAAAAAGTGGGTCGCGGGTTTAATAAGTTTGAGAACCCCTGGTCTAGAATGATCGTATGGGTTGTGTTCATTTCCTATTGCTTATAGAAATAGTTACAAATTATATCTGTACGATCACACTGTTAACTGTCTACTTTTCCCGGTGCCTTGCCGTAAGGCGTTGGACTCTAACGGATTGCTGGTAAACTAGACAGTAGATTGTCTTGTCCCCAAGTCTTCTACGCTCATCCCACGGCTGAAAGAATGATCTAAATCGTTATACCAGCCTGAGGTGACGGGTTCGCCCGTTGTAGTCGACACCTCCATCCTGTTAACTCTCTACCAGGATGTAACAAATGAATAAACAAACAAATATTTCAAAAATCGGAATCTGAAAATTGCTGTAGATAGTAGTTTCGACTCGTTTTTATTAATATGTCTGCGTATATCTCATAATATATAGAACATTATTAATTACAACTTTAATGACCTGAAACATTAGACCTTTATCTGACTATTCGTTTAACATTTTTAATTACATATCTTTGTATTTTAATTATGCGCTCTAATTGGGTGATGCAGTCTTTAATCGCAAATCGACAATCGTTAGACAATAAGAGTTGCATTTTACGGCTATGCGCCTAAGCTATCGCTATTATAGGTATATATGGAAAATCTCAGCAGGAGAATGATCAAACTCGCGATATTCATAGCTATATATTAAGCCAAACTACAACTAAGCTACCATAGATTTTATTATTAGGGAACAATGGCGTAGCATGACTAGTTATTCGTGTACTTACCGGATGCGATTTCGCCGTCACACCGCACTGTGGATCGCTATAGAAAATGCCAGCTTTTCGATGTACGCCTTCGTTACTCAGGAAAAGCATTGCTTATGTTCAACTTTCAGATTTTCAATATTTTTTTCTCGGTAATTAAGGCCTAAACCAATAAAAAAATAGATTTATTTTGCGTGTAAAATAATCTCCTTATACAATTAACGTAATATCATTGGTTATAAAGCGTATTAGATTGCCCAAGAGATTACTACGATATGAAAACTAGTATTTTATTGCAAAACGCAAAATGTAGATGTTCCTATAAATTATTATGTTCAATTTGGCAACTTTCGTGGTATAACATTATATCATACATGCGCACTGTAGATGACGCTCTAAAAACGCCTGAACGGTATAAAATAATAAAATCTTATTATTTTAATATTATTTACATAAGGATGTCAACTTTTAATTTGGTATACCTACATGTTTAAATATGTAATCATTCAGATATTAGTATATCTAGATAGAATGCCATCTGTTGAGAGCATTCTAACCTACCTTTATATAAAAAACTAAATCATTATCATTGATTAAATTATTGGGTATTTATAATTTTAAAAAAACATTCATTATACATGGCCAAATATATTGCTATTACTTTCGACGTCAATGTTAACAGAGCCACCTGCATTTCGACGGAAAAAAGGGTCTTATAGGTGTGAGCAATCTAATAAGTAATCAGTAATAATATCCAATTTAAAAAAATCAGGAAAGAAATCACAATCCAAAAGAACTGATTTGTCTTTATTCTTGCTTAGTTTACTTCGTGGATGCGTAGTCTCACGATCCGTTTATTGAATATAGGGCAATCTTTTAATTCAGAAGCACGGTGTATATTATGAAAACACAGGATACCTTTCGATACAAGAGCTTAATTTGATCTGATAAAAGATTAAATATTCAGCTTAGTCCCAATAACTTCACCTTCGACTCAAATTTCAAATTACAACGCTAACAAAACTTAAATTAGTTTGTTTGTTTATACTCTTTATTGTGAAAATGTCACAATGGGCGGGTTTATTGTCATATGACAATCTCTTACAAATAACCCTACTATGACGTGTTATATGTATGTTTGCGTATAACATGTGTGTAAGTGTGTGTCTTGTTATTGCATTCGATCGACAGAATTGAAAATGCAATTCCGTTAATTTGATCCCATATTATTCCCAGTCATAACTAGATACTTATATGGTAACGGTTTTTTATTATGTAATACTATATGTATATTCAGTGTATTCAGGGACAACTTGCGGTGTCAACTACAACGGGCGAGCCCGTCACCACAGGACGTTTTAACGATTTTCTCGTTCTGTCGCCCTGCAGTGAACGTAGAAGACTTTGGACAGAAACAAATCCAACGTCCAGCTACGTCACAACCCGCAAGAAGCCAACGCCTTACCGCGAGATAGCCAGTGTTACCTGGCGGACCGACCCTCGCGCCCTTGCTTCCAATTGTGACCAGATTTCTCCGGTCTCTCGATTGGTTCCGAGTTCGAGGTCGCTTGCGCGGTCCTCTCCCTTACGAAGCGGTGAAACGGTGTGCACCGAATCTATCGCGGACCAAGGCGTCCTTTGCCCGACTCTGAACCGGGATCGGATGGCCAATCGTCATTTCAAGAGCAGTCGCCGTAAGGTAGACAACCACTCCCGCTCTATAGGAAACAATACAGTTCCCAGACTCCCCCGATTGTTAGTCGGAGAGCACAGTCGATTGGCTTGCGCCGCTCGGTGCGCAGACCGTCCAGGAGCGCCAGAGGTTTGATTCCCAGGGGAGACTGGTTGACCCAGTGTCCTACCCAGGCTCGCACCCCATGCGTGGAGGCCATCGGATGGGTGTTGACCCGTGAGTGTGACCGACCCTGAACACATGGGTCATCGTGGCCACCTCATCATGGGCCCATTAACTCCCTGTATTCAGGGACAGTCATACATTTTTTCAAGGGTGATTCTGTCTTCTGTATAGATGAATATCGCTTCTTTGTTCCGTTTGATGCATACATAGATTGACCCCTTGAAAAAAATGGTAAACCGTTCTATTCGATTCACTGTGCAGCGGAGTAATAAATAAACAATAGGGCAATATACTTAACCACCTTGGCAAAGTAATGGCTCAACGCACGTAGCCTTACACCGTATACAGTATAAAGAATACTATGTATACTGTGTGTATATACTGCTCGTACTGGTTTGAGCATTCGTCACCTTGATTTGGAAGATTCATCGATGATAATTTACGTGTGCGCAGACTTCGTCTATGTCAACATGCGATGATACATCCGCATCTCGAAAGGTCTGGCGCGCATCCATGATGACTTGGGCGAGGATCCTCAATTTCTTCGTTGCTAAATTTTGCATACTTGAAGTAGTCAAATAAAGTGTTCTGTTTTAAAACGAGGCAGAAACACAAAAATCTGTTATGTCACCCCAAGACTTTCCCGGCAGGTAACCAAGGACGGATTTCATCTGAATATTAATTTTATAAATAAAATCGATAAGCGCCCTCTCTCGGCCGGTGGACAAACCCGGTTGGGTTCCTTTGCAACCTCATAGGGCCGGGCGGCGCGGTTCGTCTCTCGGCTAAGGGCGGGGTTGGGCGAAACGTCAACAGAAAGCGTTATCATTTGCGAAAATAAAATTAAATATTATTAGTGTATCTCATTTGATTAAAATTTATTGCGAAAATAAAATTAAATATTATTAGCGTATCTTACACAATGTGATTTCTGCCCAACAAGGCATCTTTGTACCAAATTTCAAGTCTCAAAATTCAATATTTCGAGATTTAAGTATTACTAGTGGCCCCCTGTTAGGCCGATTTCAACCGCAACCTTTTCAACTCTCGCCTCATGGGCTCATTTGTTCATCCAAATGATGCCTGCATGCCAAATTTCAGCTCAATCTGATTAGGCGTTTGGGCGCTATCGTGGAGGAATACACACAGACACACAGACATCCAAACAGACACACAGACAGACTTACCATCTGGAAATAGCCTTACCTACTCGTCTCAGGGGGGCTCAAAATAATTTGCAAATTTATAATTTCTTAAAATTTAAATTTAAATTTCTCAAAAATTTAATTTCTCAAATTATTTTCCCTGTCGATTAATGGGCCGGAAAAGTAAAAAAAAACTAAATTAATAATACATATCGCTTCGTTTTTGATGAAATACATAACATTTAATATCATACATGATTTGTTGTAGTTTAAAATATATAGGTGATTTATTGTATGTCTACATATAGTACTAGTTTTTCACGTTTTTCTCAATGACTCAAGAATGACTTAGCCTCGTTTTGAAAAGAAACCCTTGAAATTCCTCTTTGTCTTCTGGCTTGAAATCGTCTACAAATGCCGGATGTGGAGAGGCAAATGAACCAAAATGATAGTTTCATACCTAATAGACAGATCGCCGCCATCTAGGTCTAGTGTTAAAGGGAAGGATGACAGTTTGTGCCAGTACGCCCTATAATTCGTGGCGGTCGGACTTAGCGAATTGCGCAAAGGGAACCCACGATTTTCGACTATCCGGATTCGACACGTTTCTTTAAACTGGATCGTATCAGATGGTAATTATCCTATCCGAGTGAAGCAAGTGTTTGTTTCGTAGAGTGTTACAATCATCTTGGGCTACAATTGTGCATTTGAAAAACTCAAAAAGATAAGCTGTGAATTTAAAGAAGTTTGTGAAATAAGTATTCCCGATTTTCTTAAAATTTCCCCATATATAATGTGTGTGTGTGTGTGTGCGCGCGTGCATGCGTGCGTGTGTGTGTGTGTGTGCGTGTGTGTGCGTGCGTGTGTGTGTGTGTGTGTGTGCGTGTGTGTGTGAGTTGGTGGGTCGGTGGGTCGGCGGGTAGGTGAATAGGTGTGTGTGCATGTGTGTAAATATTATGTGTGTGTGTATGTATGTATATATGAGTTTAAAATATTGTAGTTGAAATCGGTCCACCAGAGAGCGCGCTAGTCATACTTCAATCTCGAAATATTGCAGTTAGATACTTGAAATTCGGTACACAGATACCTTGTTGGACCGAAATCGCATTGTGAAATTTCGTGGAAATATCTCGTATACGAGTTCAAGCAACCCAAAATCATTTGTGTCTACGTCCGCTTCCTCGCGTTCCATTGCCTTCACTATTTTATTTTTAAAGTGACTACGTGAATGGCGAAAAATTATTAAAACGTTTCATTAGGAAACCATTTCAGGAATATGAATTCATGTTGATCCTTAGTAGGTAGGTGTACTATAAAAAAAGTTAGTGAAGTAGATACCAACATTTCAAGAAATATTTTGTTCGCGATTATGATGAATTAAACATTTATGGTTATTAATTAACACATTATTTTATTCATGAGTCGTAAATGTAATTAATATACGAGTACATTTTAGTGATTATAATTAATTATGACAAACGGATCGTATTGCGTGGAATACCGAAATTCCCAAACTTTCTGCGCAGTTGAAAACACGTCGTTCGAACATTTTAAATTCTAATTATTTTTAAGAGTTTGAGGTATTTATTTTAATAAATGTATTAAAAATAATTTTACTAATATGTGTAATGCCTAACGTCTGTATAAATAATTCCTAACATCTGTTACCTAGTAAACTTAATTATTTATTCCAAACCATAATTTCAAAAAATAAATATTTTAGGATATATTTAGGATCATTTAATAATTTTATTATGAAAAAATAGACAGATTAATTTCCACTGTTATAGAAGCAATTTTTAATATCATAAATATTCAGATAAATATTTCAGAATCACGATAATAGAAGATCCACGGTAAGTTTCATTTGTCATAATTGCGATTTAGTAAAGGAAATGCATGATAGTCATAATAGTAATCGCCAGGGACTGTATATATCTGAGATAGTAAAGTAGACGCCATGTCTTCTATACTTCCACGTTCATAATGGTTGATATACAACTTTTCTAAATAATGCCAACGAGTTGTTACATTTCAATCGAGAGCCCCTGAATAAAGGCTTGCGATGAAAATGACTGATAAGATGAAAGCGAGACGATACTTAAATTACTTTTACGTGACATAGTGGCTGTTGAGCTATACGAAGTTTGCGTTTTCTCTTTTGGCCAGTGATGTGCTGGATCAGGCTAAAAAATAGATAGATAGAGTTATTGATTGGATACGGATAATCTGTGCTCTGATCGGCAATTACGGATACTGATCATGCTTTCAAGCGACGACATCGCATTCAGAGAAACGCAGTTTTTCCTGGAATAAAAAATCTGATTTCGAGTCCTCATAATTTAATTCCGTTCTATAATATGTATCTCCAGTCGCCTTATCCATACCTATTCAAACACTCGATATTTTTGTTTATATTAGAAACGAAAAGAATCGTACTGAACGTATTATTGAAATCGTTTTTTTTTCGAAAAAACTAGGTGCCACCAATTTATTAGCCTTTTTGTATTTAGAATCGTAGGAACAATTTGACGCATCACGTACGTGGTAGAATATTAGCTTAAACGAATGCCATAATATTAACGCTTAGAAATATTAAAAAATGCCAATTACTACTGAAATTGCATGGTGGTCCTGGTGGGATAACCACCCACTGTGTAGCGAACAGCCTATTATACACGGGCTTACATTCTAGTTTCTTAAAAATTGCTTGAGATTGCTAATTTTTTACACGTCATTACTTTCGCGCCGCCCGTAGCGATTGAGAAACGCAACCGCCCGGAAAGAAAACTCGTAAATTATATTCGAAAATAGAATTCAACTAGATCATCCAATGTTTCATTGGCCGTCCGACAGTCGTGTGCTTTCTCGGATCGACAATCGCAATATTGTACCCACGTAATGTTGTCCGCTTTCGAACTTTGTCGTTTTCCATACGGAGAATGCCATTAGTACGGGAAATGATCGGTTAACCTACTTGCGCTGAAATAGTTGGCGAAGTTGTATTTATTTACCCTGTCACTACAATAATTTCTTTTGTGATTTCAGAGTAGGTTGGTCTTTCTATTACCTGAATGTATCGGAGCTGTATTTTTGCATGGGTTGATACATAATTCCATCGATGCGAACGCGGTTTTAGAGCGAGTTGAACGTTATGTTCCTCCTCGCACTGCTCGATCGCATCGATTATTTTATCTCCCTATGGCTGAAATCCATTCCTGCGTAGAGCCTGTCATAGACTTTTTAAGTGTGGACATGTTAGTTTCCTCAAAAACCTCTTAAAGGAATTCCATTTTGGGTTGGGTTTTTAACGTGTCTAGGCCAAGTCCATCTCCAAAAATATGCGGCCTGGATGGTCTTATCGTTTGCCTCTTGTAGGTCCTGGTTTGGGATAGAGGTTGACAGTTGTGGGCAGGATGGGAGGTGCTCTTCATCCTGCAGCGTTCCACATATCGCACCTCCGATTAAATACAGTAATAACTTGAAAAATCAAAATTATGGCGTTTCTTTATAAAAATTATCGTCATTTCTCATTTTACACTCCCAAAAAGAGTTACAACTTAATTCACTAGTGCTATAGTGAAGTAACAGTTATAACTCGTTTTGGGATTGTAAAATGAGACTTGGCGATTATTTTTATAAAGAAATACCATAATTTATCTTATCAAGTTATTACTGTATTTGATCGGAGGTGCGATATGCATATCGGGTTGTCTGTGTAGCCAGAGCGAACGAAATAAACTCGGCATCTTGTCACACCCCCCCTCAGTCTGTTGAGACTGCGCCAGGTGGTGTAGGGGAGATGGGACCCCGGTGTTATACAGTCCCTGCTCATATTAATAGACTCATCATGGAAATTATGCATTTTTCTTTGTAAGAGTGATGTTACAGGAGGAAATTAAGTGAAACGTAATATTTTGAGACTCATTTAATAATGGTCATCATTTAACGTATTGGAAACAGTAGAAATTTCTCGAAATTCTGGTTACATTTAGAAAATAATCAATATTTAGTAGTTGAGCCCTTGGCTGCTATGAGCGCGGCGATTCTCCTAGGCATGCTGTCGATGCAACTTTCTGTTATTTCCTTTATCTGTGGGTTATGGTGCCAGTGATATATTATTCTCTCGATCAACACAGTCTTATTTGTGACGTTATCCTTCCCAATTTCTTTTTTTAGACATTCCCAAACATTCTCTATCGGATTCATGTCTGGCGAGTTACCGGGCCACTCCAATAGTGGCACATTTTTTTCTTTGAGGAAGTTTTTGATAGATTTTGCCGTGTGACAAGCTGCACTATCCTGCATAAATATTGCCTGATCGTCTTCTTGAAATCATTCGTTCAGCTGGGGCAACAGTTGGTTGGTCAATACCTCATTATATTCATCTTGACGCATCTTCCCCTTGACTACGTAAAGTCTTCCTGTACCTGTTCTTGAAATTACTAACCAAACCATAACTGATGGAGGGTGTTTGATAGTTTTGATCAAGCAGCAGTCATGAAATTTTTCATCCTTCTTCCTCCTTACAAACTGAACCTTATCTGTCAATACTTAGAAAATCGATTCATCACTGAAACAAACCTGCAATGTTAGATGGATATAAATGAATAGGCATATTTTTATTTTATCTGATGATTTTACCATGAAATATTATGATGTTACTTGTATTACCTTTCTCCAGTCTTCCACCGTCTAATCTTTGTATTTAAGGGCCCACTCATGTCTCGTTTTAATCATTTTTGGTGTCAGTTTTGGTTTTATAACAGGTATTCTGTACTTGAAACCCATGTCATACAAGCGTCTTCGTACTGTACAGTTGGAAGCGGTGACTCCTGATTCATTAGCCATAACTATTATGATGCTGTTGGTAGCCCTCTCAGCATACGCATGGCTTTGGGTGTTACAGCAGGTTTTCTACCACAACGACCTTTACTATTATGCAGGCATATTTCTCCCGCGGAAATTTTTGCTTTTATTCTTCGGACCGTGGACTGGGAAGTCACACATTTCTCAGCGATTTGAAGTTATGACATATCACAATTGGCCAAAAGAACCTTGACAGCGTTAAATGTAGCCCGTGAAACGTCATTTGCATGACCCATACTAAAGAAAAGCAAAATTTTGGGGTAAAATTTTGAGCCATGGTCTTCTGTAACAAGCGCACATAAAAATATAATTATACCAAGTAAATATGCATTACTTTTCTTCAAATAAGTTAACAATAGCACTTAGAATATAAAGAATCGTGAAAATCACATCTAAACTTATGTACAGTAGAAGTTAGATATCCTACACTGCAAAACTACACAGAACACACAGAGACGGTTCGGGATGACCATTAGGCTGACAAAATAAATAATTTTGCCACGAATAGGACATATTATACCACCACATTATTGCCAGAATAATAAAGAACAAAATTGCACACTATTTAGTGGCAGTTATTATAGAATATTTCGACATATCAGTCGCATTAAAGTGAAAAATGTATAATTTACATGGTGAGTCTATTAATATGAGCAGGGACTGTATGTTCCTTAACATCCTCGCCAAGCAAAGCCCTCCTTGTTAGTTATGCGATTCGATGATTGACTGCCATGGAGCGGATGTGTTCGGCTCATGAACGACTTTCGCGATTTGAGGCGATTGTGGTGTGATTCCTGTCCGTGCAGTCTCTATCATATATTACCTTTGACCAGTCTCTATCATCTATCAGTCCTGTCTTGAGTCATCTATCACCTTTGGGCGTTCTGAATCAGCCAGGACATCACGACGTATGGCAGGGGGAGCGATATCATATAATTATCTTATATCATCTTAACTCATTCTCGATATCAGAATGAGCGGTTGAGATGATTCTGAGAGAAGGACAATGTCGTCTGCAAATCGTAAATGGTTGAGTAGATCGCCATCTACATTCTCCTGAAACTATTTTGAAGATGTCTTCTAAGGCATTTATAAAAAGCTTGTGAGATGGACTATTGCTATCGAAGGAGATTCTAAGTTGTTTCGTGCTTTCACGCCCACGATAATTATAATTTGTCTGTTTTCGCGAAAAATCTATTTCGCAACGCCTCCGAGAGCGGATTAATTTTCCCTTCTCTGAGCACGTCTCTGTAATAATGTGGATTTTTCCCGACTAGCATCGCCCGCGGCTCTACGTCATAATACATTTTCACACCCTAACACGCCCAGCTTTAGGTGGATTAGATGTGGATTTGCTCATTGGAAACGGATGTAAACGCGGTAGTCGGTGAGGTAGTGAATATATTTAGGACTTATTGTTCCAGTTAGTCATAGTAATTAAGACTGGTCTATTATTGATGCTAAATAAGAATTTCCGAGTCTGGCGAGGATTATGCGATGGATGGGTGGGTGGGTGGTAGGTGCAATCGACTTTTACTTATTTTCCCAGTTATAAATCCTTTTTGTTTACTAGAGTCGATCGTTAAATGCACAAAAAAAGCAATCTGGCTTATTTACAGTTGAACGAAGCTAGTCTGGTGGGAATATTTCAACGATTACAAAAACGGACGAAATCGATGTGACTTACGGATAAGTCGCCGTTATTTTTACAGGTTAAAAACTTATAATACAAATTGATATTCTCAGAGATTATCATTTGAAAGAAGTCTGTCCACTTTAAATAGTTACGGAATGCGTCGGGCGCGAGATTTAGAAATTAGAAAAAAATACAAACTCGTTGCTCTCATTTTCCCAGTCTTGAAATTTTGGTACAGGATAATTGATCCTATAATTCTACAAAAAAACACACTGGCTAATGTTTATAATAACTAAATCCTCGCCAGACTATACTGAAGTGTGTGGCAGTGCGCGGTGTTTTATGCGTGTAATTCAGCATCAGCATCGTCAGCATGCGCGTCATGCGCGTCAGCATCGTTTAATGCGTGTCACTCTGGCGAGAAATAAATGAATCTGGCAAGGCTTTGGCGATCGCAAATCACAGCCAGGTGTTATCCTAAACTATCGTTATAATGTTAAGTATCTTATGACCTATGTTCAGGTCTGAAAAAAAAAGCTACCACTTTATTAGGTTTTTCATGTGCCAGACACGTTTGCCATACCTATAGATCAGCCAGTTTTTTTTTCTAATCAATGCTGATTCGACTTGACAGTAAAACAATTTTTATTAGTGCTAAAAAATGTGCAGCACATTTGTATTTTCAATAGCATTTTCTAGCTCACCGCACTGGAAAACCCCCTACAAAATACATATCCGCTACTTAGAAGACACTGAATAATCCTATCTACGTTCGGTGACCGGGAAAATCAGTACCGAAAAAAAGCACTAGCTCCCCAATTATGATGTCAATATTTTATGATTTTCGGAGTCATGATTGTACCTAGTTCAACCTTAACTTATGAGTCGACTTGTGGTATTTGATTTGTGCTAATCAAGTGAAGAGTCGAATAGGCAATTTTCCACATTGGCAGCAATACTAAAATATTGGAGTCGGATTACATTTTATTTTATTTTACTCCATTCGTTATTAACCGCCCTACCTTTGGGTTATTATTCAAAAAATAGGTAAAACATTCTTTTTTTTTCAGAAAAATACTTTCTCAATACCAATACTTTACAATAACAGTACTTAACAAAATCTCACAACGTAATTTCGGTTTAACAAGGCATCTGTGTACCGTTTCAAGTCTCTAACTGCAATATTTCAAGATTGAAGTATGACTAGCGCGCCCTCTGGTGAACCAATTTTAACTACAATCTTTTCAACTCTTACCATGACCGAAGATGCCTAGATGCCAAATTTCAGAATAATCGGATGAAGCGTATCGTGGAGGAATAAACTCACACACACACACAGACTCACAGAGAGACTTCAGTCTAGAAATGGCCCTAAATCGTCGCAGGGGGTGTCAAAATGGATATTTCCGTCTTCATTTCGATTTTTTAGCGTGTTCACAATATTTTCCTTCGTGACGGGAAAGTAACCATGTGCCGAAAGCTCTTACGTGCGTCTTTAAATTGATAAATTCCCGATACGTTTTTACACAAAGCGGTACATACTTAATTGTGTTCTGAATAATCATCACACCCTCCTGCTGGAACGTGAAGAATGCTGTTATATCACATAAACATAATATATGAAAATAATTACTGCGCCCCCCTCACCTATATTTTTTTAAATACGAATGACTTCATGAAAAATACGACGTATAATTTCCTCAACTCTGAAGGACCGAATAAAAAAGACACGTTTGCTCGCATGGAGCGATAAAGATAAAAGTTTCCCGGGTCGTTATCGGCAAGGGCGGAAGTGCCAACGATAAAACGCACCTTTTCCGTGCTCTCTTTCTCTGCGAGGACGTTGCGGTTATGGATGGGGTCGACGCCAGCCCAGCCGTTTCGTGCGAAAAATAACGCAATTTGTAGTTGGGCGTGCGTATTGATTTAACTAGTTCAGTCGACGATGTTTCCTCCTTTCCGGTGTCGCCGATTTTGGCGAAAATCGCAAAGAAACTGCTATTTAATATCCCGCGTTCGATCGTTGTCCGCAAAGGCTCAATTTAGATTGTTTACAGCGAGTAAACTATCATGATATGAAGGAACTTACAGGGAAAAACCATGCATTGTCACTCTATGTCAAAATGTTTGGCTTCGCGGACAGTTCGCGGGCGGCTGATCTCCGTATTTATTCAATTATGCAGTTATATGTGGTAAAAGTCGCATTCATTGAATAAGCTACCATTATATATTAGTATGCGTGCACTAACACCCTCTACAAATAAATTTTCGAGGGTCAAAAACATGCCGTCGTAAGTTTCATTCCCATGGCTGACCTTATAAAGGTTAAGGACCATTTTAGCCTACCCCCATAAAGATTCTACAGTTCCATTGGACCATAGCTATCGTATATGCACCTATTACTTTATCTCTCTTGATAGCCAATGTCAAACTTGCTCCACAGCCCCTGAATATGGGGTCTTCGACTATCGCAAGTGTAAAGGTGTTTATCGGGCCGGCAGAACCCTGTTAGCTGTCTCACCGTTTTCCGTAGGTTGTTCCTGGAAGACCTCAATCAGTATCTAGTTAGTCTAAGAGTGGGTTCCCTAACAGCAACTATAGTATAACAATTGGTTATCTAAGGTATTACATTGCGCAACTCCATAGTACGATTTGGAAACCTTTCTGCGCTGGCGAAATGCAGGTGGCGCTAATAGCATTGATGGCCAAACTAATAGAAATTATTATAACATTGATAATGAATGGTCATCTATATTGATGATTGATGATAACGAATGGACATTGATAAAAAATGAGTTTGTTATAAAGGAGGGATTAATTATAAAAACCCAATAATTTAACCAATGATAACAATAATAACATTCAATTGCTAGTGCTATCTATCGCATTTTTATATAGTATAATTACATCACAGAAATAATACAGAGAGATAGAATGCCTTTACTAACTATTACTGCTTTACTAACTAACATTTCTATGAAAATAAACTTAATACATATATCACTCCAGAACAGACCGTTATCTAGTAGAGATGATAAAATTCAAGAAATCGGTACTTGCTTAGCTTGGCAAACAATGATTAAGGATCCGTTCGATTATACACATACATTTATGACAACATTGTAAAACTTAATTATGGATTTTTCTAAACAAATAAAAAAAATTAAAATAATAATGCGTAGATAGATTGCCATCTATTAGTCTATCTGAACTTTAAAGTGCGTAATTATTACGTATTGAAACCTGTATGCCAAATAAAAAAATGACATATTTATGTAACTAATATTAAAATACGTAAAAAAAGCAATGCTTCAAAAATTCGTTGGTTATTGTTATACTGTTATACTACGAAAGTCGCCATATTGGAAATATGAGCGCCATCTAACTAAACGTTGCGTTTCGTAGTAAAATCCTGGTTGTCAATTGTAGTACGACGTTCAACAATCTAATACGCTATATAATCAATGATGATTTGAAAATACTTTCAGTCTTTCTTATGTCAAAAGCTTTGGCTTTCAATGAACTACGGTATAATGCCAAAAAAAACACGGAAATAGTGTAATCGTCACAGCAATTTTTCATATCACACGACAGCAAGTAAAGAGAAATTTGCTTTATTTATGCGAAATAGTAAAAAAAAGTGCCGTCATTTTAGACCAAAGTCAATATGTTGCGATTTTTAACACTGGCTAAAGTTATTTCGGAAAAAGTTGTGAGGATTTTAATGTTAAAATTATGATTTCTCAAAATAACACTTTTCTGGCAAAGCAAGTTTTTTCCTGTACCTTTTATATGGATTACATCGAAACGACAGAAGTTCTTGTTCTCTCATACCACATTTTTTTAAGGTTACATTCTCCAAAAAGCAGTTCGACAAAACTCCGACGAAATAAAATATCACTGAAATCTAATCAAAAATAAAAACTAAAAAATAGTTTGTATAATAGCAATGAAACAATCCTAAAATATTTGTATTTTATTTGAACCATATTTTTTATAGCTGCTTTTCTGAAATAAATACTTGTTAGTATTTTATGATATGACGCACCAAAATAGCACCCTGAAACTGTAGGTAGTATGGTGGTATCATTTGTGCGGTGCGGCATATTACCATTTATAATATTTTCACGACTGCTTTGTGACAAGTGACTAATGATGAAAGGCCTAGTTTGTGATATAAATTAGGAACTTGATATTCAGTACATATTATTATTACAAGTAAAGTACTACAAATGATACCAGAAGCTAACGGAAAATCGGGTACCTCGATGAAATATATATTTTTGAATAGCTTAGACCTTCAGGATAATGGTTGATGATGGGCAAAAATCGCTCAATACATGGGAAGGGGGTCAAATCACTCTCATCAATTTTGTTTACACTAATAAACACTAAATTACATCAAGCGACCAGAAATGGTACTAATGTAAAATGATAGTTCGAAAGAGTACATACAAATGAGTATAGAGGGCGTTAAATTTTATATAATTATTTGAGGTTTCAATCAAGTAAAGATGCATTGAATCAATGTATCAAATATAAAGAAGATATTTAATAAAATCAGTCTTATTTTGTTGTTATGTTCAATACTTTACTCGTCCTCTCTACCTTGTTTACTTATTGATAATTGATATTGAGGTTAAACTTCAAAATCATCCATATACCTATACCTGAATAAACCAAAACTAAATCTCCTCAATTATAATTACAGAACATAACTAATTAAATATTTTTTCTCATTTCAGTTTCGCTGACGCTGGCCTTACCCCCGGAATCCGCGGACAAGTACAACGTTGCGACTCGAGAGTACCATGATGAGGACCTCGCTCCCGTCACAGCATATTCCAGCACCCAAGATCCGCCGTCTGAAAGAATGGGCAAATCAGTCGGATTCACCCGCAAGTCGTCACCTGCGCCTACGGTTCTGACCAAGGGGCCGACATTTGCGAACCCTTATCCACAGAGCAGCGACATATCAGACGTCGGTGAAGAAATTATGCAAAGAGAAGTTCTTTTAATACCAACCGCTACTGTCAATAAAGCCGAGGAAGAAGTTTCGAAATCGAATAACAGTAATGATAATAAAAGCCACGACACCATGCAATCGTCACAGAAAGAAATGAATATCACCAAATTTAACCCTGAAATCGAAACCAGCATTCGACAGGTCTCCATAACAAATAATAATAATGAAACATCTATAAATACAGAAATTAAAAGCAACATTTCCGCAAGAAATAGCACCAGTTCAAATGATACGGTCTTCATCGAGGATACGAAAGAAAATGTGACAGAAAAACCAGTATCGTTGGAGACGACTGATGTTGTTGAGCGTATCCTATCATCGTTAACAGTGGAACCTACGAAAGGAAAAATTACACTTGCAGCTGCTTCTATAGAGGACCAACCTGCGGAAGGAAGTTTGGATACGGCAGCAGTAGCTGGCATCTCTTTCGCTGCACTAGTTTTAGTCGCTCTCACAGGAGCGACTAGTTTCGTCTTATACCGAAGGAGATACCTTAACAAACCGCAAACGCTGAATGACAAATGCTCGAATCCAGATTCCAGTGCGTACATCGATGATAGTACAATACGGGTGAGTATCATTTTTATTCCTTGGATGGCTTTTAGATTCCAGAATTTTTATATTTTAATTGTACTAGTATAGATTCCCCATTCCTTTATGAATTATAGTGTTACAGTTCGTACTGTATACTTACTTCCTTATCAGCCTGTGTCTCTCCACTGCTGGATATGAGCCACTCTCAAGGCTCACCATGCTGACCAGTCCTCCGTCTTTCTCCACCAGTCGCTTCCCGGTAACTTTCTCAAGGCATTAGACCACCAGGCTGGAGGGCATCCTACACTGCGTTTTCTGGTGCACGGTCCATTCGAGGACCTATTGTCCCCAGTGGTTGTCGGTTCTTTGGTATATGTGGCCGGCCCAGTCATTTCAACTTGGATATCTTCTGAGCTATGTCCACCAGTTTAATTTTTGGGTGGATTTCTACATTCCGGATCATATCCCATAAAGATACCTAGCATAGCTCGCTGAGCGGCTTTAAATTTGTGGACAAGCCCCACAGTTACGGTCCAGGTTTCCGCACTGTACGTCATCACAGAAAAACGCACTGATTGTATACCTTAGTCTTCAGGCATTGCCCTACATCAGATTTGAAGATGCGGTGGAGTTTTCCAAACGTTGCCCGCCCCAATCGTATTCTTACGTCGGTAGTGACATTTAGTCTACCGAGCTGGATGTTTCACCCAAGCTGGATGTCTCGCCCACCGGTGTCGGGTCAACATGGGGATTGACCATAAATTTTGTTTTATCCATGCTCATCTGGAGACTCACTCGTCGGGATTCCTCGTTGAGGTTGTTCAGCACTTTCTGGAGTTCCTCCAACGTCTCTGCCATGATGACTATATCATTTGAAGACGTCCTCTAGGGTCCTAAGGGTGAACAGTTTCGGGGAAATGACGTCCCCCTTTCTCACTCTTTTCTGCAATCGGCGGTCATCATTGAGGCTTTATATAAAGGTTTCAAGACTCGGATGTTACGGTAATTTACTTAGCAACACTATAGGAACTCCAAAGCTGCCCAGAGGTTTCGACCGAGTCGAAGGCCTTCTCGTAGTCGACGAATGACAGGAGCGGATTGTTGTGCTCTTCAGTCTTCTGTATAACTTGTTTCACTGTGTGTATGTGATCTGTTGTATCACACAGGTACTGAAAGCTGGATTGTTCGGGTGACTGAAACTGATCAAATCTCTTTGCTAGTCAATTTGCACTAACTCTCGATACACTTCATATTGTATTTTTTATTTTTATTAGCTAAATGTATACAGCATATTCATTTTATGAAAGAACATTTTATAAATTAACATTAACCCTTCTGGCCTCGGCCCCTCAGCCGATTGACAAGTTGCTGTCCCAAAAAAAATTTGTAAAAATTAGTAAAAAAATTGAATTACGACACTGTCTCACCAAAACATTAATTACTGCCAAACCACTGTACCCATAATTAAAATGAAACATATTAACATAATGAAACATAATAAAATAAAACAAATTAAATTAAAATAAAATTAAAACGGGGCAGTCACGCTGAATCGTTTTGTGGCCGATATCGGCCAATCGTGGCCTGGGGGGTTAATATAGCCATTAATACATTTCAAATTAGCAAATAATATAAAGCACCTATTTAAAAGATAATAATTTTGTACACTTTTTTTTTTAAGAAAAAAAGAGTGGCATATATATGTGGCTTAGTAGAGAAGTTGGCATATTATTCTTCGGTAACATTCTGTCGCGTTTCTTGTAAAACATGATCACCATGCTCTCTCTCCAGGCTGTGGGTGTCACTTCATCATTCTTGAAGTGTCCCAACAAAAATGGTAGATTCACAGGATCGCCATAAAAAAAGACAGTACAGATAACCTTACTGAGGAGACTTTGCAGTTATTTTAGGATGGGTGTTCTGCCTGCTTTCAGGAGCTCTGACGTAATTCCGTTATTCCTAAGGAGCGGGAGGAGTTTTATCTCATACATACTGATCTCTGAAATGCCTTTGGTGTAATGTCGAGTTGGTACAGCACTTTTGTCAGTAGCTGTGGAGGGGAGTTGGGTTGAAGCTGTATATTGCTATAGAAACTGTTTTTAAAGACTATATTAAAAACTCCATTAATTTTTAATAATTCATCATTTCAGGAAAACTCTGAAGAGATGTACAGCCTCGACAATGATTCCTTCCTGAATTCACTCGAAGCGATGACGATTCAAAACTACTGGACAGACACAGTGAAACATACTAAACTTTAGCTAATATTAACATTCGTGTACTTCCCCATATTTTTATTTCAATTAAGTAATTTGAAGAAATCAAAATTAGAAAATTCGATGTGTAGAATTATGTACTTAAAATTAAAAGAATATTTAGGCCAAAAATTGTGTAAATAAGCGCTTAATAATTTTATGATTTTGTTGATTTATTAACGGATGTCAATCAAGTGATAGTTGTATAATTTGTGATTTTTGGAATTCATCCGTCCATTTGAGTTTTTATTTTATTTTTATTCTTGAACTTTGCCATGACTACATTCCTGTTTGTGCGCATTTAAACTAGATAGAACTTATTAACGCCATACATATCTCACTTTTCGTTGCAATCTACCATATCATTCTTAATTATTAAAATTTACTGTAGACATTGTAAGGAATTAATTAGCAGACAGCTATTTTTATACTAACGCTGAACCAATTCTTATTTTCACCATAATAAAAGAGTACAATTGATCAGGGAATTCTTGTAGAAAAATATATAATAGCTTCTTTTAAATTTTAACTTTACAATTTTAGAGTGTCATAATAAAAAGCAATCCAACGCAGAACCCACCCAATATTTAAGAAATAATTATATTTTACTAATAAAGATTAATTCATGTACAGTCAATTTTAACAATTTAAATAGGTAGGGTTTTAATTTTAAACATGGAAAGCTTCAGCAGTGGCGTAGCTTTCTAATTTTTGATCTCCGGATTTTAATATTTCTTTTTTTTTCAATTTTGAAATAATTATTGCTTTTAAAAATTAAAACCAGTGTGATATAATAACAATATTATAATTTAAAAATTGATAATGCTTATCTTATTTTGTATAATTACTCGAAGTACCTACCAATATTTGTTAGCAATAAAGTAAATATTGGTGCAGATAAAAAAAGTGTTTTCTTTTTATGCGGTGATAGATCACTGGACTTTAGTATGAAAGCCATGAGCCAATTTTTCCACGTATGATTTTCTGCAATCCATGCCATCAGCTGGTCGGTTGTATGGAAGCCATACAGGTTCTCCAATAAAGAATCGCTTGGCGCGAATGAAATTCTGCAAATATAAATGAAAATACACTACTTCATCTATATAGTACTCCAGCCTTGTTTTTAACACGCTTTTTATTAGGTCGACCTGTATGTAACTATGTAATGGAATCTAAGGTAACTAATTTAACCATCTTCCAAGGATCGTAGCGTCATGAAAATTGGCAGCTGTATGTAGTTCTGACGACAATACAATAATATGGTACTGTCGAACTGATCTGATGATGGAGTCCGAAGATATGAACTGGAACTTCATGATGGAACATCGTATCATAGCTGTGTTTGGACTTGTTAGAAAAGACTTGGAATGAACTTTGACTACGATTAGGTTTCAAGGTCTGATGATGAAGCGGGAAGATAGGCACTGGCATTCCATGATGGAATATCGTATCATAGCCAAGTGTATGTGAATATCATATCATAGCCCAAAAGCGTGTTTTTAGTGTTTTTTTTAAACTATTAATTTATTATACAGGCAGCTACCAAGCTCGGTAATTTCAAAGAGAATTAGACAAGTGACTACTTGTCGTGTGAGTTCAAAAACAAGTGTTCAAAATGCCATTATGAAAAAGCGACGAAACTGAAAATTATTTTATGCCTCCCACTTCAATGGAATAATGTAGACCAGTGGGTCGCGACCCCCTGGGGCGTCGCAAAGACTTCTTGGAGGTCGCAGGCTATCTAAAAATAAAAATCCAAAATATTACAAAATCCTTGTATGCAAGTATTTGTATGTATAAATAATCCATGTATGTATGATATATGTATGAAATATGTATAATAATCCTTGTAGGCAAGTATAAATATGCAAATATTTACAGCTTCGGAGGAAAAACATATTTATTATGTGAAATCGAAGACTATCGTGGTTATTTGACATTATAAATAATAAAAAAACGAATTTACCACATGAAGTTTGTTACACCCGACGTTTCGGCGATGTTGGAACCGCCATCGTCCAGGTTAGACAGTCTACCCTTAATGTGTTTTTTGCTATTTCTTTTACAACACTTTATGTTGATTTAAGATGGAAACAGATAAGTACAGCTTCGAAAGTGAAAAACAATTAATATTAATGTGGTCTCCGCCATCGGTTTTACAAAAAAAAATTTATTAAATGCTTAGTTACAGCTGTGGAAGAGACTTAAGGGGGTCGAGAGAACTAAGTTACAGTCTAAGAGTGGGTCGCGTAAGCGTTTTATTTCTTTTTTACAAAAAGGGGTCGAGATCGAAAAAAGGTTGAAAAAATACTGATGTGTAGACTATTGATACAAAACTACAGTATTATTGTAAGTTTATTTTTTCTTTATTGTAGTTTTAGTTTATATTAACACTTTAATTGCATGTGTGTACTAATCTAGTGTATAATACAATATTACATACAATAAATACAATATTACATACAATAAATACAATATTACATACAATAAATACAATGTATACAATAAAACGTAGCTTCCGCCATTTAAATGCATCACTATTTGTGATTTCCAGTAATTTGGCATTTTCAGTAATCCGGCAGTGATCTGGCCTTGATATCTGCCGTATTACCGAGAGATAATAGCAAAGAAATTTTTAACATATACGAGGGGTTACCCAAAAGTAAAGGGATTTTTATTTCAAAGCAAATTTTATTAACATAATAAAAAACAAGTTAGTCTCCTTCAAAGTACTCTCCATTTGAAGCAACACACTTTTCCAATCTGTGTTTTTATTGGTCAAAACATCTCTGGAACTCCTCGATTGAGATCTCCTTTAGTGCCGCCTGCGAAGTTGCTTTCACCACCTCCATCTTAAAATCTCCTCTCTTTGAGGTCCCTTTTTATTATTGGGAACAGAAAGAAGTCAGAGGGAGCCAGGTCGGGTGAGTAGGGTGTGTGGGGAACGACAGTCCATCCCTGAGAAGCCAAATATCGACAAACACTCAAAGCTATGTGGGGCGGAGCATTGTCATGATGCAGAATCCATTCACCAGAATCCCACAATTTTTGACGTTTCCTCCTCATATTCTCGCGGAGTCACCTTAGAACCTCCAAATAATAATGTTGGTTGACGGTATGACCATGAGGGACAAATTCTTTATGGATGATTCCCCGACAATCGAGAAAACAATGAGCATTGTCTTCACGTTCGACCGCACTTGTCTTACTTGTTTTGGTCTCAGTGAGTTTTTTTGTCTTCCATTGGCTTGAGTGTTGTTTGGTTTCAGGATCATATCTGTAGCACTAACTCTCAGCACCCGTTACGATCTCAAAAAAGTTTGGTCACACTCAAGTTCATTTTTCAATTCTGTGCACATTGGGAACCGCTTTCTCTTTTGCTCCACAGTGAGCACTTTTGGAACAAACTTTGCTGCAACTCGTCTTATCCCCAATCGTCGCTCAAAATCCAATAACAGGCACTCCAAAGGGACACCTGTGGCTTCTGAAAGTTTTGCAATAGTAATTCTGCTGTCTTCATTCATTTTTTCCCTCGGACCCCAGGGCTGGTATGAATGCCAGGTCTATATTTTTATATGACAGCGGATGAAGCATGCAATATATAGACGCTGATATTATATAGACGCTGCAAATATTCTCAAATATGTGTAATATTTATTTTATTATGTTATACGATACCATTGATTATATATGATTATACCTCGTCGTGCCTCGCTTTTGCCGACGACCTAACTTTCATCACCAGAAGCCCCAAGCAGCTTTCCCTGCTATTACAGAAAGTGGAGCTTTTCTGCGACTGGTCAGGCTGTATAAAAGTGAAGCCCTCCAAATGTTTTTGCCTTGGACTCGCCCGCATGGGCACAAAATTTACATCCTATGACCCCAAATTGGTCTATAAGGGCTCTAATATCTCCCTTATAGACCCAAACAATCATTTCAAATTCCTCGGCAGAAAAATCACCCATCAGGGAAAAGACGTCTCGGGCGATCATGTTATAGAGCATTTCAAAAGTTGCCTGGCGAAAATAGATGCCTTGCTAATTTCTGGCCCTCGTAAGGCCTGGATCTATGACAATTATCTAATGTCACATTTGTCATGGCCCTTTCTTATTTACGATTTTACCAAAACCCAACTGTCCCGTCTAGATGCACTGGTGACAGCTAGTTTAAAATCCTGGCTGTCCTTAGCCAAACCAGCTGACCCCTCGACTATCTTCAGGTCCAAACAAAATTTTGGGCTAGCGCTTAAACTGCCCTCTCTGCTCTACGCCAACTCCAGAATAACCAAAAATTCGATTCTGTGCAATTCCAAAGATCCGGCAATATCGAAGCACGTAATAAGTGGCTGTAGTGATTCAAATGAACTACAAGCCCGCGTAGACTTCCACAAAAGGTTCCTTACTGGAATCAGCCAGAATGGCACTGGTCTGGGGTATGGCAGTACAACCACGAGCGACGTGGACTTGAAGAAGTCTCTTTTGCGGCGAGATTACGACAGCAAGAGTATGGCTCATGCTATTGGCCTTCAATGCCAGAATGACTGGACAACAATTGGTGACTTTTGCATTCCGCCTCCAATGCACTGGAAGGTAATGCTCTATGACTGGACGCCAGAGATGCTGAAATTTTATTTGAATGCCTTTCAGCATACACTTCCAGACCCCAGTAACCTCGCTCGTTGGAGCTTTGCCGAGGATAGTTCTTGTCCCCTCTGTAGCAATACCCCTTGCACAGCTAGACACATTCTAGCTGGCTGCAAGGTGGCCTTAGATCAAGGACGGTACACTTACCGCCATGACAAAGTTCTCGCTGTTATTCGCGAGGTAATTAGTCTCTCAGTGGCTCGTGCCAACAAGGGTTTGACAGTATCCTCCAAACCCCCAATACAGTTTGTGCGGGATGGCTCTAAAGGCAAAAAACATTTAACTACAAAACCTTTCTCAATAATCGAGAAAGCTACAGATTGGACTCTGGAGGTTGATTCGGTCTCTAAGCAGTATAAATTCCCTGAAAGTCTCGGATGCACAGCCCTCCGTCCAGATATAACTCTTTACTCTCTATCTCGGAAGGTGGCTCTTATTGTAGAATTAACTGTTCCATGGGAATCAAATATCCCAAAAGACCACGAGTACAAATTAAATAAATACCATGATCTTGCAAATGCCGTAACCCGGAACGGCTTCACTGTTCACCTTCACGCGGTGGAAGTTGGCGCTCGTGGCCTGCCAGCTAAATCTCTATTTCACCTCTTTAAAGATCTTGGCCTTTCCAGAAAAATAATCAACTCTTTCTTAGAAAAATTATCTAAAACTGCGATTTGCGCATCTCAAATTCTATGGCTTCGAAGGGGGAGTGAATGGGTGGCAAGGTGAACGCTCACATGTGGCAAGACAGCTGTCCTAAACCTACCACAGCCGGTTCGTAAGTCCGGAATCCACTGCTCACCCCCCAGAAGTGTAAAAAATAGTATTATGATGGGCCCGACTCCGGTCGGTGAATTCCATGGCAGCTCCGTTTGTATTTATTTATTATTATACCCCTTGCACAGCTAGACACATTCTAGCTGGCTGCAAGGTGGCCTTAGATCAAGGACGGTACACTTACCGCCATGACAAAGTTCTCGCTGTTATTCGCGAGGTAATTAGTCTCTCAGTGGCTCGTGCCAACAAGGGTTTGACAGTATCCTCCAAACCCCCAATACAGTTTGTGCGGGATGGCTCTAAAGGCAAAAAACATTTAACTACAAAACCTTTCTCAATAATCGAGAAAGCTACAGATTGGATTCTGGAGGTCGATTCTGTCTCTAAGCAGAATAAATTCCCTAAGAGTCTTGGATGCACAGCCCTGCGTCCAGATATAACTCTTTACTCTCTATATCGGAAGGTGGCTCTTATTGTAGAATTAACTGTTCCATGGGAATCAAATATCCCAAAAGACCACGAGTACAAATTAAATAAATACCATGATCTCGCAAATGCCGTCACCCGGAATGGCTTCACTGTTCACCTTCACGCGGTTTATAGCCATCCCTCACAAACTGTATTGGGGGTTTGGAGGATACTGTGGAACCCTTGTTGGCACGAGAGGCTAATTACCTCGCGAATAACAGCAAGGACTTTGTCGTGGCGGTAAGTGTACCGTCCTTGATCCAAGGTTACCTTGCAGCCAGGTAGAATATGTCTAGCTGTGCAAGGGGTGTTGTTACAAAGGGGACATGAACTATCCTCGGCATAGCTCTAACGAGCGAGGTTACTGGAGTCTGGAAGTGTATGCTGAAAGGCATTTAAATAAAACATCAGCATCTCTGGCGTCCAGTCATACAACATTTCTTTCCAGTGTATTGGAGGAATGCAAAAGTCTCCAATTGTTGGCAATCATTCTGACATTGAAGGCCAATATGCTACAAACACGTATTAAAATAACAATACAAACACGTATTTTCTTTATATACCATACCTATTAAAACTCACTGGTAAAGTTGCATACGAAGTATTTTATAATGCGGCCCTCAAAACTGCATTTTTTTAAAGCGGCCCTTGGGGCACTTGCAGTTGGACAGCCCTGAGCTATATAATCAATCACCATACTTACATTTACGTCAAGTGTAAAACGATGATAGATGCCGCTCGGTATCACAATCATATCACCGGGGAAGACGGCGATTCTAATCCATTCGTCGTTTTTGTCTCGGACATCGAAATATCCGGAACCTTCGAGCACCAATCGAATCTCTTCGTCCGTGTGCAAATGCTCCTCGAAGAATGACTTTAATTTATCTTCGTAATTCGGCAGGCAGTCCTTCGAGCACGTTATCTGATCCTCGTACGTGTAGCCTCTTTGCTGTTTTATTTTGTCTAAAAAGCCGTCGGTCTCAGATTTGATCTGAAAATTTTTGCAGAATAGTTTACTTACGTGAGAGAATGCGGTAAACAAATTATTACTATATGTTGGTGGCTTATTAAACTTCAACAACTTTAGAATATTCAAAATAATTTTAACATGAGAAAATTGTGTTTTATGATTTTTTCAAAATTATTAGGTTTGCACATACAATAGGACCTCACTTATCCGAGGTAATGTGGACCGAGGGTACTTCGGATAATCGAAAACTCGGATAACACGGACTCTGTCGTAAATTGTGGGGGAAACATATGGTAAAGTTTAAAATGAATAAAAATGTAGTCAATGAAGTAAAAGGACAATCTATTACATATTTAAATGTAGCCATTTAAAAATGTAATACAATACATTTTTTATTTATTTGTTGTGCGGGGCCTTTCTAAGGTCTTTATGATCCTTGTAACACTGCGACCATTGCTGATAATAATATATTGTGTTCGCCACCTAGTATAGTTCTGCGCTAAGCCTCGTTTCATTTAAGAACCGCAACAGGCTTTTGGCCCCAGATTGTTTTACCTCCTCAGGTTGGAGGTAATGATCACCCAAGTGGGTGTATCTTTTACGCATCAGCGGGCCACACTCGCACATGAGGTGCAGGGAAGTTTCCTCTGCCCCTTGGCAGAACCTGCACATTTTTGTGTCTCGAAGCTTGAGGTTGAACATGTGTTTGTTCAGGCCACAATGCCCCGTGAGCGCCCTCACCAGTATGCGTAGATTGTTCCTATTTAGCGATAAGGCCTCACGGGCCGTCTTGGGGTCATAGGTCTTAATTAGCGCTTTGGATTGATTCAACCCTGGCCAGTGGTTGACCGATTGTTCTAAACATATATGTTAGAGAATTAGGTTTACTATTAATTTAATCTTCATAGTTAATGCGGTGAAATTCTATACTGCAACTGGACTTTTACGTAGCTTCGTTTCCTCGAGTTTTTGAGTTTTTCCAGCTATTCATCTTTTACGGATCGGTCTTTCTGAGTGAATTTTTGTTTTTGTTTTGTTTTGTTTTCAATAGCAAAGCATGTATGGTTTCAAAAAATGCGCGATCTTTTTTTTTAATTATAAAATTTACTTTCGGTCATTAAAGTCAAAATTTATTAAAAACTTTGGAATATATGCATTTCTCAAAAATGTTTCTCAAACTTTGGAATATATGTTTTCTCAAAAAAACCAACCTTTCTCAAAAAAAAAACTACTAATGTTAAATAATAAATACAAACGGAGCTGCCATGGAATTCACCGACCGGAGTCGGGCCCATCATAATACTATTTTTTTTACACTTCTGGGGGGTGAGCAGTGGATTCCGGACTTACGAACCGGCTGTGGTAGGTTTAGGACAGCTGTCTTGCCACATGTGAGCGTTCACCTTGCCACCCATTCACTCCCCCTTCGAAGCCTCATATAGCAAAAGCCTCTTATAGCAAAAGCCTCAGACACGATATTTCTAGACAAAAAACAAGCATTTCAAAACAAAACAACTTATACAAAAAACAAAAAAAACAAAAAAAACTTGGTTTTTAAAGTCGCCTTAAAAACTAACTTAACCTACCGCTATATAGGTATTATGGCGGTTACGAATTATTTAAAAAAAAAAACTAACAAACTACCGAAACGTATGAGTTGGCGCGTGCTTTGCGGCACCTTAAATGAAATTCACTCGATAGCACCAGATTTTGATATTTTTACCATCAACCCTCACTCGTTTAAATTGCTGGCAAACAATTATTTATTTTTAAATGATAACTAGAATTATAAGTGTCATTCTATTTGTATAATTATGGTGATATCTTAATTAATTTTACTTTTCCATGCCTTGGTTTTACTGTAATGTTGATTTACTAATCAACATTACAGTAAAACCAAGGCATTAGCAAATAAATAAATATATAAAAAATAAAAAATATTGAAAATAAAAGAAAAATGGCTAAATAAAATAAATAAAATACAAACGGAGCTGCCATGGAATTCACCGACCGGAGTCGGGCCCATCATAATACTATATATTTTTTTTTTACACTTCTGGGGGGTGAGCAGTGGATTCCGGACTTACGAACCGGCTGTGGTAGGTTTAGGACAGCTGTCTTGCCACATGTGAGCGTTCACCTTACCACCCATTCACTCCCCCTTCGAAGCCATAGAATTTGAGATGCAGAAATCGCGGTTTTAGATATTTTTTCTAGAAAGGAGTTGGTTATTTTCCTGGAGAGACCAAGATCTTTAAGGTGAAACAAAGATTTAGCTGGCAGGCCACGAGCGCCTACTTCCACCGCGTGAAGGTGAACAGTGAAGCCGTTCCGGGTGACGGCATTTGCGAGGTCATGGTATTTATTTAATTTGTACTCGTGGTCTTTTGGGATATTTGATTCCCATGGAACAGGTAATTCTACGATATGGACCATCTTCCGAGATAGAGAGTAAAGAGTTATATCTGGACGCAGGGCTGTGCATCCGAGACTTTCAGGGAATTTATACTGCTTAGAGACCGAATCGACCTCCATAATCCAATCTGAAGCTTTCTCGATTATTGAGAAAGGTTTTGCAGTGAGATGTTTTTTGCCTTTAGAGCCAACCCGCACAAACTGTATTGGGGGTTTGGAGGATACTGTGGAACCCTTGTTGGCACGAGCCACTGAGAGGCTAAGTACCTCGCGAATAACAGCAAGGACTTTGTCGTGGCGGTAAGTGTACCGTCCTCGATCCAAGGCTACCTTGCAGCCAGCTAGAATATGTCTAGCTGTGCAAGGGGTGTTGCTACAAAGGGGACATGAACTATCCTCGGCATAGCTCCAACGAGCGAGGTTACTGGGGTCTGGAAGTGTATGCTGAAAGGCATTTAAATAAAATTTCAGCATCTCTGGCGTCCAGTCATACAACATTACTTTCTATTGCAAATTCGAAATCAGCGTAATGAATATAGTCGGGTGACGTTAAAAAATCAACAATGTAGGAAAGGTACCTACCTATAATGCATTAATAGCGACACTATTTTTATTATTAAAAACCATGTTTTTAATAAAAAACTATGGAAAGTATGCAGTTTAAATAACTCTGCCATTTTTTAAAAAGAAACTAGTGGAATATATGTGTCTGATGCTTCTTTAAACGCCTAGATCTTGCTTATTTAGAGATAGAGCAAGGATATTTTTACATATTCGGGATTAGTGTGAGGAGTATAGTGAGGTGATGAACATCTTCAATAGGTATAGGAGTTTGCTAAACTGCATAAATACCAAAACAAAAGTTGTTAAAATATAAAAAGCCACAAATAAATATGAAGTGAAGTGCTATACCACCGGCCGAGAATAATAAGGCGACTTACTGCAAAATATTCCACGCCGGTCAAGTCAAACAACTCTTCGAGGGAAACATATTTGGCGGGTTGCCTGTGATGCTCCAACCTTTGGTCGGATTTGTCCGTGTCCATGTACCAAACTTGCACCATTTTGTTTTCTATTGCGTTTGAAACGGCACACGGGTCAGGTTTAGAAAGGTGCGGCAATCTTACGATCTCGCTGGTAGACTGAGCATGTAGTTTAGGGTCTTACGAACTTTTCTACATAAAAATTTTTCGTCGGAAGTAAGTACTTTTTTTTATATTATTTTTTAAACGTCGGAAAATTCCCATACAAACAAGCAAACTCAGCCCCGAATGGCGCTGACAAGCGATATCTTGTCACTTATACGGTGTTACCAGTTATTGAAAATAATCATCCTTTATTCGCCGACTTGCGATTGACGTGCGATATAGCGTTGCCAGCATGTATTTTTCATACATCCGCGCGGCGATTTGCGCGAAACGTCAACTTTTTGGTGCACAGAAAATGTTGATTTTCTGCGTTTTCTTGGATCTCGAAAAATTTCTTGGAAATTCGAAAAAAAAAATCGCCTGCGGCGCTATAACAAATGATGGTAGTAGAGACGTGTTTAACACAGCCTTAATTTATAGAAGACGAAGCGACGTGTCTAAATTAACACCGCAGGCGATTTTTTTTTTCGAATTTCGCCGCGAAATTCGAAAAAAAAATCGCCTGCGGCGCTATAACAAATAATGGTAGTAGAGACGCGTTTAACACAGCCTTAATTTATAGAAGACGAAGCGACGTGTCTAAATTAACACCGCAGGCGATTTTTTTTTTCGAATTTCGCGGCGAAATTCGAAAAAAAAAATCGCCTGCGGCGCTATAACAAATAATGGTAGTAGAGACGTGTTTAACACAGCCTTAATTTATAGAAGACGAAGCGACGTGTCTAAATTAACACCGCAGGCGATTTTTTTTTTCGAATTTCGTTTCATTTTATTTAGGTAGGTACCTACTACTTTTATACTTTTTTTTTTGGATTCCGGTGAGGGGGGGGGGGTTGTGAGATAAAATAACCCCTCCCCGCCCCCCCCCCCCCCCCCGCCATCGACGCTTGTTGGTTTCCGGTGAAGTAATATAATAACCCCCCCCCCCCCACCCTCCCTGTTGGTTTCCGACGAGGGTGGGGGGGGGATAGTAATGTAATAACCCCCCCCCCCCCTCCCCCCCCCCCCCCACGCCCCCCCCCCCCCCCCCCCCCTCCGGCACCTTTCTAAACCTTAACCCAAATGTCAAAAGTTCAACTTACTAAGTTAGGTACTTTTATCTATGGTTCAATGCCCGCGTTCAGTGGACCACTCCAAAGTCATTGTAGGTAGCGCTACTTAGGGAACCTAAGTAGTGTGTGCTAGCATTGATTATACATATAATACGAAGATATATAGGTAATCTATTGTGCTAGTCTAGTGAATAAAAGAAAAAACAGGTTTAACAAGAAAACCCCTTTAGACCGATTTTTAAGCAAAAATCGAATAAATACAGTGGCAGACTGATTTATTGAAAAATAATTAATTAATAATAATAATAATGTTCCAAAATATACAATACAGCTAAACACGACCTTTTGAAACATTCTTATCGCCACTCTCCATGGTTTGTAAAGTTATACGACTCAAAGTTCAAACTCTCAATATACGATTATCACGTTTGCACGCGAAGCAAATAAAGTAACCTGACTAAATAAAATAAGCGACCGCAATTATTAAGTAACGCAGTTTTAAACGAAAGTATGTGAGCATAATATGTTTGTGCAGTAGCTAGCTGGCTGTTGTAAAAAAATGTGGTTAATTTGGAGATGCAGACTCCACCCGTTCGATTATGAAGCAGTCTGACCATATGTTTCGAGTTTTTTATTGCATCCACTGTATACTGATGGATTTTCAGCTTTTCCAAAACACTTTAGGTTTACTAATTAAAATTACACCTTTCCTAGTACGCCAGCGCCAGGAGTCCCGGAATCTGGCCTGCTGATCGTACACTGGAATTCTATGGCCGAAATACTGTCTGATCTAAAAGTATCAGCTTTTCTAAAACTCTTGCACTTTTTTGTCACTGGCTCTTCGACTACACCGCGAGAGCGAGTGATTAGTGCCACCTCCAAGAATCAGAAAATACAAGGTCTGAGAGCCGAATTGCAATCACTAAGTTATAGCACTAAAATGAAACCATAGAGCAGTTAAAGCATAAATCATAGACTACATGCAACATATCGTTATAAAATCGATCGACGCTTCGCTCAGCTACACCACGCTACACCTTGGGCACAGTATACCGAGAGAACAGAAAACACATTCTAAAGCGATAAGGGATTGCGGCGATAGGGTGCGAGGGAAGTGAACAGAGGGGTAAGTTAGTGTTACACGCGTGCGAAGGTCGGCGAATTTCTCAAAACGTTTGAATATCTGCGTTGGCGGAGTAGTAGACATGTGGCGGCCATATGCGAGCCCTTGGACTCGTGACCTAGCTCGTCTCCTTTTCAATTTTGTTCTAAAAGATGCTACTGTCTAAAAGACGGTATACTGTGCCGCGGATCCATTGATTATAAATTGATTTATACTGTATAGTCAATGAAATGCTCTAGCGGAAGAAAAAGTGGCAGTAAAGGTCCCTCACTTTTTTGTTTTTTATTTTGTTTTAAATCAGACTGGTTTTGAACATCATAATATATCCATTATACCTAAGCTTTAGTATAAAGGATTGGTCGAGGCGGCCGTTTTAAAAATGACAATGTGGTAGTCCTCAGCCAAGTAGGTAGTTTCCTTTAGTAGCGCTGCATTCGGAAAATAGTTACCGAACGCAGGCTACAAACTTTACGTCAGTCCTACAAACGTCAAATATTGAGCGGAAAACAACGCAAGTATTACTAAAAAGATCTGCTAGGTGGCGCTGTAACTAACTCGACCAAGATTTAATTGTTTAAGCGCGAAAATACATCATTCTCTCGTATTTTACACGCAAATAATATGATACAATAAAAATGATATATTTTGTGTCCCTACCTATGTAGTAACCTAAATCAGCTGTTTTGCACTTGACCTATTTACCTGAGATCAATATCTTGGATCCGACTGAAGCGATCTTGCGGTAGGTCACGTTACCTACCTAAAGAGCGGAAGGGTGAGGTGCTTCTGCGCGTTGCCCAAATTATTGTGTAATAAAATGTTACGTAGCGGCGAGATTTTATGAATGAAATATTTTATTGCTGATTATTGTTTACACACTTGGTGCATTCGCTGGGTTGCATGCAATCGGTCGAAAATCTTCTCTGGCTGATTTTCCCGCCAATTTACAAAATGGCCGATTAACTGATAATTGACAGATCGGGATAATATATTTTTATTACTGCTGAACCAAGGTTATTTTAACACATTTGGCGTTCGAACGAAATGCATTACAATTAATTGCGTTTGGCGATAGCCTACAGACATCGGTGAAATAGATTATTATCTCAGCTCCTTGGCGTGGGTTTCGCAGGGAACGGCAATCAGGTATAGGTCTAACCAGTCGGCCATCGCGCCAGACATCATAAATTACGTGGGTACTTTGGATTTAATGGTGATCATATACCTGCAATTGCTCACAATTTCCTCTTGAGATAAATCATGTTTTACCCTGCATTGCTCGCAATCGCATTCTTGGATTTGAAGCTCAACTGAGTCAACACTCAAATATGATGCGAATTCGCCGGTACTTCAAACTGGATAAAACCTAGATTACATACAACGTGGATTGAATCAATGATAACATATTGATAAGATAAAACACCACAGATAATCAATCATTTTTTGCGGTGTGCAAAATGTATGTCAGGTTGATTTCTTACGTAAATATGTTTAAAATGTTATTTTTAAACATCCCTGTTACGAAACGGGCGAGGAAAGCTCGTGACATTGAATGGACCGCTTGCTTGGCCGTGAGATGCTGTGACGTCACGATTGGCCTTAACCTGACGTTTGACGGAACTCCTACAAATGCAAAATCAATATGTCATCCACGAAAGTCAGCGTTTTGGCACTTAGGTAGTTTTAGATGACCGGTGATTACGGGAATGAGAAATAAAAAAGACAAAGTGTAATTTCGTAACCACTTGCGAAGTTTGATGTAACTGCCACATACATAGGTACCTATACCAAATGTATTACAATTGTAACAATTTTATTCTATAGCAGCTAAGCGGAAATACGTGGCTCTGTTGAAATTGAAAAATATATTGTTCAGTAATTACCCAGTTTTTTTAGTAAAATACCTTATTTAATTCGTTTTATTTAAACAATACAGTTGTTTACATTATTGATATACAAGGTATGTAGATAGTAGTAGTAGTAGTAAACGGAGTGTGGGGCTTGGTTCCAGCCCTTGATGTCACCTGGATCTATAAAATCTTTAGTAACTACCCACTTTGTGGTTGGGTTAGTGGTATGCTTGTAGCCCGGTACTGCTTACCATGGTCCATGCATCACTAACCTTCAAGATGGGCAGATCGCTGGGTTTGAGAAAGGCTCGTCTTAGTAAACTGTGTCATTTTGAGGCGAGGCCTGGGCAGCGACCAACGATGTGTACCTATGCTGTCTCCAGATTCTTCACCACATATTCGGCAGTCCTTGCTCTAGGTCAAGCTAAGGTTGAATAGTTGTGCTCTAAGGGTCGTGTGTCCGGTGAGGAGACTGACGGTGAGCCTTGGTTTTGGAAGTGGTTGCTCCATCATGGCTTTTGTCTGGCGACATCATTGGCTCTGTTTCCAGGATGCCCGATGTTCCTGCTCCAAGCAGTCCCTGGTGATTTTTTAACCTATAGAGAAGGGGATCCCAACAACTGGCTCCACCGGGCATTCCAGTGTGCCCAGTTTTGCCAGTCTGTCGGCCTCTTCGTTGCCAGGTATGCCTTGATGGCCCGGTGGTGATTTTGTTGTCTTTTCCCAATTTGTTGAGCTCTTGCATGTAGTCCCAGACCACAAAATATTCTGTGATGGCTTTAACCAGAGCGTCCAATGCTGCTTTATTTTTTATATGATGCATAATTCCGATATCGCTAACAGTTAGCGAGATATACGGGTTAGAGATATACGCGAAATACTGAATTGGAGCGCTATGGTTTCAAGATGGCGGCTCTAGCTCAACAGATAGAGAAGAGGACAATTAATGTTTAACAGTACGCCTCAATGAACATCAAAGCCAAGCTTCAAAACATTATCAGCAACAGCTGTTCAGTTCGACGATCGATGGAAATATCCGTCGATCGTCGAACTTTGTTCCTATTTGCACAGTATACCCCAGACAGTGGCTTCTCTTAGAACAAATTTGAAATCAAAGCGAATACGTCACGAGTCGTAAGGGCTTGGACATGGTCGCCAGATGGTCCGCTACTCGGCCTACACAGATATCCGAACGATCGAAAAGGTCGCCATCATTTACCTTTTCTTAATGTTACCTTTTCTTAATGCGTTTGCTGCAGGGTGGACGTTAGAAGCATACTTTGATTGGCGGTAGCACCTCATCGTAACACCCGTGTTTATCTATTTTTGTAGGATTCGTCCATCGCTCGCCCGACGACTCCTCGTAAAATAATCCTTGGCATTGTTCCCAGATCGGCGCGGGCTAAACGAATATTTTTGTCTGCGCGTAAAGTCTCGAGAAGCTACTGATATTTGCGGTAGACCTGGAACGATTATTACGAAATCATTTTGCATAATAATCTCGCAAAACAGTGTTTCCAAACTTTACCGGAAAAATCACAAAAAATACACTCAAGAGCAATGAATCCGGGTAACTAATATGAATGTCGTAAGCTAAGAGGGCTTATTCAATAATTACCATATTAATAATAAATATTGAATACCAGGAGCGCCTGTTATATTACTTTCCCGACCCACCAACCGACCAGGAGGGAAAGTATTGTGAACGCGCAAAAAAATATTCGTGATCAACACGGAAATATCTATTTTGAGCCTCCCCGAGACGATTAAGACCATTTCCAGACTAAAGTCTGTCTGTGTGTATGTATTCCTTCACGATAGCGGCCAAACGCTTAATCTGATTAAGCTGAAATTTGATAAGCAGGCAGCGTTGAGAAGTTATAGTTGAATAGAGGAACGGAAACATACTTAGATGAACCCTGAACATATTACACTACTTTTTGTTGGACAGTCGCGTAAAAGTAACACCATATCAGAAGGCACTGATTTTAAAGCCATCCCTGATATAGAAGAATCTCTTTGTATTATCAAGAAGACATACTGATGCAATTGAGGGGGGGGGGGGAGTCTTATTAATCGAAAGATAACCATTGATTATTTATTTATTTATATAAGTATGGAAAATATTAAAAATAACAGTAAACAATTTCAGCGTAGGAAGTATGCATAAAAATACTTACAAAATTGAATCAAAAGCAGAAAAAAGAATACATCGCATAGTCTAGTGGCAACGTCACCTAACTAGGCCGGGACCTGTTCTAAGGTAAACATTTATTTTTGAATGTGCTTGCAATAATACCGTGTCTATAAAAATGACATATATATATATATATATATATATATATATATATATATATATATATATATATATATATATATATATATATATATATATATATATATATATATATATATATATATATATATATATATATATATATATAATGTATATATATATATGTATATATATATATATATATATATATATATATATATATATATATATATATATATATATATATATATATATATATATATATATATATATATATATATATATATATATATATATATATATATATATATATATATATATATATATATATATATATATATATATATATATATATATATATATATATATATATATATATATATATATATATATATATTCCATGTATGCACAAAACAATAACATTGCAAAACCATATTAAAAATGACTAAATACTTAAACTAAATAATTAAATTAAAGTTAGAAGTGGAAATTAAAATGTCAGCAAATAAATTCAAATCAGAAATTCATTATATTATAAATTCATTACATAATCAATGATATAACTAAGGCCGGAATTCATCGAAACAATACTTTTTTTAAACAGTAAGCTACGCAAATCCCAATGTAAATATCCAACTCTGAGTTTATTGATGATATAATTTTCTGCGATATATGACAAAATTGAAGCAACGCACACGTTTGTCAACGAGCAACGCAACGCAAACAGTAGATAACAAACATTGACGCATTTCCCGCTTCGTCTGTCTCCAAGAGGTCCGTTTGAAATTCGCCTGGAGAGCGGCCAACGGAAAATAAACTACCAGACATTTATAATTAGAATTAAGAGAGCCCAACAACAAATTTCTAAATCCAAAGTGCCGAGCTCGCACGCTGCTTAGCTTTAGTGGCCGTTAAACCGAGTTATGAAGTAAATAATGCATTGCAAGGTTCGCTAAGTGATAAATCGATATCAGTAATAAAACCTTAGGAAGTTTGAATACTCATGAAGGTACAATATAGGGTGAGTTTTTAAATAGTGACATCTTTGAAGTGAGTGAATCAGTATAAGCAAATACGCAACTTGTAATAAAATGTTTTAAGAAAAACAAAATAAATGTTTTTTTTTAAAAATGTTTTCTGAAAAATATAATTTTGTGAAAAATAGTATAAAAACAGTTGAGCGCGTTGCGCCACGTAGCGGTAGGTAAAATGTCGCGAATGTTGTTTATTTGCGGTATTTTATCTATTGCTAGAGGGCGCAGCGCGCTCAACGCATGCTAAACTTTTTTTTATCATTCAAACTTTTTAAATTTTCAAAAAAAAATACATATATATTATATAACATATTTTTTTAAAGATTTTGTTTTTTGAGAAATTAAATGATATTGAAATCGAAGACTATCGCGGTTGTTTGACATTATAAATAGGATAGAAAACGAATTTACCGCGTGAAATTTGTAGGACCCGACGTTTCGGTGACGTTGCAGCCGCCGTTGTCTAGGGTAAACTGAAGAGCTGTCAGTCCGTTGTTTTGCGGGTAGGTCGCAAACCGCTGCCGCCACTGCGTAGGTTATAACGGTGGTGGGGGGCCGGGCTCGGAGCGCGGGAATTTTTAAAATCCGTCTTGCACACAACACTCACTGTATCCTGTTTTACGTCTTTGCGTTCGGCGTTCGGCGGCGGGAACATTTTAAGAAGAGGGTTCCACGTAGAAGAGAGTTTGTAGCCGTCATCTCTATTGAAGTTCGGAGTTCTTCTTATTTCAATGGCTTCCCGGATCATGCGAGGAAAGTAGAATTGTTCCTTGGATAGAACAATGGGATTTTGAAACTGCATCCAGTGGTTACTTCCGCTATCCAATATATGTTCGCAGATCGCCGATTTTTCTCGCTGAACGTTTTTAACAGCTTTGATGTGTTCTGTCAGTCGCGTGGCTATGGGCCGTTTCGTTTGTCCAACGTAGGCTAGACCGCAGCTGCATTCGACTTTATACACACCCGGGGTTTGCAGTGGTATTACATCCTTTACAGGCCTCAAAAATCGAGCTATATTTTGGGTCGGTTTGAAGATCGTTTTTATATCGAATCTGTTTAGCATCTTACTTATTCGATCTGTCACGCCCTTGACGTATGGTAAGAATGCTCTTGATCTGCTCGGTTTTTGAGTTTCGTCCGTATTAGATCGTGTGCGTGTCTCGTGATATTTTCCGTATCCATTTTTCCTAAGGACATCATTGACATGTTCCATCTCCTTCGGAAAATGCTCAGTGTCGCATAGATCGCGTGCTCGATTCACGAGCGACGTTTGCACTGAACGTAGATGGTAGGGATGATGGTGTGAGCTTGCATGCAAATATCTGTCCGTATGTGTGGGCTTCCGATATACCGTATGTCCGAGAGTATTGTCACTTCTCCTCGTCACTTTGACATCCAAAAATGGTAAGGAGCCGTCCTTCTCTACTTCATGGTGAAACTGATTTTTGGGTGTATGGAGTTTAGATGACCCAGGAATTCTTTCACCGTTTGAATGTTGCCTTTCAGGATGCAGAAGGTATCATCCACGTAGCGAAGCCAGAGAATGGGTTTAATTTTGGAGGTTTTTATGGCTAATTCCTCAAAATATTCCATATATAGGTCACTAACTATCGGCGATACGGGGCATCCCATTGCTACTCCGTCGAAGTAGAGAAGGACGTAGAGAAGGACGGCTCCTTACCATTTTTGGATGTCAAAGTGACGAGGAGAAGTGACAATACTCTCGGACATACGGTATATCGGAAGCCCACACATACGGACAGATATTTGCATGCAAGCTCACACCATCATCCCTACCATCTACGTTCAGTGCAAACGTCGCTCGTGAATCGAGCACGCGATCTATGCGACACTGAGCATTTTCCGAAGGAGATGGAACATGTCAATGATGTCCTTAGGAAAAATGGATACGGAAAATATCACGAGACACGCACACGATCTAATACGGACGAAACTCAAAAACCGAGCAGATCAAGAGCATTCTTACCATACGTCAAGGGCGTGACAGATCGAATAAGTAAGATGCTAAACAGATTCGATATAAAAACGATCTTCAAACCGACCCAAAATATAGCTCGATTTTTGAGGCCTGTAAAGGATGTAATACCACTGCAAACCCCGGGGTGTGTATAAAGTCGAATGCAGCTGCGGTCTAGCCTACGTTGGACAAACGAAACGGCCCATAGCCACGCGACTGACAGAACACATCAAAGCTGTTAAAAACGTTCAGCGAGAAAAATCGGCGATCTGCGAACATTATTGGATAGCGGAAGTAACCACTGGATGCAGTTTCAAAATCCCATTGTTCTATCCAAGGAACAATTCTACTTTCCTCGCATGATCCGGGAAGCCATTGAAATAAGAAGAACTCCGAACTTCAATAGAGATGACGGCTACAAACTCTCTTCTACGTGGAACCCTCTTCTTAAAATGTTCCCGCCGCCGAACGCCGAACGCAAAGACGTAAAACAGGATACAGTGAGTGTTGTGTGCAAGACGGATTTTAAAAATTCCCGCGCTCCGAGCCCGGCCCCCCACCACCGTTATAACCTACGCAGTGGCGGCAGCGGTTTGCGACCTACCCGCAAAACAACGGACTGACAGCTCTTCAGTTTACCCTAGACAACGGCGGCTGCAACGTCACCGAAACGTCGGGTCCTACAAATTTCACGCGGTAAATTCGTTTTCTATCCTATTTATAAATGATATTAAATGAAAAAATGTAATGATTTAAAAATTAGTACAAAAAGAGTCGAACGCTTTGCGCCATCTAGCCGTAGGTAAAATATCGCGAATATAGTTTATTCGCGATATTTTAACGCTTTACTAGAGGGCTCAACGCATGTCAAATTTTTATTTACCAGTCAATTTTTTTAAATTTTCGCAAGAAAAATCAAAAACAAAATTGTATAAAATATGTATACTTTTTCTTAAATGTTTTTATCAAAAGTTGTTTATTTCACACACCTCAAGGATGTCACTAATTAAAAACTCACCTGTATATCATAGAAGAGACAGGAGACGATATCAAAACGAATAAATGTTGTGATCTTTATGTGATTTCAAATATTACTTTTTTTAACATTACAGCATTCCCCCTCTGTTTTGAGTAGACTAGCTATAAACATCTAACGTTTATAATTTAACACTTTATAAACCGCGCATTCCTGGTTTGATGTTCAAGTAATGAGAATACTGTGGCTAGATGCCAAGAAAATCATGTAAATTCTCTGATGCACTATTGTTTATAAATAATTTTATATCAGGATCGCTGGAGCGAAGATTATGTCATCGCGGTACTTTCATTAGCGAGAGGGTCGATGCCCACTTTGGAAATGGTTAGGTTAGGTTAGCTACTAGAGTACATTTATATTTACGTGGCATGAGCGATGAAACGCTTTTGTTGCCCGCGAATCTTGTGGTCCAAGGGTTGCGGCGCGAAGTGGCATGTATATTCTTAAATTAGGCCATCGTCCAATGCTAAGTGTAGGTATTCAAATTAGCATGGACGATATCCTAGCAAGAAACTGGAGTGGTTACAGATTGCCGTATCGGTTACAAATAATAAAGTTGTTAGGTAAGTGATGTTTTCATCATGGTAACAACTCTCTAAAGTGATGTATAAACGTTAATTTAATATATAGTAGTTTTTCCAGACAATAATGGTATACGTCACATTTGCCAACTACTCTATAACAAACACATCATCTATAGATAAAACGTTGAAATTAAATTCTAAGGAGAAAATATCTCATATTTGTTTGATCCCACTATTAGCATAATTGTTGTAAATTATCGACAGTTGGCCGCTGCCAACATGTGCGATCGTATTTTGTTTATATTCTTTTTTTTAAACTACGCGACATAAGCGTGCTTAGTAATGCTTGATGGCCGACTTTGCCGGTGGGATCGTGTTTTGTTTATATACACGTCTCTTCTACACTATATCGTCGTCAGAATATATTACAGCCCAAAAGGGGGCCGAAAAGAGTGAAGCCCCCCCCCCCCTAGATTTCGATGGCCTCAGGGCCTCTACATGGGATAATCCAGTATTGCTGCGCTGTCGCGGGCATCTATTAAATACCTGCGAATAATAAACATTTTATTGGAAAATTATTATGGAGTTAGTATAGCGGTTTCAGTATTTTATTGATTTTTTGTGAATTGACCTATATACTTAATTGTTTTGCCTACAACTTAATTATGTTTTCTACATTTATTGTGCAGTAGTCTTGTTACGTTAGAACGAAGATAACTTATAAAATGCATACATATTTGTCATTGGCATGTTTGAACCGAGTCAATTTGTCAAATAGGCGCGGTCAGTAACTGAGCAGACAAGCAGTAAAAAGGGGGTATGTCGTGCAGTGACTGAAAGACTGAAAAGAATCTGAAAGCGTAAGTTATTTTAGTAGTGCAGCCGGGGCTCGGCGCAATGTCACAGTCACTGTCAAGTGCCAAGTCACGAGACCATGGCCAAACTTTAAGGCTATGTATCAAATCGACATATTTTATTGCATGCAATTTCTCAATAATCGGAGAAGGGTTGATATTAATTAGTTTATTTATTATTATTATTTATTATTTACTTTATTTTATTTTCAGTAATGGCAATAATAGAAACTTTTAAAATGAAATAGTACTTTAGAATTTTTTAGACATACCTACACTACATAGAGACAAATCGGGGTATTATCAGGTGATCTAAGCCTGGTTTTCAGGACATAGCCATAATCTATACTAATATTATAAAAAGGTAAAGTTTGTGACGTTGTAGGAAGTAATCTCTGGATCTACTGAACCGATTTTGTAAATCCTTTTACCAATAGAAAGCCACGTTATTTGTGAGTGTCATAGGCTATATATACATTAATCCGAAAAATTAAAAGACTTTTTCGTGGTAGTCGGATTTGCAAAGTAAGTCGGAGAATAAGCGGTCGAACGAAAACGTTTCTAACTAACGCTGTCTTAACGATGAGAGGTTCGCCACACTCATAATTTCATCACAGGTAAAAAGTTTTACCGCCCAACGAAGTGGGCACGGGTCAGCTAGTGTTATATATAGTTTATTATATGGTAACAAAATAGTTTATTTTATGGTAACAAAAAACAAAAAAAAACTTATAAAAGGGGGTACCGCTAAATAAAAATACACATTTAAGTTACAGTATTAATCAGTATTTCAGTCGACATGCCCTGATAAGGCAGGCTTTCTCCCGAGGCAGGAGGCGTGGCTGCGCGCTGTAGGAAGCACGATAGTATCGCAGCGGCTCTTGCTGGTCTGGCTAACAGCTTTTGAGAGGGCCAGCAGGTCCGCCACTGTGACCATGACTTCCTTCTCCTCCTCGGGGGCGCACGCGAGGCTGATTGCGGGGGGCGGGTGGGGGAAAGGGTGCACCCTCGCTTTAACAGCCCAGGAGGCGGGAGGGGGGGGGGGGGAGGTGGAGGGTTGCCCTTGCTTCGACCTATGGATTAAGTCTTGAATGTATTCAATGACTTCAACCGATGCCATACAATCACTGAATAATAGGAGAAACTTCCTTGTAAAATTGTGAATTTATATTTTGGAATAATTGCCATTTGGTTACGGGCCTTGCGTTAATATGTTGCCATGAATACGTGTAGGGCATAGCCCATGAAGAGATCAGATCTTCGACGAATGTAGCTAACGCGGCTGCTGAGTTTCTACTACTTTGACAGTTCAGGTAGCAAGGTAGGGTCGCCGCCTTAGCCTCATGTTCAGTATGTAGGCTCTGCCGAGAAATGAAGGGTTACGGAAAGAAACGATTAATTTATTTTTTTTTGTGAAGGTGAGATACTTTTTTTTGAGAGAATTTTAGTAAAATGTATTTTTTCATTATAAACCCAAATGTATTTGGTTTACAGGAAAAAAATCTCAATCTAAAAAAACCCTGGCTAAAGGGTCATATTTAATTTTGCAAATTTAAAAAATGGATTTACCAAAAATTGGTTGACATTGATATTCATATTTTTTCCTTAAACCTTTAAATGGCGATATATGTTAACGGAAAGGAACATGAAAGCGAAACATCGCACAAACATTTTGCATTCTTGCAGCCTTCGCTCAGTCTTCTTATACAATTAGGGGCCGTACGTGTTGCCATAGTCCAAGACCGATAAAATCAGAACATTGACGACGAAGATACGAACTTTGACGCTGAGGTACTCCCGGATTCTGCCTATTCCTTTGAGCCCCCAAAACCCCATTCAACTATTGCTGATATGCTCAAAACGATGATTTGTATCAAACCCATTTTTTTTGTAGTAGAATAGGCAAGCAGTTCACTATTATATTAGGGAAGCAACTACTGTTAATTTCCTTTCAAGCCTGTTTTAAACCATTTATCCTTTATATGAGATCAATGGTTCATCGACGTCCTGTTATCAACACTTTGATGGATTTATTTTTAAACCATGCTGATACTACCAGTTTAGCTTTTTTAATGTCAGCTTCAATTTAATTTGCCGATAGAATTAATCGTCTAGCATCTATGTGATGAAGGATTTGTGAATAATCTGCGTACAGGTGGTATGCGCAATGCTCAAAATTGGGTGCTATATCCGTGATTATACAAAATAAATAATACCGGGCCTAAAATAGATCCTTGTGGTATACCCACATTGACCCTGAGAAGAGATTAGTACGAGTTACGGCCAAAGGAATCTTTCAGAACCATTTTCTGGAAGCTATTACACAAATAGCTAGAAAGCTATTTGCAAGACGACTCGGGGAATCCAAGGTTGAGAAACTTAGCAAATAGAAGGGTGTAATTGAGGGCGTCAAATGCTTTGCTATATATAATAGTAGAACAAGCGCCGTCTCGTGTATTCGTATCCGTATTTGATAGACATATATTTGTAAAGTGTATCAGAGCAAGAGATTTACGATGACTGAAACGAAATCCAAACTGAAATTCAGGGAGAACATCGTTTTCAATTATAAAGGGCTTAAGTTGGGCATATACATTTTCAATAAGTTTGAGAAAACAAGGAAGAATGCTGATCGGTCCTTGAAATCAGTGACCGTGCTGTTTTGGGAATTGGGTGTATGTTGATGGAAGCTTCCACTGATGCTTGACCTGACCAGTCTCAATATATTAGTTTATGACGGCAGTTAATGGATAATATATGGCAAGCAAATCTTCATCAATTTATCGAAAATACCATCATTCCCAATAGCATTTGGCTTCATGTCATTCAAATATATAGTAACGTTGTATGTTGGGACGCGTTTTATAATAATTTATAGTGTTACAATTGGCTTTTAAAAAATACAGTTATCCAGGAAATATATGTTTATAATAAAACATATTTGGCGTCAAAATTGAGTGGCATTGCCCAAGTGCAATCTGGTTTATTAAAATTATTGATTTTCTTCCATAAAACTTCGGTGGTGTCGTATTCGAATTTGTCGTATTTTGTCGAATTTTGTCGTAATCCAACTATTCGAATTTGGTGTAAATATTCGAAATGTCGTAAATAATCGAATATTCGAGTAGAATTTGGTGTCGTAAAAAATCGCCCTTTGCTCGCTTGTACATTGAATTAAATGAATTGGCTATACATTTGCTTATATTTCTTGTTGATAGGTTGCTGGTCACTAGATACTATTCAAGACGAATAAACCGATAATTCAAAATCGATGTACATATTACATCCGTAGGTGATGTCGATAATATATAATAGTCGAGGAGATGCTGCCTGAACTGACAAGCTACACACGAAATACAAATAAATATATTAAAAAAAAAAAACACGACTGCCGCTACAGAAAGTAGCCTAATGTATTTATAATCTTTTTTGTTACGGTTTCTTTTATAACATATTCGTGGTTTATGTAGGTACCTACCTGTTAATAAAGATACATGTATATTTTCTGAATGTACTCAATCAGGCTTTTGATACTAAACACGATATATTTATGTTAATTTATTGACATTTAGACATTTGGACATTTAGACAACTAGATACTTGATATTTGGACAGTTATTGTATCCTTTGACACTCGGGATGACATAACGATTCTAATAATACTACCTACGCAATTCTTAATCGACTCAAGCGTTTAGAAGTTATAATGGAATGAAGAAACGGAAAACATACATAGATGAACCCTGAACACATTACATTCCTTTTTTGTTGGGCAGCCGTGTGATAAAAGATCTTAGTTTTCAAGGACAAATCTTAATTTATATCTAGTTTATTAGTTTATTAGTTAATCTTAGTTTAACAGTTAATTTTTAATATTAGTGGATTTGGAGAAAAATTATTTAAATTGTCATCAATGAACATTAATTTTGTGTCAGTTTGCATATTATTTGATGACCTTTTTCCGGTTACATAAAATTATGTAATGTGACGTATGCACAAGCCATTGTTTACTAGGCACGCTTGCCTTAGTACGGACCTAGGCCTAGTTAGGCGGCGTTGATTTGAAGAAATACTCGGCTGGAGTGCACTCTATTTTGTTACAGTCTACAATAAAGCCTCTAATAGTACTAATGTTACTGTAAGTACTGCAGTTAATAATATTTGTTAATATATCAAAATGTATATTTACGTCTTCATCTCGATTTTTTTTCTCTTTCACAATACTTTCCCTCCTGGTTGGTGGGACGGACTAGTAAAATAAATACCTACCATGAAAAGCCAACAAAATATTGTCCTACACAATCAAATAGTGCGTTTATATTAAACAGATGTCCCAACAGCGATCATTGAAACGCAAACTCGCAATTATATCAATTGTCGCCAGTTAAGATTTGTTATCCATATTGAGCAAGGGGAACCGATGGATCAGTGGCCCTTCTATATGGATGCTCAGATTCATCTGATTTAAGAAAACATGGCAATCGCAGATGGGAGGTAGAACTCTACAGATATGCAAAGAGAATGTTGAAAATCCAAAACATATACTGAACCAATCGCTGCATATTAATATATGCAGGAGGATAATTCCTCACCTATAAAATCGTCGTTATTCTAACACCAAAATATTTGTATGAGAATTATACAGCTAATTAATCGAAATATTGACCTCAACTATCGATGCAGTAGTATCGTTTAAATGGGAGTTAGTTAATGCATCTAATATGAAACTGGTGGACGTGAAGGCATTTTTGACTGCCTCTTCGGAGTCGATTTCTTCCCCTCGTAAAAAGTTATCCAAATTCCGAACAACCATCTGTCCGTCTGGTGGAGTAAATCCTGGCAAATACGTTGGGTGCTAAGAGACTTTATTCGCTACTCCTGCAACTTTGCAACTGTTTACTGTGACGTGTGTTGTCGTGTAGAAGCAGTGGCGAAGAGCGATTGACCAGGATCGCTTGTTAAATCGCAAGCCACTCCATCATTGTTTGAGCTTTTTGACAGTACACATTTGCGTTACTTATTGCAACAGATAACAAGAAACCGTAATGGATAACGCCGGCACGAGATCTTATATTCGAAAATAATGCAAAATTTTGACTTTTCCATTTATTTTAATCTGAAATTTCTTCTGAAACCGAAGTTATGCAAGCTAAGAATAGCTAATATAGGTAAGGGCTTAATTATAAACAAAAGTCTGTCGTAAAGGAATGAGAAACTTAATGACGTCAAGAACCACACCCAGGAGAACGATGAGATCGATAAGAAGTATCGGTTTTGACTAGGTATAAAATATAAAGGCTTAATATACAGTCTTATAAATATTGTCTCAAATAATATCCAACATTTTTAATGCATATTTATTGTTTTATTATAGACACGCGATGCTGAATCCGTGGAACAATAAAAGTGACGTTAGCGATTCATTATTCGACGATATTAACGCAGTCATTGTATGCACATCCGACATTGTTTATGCCAATGACTCGCTTCGGTGCATCTGGATGTCTTCCTACTCTGCTCAATGACTGTAACATTGCAATTTGCATGACTAAATCACTTTATAATAACCTATATATATATATATATATATATATATATATATATATATATATATATATATATATATATATATATATATATATATATATATATATATATATATATATATATATATATATATATATATATATATATATATATATATATATATATATATATATATATATATATATATATATATATATATATATATATATATATATATATATATATATATATATATATATATATATATATATATATATATATATAGGTATATGTATATATATATTTATATATATATATATATATATATATATATATATATATATATATATATATATATATATATATATATATATATATATATATATATATATATATATATATATATATATATATATGACTGTAACATTGCAATTTGCATGACTAAATCACTTTATAATAACCTATATATATTTATATATATATATATGTATATATATATATATATATATATATATATATATATATATATATATATATATATATATATATATATATATATATATATATATATATATATATATATATATATATATATATATATATATATATATATATATATATATATATATATATATATATATATATATATATATATATATATATATATATATATATATATATATATATATATATATATATATATATATATATATATCATCAGTTACAAATTCTAATGCTGCACAGGTTCCTATAAATACCGATAGACTTGTCGTAAAAAACTTGTCCTCAAAAATTATAAACCATAATGAATATTCAGTTTTATCTAAAGGGCTAAATTTCACACCAACTCCCAAAGTTGACCATTTCAGTTTTGGAAATGATATAGCAAAATTTTGTCGTAATTTGAGATGGCGTGAGTTTTGGCATTCAAGGGACAAAAATGGTAATAATAGTAAATTACATGACGCACTGGCAAAATTTCGACAATATTCTAATAAAGAGCCACCCTCTCTTCCAAAAAATCATCCTGTAGAAATATTTATTACAGTTTTAATGAACAAAGTTACACAACCAACATTTTTAAACAGCCTCAAACCTACACCTAACTTAACATCTGATGAACTTTCAGCTCTTAACAATCTAAGCAAAGATACCAATATCATCATTTTGCCAGCTGATAAAGGTTCAACTACAGTCATCCTTAATAAAACAGACTATGTAGCTGAAGGTTTGAGGCAACTCAGAGACGAAACTTCCTATAAAAAATTATATAGTGATCCGAATCAAAATTTTGCTAATACAATAAAAAAATATATTGAACAACAAAAAACCATTGAAAAATTATCAGATGAAGATGTTAACACTTTAATTCCTAACCCTATCAGAACACCAAATTTTTACTTATTGCCAAAAATTCATAAACCTAATAATCCAGGAAGACCGATAGTAGCTAGTTTTAACTCACCCACAGAAAGAATTTCAGCTTTTGTCGATTACTTTCTACAGCCATTTGTAAAAAATCTAAAGTCACACATTAAAGATAGTTACCATTTCATCGAGATTCTAAAAAATACCACAATTCCTAAGACTGACAACTTATTACTTGTTACAATTGACGCTGTCTCTCTTTATACTAATATTCCCCATGATTTAGGCTTAGAAGCGATTTCCCATTACCTTAATCAAAGGCCCAGCCCCCAAATTCCTTCTACAAATTTTCTTTGTAAGTTGGCTGAATTCGTACTCACTAAGAATGCTTTTTCTTTTGAGGATGAATTTTATCTCCAAATTAAAGGTACAGCAATGGGAACAAGAATGGCTCCTTCTTATGCGAATCTTTTCATGGGGTTATTAGAAAATAAATTTCTTCTTACTCAAAATTTACAACCACTAATGTGGTATAGGTTTATTGATGATATTATATTGTTTTGGCCACATGGACATGACACACTCACTGACTTCCTTACAGATTTAAATAATTTCGGACCCTTAGATTTTACATATACTATATCAGAAAATCAAATTACATTCTTAGACGTTGATCTAACTCTATCCGAAGGCACCATTAAAACTGCAATTCATATAAAACCTACAAACAAAGAGCAATACCTACATTTCGATAGCTGTCATCCGTTTCATACCAAAAAGTCAATTCCATATTCAATGTCCATTCGCGGTCACCGTTTAATTAATAATAAAGAAAATCTAGATAAGTACCTTTCTAATCTTAAAAAATCACTAATTGAAAGAAATTATCCTGCCTCTTTGTTAGATAAAAATATAATAAATTCCGAAACAAAATTTTCACCTAAACCTAAATTGGTGTCAAATTTAAATCAAAATAAAATCTTTCTAAGTACTACTTATTTTCCTGGCACTGAGAAACTGCGACCAATTTTAGCAGATTTATTCCCTATTATAGCTAACGACCCATCAACCAAAGGTTTATTAGATATACCACCAATTTTATCATTTCGAAAACCTCCTAATTTAAAATCAATACTTAATAAAAATAATCGAAATTATCTTAGTACTAACAAAAATTTGGGCCTACAGCCTTGCGGTCGATCACGTTGTAAAACATGTCCTTTATTAGATCGAAGCATTTATTTTACTAGTCCTAACACTCCCAACAGTTACAGAGTTCCTTTTAATAGTAGTTGCATTTCAAAAAATATTGTATATCAATTACTTTGCCAGACCTGCAATGCATTTTATATTGGGGAAACAACTACACCTCTTAGCATTAGGTTAAATAATCACAGGGCCAGCGTAGGCAATGAAAGTCAACTTCCAATAGCATTGCATGCTAAGGCACACAATTTAACTTTTGATAATTGTTTTAAAGTAAAAATTATTAAGTGCCTTGGCGATAACGCTAAAGAAAGAGACGTTAAATCTTGGGAGTTGGCTTTTATAAATATTTTAGGCGCTTGCAAGGGTCCCGGTCTGAATAGGCAAAATTAATACAGTAATTATATTTGTTCAGACATATTCATTAAAAGCTTATTAATATTTTTCATTTAAAAATCATTAATAATAATGTTTTTCAAGGTCGGTTATAGTGCATTTATAACGATATTGCAAAATATTATTAACCCATTTCTCTATGTTCAGTTTTTTTTTAAATTTAAATTTTGAAAAAATTGTTCTATCAGAAATGTCATAGAGATGAATACGACTAGTGTCGAAATATTCTCAATCATATAATTTCTTCTAAAATAAGTTACTAACATCTATTTCTGTTACAGAAACCATCCTCCTATACGTATTACATCCAAGGGCATACAGTAATTCGGCTGCAATAACTAAGAACATCATAGGTTATCAATTGCGGAAACAGGTGCCGCTGCCCTAAGTATTTAAAGAGGACATTAACTATCGTTTAAATGTTTCTGGTCCACCAGGACCCCAGATAAGTAACTTTCATGAATCTAATTTTATATATTATTGAAAATAATTTAAAAAAATTTACACACTTAAAATATCAATATATATATATATATATATATATATATATATATATATATACATATATATATATACATATATATATATATATATATACATATATATATATATATATATATATATATATATATATATATATATATATATATATATATATATATATATATATATATATATATATATATATATATATATATATATATATATATATATATATATATATATATATATATATATATATATATATATATATATATATATATATATATATATATATATATATATATATATATATATATATATATATATATATATATATATATATATATATATATATATATATATATATATATATATATATATATATATATATATATATATATATATATATATATATATATATATATATATATATATATATATATATATATATATATATATATATATATATATATATATATATATATATATATATATATATATATATATATATATATATATATATATATATATATATATATATATATATATATATATATGTCTTTAATAAAGACATTTTATTTTGGTTTGCAAAAGGATACGCTTTGTTTTTGGAGATGTGGATGAAGGGCGATCGTTCGCTAGCGATAAAGGGATCCCATTAAACCTACATTGCACTGTCGAAAGTGGTGCTCATCCAGGCATACATCTCATTTAAAATAAGCATTTCCCAATCCAGTCCGGGAAAACCTTCCAGCTATGTAAGTGGCTTTTATTATTATTATTTTTTCATCAAAGTGTCATCCTTTAAACGAATTCTTAAAAAAAGAAATTTTATGTATATATATATGTATATGTATATATATATGTATATATATATATATATATATATATATATATATATATATATATATATATATATATATATATATATATATATATATATATATATATATATATATATATATATATATATATATATATATATATATATATATATATATGTATGTGTATATGTATGTGTATATATATATATAAAATAGTTTATAAAATAAAGTATATATATATATATATATATATATATATATATATATATATATATATATATATATATATATATATATATATATATATATATATATATATATATATATATATATATATATATATATATATATATATATATATATATATATATATATATATATATATATATATATATATATATATATATATATATATATATATATATATATATATATATATATATATATATATATATATATATATATATATATATATATATATATATATATATATATATATATATATATATATATATATATATATATATATATATATATATATATATATATATATATATATATACTAGCAGACCCGGCCACGCGTTGCTGTGGCTAAGGTTTTTGTTATATTACATTGTAGTAAACTATTTAATAGGAACGGTAGGAGAACATCATTCATGGGGACCACCATGCTTTTTTAAATAGATGCCATTTGTAAAAAAATATGGCGAACTCCATGACAGATTTTCTACTACCGTAACCCCTTAATTAATACAATGAAATTATTATTTACGAACGAAGACGGAAACGTTAATGCTGGTATAAAAATCCTCTGGATTGGGATTTAAAGGGGAAGGACTTTCAACACGATTGATTAAAATTTTCGTACAGTTGATATTAATCAAAAATCAATACAAAAGAATTAATTTTAAAATTTATTATTATTTTTATTAAAGTTTGTAACAAATGAGTATATTACAAAGTTGTTAG